>JAPDNY010000003.1:230438054-231038054 GCA_029375565.1 Gekko gecko
TAAGTACACAGGGCTCAGGGCGGTGCACATCAAAGAAGGAAACATTCATAATTGTAAAACAATTTGAACAATACATAAATAATAATAATAATAATTGAATAGCTAACTTTAGAGAGCCACGATTCCCCCATTGGGATTTTGGTAGTGGACTTCCATCATACATTTATAATGACAAACAAAAATTCAGGTGTGCTTAAGTTAAGCATTATAAGTGTTTTGGAAGCTCCAAATGAGCATGATTTGAACCTTAATGTGCAGGAGCTTTCTGGTCCCTTCTATGGCTTGTTATGCCATCAGGTTGCATTTCAGAGCTGTAGGAAGGCATAGGTCATGCCTAACATGCAATAGAAGCTTTATATATCCCCTTAGGGTTAATCTGGGGTCAGTAACACAGTGGGGATGGGATGGGGGACAGGATATGTAGCAAAATCCAGCTCTTCAATAAATAGCTTTAAAAAGTGTTTATTTTAGTAGCATTGTTGTGCCTACTTTTTTGTAATGACAAGTGCAGATACTCTTGACGAAGTTTCAGGGATGGAGGACAGGATAGTAGCTTTCTTCAGATTCTCAAAGGGATTTGTGACCCAAAAAATGTTAAGAAAAACACCTTTAACCACTACCTCTTTTGTCAACCATTCTTATTTCTCCTGGCTGCTTTTAGTATATTCTGCCTATATATTAGGGATGGGCGCAAACCTAGTTTTGTGACGAACATCGCTGGTTTGTGGTTCGTGAACCGGAGGTTCATGCCCATCACTATCCACGACCCTCCACGTGATTTTGGAGGTTTGTGGGGTTCATGGTGGGAAGCGGGTGGGGGGAGCAAGAGGGATCACTGAAATGGCTTGCAAAAGCCATTTAAAGGGAAGGTTCCCTTTGAATGGCTTTTGTAAGTGGGTGCTGTGCGTGAATGAAGTCCAAGCAGTGAGTTCGCCCCGAAGTGGTGAACTCATCACTTGAACTTCACTTGTGTACGGTGCCCACTTGCAAAAGCTGTTTAAAGGGAACCTTCCCTTTAAATGGCTTCTGTAGGATCTACCCCCCCCCCTTCCATTCTGCAGGCCTTGGGGAGCCACCACCAGCAGAACTGAAGTGGTTTGTTTAATGGGGGAAGTTCGTGGTTCGTGTGACCTCACAAACCACAAATCGGAACAAACCTCCATTTCCCCAGTTCATGCCCATCCCTGCTGTATATTTTCTGTTCTATTCAGATGGGTTTTTTTAAAAAAAACCCTCAGGGTTCTATCTGTGACACTTCCAGCTAATAATCCAGCTACTAAAAACAAGAGCACAAATAAACCATAACTAACAATAATCTTCATAGACGTAAGGAGACCAGCACAGGAGAAAAAACACAGCAGTACCCAATATGTGGGGAAAGGTTTGTTCAGTTAATGATTTTAGAACTGTTTTAATCTAAATTTATATTTGTGTTTTATTGTAAACGATGTATTGATTTTATGTAAGCCGCCCCGAGCCGGCCTTGGCTGGGGAGGGCAGGGTAGAAATCCAATAAATAAATAAATTAATTAAATCCAATGTTTGTAGTGCATGGTAGCACTCAGTACAGCTTAGTAGGGCCCCATAAGTCTTAATGTCTGCAAAGCACTGTAATACCACCAGAAGTCATATTTATATGCATGCCAAAATTACGATGAACAATTAATGCTCAAAACACGAGATGTTTCTCAAAGAGACACAGCCTCATTTAAATCAGACACACCTGCCACAGAGACATAAAGTATAGGAGAGAGTCATATTTAATTTGTTTAGGATTTATTTCCCATTCAGGGCGTTTAACATAATTTCATCGCACTTGAGTAAAGGTATGGGAGAAGGGGGCGGGGGGGTCGTCGCCGCAGTTGTGGGCAATCAGAATCCACCCAGGGCTACAATTATATTGCCAGGAATAGCATGCAACCTCACTAGTGCAGATTAATGTTTACAGAATGCCCAAGAGAAAGACTGCACAGGCCACAACATCATCCCCCACTTAAGTGTTTTGGATTTTAAGTTAAGAGAAGCCAATTAGCCATTTATGTTTTCCATTCGGTGCAAACAGCTGCAATGTATCCTATTCAGCTGACTCTGTGGACAGATGTAAAACATTCCAAATGGTATTATCCTTTGCTCCAATAATTATATGCTAGGATCGTATCTGGAAAACGGGGTTTAGTTGTTTTCGTACCAATTATCTGTTTCTGTTGCATTTAGTTGGCATACTTGCTGTTCATGTCTAATGGATGGGAGACAAAGATGATATCTGTGATTTTGGGGCAACATGAGTTTTTAAGCCCAGGGTAGAAAGAGCAATCTTCCCCCCACCCCCTCCTAATAATGCTAGAATTCTCTACCACTCAGTGTAGTTGAGTAGAGTCAGGAAGCACAAAGTACTTTTTTTCACACAGCTTGTCATTTGATTACTTCATTTATACCCTGTTTTTCTCCTCAGTGGAGACCCAAAGTGGCGCACATTGTTCACATACTTTCCATTTTGTCCTCATAACAATCCAGTGATGTTAATTAATTATTGTATGGCAGCGTGTATAGTATAGCCAGGAGATCCTAAGATTGTCTGGCATCCAGAAGTTCTAGCTTTTTAGCATTATACACCACTAGATGGCAAGCTAGACTTGTTTTTTTAAGGCAAGAAATGTTTCAGAGATGCCTGCCTCTACATTACACCCCTGGTATTCCTTGAAGGTCGCCCACCCAAATACTAGCCAAGGCTGACCCTGCTTAGCTTCCGAGATTGGACGGGTAGTAAAATGGAGGTTAACATGACTGAAGCCCTGTTGCGAGTACTGTATATACTTAAAGCATTTTTGTTTCATTTTTTTAAACTGTAGATTTCTTGACCTGTTTGTTGATTCTGTTTTTCCTTTTTCTGGGCCCAGAATTTTTTCTGCAAGCTGAACGCTCACATGCTGCTTGTGGAAATGTGCTTCAAAAGAGTGGCACCTTCCCTGTTACAAAAGAGAGAGAAATTCTGGAAGGAACTGGTTGAGGAGATCAAATCTTTAGAGCAGCAGGCAGTCCAACGCAGAACCCATTTGGAGAGACAGTTGCAGGTAATAGAATAGAATCGAATCAGAACCATGGGGATATTTTATGTATTATTATAGTCTTTGTTCCACTTTTCTGCCAAAATTGACATAGGAGTTAAACACCCCCAAGAAGAATGGTGTTAAAAATTGATACAAATATTCTGTGGGCAGAGGATTCTCAGCTGGGCATGATGGCAGGCCATTTTAGTGTTTCGTTTTGTACATCACAAAACAGGTACTCTTAGGGCCAGACTAAACATAGAGTCAGAGCTGGAAGGGACCTCAAAGGTCATCAACCCCTGCACAACACAGGAAATTTGCTGTAACCCCGCCACTTCAGTGGTTAAGAGTGGTGGACTCTAATCTGGAGAACTGGGTTTGATTCCCCACTTCTCCTCCACATGAAGCCAGCTGGGTGACCTTGGGTCAGTCACAGTTCTCTTAGAGCTGTTCTCTCAAGAGCAGTCCTCTCAGAGCTCTCTCAGCCCCACCTACCTCACAGGGTGTCTGTTGTGGGGAGGGGAAGGGAAGGAGATAGTAAGCCGCTCTGAGACGCCTTCGGGTAGTGAAGGGCGGGCTATAAATCCAATCTCTTCTTCTTCACTCTCCCCCCCTGCCCCCAATGACCCCTGTTCTACACCCAGAGGCTGAGGAAAGACTGGCAGTTTGCAGCGGGAGCTAGTCACACAGCTCGGACAGATGCGCCCACACGCTTGACTGATGCGCCCATACACACATAGGCATCCGATTTGGGGAGGATCCCGTTGTGCCGGCACCGCATTGGGCGGTAGAGCGGAGCACAGCCAACCATATCGCTGCTCCCTTATGCACAACGCGGGTTGCTCCTGGCTTTTCCACATAGCGTTCACACTGCCGGGAAGCGGGCAAACATGACATAAAGGCATTCTTTGGGGATTTGCTACCACTTTTATGAGGCATCTGTTAAACGCAGGAGCGAAGCGGAACAGCACGGATTGCCTACGGGTGGGGAACGCCAGGCAGATGTGCCCGTGTGAACGCCTTTAATCCGCTTTTGAAACGTCGCTGAAACGTGGCTATAGCGGGGCAAATTGCCAGTCTGAACTCAGCCAGAGTAAGGCAAAAAACCTCCAGGATCCCTGGCGAATCTGGCCTGGAGGAAAATTCCTTCCTGACCCCAAAGTGGCGATCGCCGTTACCCCGAGCATATAAGGAAGGGCCACGAGAGCCAAGCACGGTCTCATCCCTTCCACCCTCCCTCTCATGATCTGCCTCAACCATTCTGTCAGGTGGCCACTTAGCCTCTGCTTAAAAACCTCCAAAGAAGGAGAGCCCACCACCTCCCGAGGAAGCCTGTTCCACTGAGGACCACTCTTCACTGGCAGGAGCACAGGCTAATGTGTCCCTGAGTCCACCACAGTGATGTGCTGCATCTTAGTTTGTTCTTTAACTTCTAAAATTCCATGGGAGCCTGATCTTGCTGGGAACTGTAGAGGTGTGTGTGTGGGGGAGATGGTATAACATTGCTTGGGATGACACTGTAAACTTACTGAGCCATGCTGAAGATGAGTCTCCTCTCTTTAGGACTGGATAGAATTTGATGAGACTTACGCCCTTTCTGCCAAACACTAGAGGCGCTGTCGTCTTCCATGCCTTCTGTAACTCTGTGGAAGAAACAGAAAAAGGTTAATGGAAAGGTCTGGACTTCTCCAGGTAGGTCCTTGTCCCTAGATTCGGCAACTGACATTGTTACTGTTGGCTTGAGAACTGATTCAAGCCCGCTGGAACGGCATCGCTTGAACAACAGTTCCGACTCTTGAACTAGGAGCTAAGATAAGCCTTGACCAGGACTCTGTAGAGGTGGCATATAAATCTTGTGAACAAATAAAACAAATGAGGACTGTTCTGAATGGGAGGGCAAGACAGGATGCTGGACTAGATGGACCACTGGTCTGATCCAGCAGGCCTGTTCTTCTTCTTAGATTCTCATGGTGGATGTTGGTTAGGTTTTGGGACAGAGAAGGAAGAAACGAGGCCTCTTGGGTCTTGGTAAAGGGGTACCCACAAGAAGCTTCATAGGCGGTCTAGATGAGACATTATTTTTCTGATTTCTTCATATTCTGGTTATCAGAAAGAAAAAGTAATAATTCAAGGTATGGATTTCACACTACAAAACTGAGAGAAGTACCCATTAGGGTTACCAACCTCCATGTAGAATCTGAAGATCTACCAGAACTACAACTATCTCCAGAGTACGGAGATCAGTTCTGGGGAAGGAAATGGCAGCTTCAAAGGGCCAACTCTATGGCATCTCATATCCCTGATGAGGTCCCTTCCCTCCCCAAACCCTGCACTCCCCAGGATCTACCTCTATATCTCCAGGAATTTCCCAACTCAGAGTTGGCAACCCTAGTGGCCGTATTAGTGTGTTGCAACAAATATGATCAAGACACTAGCAGAACCTTGAAGAGAAAGGATTGTTACGGTAGAATAAGCCTTTTTTGATCTCGAGCTCTCTTCATCAGATGCACAGAAATGAAATAACATTCTCTTGGGCCCCTAAAAGTACTGTGGGCCCTAGGCGCTGTGCCTGCTTTGCCTAATGGATAAGTCAGCCCTGGATGGCACTTTCCACACACAGAGTACATCCTTGGGTGGATCCAACCATCCCCCAAGTAGCCTTCCTCCTGCCTAAGGAGGCTTCCTCTAACTAGTGACCCTTCCTCCAGTGGAAGAATTGAGAGGAAGTATCCTTAGATTGAAGCAAGGTTTCAAACTCAAGCCAAATTAATTAATTATCATATGGCATTATGTGTGGAATAACCAGAAGGGATGGTTTCCGAAGCTGTAGCTCTTTTTTGGCACCACTAGGTGGCAAGCTATGCTTATTTTTAGGCTGAGAGTGCTGTGACTTGCCTAAGGTCACCCAGCTAGCTTCGTGGGGAAGTAGGGAGTCCGCCGCTCTTAACCACGATGCCAAAGTGGCTCTCCAAGCCAAAAGGAAAGGTAGGATATAAATAAATAAAACTTTGCTCGGTAAAGTGATAAGATGGTTGCTGTGAGTATGATCTTACTATAAAATTTCTGCATCGTTTAATGTATCAAGTTAATGGTTCTGAAGAAGTGAGCCGTGACTAACGAAAGCTCCTCCCCTACCACAAATTTTGTTAGTCTTTAAGGTGCTACTGGACCCTTTTCTACTGCTGCGGACAGATTAACACGGCTGTCCATCTTCATCTGTGTTAACGCTTTGTTTCAAATCTGTTTTCTTATTTCTGTTTGGCTTCCCACTGTTGCAAACCAACCTTTGCAACTTTTGCAAACCAACTTTTGCTTTTTGGATGTCTCCATTCTATTGATTGCATTGATTTACACCCATAATCCACCCTGAGTTTCAGTGAGAAAGGCAAAGTATAGGTAACGTAAATAAATAAATACCTGCAGCAGAGACTCACCTAGCTGGTCTTAAGCTACAGAAAAGTTTATATGGGACCAGATCCCTGTGGTCTAAGTCGTTATAGCATCTTTGACCACAGTTAATGTAATCATATTTGGGCAAATACTTCCAAGTGCAATAGAAAGAAAGGATGAAAGAGAGCAAGTGTTATTATTTGCAAACTCTTTAACGAGGAAAATGGAAATGGAGAAATGGCTCTGAGCTGAGGGAGGGGCAGTTAAAGAATAGACAAAGTCATTCCTGAGAAAAGTAAAATGGTCCAAGCAGCAGGAGGAGGAAAATAGAGAGGCAACACCTCCTATTTTCGTTGAAGCTGGAAAAAAGGCAAACGGTTCAAGAGAATTACAAAACCCTTGGGTATCAATTTTTAAACCAGAAGGTGGAATAGAAATATGATCATAAATAAGACCTGCTTTGGTTCTTGAAAGAAGCTAGATGTTCATGAGGTGGTATAACTAAATTTGCTCTTCCCATTTCCTTTTTGGCTGTTTAAATAAATGAATTGGAATGTGAAATGGTATAGGCCGATCTCATCAGATCTCGGAAGCTAAGTTGGATTGGTACTTGTATGGGGGACCACCAAGCAAGGCTTAATGGAGGAAGGCAATGGCCAGTCACCTCTGGATCTTCGTCGTGGTCTCTGTGCAGTCCCACACATGGGTTGGGCGCCTGCGCACGACCTCGTTCGGAGAAACTTCTAGAGCTTTACCTCAGAAGAGCTTTTGGTGGGCTCTCCTCCCGCCCTGGGGGAGGAGACATGCACTGCGCATGCCCAGAGCGGGAGAGAGAGCCGCCTCCCACTCAGTTCTTCTTCGACCGCCTTCGTGTTCACACCTCGTTCCTGTCGTTCCTCCATTTACCTCAGTTGAGTATATCTTTCTTCGCTTTCGCTTATTTTTCCATCTGCTTCTTTCTCTTCTAAAAAATATTTTAAAAAAATCTTTGTCTATCTCTCTTCCCCCCCCCTCTCCTTTCTTTGGAGGGTGGGTGGGGATTTTTGTATGGGAAAAACTCAATTCTTTAAGGTCTGTCGTCGTTGCCCTGCTAAAATTCCATCCAACGACGGGCACGACCTTTGCTTAGTTTGTTTGGGTGAGGCCCATAGAGTAGATTCTTGCTGTGTGATGCTGTGTCTTAACCAGTATTTTTGTGTCCTTTGCAGCTGCCAGCTCCCTCCTCCAACTGGTTCAGCTCTTGTAATCACCCATGTGTGGGACTGCACAGAGACCACGACGAAGATAAACAGGTTGCTTGCCTGTAACTGATGATCTTCGAGTGGTCATCTGTGCAGTACCACAATCCCACCCAGCCTTCCCCGCTGCTGGCATCTCCATATTTCCTTCTTTGGATTCTTTGGCCTTGACAGTGGCGGTCGAAGGAACTGAGTGGGAGGCGGCTCTCTCTCCCGCTCTGGGCATGCGCAGTGCATGTCTCCTCCCCCAGGGCGGGAGGAGAGCCCGCCAAAAGCTCTTCTGAGGTAAAGCTCTAGAAGTTTCTCCGAACGAGGTCGTGCGCAGGCGCCCAACCCATGTGTGGTACTGCACAGATGACCACTCGAAGATCATCAGTTACAGGCAAGCAACCTGTTTTTCTCACTCACTTTGAAAGCCCCTTGCTGGGATTGCCATAAGTCTTGGTTGGGAGACCACCAAGGAAGGCTCTGCAGAGGAAGGTGATGGCCAACCACCTCTGCTTCTCCCTTGCCTTGAAAGCCCCTTGCTGGGATTGCCATAAGTCTTGGTTGGGAGACTGCCAAGGAAGGGTCTGCAGAGGAAGGTCATGGCCAACCAACCTCTACTTCTCCTTTGCCTTGAAAGCCGCTTTCTGGGGTCGCCATAAGTCTTGGATGGGAGACCACCAAGGAAGACTCTGCAGAGGAAGGCCATGGCCAACCACTTCTGCTTCTCACTCGACTTAAAAACCCCTTATTGGGGTTGCCATAAGTCTTGGATGGGAGACCACTCTGCAGAGGAAAGCCATGGCAAACCACCTCTGCTTCTCACTCACCTTAAAAGCCCCTTGCTGGGGCCACAGTAGCTCAGCTGCGATTTGACAGCACTTACCGTATATAAAAGTAAATTGCAAGCCTGATAACTAACTGGAAATAGAGCAATGAAACCCCAAAAGCCCTGCCTCTCTTGGTACCTTAATGCCATTTTTTATTCTTTCCTAGCAACTCAAAAGGAACATGGAAGAAGAACAGGGAGGGTATCAGATACTGAAAGAAGGGAAGAAATTAATGGAGCTCACGGATTGCCCTGAGTTGGAAAATCAGGTTGGGAAATTAGAAGACCAGTGGACATCTTTTTCCAAAAAAGTGGGTCATGAGCTACAGAGACTTGAGACTTTGTTCAAACTCTTGACCAGGTGAGTGTATCCTGGCTATTTTCCTCCGCCTTTTAAGAGCCAGTTTGTATCCTCGTTTTTCCTGTGGTGACATCAGGCTTATCTTTCCAGCACCTGAGGAGTTATGGACGGAGAGCAAATTTCCCTGCAGAGGGAGTTCTATAACTTCAGTGCTGGTGCTATGATAACCTGTCCTACATTACTTCCCATCATGCTTTGGGGGATGGGAGGTTACAGAGTGGGGCCTCCTGGGCAAAGATTATTGAATGGGTGGGTTTAGATGACAGCAACCTTAGTAGCTCAGTCTCATCAGAGCTTCAAAACTACGCAAGTACGTGGGCCTGACCTGGATAGCCGAGGCAAGCCCGACCTTGTCAGATATCGGAAGCTAAGCAGAGCTGACCCTGGCAAGTATATGGATGGGAGACCTCCAAGGAATACCAGGGCCGGGAGGTGGAGGCAGGCTATCAAGCCACTTCTCAGAACATCCTCCATGCCCCAGTAGGAGTCGCCAGAGGTCGCCATGATGTCCAGGCATGGGTGCACACACACAATGCAAAAATTAAAAAAACAACAACTACACAGGTACTTGGAGGGGAAACCACCAAGGAAGACCAGACCAGACGGTCTGAAGAAGCGTGCATGCCCACGAAAGCTTATACCCAGAATTAAACTCTGTTGGTCTTAAAGGTCCCACCGGACTCAAACGTTGTTCCAGGGTTTCTGCGCGGAGGAAACCAGCAGCAAACCACCTCTGCTCCTCTCCTGCCTTGAAAACCTCATGAGATGAAGTTTCACGCTGTCACCCAGAGTCAGTTGTGACTCAGTGGGCAGTTGGAAAGTGCGCTGAAAGTGGATTGTTTAGTGTGTGTGACCGCAGCCTCTATCTTGAAAAAGAAGTTATCTCAGACTTACTTTGAAAGGGAGCCCCATGTGGAGTGCGTTACTGAAAGATGACAGCGGGGCATGAATTCACTGTGGGGAAGCCCTCTTTGTCTGTAAATCGTGCGCGATCATAAAACGCGGTCTCTTCTGCAGACACTTTTGCAGCTGAGGTTATCATTCACAGGTTCCTCACTGCTGCAGCTGCCTCCTTTGGGTCGTACTACATGCAGTGCCTTTGTGTCATCTCAGCTCGGGGCCTGAAGCAGAGTTTAGAAGCAAGGAGCATGCAGGGTTTTCCAGTTGATGGTTATATCCCCCACCTGTATGTATTTCTGCAGTTACAACCGAGATCTGAAGGAACTGGAGAAGTGGTTGGAGTCTGCTCAGCAGAGGGTGAATTTCTGGAAGGAGCAATCTCTCAGCGCATCCCAGGACCTGAACACTGCCAGCAATGATATCCACAGCTTACTGGTAAGTCTCGTGTTCAGCAGCGTTTATGTGGCAAACGGTAGTTAAAAACATTGGTCAAATCCTAGGCAACTCCTAGGGCACGATCACACGCACGATCATGCCGCGCCATAGGCACGAATGTTGGGAGGATTTAAAGGGTGGGATCAGACACAAACATCTGGGAAGCGCCCAGTACCCGTCGGCAACCCATTTTGCTCTGCCACAGAAGTGAAGTAAAAAGACACCAGGGAAAGTTCAGTAGCAAACAGGATGCTACCGGCCATGGATGGACTTCCCCCTGTCTGACCACTCCAGCGTGCTCTCATGGCGTTGGGATGGTCTGATGAGGCCATCCTGACTCTGTGCCATTGTTTTTTTCCCCACTTCTCAGTATGCACGTCATCGCACACTCCATAGGGAGCCTTCAGTGCTGAGATGCGATTCATCGATTCTCCGTTTAAGCGAATTGGAAACAAACAGCAAAAAAAACCAAAAAACCCACCCATGGCTGCGTCTGATCATGCAGTGGGGGGCGGCCCCCGCCGCTTCAAAAGGCTGTGTGATCGTGCAACTGCAGGTCAGATTCCTCCAGAGGAAATAGCCTCGCTTCCCCTCCGGTTTATCTGACGCGTGTGATAATTCAGTATGTGTACTCCCACAGCAGACTAACACATGCCCCTAGAAAGCTGTGAGAGACCCTCCACTAACATGCCCTCTAATTTTTTCCCCCCAGTGAGCCGGGGCAGTTCACATCCTGAGCAGAATATAACTGCTGTAACCTTAAAATGGGCAGTGCAAGACCCTGCGTGGCTCCACACTGCTGCTGAGCAGGGCTTCCTGTGTTAATGAGCGGCCGCTCACCCACACAGCTTAGAGGGAACAGTGACTATTATTTCTCTCTCCCGTGTGGTCCTAGGGTAGCCAGTCCCCCTGCATCCCAAACCCTCAGATAAATACACACGAAGCTGCCTTCTGCTGAATCAGACCATTGATAGATCAAGGTCAGTCTTGTCTGCACAGACTGGCAGCAGCTCTCCAGGGTCTCAGGCTGAGGTCCTTCACATCACCTACTGCCTGGTCCTTTTAACTGGAGAAACCAGGGACTGGACTGAGGACCTCCTGCCTGCCAAGCAGATGCTCTACCACTGAACCATGGCCCTTCCCCAAGATTCATCGAGCAAAGCCTGCTGATACAACACTGAACTGTGGTAATCAGGGTGGCAGTTAGGAATTATGTCACGTGGCATCTCTGAATGTGTGCTATTGCAAGCGGGTTGCTTTGAAGAGACGTGTGCCCAACAGGTAATAAATGATGTGGATTTTTTGTACCAAAAGTGTCGTTGGTGCCGCCTTATTTCCCCCCACTTTCAGTTGGTAACATGCAATAACTACAAAGAGAAGAAATTGCTGAGCAGCCGGGTTAGAACAGATAAAAGGAAGTGCTTCTTCACCCAAAGAGTGATTAACACATGGAATTCACTGCCACAGGAGGTGGCAGCGGCTACAAGCATGGACAGTTTCAAGAGGGAATTAGATGAACATATGGAGCAGAAGTCCATCAGTGGCTATTAGCCACAGGGTATAGATAGGAACTCTCAGTCTGGGGCAGGTGATGCACTCTATTCTTGGTGCTGGGGGGGGCAGCAGTGGGAGGGCTTCTAGTGTCCTGGCCCCACTGCTGGACCTCCTGATGGCACCTGGTATTTTTGGACACTGTGTGACAGAGTGTTGGACTAGATGGGCCATTGGCCTGATTCAACATTGGCTTCTCTTATGTTCTTACATACGTACTAGTCTTAGAAAAATCCATTAAGTGTGTGACTGCCTTGAGATTTCAGCTTGCGATCTTGAGGACCCTAGGAATGAGCCCCACATCTTAACTCTTAGGCCTCTGATACCTGGCAATCCAACTCAGTCCTTTGAGGGATGCTGTGGCGGAACGGGCCCACGTCAGTTGGCAGGCCCTGCTCTGCCCACCCCTCCTTCGCCTGACCTGGCACCTGAAGGGGCAGTGTTTCTCCGCTACTTCCGGGTATCGCTGCCACCACTGTCCCTGTCTTGGGCTCTGGTTAGGCGGGACAGCCTCCTAACCTCCCTCTGGTGTTGCTAGGAACCCACCCTGGGGCTTCCTGATAATCTTCGGGGCTCCCCTGGAGAGTTGGCAACTGGCCCTTTTGCCCCTGTCCTCCTCCTCAGGGAGTCCCCGGCCCACCTCTAGCGTGTCCAAGCGGCTGGGGGAACTATGCGGTACAGAGGGACTTCTCTAGGTCAACAGTAAAAAGGATTTATTGAACTTAACTATTTACAGGCTTGTTAACACTGAACGGAAGAATCAAAAGAAAAGTGACAAAAACGCTCCGTCTCTCCCTTCTCTAAACTCACCCCCTGTCTAGATGGTCTGCAGGGCAGGCACAAGCACGTCACTTCCCTGGAGGTCCGATCCTCCTGCCTCCTGCAGACTCCAGCCAACAGCCCGACTGCCTCCGGAGTTCTCTCCGACTGGCTTCCCGCCCAAAAGCTCCCCTGTATATATCCCAGCAGTTTCCCGCCCAGGAAGTGGCTCCCCCTCCTGCAGCATTCTGGGGCAGATCTCCTCACCCCCATGATGGACTTCCTGTCCTCTCTAGGGAGCTGCACTCTGACTACTGGTTAGAGACAGGAAGGGGGGGATGAGGAGGAGACCAGGCCCAAGCCTCCCTCAGGTTTGATGGCCCCCTCCTATCCAGGCCCCACAAAATGGCGTTTCTCCACAGATGCTATTTCTTTGTTTTAAGCTATCGTGGATAATATAGATGAGGCGCAGTGGACAGTGTTGGACGAGGATCCTGGGAAACCCGAAACTGAATCTGCATTTCTACCATAGCTTGCTGGGTGACTTTGGGCCTGCCACAAACTCTCAGCCTGGCCTGCCTCACAGGGCGGTTGTTGTGAGATATGCATCTTTCCATTAATTCACGGGAATCCTTCTTCAAAAACATGTATTACTCCAAAGAAGTGCTTCCTTTTTCTACTGTAGATCAGTCACATTGAGAGAGCCTGATTTTTGCCTGTCAGTTACATTTGAATCCTGTTACTTGTCCTAGGGTACACGGACATGTCGGGCCTATTTTTGCCTCACAACAAAAATAGAATAGAGTGAGAGTGTGAGTGGCTGGTTCAGGGTTACCCAGTGAGGATCCAGGTTTTTCCCCCTAGCCCTAGGAGAAAATCAAACATTTCTGAAATGTAAATCTTAGGTTTATTCAGTCTTAATTTGCCTTGGGGGGCCATGTGGGGAAAGGGAGAAGGAGTTTAACTCTTTTGTCTTCCCTTGGTTTCACTAATCAGAATCGGGCTTCATGTTTCGTATTAGTATTTTAAAGGGGGAAATATATATATTTTTAAAGGACATGTCTGTTGTCTTTTAAATTGCTAACGGCAAACAGGAATTAGTTTTGATTACTGAAGCCAAGCAAACGTTTCAAGAATTGAAATTCCCTACATGACTTCAAGGCAAATAGGAGTTGCAAAAGCCTGCATTGTGTGTATTGTAGATGGACAGAAGCACATGATCTCTGCCACAAATCTTTGCCACAAATCAGCCAGTATCATAATGCCCCTGTATAAATCAATGGTGTGACCTCATTTGGAATACTGTGTACAGTTCTGGTCACCACATCTCAAAAAGTACATTATAGCATTGGAAAAAGTGCAGAAAAGGGCAACTAGAATGATAAAAGGATTGGAACATTTTCCCTATGAAGAAAGGTTAAAGCACTTGGGGCTCTTTAGCTTGGAGAAATGACGTCTGAGGGGTGACATGATCGAGGTTTATAAGATTATGAATGGGATTGAGCAGGTTGAGAAAGAAGTACTTTTCTCCCTTTCTCACAATACAAGAACTTGTGGGCACTCCATGAAATTGCTGAGCAGTTGGGTTAGAACAGATAAAAGAAAGTCCTTCTTTACCCAAAGAATGATTAACATATGGAATTCCCTGCCACAGGAGGTGGTGGCGGCTACAAGCATGGACGGCTTCAAGAAGGAATTAGAGAAACATGTGGAGCAGAGGTCCATCAGTGGCTATTAGCCACAAGGTACAGATAGGACCTCTCAGTCTGGGGCAAGTGATGCTCTGTATTCTTGGTGCTTGGGGGGTGGCAACAGTGGGAGGGCTTCTAGTGTCCTGGCCCCACTGCTGGACCTCCTGATGGCACCTGGTATTTTTGGACACTGTGTGACAGAGTGTTGGACTGGATGGGTCATTGGCCTGACTCAACATTGGCTTCTCTTATGTTCTTATGTAAGCCCCTAATATAACACTTCAAATACCATCCCACACTTGTGCTTAGTAAATTCTAATGTTTTGAGAGAGTGAGTGATAATTTCTTTGTATTAAAAACTGTTTTCATATTACAACGCAGACAACACACTGGCCTTCAGACAACAGTTCTTTTTGCAAATGATTAATTTTGTAAAAGTCTTTCCTGTGTAAATTTTTCCCCACCTTAGGCATTCTTAAAAGAGGTTGATGGTAAATCTTCCTTGAAATCATCCGTCGTCAGTACTGGCAATCAGCTTTTGCTTATTAAGGAGTCCGATGCAGCCCTGTTGCGATCAGTTTTGGCAGAATTTGAGCAGAGGTGGGCAGATCTGATAGCTCAACTTCCAAGCATCCAAGAGAAGCTTCACCAGGTAAAGGGCAAATCTCTAAACCTACCTGCTCAAAACTAGCTCAGCAAGCTTCTCAAGGCTAAAGAATGCACAGTGTATAAAGCTGCAGAAAGCTGAACACTGAGGTTCATTATTCTCCCACACCCCAAGTTGCTTGTGGTTAATCTGATCCTCTTCTCGTAAATAGTTTCCTTGCACCCAAACAGCTTTGCCTGATTTCCTCCCACCTTTTAAATTTTTATTTGAAATACATCCCCTCAGTGCCATCTGAGGTTTTGTTCAGGGTATTCCCTGCTTTTTTTAAAAAAAAGAACGCAAATGCTAATAATGCACTCATACAAAAAAAAAAAAAAGAGGAATCTCTGCATTATTTCTTACAGCTCCTGATGGCCAAGCTGCCATCCAATGAGGCCATCACAGAATTAATTGCCTGGATGAACCACGTAGACCAAGAAAGACACCGTGAGGCCTCTGTAAATACACTGAGTACCACCAGCCAAGTGAAGGACCTTCTCAAGAAGTACAGGGTGGGTAGTGCTCTAGAAGAATGAGACTTTGAGAAACTGATTCCGTACCATTCTGGCAAGATTGTGAACAGACAGTCACAATGGAGCGTTGGCCTGGCGTGGACTGTTCGGGTCACTCAGGAATTGGGGTCCGACGACTCCCAATCGTGGGATGGATCACTAGGGAAATGTGACTGTATGCCTGTGGTTTATGTTGGGTATTATGTTCATGTGGGTCATTGCATGCAAACATCTTGCCAGAAGACCTTTCCCTTCAGTCTGGCAGCATCTCCCCATGGCCCCCTTTCCTGCCATACCAATCCTTCCACCCAGGCTGTTGTTAGCAGGGATCTGCCAGGCCAAGTGTGACGCTTGGTTGCAGTTGCAGGTATATGCCGGAAGGTGTGTGGACTGTCCATGGGTTGTGTGATGGAGCCTTACCCCCCATCCTTTGGCGGAGGAAGGAAGTAAACTCTATGAGAGTCAAATCCTATGCAGAGTTACTCCGGTCTGAGCCCACTGCTTTCAGTAGAAACAAGCAAGGGTCCAGATATGTAAAGAAGTGAGTAGTGACGCACGAAAGCTCATCCTCCGCTATAGATTTTGTTAGTCTTTAAGGTGCTCCTGGACTCTTGTTTGCCTTCAAACTGAGATTAAAACAACTCTGTACTGAAGATGGTTTGTTAGCTGCTTTAAATCGGGATACCCACAAATCAACTTGGATGAAAGCCCTGGAGGAGAAACGGGTGAAAGCTGGAATGTAGATTGATGGTATTTTTGGAGACGGGGAAAACCAAAGCATTGTCTCCGATCAAAAAGCAAGTCCTGTAAATCGACCATAGTAGTTTGATTCGGAGAGCCCGTAGAAGTCGCTCACCCCCAATGCTCCCTCTACGCTGTGAAGTCTTGTGAGCAAAAGTTCTACTTCGTGAGCTGCTGGCATTAAAGCTGTGAGCGAGCAATTTGGCTGCTGCATCAATCGGTTTGCTGTGGAGCCCTCATTCCCGAGCTGAGACAAAAATGTGTGAGCTGGAGGCTAAAAAACTGTGAGCTAGCTCACACTAACTCAGCTTAGAGGGAACACTGCTCACCCCTATTATTTGCTCTTTCTTGCCCAAAATCTTTACCCCCCCCCCCCCATGTACAAGTTTACCATCCCGTCTTATTGCAGATCTTTTTTGTTTGCAAGACTGAATATTATACCTACAGTGGTTTCGCAAGGGAGATTTTCGAATATGCCTTACACTGACAGAAATTGCCCTTGTGGCCTTAATAGGATTGAGACATCCTTTCACGCCCTGCTGGAATGCAGATTTTTTGAGATTATGAGGGATTACTATATTAGGCCTTTATTTAACCAGTCGTCCCCCTATACTCCGGAAACCCTGGCTCTTTTGCTCAGTGATAAGGATCCCAAGAGCACTCTAACAATTGCAAAATTTGCCTCAGTCCTTTTAGCCCTCGCATCATAAATGTTTTCTGCTGCTCGAGATTTGTGAATCAGTGAGCGTCTAAGGGTACAAAAAGGAAAGGAACTGGACTCCTGCTCTTTTCTACTGCTTCAGATAGACTAATGCGGCTACCCATCTTGATCTGTCCCCATTGCTTTCAATGGGCTTAGACTGGAGTAGCTCTGTGTAGGATTGCACCGTCAGTCACTGTCCCTGGCAAAGGTAGCCCATACAGCTAATGGCCACCTGCACAGACCATATTAGGCATATTCTTCCAGTGCTGTACAAACTCATACATTGGTCCTTCTAGATCTCCTGCTTTTTATCCACAGTGTCTGCTTAAGGTCCGCTCAAGGCCAGATCACCACCAGTGGATACAGGTGGCAGGGACGCTGCTTGGCATCAGGGAACAGCTCCAGGCCCATGGCCAGGATTTTTTTGCTTGGAGGGCATTTAAATTTTAAATGGGGCAGATAAAATTAATTAAATTAATATGACCACCTGTCTTTAAAGGAGGACGAGCACATCAGTTCCTAGGGAAAAAAACCGCTCAGAGGATATTTACTTGCCTTCAGAAGGGATTTAAATGGCTTTTGAGTTCCCTTCCACGGGGCGAGAAGGCGTAGAAGGGCACTCAAGAGTGGCGCCTTCAGCACTTCTCCAATCGGGCCAGCAGAAAGGAGGATTGTTGGAAATGTATTAATGGTGCCACTCAAGAGTGCTTTCTTGCTCCGGTCCCATGACGGGTGGGATTGCTAATTCCGAAGAAGACAGAGTCAGGATTCAAAATGATCTAAGTAGGCTGGAACAGTGGGCTGAGACAAATAAAATGAATTTCAATAGAGATAAGTGCAAAGTCATACACTTAGGTACAATAAATCAAAGGCACAGGTATAGAATGAGAGGGACTTGGCTTGACAGCAGCACACGTGAAAGGGATCTAAGTGTTCTGGTTGATCATAAGCTAAACATGAGCGTGCAGTGCAATGTGACTGCAAAGAAAGCTAATGCAATCTTAGGGTGCATTAACAGAAGCATGGTGTCCAGATCATGGGAGGTGGTAGTTCTGCTCTATTCTGCTATGGTCAGGCCTCACCTGGAGTCCTGGGTCCAGTCTTGGGCACCACCTTTTAGGAAGGATGTTGACAAGCTCAAGCGTGTCCAGAAGAGGGCAACCTGGATGGTGAGAGAGTTGGAAAGGCTGAAAGGGTTGGGTATATTTAGCCTGGGAAAGAGAAGGCTTAGAGGGGACACGATTGCAGTCTTCAAATATTTGAAGGGCTGTCCTGTAGAAGCTGGAGCAGATCTATTCTGTCTTTCTCCGGATTGCAAGACTAGATCTAATGGGTGGAAATTACAAGGGAGTCGATACTGGCTAAATTTCAGGAGAAACCTCCTAAACTGTAAGAGTGGCTGAGCAGTGGAACAGACTGCCTCGGGAGGTGGTGGATGCTCCTTCGCTGGATGTTTTCAAGTGGAGGCTGGACAACCAGCTTTCGGGTATGTTGTAGGGCTGTCTTTCGGCTATATTCCTGCAGAGCGCAGGGGGTTGGACTAGATGACCTGCAGGATCCCTTCCAACTCTAACATTCTTTGATTCTATGCCCCTCCAAAATTTCACAGTGGAAGGGAAAGGGAAGGCCAAGGGCAAGCTGTTTACCCTGGCCATGGCCAGCAGCAGGCAGTGGGGGGCCTCTCCTCAAAAATAAGGTTTCTGGCATGGCTATTTGTGGGGCGGGTTTTTTATTTTACGGGGCAGGGCCCCAAAATGCCCCACTGTAGCTAACAGGCCCGAACAGCTCTGAGTCTATATTAGCATCTTGATAAAAGAGCGATCTTATAAGAAAAATATGTTTTTTTTCCTCTCTCTTCATTGCCCAAGTGGTTTAATGATCTGGAAGATGCATTAACCTCTGAGCTCATGTCCCGTAACCATTAGCAAAGGACTTCGCCAAGCAGCCATTCACGCTTAGGGGTCACCACTCTTTTGTGAATTAATGCTTTTTTGAATGCCAGCCAAGTAAACTGTAAATGGCACTTGGAAAAGGCTCTTTCTTTTTCTATTTTTGTTTTTAAAGTCCCTCTTTTTCCGTCTTCCTAGGAATACCTGATGGAAATGAACTTTAAACAGTGGGTAGTCGATTACGTCAACCAGTCGCTACTGCAGATGACGACTCGCGACGTAGAAAGCAAGCGATACGAGAGGATGGCCTTTGCAGAGCGTCTCGGAGAAATGAATCTGCGATGGCATGGGCTGCAGGGGTCTCTGAACAAAAAGGTTCGATCGCCCTCTTATGTCCTTTTGCGCAGAACGCAGGCTCATGCTTTGCCCTGGCAAGGCCTTGCCCAGGACTCGGGTGTGTGCTGCGACTCCGCAGGGCAATTTTGGTTTCCTTATTTCCTTCCTTCGCTTTTTTTTATAGCCGAGCGTTCTCTCTGAGGCTCAAGGCAAATGACACAATTTGAAACAGTGCCATAAGAACAATAGAAAATACCCAGCAAAGAGTGAATACAACTGGGTGGCAGAATTAGAGAACAATGCCCTAAAAACAGTATTTTGTTGTTTAGTCGCACAGTCAAGTCTGACTCTTCGCGACCCCATGGACCACATCATTCCAGTTTGCCTGGCAACCAGCAGGAGGGCTGTGGGCGGGGATGGGGGGACACCCGACAGCAACTGCAGCGTTGCGTCATTAAGCGTAGAAAAACCTGGAAGTGTCACATGTAGCTCTAGGAATTGCTGGAAACTCTATGGTGTTAACATAGTTTTTTCCACAGTGATGCCTAGAGTTACTGTGCGTTACTTCTGAATTTATTTTTTTTACCAGAAGTGGCATGCTGCCACAGCCATCATCATGTGTTTTTTTTTTAATTTCTCCCACCATCACTCAGTTCAGAGTAATTGGTTCCCTTGTACATACAATATTGACAGTATAATTTGTACAAATAATGTAAGGAATTGCAAAATTTGCAAACAGTGGAATTAAAGGTAAAGTAAAGGTAAAGGTTCCCTTGCTCGAAAGCCAGTCAAATCTGACTCTAGGGTTGCAGTGCTCATCTCCGTTTCAAAGCCGAAGAGCCAGCGCTGTCCGAAGATGTTTCTGTGGTCATGTGGCCGGCATGACTAAACACCAAGGCGCACAGTATGCTGTTACCTGCTCACCGAAGAGGTACCTATTTATCTACTTGCTTTCTAATTTCTTGCTTTCGAACTGCTAGGTTGGAAGGAACACAGACACAAAAAACAAAGCAGTGAAAACTGCCTGGATTTCTAAGATATGAAACACCCTGATTGGATTGAGTACAGAATGCAAGCTCCTGAGAATCTCACTTTCATGTAAAAAACCCCGAGTTTTTAGCTCCTTTCCACAGTGGTTGAAAAATGTGCTGGCTGAAATAATCTCAGCTGAGTGGCAGAAGATGCTTGACAGTAACATTTTTCTTGCTTGTTCTCCAGAGTGCTCAGGATAACATACATAGCTATAGCTTAACAGATTGGTGCACAAGTGCAAGGGAGGGGACTGGTAGGATGGGTTCTTCTTTCATAGTTTTCACAAGAACAGAAAGTTTAAGATGCCTATCTGTTCAGTACCTTCAGATTGACTTGCCAACCCTTGCTCACTGTGCCACTTTCTGGGTGGCAGTTAGAGACGGGCCTTCTCAGTGATGGCACCTCACCTTTGGCGTGTACCTCCTTGAGGCTCATCTGGTGCCTACTGTACTGTCATGTAGGCATGAAGACCAAACATTTATCTTTTCTCATGCCTTTCATCAAAGCTTTATATTCTCTTTTTTTTAGCTGATGGTTTTATAGCCCACATGCTGCTCTTTTTGTGCCTCTTTTATGACCACTGCTTTTATGACCAGTTTTTATTACTTATTTTTATGCTTTTATTTGTTTGTACTTTACTAAGTGCCTCAGGCAGGTCTCTAGAGAGGCAGTAAGCAAATTGGACACCTAAATAAATAATGTCTCCACCACTAACTTGCAGATAGCCCACATGCAGCTTTTTTATGCCTCTTTTATGACCGCTGCTTTTTATGACCAGTTTTTATTACTGATTTTTTATGCTTTTATTTGTTTCTACTTTAACTAAGTGCCTCAGGCAGGTCTCTGGAGAGGGAGTAAACAAATTGAACACGTAAATAAATAATGTCTCCACCACTACCTTGCAGATAAAGGAACTGGAGCACATTTTGGAGACTGTTACTGAAAATGAAAACAGAGCTCAGTCCTTGGGCAGTTGGCTGGAGGCCCAAAGTGGAAGGTTAATGCTTCTGGAGAAGCCATTGAGTTTCATCCATGCACAGAACATAGCAGAAGAGTGCAAGGTAAATTGAATTTTTGAATTGCAAAAAATGAAACGTTTGTTTGTCCATGGGTTGGATCCAAGCAGCTTTGCCTCCAGTGAAAAGCAATCAGACGTGGCATATCAAGCGATGCAGAAAATGGAATTACAAAATTAGAAAACAACGCAGTAAGAGGGGAGAAACAGATAATGCAAACTGTACACGGCAGCGTCGATTACAATCCTTTCCCCTTTACAGAAGCATCTTCCTGAACCATTCCATTGTGAGTGTATGTTAAGTTCCATCAAGTCATTTCTGACTTAACAACAACCCTATGAATTAATGACCTCCAAAATGTCCTCTCATTAGCAGCCCTGCTCAGGCCTTGGAAACTGAGGGCTGTGGCTTCCTGTACTGAGTCTCCTGTTGAATGTTCCTCTTTTCTTAGCATTATTGTCTTTCCCAGTGAGTCTTGTCTTTTCATGATATGACCAAAGTACGACAGCCTAAGCCTTATTCCCCTTATTTATTTATTTATTTTATTTATTTTGGGATTTATACCCCGCCCTGTCCGGTAGCTCAGGGCCGCTAACAAGTGGCCAAGCCGAATTTCAGAACTAAAAACAATAAACAATATTACATACAATAAAAAATTCAGTACAACAGTAAAATTCAGTACAACAGTACTTATAAGAATGTCCTCCTGGACAATTCTGTTTTACATTGTTTGTAGATTGATCGATGTATGGGAGCCTTCTGGACCTCCCCAAACAGGCATAAGAGCATAAGAGAGGCCTTGTTGGATCAGGCCAACGGCTCATCCAGTCCGACACTCCGTGTCATACAAGTGGTGAAAACTCAGGTGCCATCAGGAGGTCCACCAGCAGGGCCAGAACTCCAGATGCCCTCCCGGTGTTGCCCCCCAATAGGGGCGTGCACGAAAAAAAATCAGAATTTTTTGGGTTCGGATCTACCAAACCCCCAAAATTTCAATATTTGCCAATATTCCCGAATCCCAGTATCGGGATTATACCCTATGGGTATAATAATCCCCCCCTAAGGAGGGGTTTCCTATCACTGAAGAGAAGGCTAATTGCCTTCCCATCAATGAAGGGAGTGTGCCACGTCTGCGACATGACTCCAGAGAGGTTTAAATCCCCCCTGGAGTCACGCCGCAGAGGTGGCATGCTCCCTCCATTGAAGGGAAGGCAATTTGGGAAGCCCCTGGCCTAAAGAGTGTTTAGCTGTCCTTAACCAGAGCCAGGGCCTTTTCAGCCCTGGCTCCGACTCGCTAGAGCTCTCTGTTGGTTAACATCAGGGCCCTGCGGGATTTGCTACAATCCTGCAGGGCTTGCAAGGCAGAGATGTTCCACTGAACGTACGGTTGAGGACAGCAGCTTTCTATTAATAGCAATGGTTTCTTAACGCTTTAATATTTCTTAACAGCCTTTTGATTCACAATCTGCTTCCACTCCTCTTCCTCCATTGCTAATGTAAATTGGGGGGGGGGCAGAATTGTATGATGGCGCCATACAGTTATTGGGCTTTAGAACTGTATTTTAAATTATATAGTAGATTTTATGTGTTTTATATTACTTTGATATGAACTGCCCTGAGCCCATTTGCAGGGAGGGCGGTATGCAAACCTAATATAATAAATAAATAAACTAAGAATGATAGTCCTCGGCCGTGGTATGCAGCTCAGTGGAATGCTTCCTTTAAAAAAGCCACCTTATGGAATGTAGACCGAGGGGCAACCATATGTGGGCTTCTAAAGGGCACAGCATCGGCAGTACTGCTCCAAATGACCTTGCTCCAGCCTCCCCTAAGGAAGGCTATTTCTTCCATCATTTTGCTATCCATTATCTGTAATTTTGGCTACTGCTCTACTGGCTTTGAACTGGGACCTGGAGGACAAAAGCAAAATACATTACAAGGCTCATAAGCCCAAATATTAAGGTTTTCACCTAACTGAAAGAAATTGTTTAGAGTTTTAATCAATTAAACTTGCCTGTATAAATAATCTATTTGAAGGGGGAAATGAATAATCCTTGTTAGATGGGTGTTGCCGCAGGCATCCTTTGAGAAGAGGCACTCTGTGCAGTGTCAGAATGCTGAGGAAAGTCATCTTTGAAGAACAGGTTGGCCTGTTCGGCCAGAGATCCTGGCGGGTTTTTTTGTCATCTTCTGGGTGTAGAACAGCAGTCACTGGGGGTGTGGAGGGGGAGGTATTTGTGAATTTCCTGCATTGTGCAGGGGGTTGGACTAGATGACCCTGGAGGTCCCTTCCAACTCTGTGATTCTATGATTCTGTGAACATAAGAAGAGCCCTGCTGGATCAGGCCAGTGGTCTGTCAAGTCCACCATCTTGTCTCACACAGTGGCCAAACAGTTATTCTGGAGGGCCAACAACAATGCTGGACTTGATGGACCACTAGTGTGATACAGCAAGGCTTTTCTTACATTCTTAAAAGAGTAAGTCTCCCTTTACCTCCACCCTACCCCTTTCATGGCATGCCTCTTCTCAAAGGATGCCTGCGGCAACATGCGACTAACAAAAGATATCCTTCTTTTCCTAAGATGGTACCAGCCATCATCTGCACTTAATAATATAATTTTTTAACTTACAAAATTCATTGAGGCTGCCTTTTACGTCAGTCAGAAAAGTTTCTAAACAGTTACCCCAGTCGATTAAAAGCGGCAGCCCCTCCACCCTAATTCTCAAACTAATAATAATTTGACAGTATTTGTTGTGACTGTCTTACCAGTTACCACCTGCCTTCGCCTTCTAGGTGCAGGTTTGGTTTGGTTTTGTTGCCATGGTTTCTCCTTTCTGTCCCCTTGCAGAAGCAGCGAAGTATATCATTTGGTTATTTATTTCCTGTAGTGTTTTGCTGAGCCCCAGAGTGTTTTGTTTTCCTAGTCAGGGGACGGAGGGATTTGGTCCAACTAGTTCTCAAGAAGCTTCTGTGAATAAATAAGGGACAGATTGAAACGCTCTTAGCAAGCAGGTCCACTCACTAGGGGAGAGAGGAAGGGAAAGAGGGCTGTTAACTAAAGCCAGGTACAGTTTTGCAAGATCTTAAGTAGCGGTGGGGGGGACATCTTAAAAACTTTACAAAAATATTGCTTGTCGCTAGGCGTGTGTATAAAACCGTTTTGGACAAAAAACTCGCACCATATCTTACACCAAGAAATGTGGATTTCTGTGGCCTGAATGAAATATGCACGTGTACATATATCCACTGACTTTGCATCATTCTAGTTCTCCTACAGTACTATTCTAAAAAGATTTAGAACCTTCTACGTCCATGGACTTTAATAGACTCAAGGAGGGAGTTACTGTGCTTGGGAATACTCTGCTAAGTTATAGGAAAGAGATAATGGAATGACAGAGTTGTGTAGCGTGCTATCATGACATTAAAGCATCTTCACAAACGAGTCTATGATCATTTAAACAAAGCTCTACGTGTTTAATAGGGATTAGAATCTACAAAATACAATCTACAAAACACAATGAAGGTCCAAGAATAATCTCAATGTAACGACGTTTCCGGGTATCAGGTTCGTTTCAAATCTTCCATCAGAGAAGGGCCAATAATAATGGCACAGCATTTTCTATTAAACTCTTCAGACTAGTCAAGTACAATCTGAAGGTCAATATTTCGTTTCCGTAAGGTATTTGAAGATGAAGATTTGAAATGAATCGTACACCTGGAAGCTTCGTTAGATTGAGATTATTCTCGGACCTTCATTGTGTTTTGTAGATTGTATTTTCTAGATTCTATTCCTTATTAAACACTTAGAGCTTTGTTTAAATGATACTAGACATGTTTGTGAAGATGCTTTAATGTTATGATAGCGCGCTACACATCTCTGTCGTTCCATTATCTCCTTCTATTGGCAGCTGTGGTTCTCTAATTACTTCCACAAGTTATAGGAAAGAGAAGTGAGCTGAGCCGGGCCTTGGATTAAATACCTCTGACCAACTGCAAGGGGCAACTGGAAAGAAAAAGTGGCTGTAGAAAAGGACCTTGCCCCCAGACTTCAGTTTGGGCCCCTCAGCTCTGGAGGATGCACAGTCTCCTGCCCACTCTGTGGGAGCAATTTCCCAGTTTGGGAGTGTTTCCCCAAGGTCCAGTGGCGCATCTGTTGGAGTTGGGTGTGGTAACCGGAACAACATGATGTTAGAAGATTCCAGTAGTCCTTAGAGGCTGCCGTGAACTATAGGAAGTGTAGTTCCCATGGTTTCTGATATAGAACACCAAGGATGGTGGAGTCCAGGGCTCTTTTTGTTGCAGGAACTCCTTTGCATATTAGGTGACACACCCCTAATGTAGCCAATCCTCCAAGAGCTTACAGAGCTCTTCTTACAGGGGCTACTGCAAGCTTTTGGAGGACTGGCTACATTAGGGGTGTGTCGCCTGATATGCAAAGGAGTTCCTGCTACCAAAAGAGCCCTGGTGGACACTAATGTGTCTGCAAAGTCATGGGTACGATTGACTAGAGTCAGACCCCAAAGTTACTAGTGTCCATCATCCCATTCAAAAATGAGCCCCGGGGAGGTTTAGACTGGGGCATCTGCAGTTCTTTACCTGAAACTTTGATGATGATGATGATGATGATGATGTGGTGTGTGGCTGAATTGTTGTTGTGTTTTGTTTTTTTTTGGTGGCATTTCAGTTGTTTTTATAGTGTCCAGTTGTTTTTATAGTTTTATGGTTTATAGTTTTATAGTTTATGGTTCAGTTATAGTATTCAGTTGTTTTTATAGTATGTTAAAATTTTGGTTATTTATATAAGCCACTTTGAAGCGCCTGCTGGCTGAAAAGCAGGAGAGAAATAGAAGACGCAAATAACAAACCTGTGAAATGAGCCTAAAAGTGTTTGAGCCTGGGTGTGCTTCCAGTCGTCTTGGACCTTGTGTTTGGCTCTTTGCATATCATGATAATTATTACCATTTTAAAAAAATATATATTAGTCCAAATCTAGGGTGTACATGCCTTTTTAATACATAACCTATATGTTTGGTGGGGGGTTAGTTACTACTGCAGGATAAGTGGTGATTGGGTGTATATTTAGATAAAGGGCAAGGCAAGGCAAGGCAAGGCAAGGCAAGGCAAGGCAAGGCAAGGCAGGAAGGAAGGAAGGAAGGAAGGAAGGAAGGAAGGAAGGAAGGAAGGAAGGAAGGAAGGAAGGATACCCTCCCCCACCCGCAAGGGCCATCAGACAAGGAACCAGTAATGAACAATGCATAAGCAAAACATACAGATGACAATACGGGTTTGTTTCCCCTGTCTTAAAACACTGGGGAAGGGTCATGTCACAGTGGCAGAGCACCTGCTTGCCATGCAGAAGGTCCCAGCTTCAATCCCTGGCATCTCCAGTTGAAAGGACCAGGCAGTGGATGATGTGGGGATGCCAGCCTCCAGGGAAGACCTGGGGATCCTCCAGAATCACAGCTCATCTCCAAACTACAGAGATCAGTTCCCTGTAGAAAACGGGATGCTTTAGTCAGGTAAGGGAGATGGGAGGCAACCTGGTCAGACCATTAGGCCTGACAGTTTCGAGGCCACAGGAATCCCTTAGGAGGAGGCCTTCCCTCTCATTAGTGCCCCAACCCATGGGTGGGAGAAGGCATTCACTTAAATGGGCTTGATGCAGCTGCAGAGTGTCTGGTCTAATTAGCAAATTCACCTGGCTGGTTGAGTCACCTGGTTAGCAGAATTGCACAAGTTACATCATTCACTATACAGCTGATTAGTCACCTAGAATCAGGCCAACGCAGGTCGTTGAGCATAAAGAGAAGATCTTTCATTCCAGTTTCACCCTGTGTCTGAATTACATTCAACTTTGGGACACTTCTTGATTTGGAGTGGGTCATGCTGACCAGAGCCCTTGTCTTGGACTTACTTTGAACTTTGAAATCCTCTTGGACTCAGTCTTGCTGGGTAACATCTGGAATCCTAGAATCATAGAGTTGGAAGGGACCTCCAGGGTCATCTAGTCCAACCCCCTGCACAATGCAGGAAATTCACAAATACCTCCCCCCATGCGCACCCAGTGTCCGCTGTTCCACGCCCAGAAGATGACAAAAAACCTCCAGGATCTCCATCCAAACTGGCCTGGAGAAAAATTGCTTCCTGACCTCCAATGTGGTGATCAGCACTTCCCTGATCTTGAATTAATGTTTGTAAATGTGCTTAGTTTAGATTATTTTAGCATTATGATTTTATCCTCGCTGTTCACTGCCCTGTTATTATATATTCCTGCACAAGTTAATAATAAATCACTTTACTTATATTCTGTGGTGTTCTTGGGGTTTGGGGCCTCAATCCGAATGTAGTACTTCATCCCATATTGGCTACAGCTAACAGAATAATTGTTTTCTGGAAGTGTCTCCTTAGAAGTGTCCCACCTTGCAGGGCTGATTTTCTTGTTCTTAGAACCTGGGAGGGCTAGAGACTTTGTCCCTTGGTCCTTGGCTGACTGGGTAGTGGACTCATGGCAGTGATACCCGGAGGTGGCTGTGATACCCTTTGGCTTCTCTTGACCAAACTGTTCTTAAACAGGACTTTGGCTTCCAGGTCCTTTGACAGTCGTCTCTTGGTGTGTTCCTCCATATACAACTTCTTCATTGATGGGTTCTTTTGGCAACTTTTAGGAGAATGCATATGTCTAGTCCGTGGCTCCAGTTTATATTTCCAAACTGCTGTGCTATGTTTCACTTGTGACTCACGTATCCAAACATCATTTTTCTGCTGTTTGCAAATGGCTGCGTGATCTTGGTTTCTTTCCCCTGTTTTCTTTCCTCTAAAGCTATTGACAAGGACTGATTTCTCCAAAAAAGAAGCACTGGCTGGAAACGAATATGTCTTGAATTAAGTTAGCATGGTGTTAGTTGCTGTAGATTTTCCAGGTTCTGTGGCTGTGGTCTTGGCATTGTAGGACCTGACGTTTCACCAGTAGCTGTGACTGGCATCCTCAGAGGTGTAACACAGAAAGATCGAGGACTCTCTGTGTCAAGGTGAGATGAAAAATGGTAGGCAGGTAATTTATATCTACTGAGGAAGGTGGGGTGGGATAGGGTAGGTGGGATAGGGTGGGTATCTCCTGAGCAGATATAAATTACCTGCCTACCATTTCCCTTCTCACCTGGACACAGAGAGTCCTCCATCTTTCTGTGTTATACCTCTGAAGATGCCAGTCACAGCTACTGGCAAAACGTCAGGTCCTACAATGCCAAGACCATGGCCAGACAACCCAGAAAATCTACAGCGACTAATGAACTCCGGCCGTGAAAGCCTTCGACGACTAGCACGGTGTGCTTGTCAAAGTGTCAGACTAAGATCTGGGAGACCCAAGCTGGAGTCTCCACTCTGTCTTGGAAACTCGCTAGATGGTCTTGGGCAGATCACATGCTCTCAGACCAGCCTGTCTCACAGGGTTGTTGTGAGGGTAAAATGGAGGACAGCAGAACAATGTAAGCTGCTTTGGGTCTCCACAGGGGCGGGGGAGAGAATGGCGAGGTATAAAGGAAGGAAGTAAATAAGCACCGAAGAGAATTTTCATCCCTGACCCTTTCGTTCCCAGGCACTAGAAAGCCAGTTGGCCACTAAATCGGAGGATATGGATCAGCTGAAACAAGCTTTAGGTGACTGCGCAGTACTTCCTGAGGAGGTTGTGTCAAGAATCGACGAACTGGATCGACAGAGGAGCAGAGTTGTCAACCAGGTTAGACACGTCGATTTGGGGCTACTTTTAAGAGATAGATTGGGGGTAACTCCAGCAATTTATCAGCAGAAAGCTCTGAAAGATATGGCTCTTTCCCCTTCCCTCCCCTCCCCTCCCCTCCCCACAGCAGTCCTTTCTGCTCCCAGGAAAGTTGATTCTTGGAGTTGCAAGACCCACATAGATGAATAGGCACAGAGGTTGGAGGGCTGCTCTGAGGATGGGGCTAGAATTGCCCCACCTACTTATTGAAAGCCAGCGTGGTAAAATGGCTGGAGTGTCAGACAGTGCTCCCTCTAAGCTGTGGAGTCTTCTGAGCAAAAATCCTACTCTGTGAACTACTGGCATTAAAGTTGTGAGCGAGCGATTTGGTTATTGCATCAATTAGTTTGCTCTGGAGCCATCCCTTCCTGAGCTAAGACAAAAATGTGTGAGCCGGAGGCTAAAGAACTGTGAGCTAGCTCACACTAACTCAGCTTAGAGGGAACACTGGTGTCAGACTAGAGTCTTGGAAGACCCACAATTAAATCTCAGCGACATGATCGAGGTTTATAAGATTATGCATGGGATAGAGTGGGTAGAGAAAGAGGTACTTTTCTCCCTTTCTCACAATACAAGAACTCATGGGCACTCCATGAAATTGCTGAGTGGTCGGGTTAGAACGGGTAAAAAGAAGTACTTCTTTCACCCAAAGAGTGATTAATGCATGAAATTCACTGCCACGGAAGGTGGTGGTGGCTACAAGCATGGATGGCTTTAAGAGGGAATTAGATAAACATATGGAGCAGAGGTCCATTAGTGGCTATTAGCCACAAGGTATAGATAGGGACTCTGGGGCAAGTGAGGCTCTGTATTCTTGGTGTTTGGGGGGGGGGGCAACAGTCCTGGCCCCACTGCTGGACCTCCTGATGGCACCTGCTATTTTTGGCCGCTGTATGACACAGAGTGTTGAACTGGATGGGCCTTTGGCCTGATCCAACATTGGCTTCTCTTATGTTCTTATGTTCTTAACATTAGAGAGTTGTTTTACCACTCTGCTGATGCTGGGCATAAGATCAGGAGGTAGCTCACCCCAAACTTGCACAATAATTTGACAGAGAACCCGAGACTTGAATTCAGGTCTCCCACCATCAAATTTAGTTATTTATCTAATGCTGCAGACATGGATCTGGCCTTGAATTTCCACAGGGTCTGGAGAGAAAGGGGCAAGTTTTGCAGTCCAAAACACCTCCCAAAGTGCTGCCCCTTGCAGACAGAGGACACCCATGGAATATCTTAGGGCAATCAGAGGTCTCCCATAGGAGGTGGAATTGGTGTAAATGACCCCACCTATGGAAATTCTAGGTAGTCACCATTATAGGGATTTTAAGCATTCCTGGATCAAGAGCTCCCAATTGTTCCACTGGTTCTCCTTGCAATTTAAAGCACTTTAAGAGATGCTCTGTCTGTTACATTTGCCTGTGGACAGTGGCGACCCAGAGTAAGCCAGCGTATTATTTCCGTAAATCGTCCTCTAATAGGGTGATCTGAGGATGCATCCTGCCGGCCCTGAGAGGCCTCGGCCTTGAATTAAATTAGCAACGCAAATAGTTTCGACGCTTCTCTTTCTCATGTGCATATTTTCCCGATAGATGGTTCGAAGCACGTACCTGATGCCCGAGAAATCAGTCAGATTAGTTGGTTAAATTCGTAAGGGCTTTTATTCAGCATGCATTAGAGAGAGAGAGCGCTGGAGTAATTTTAAAAAACAAACGGGGCGGCTTCTCCATTTCAAAATGCCTCGCTGTGTCGCCGCCGAAGTGTGCTTTGCGGAGCAGAAACAGCACTGCTGTTTCTCAAGTGTGACTCGTTTGCTTGCATTTGCAGGAGGCTGCGCTGAAGTCCTCGACCCAGGCGTCTTTAGAGCAGTGGAGGGTTTATGACGAAGCCTGGGAAGAAGTCAGGTCTGCTTTTGCTGGAGCTTTCTATTGCGCGGAGCACAGCAAGCCTCCTGTGATTACGCTGGAGACCCTGAGGAGCCAGGTGGAAAGCCTCCAGGTACCTCTCACAAAGGCATACGTGGAGTGAACTCCCAAGATTTGAGTGCAGTAGCACCTTGCAGACCAACGAGATTTCCAGGGTACGGGTTTTCGAGAGTCAGAGCTCCCTTCAACAGACACAAAGTAGGAATGGAGACCTCTCTCTCTCTCTCTCTCTCTCTATCTATCTATCTATCTATCTATCTATCTATCTATCTATCTATCTATCTATCTTGTTCGACATATCCTGCCCTCCCCACAATGTAGGCTCAGGGCAGGTACCAACACATATATCTACAATAAGAAGAGAAGAAGAAGAGAAGAGGAGAGACTGGATTTATACTTCACTACCCAAGGGAGTCTCAGAGCGGCCTACAAGCTCCTTTCCCTTCCCCTCCCCACAACAGACACCCTGTGAGGTAGGTGCAGCTGAGAGAGCTCTGACAGAGACTGCTGTTTTTCAAGGACAGCTGTGCCAGGACTATGGCTTGCCCAAGGTCATCCAGCAGGTGTGTTGCGGGCCCCCAGTCCTTCCGATGGCCAACCACCTGTCGCCGTCCCACCTGTGCCCGAGACCGGTGGCCCGGACATCACCTAGCCCACGCTAACAATCCCCTGGGGTGGAGGACCGGGAGCCGAGGGTCTCCAAGGAAGGAGGGAGGGGCGGCCTCAGATGACGGGATCTTCAGAGGGTTGCTTCACTGCTCTTCCCGTCCTGGGGATCTGGCTTTTGACCGTTAGCATGGTCCAGCTCAACGTCCGTCTCTCTGACTCTCATTAAGTTCACTGTAGCCAGCCCAGCCTCCCGCCTCGGCTTTCTCCGCACCTTCCTTTTATTAACCCCTCGTTCTCCCAGTCCTCTCTCGCCTTTGCCCTGCCCCTCCCTACAGGCTGAGATGCCACTGCTCCTGGCCCCTCCCTCCCAGCCTGCTCTGGGGCATCGATGCACCACTCCGCCCTCCTCGCTGCTCCCCTGGCTCACCTCCTGGCCGTCCCCACCCTTCTCGCTGCGAGCTGGGTTGGACTCGCCCTGTGGCTGTGGGCTGCGGCCACGCCTCGTTCTCCAACCCCAGGACCACCCCCTGCCCTCCGCCACGTCCCCACACTGCCGCCGTGGCTGTCTCCTGCTCCTCCACTTCTGCGTTTGCATGTTGCATTGTGCCTTTGCATCCTGAGACCCTTCTTGGCGATACTCTACCACACACCACCTTCTGATGTTTATAAGGTCTCAGGAATCTCTATTCTTGTTTGTATCTGATGAAAGTAGCTTTGACTCTTGAAAGCTCATGCCCTGGAAATCTCGTTGGTCCTATTGGGCTTGACCTTGGCTTTTCTGCTGCAGAACAACATGGCTACTAAGGATGTGCACACAAAAATAATTGGTATTTTTTAGGGTTCAGGTACATTGAATTCGAAAAATATCGGGTTTTCCCTGACATTCCCAAATCCCAGTGTTGGTATGGTATTGGGATTTGGGAAATAATCGAGATTACCAAATTTTTCAGCCCAGCATTTAAAGGGATGGTCCCCAGGACCCCCAGGACCAGGATATGGGGACAACATAATAGACTGTGGGAGAACGGGGGAAGTAGAGAAAATTTGTTCCCCAAGCAGAGCTTTGGTTATGGGGCATAGGTTTCAACCTGACAGAGAGGTGAGTAAACTAGTTTGTATGCAACTGTGTCTTGCCTATTGTGATGGATCCAAAAGTGTTTTATATGCTAGGGCACTGTACGGGAATGAAACTGAATCATAAGAACCTAAGAGAAGCCATGTTGGATCAGGCCAATGGCCCCTCCAGTCCAACACTCTGGGTCACACAGTGGCCAAAACTCAGGTGCCATCAGGAGGTCCACCAGCGGAACCAGAACTCCAAAAACCCTCCCACTGTTGCCTCCCCCAGCACCAAAAAGACAGAGCATCAATGCCCCAGACAGAGTGTTCCATCTATACCTTGCGGCTAATAGCCGCTCCATATGCTACATACGTTTACCTAATCCTCTCTTGAAGCTGTCTATGCTTGTACATAAGAACAACATAAGAACATAAGAGAAGCCAATGTTGAATCAGGCGAATGGCCCATCGAGTCCAACACTCTGTCACACAGCGGCCAAAAATACCACGTGCTATCAGGAGGTCCAGCAGTGGGGCCAAGACACTAGAAGCCCTCCCACTGCTGCCCCCCAGCACCAAGAATAGAGTGCATCACCTGCCCCAGACGGAGAGTTCCCATCTATACCCTGTGGCTAATAGCCACTGATGGACTTCTGCTCCATATGTTTATCTAATTCCCTCTTGAAACTGTCCATGCTTGTAGCTGCCACCACCTCCTGTGGCAGTGAGTTCCACATGTTAATCACTCTTTGGGTGAAGAAGTATTTCCTTTTATCTGTTCTAACCCGACTGCTCAGCAATTTCATTGCGTGCCCGTGAGTTCTTAGAACCACAGAGGTGGAAGGGCCCATACAGGCCATCCACTCCAACCCCCTGCTCAACGCAGGATCAGCCTAGAGCATCCCTGATAAGCGTTTGTGCAGCCGCTGGTTAAAGACTGCCAGGGAGGGGGAGCTGACCACCTCTCTAGGCAGCTGAGTCCACTATTGCACAACTCTTCCTGTAACAAAGTTTTCCCTAAGATCCAGCCGGTACCTTCCTGCCCTTAATTTAAACCCATGATGGCGAGTCCTCTCCTCTGCTGCCAACAGGAACAGCTCCCTGCCCTCCTCTAAGTGGCAGCCCTTCGAATACTTCAAGGGAGCAATCCTGTCCCCCCCAGAGCAATCATGTCTTGTATTGTGTGAAAGGGAGAAAAGGTACTTCCTTCTCTACCTTCTCTATCTCACGCATCGTTCTGCAAACCTCCGTCATGTCACCCCTCCAGTCGCCATCTCTCCAACAATTTCTTCAGCTCACACAGCAACCTGTGCAAACATTTGCTCGAGGGGAGGTACCGCGGCTGTGGTGCCGCCAAGCCGATCTGTCCCCGCGTGAACTCTCGCAAGCGCGTTGGCAGAGCAGCACTCGGGGCAGTTTTCTTTCTGCTTTCAGTTCCAGCCCAGCCTGCTTCTCGGCCACGAGTCTGAATAGATGACATATTGCGGCTCACTGGTTCTCTGCATCTGAGGCACACAGAAAAAGCCCTTCCACCTGTCTCACTACATAGGCATGTTATGGAGATAGAGACGGGTCGCCATGCTAGTCTGTCTGTAGCTGTAGGAAAGAGCGAGAGTCCCGGAGCACCTTAAAGGCTAAGAAGATTTGTGGCAGGGGAGGAGCTTCTGTGAGCCACTGAAGAAGTGAGCCGTGACTCACGAAAGTTCCTCCCCTGCCACAAATTTTGTTAGTCTTTCAGGTGCTCCTGGACTCTCGCTCTTTTCTTCTGCTAGGTAAAGGTTCCCTTGCTCGAAAGCCAGTCGAATCCGACTCTAGGGTTGCGGTGCTCATCTCCGTTTCAAAGCCGAAGAGCCAGCGCTGTCCGAAGACATTTCCGTGGTCATGTGGCCGGCATGACTAAACACCAAGATGCACGGAACACTGTTACCTTCCCACCGAAGTGGTACCTATTTATCTACTTGCAATTTCTTGCTTTCGAACTGCTAGGTTGGCAGGAGCTGGAACTAGAGACAGGAGCTCACCCCGTCATGCGGCACCCGGGTCTCGAACTGCTGAACTACTGATCTTCCACAGCCTGCAGTTCAGTGTCTTAACCACTTGAGCCACCACAGCTCCTTTTTCTACTGCTATAGGCATACTAATATTCTTAGCACCTGGTATGAGGAGTGTGGGTGCCTTAAAGACCACCGCAAAGTACTGTGTGCCTTTCCCAGTGTGCACCTACACCAACGTGTACTGCCACCAGAGTACATGCCAGTGAATCATGTGTCCTGAGGTACATGAAGGTACTGTGGTACTTTCTACACGGAACTACTCTCAGTATAGGAATTCTGCAGCCTTGTGTCTCCTCACAAGCATGTGAAACCGTCTTACACTGAGACAGACCTTTTGGTCTCTCAAAGGTTAGTATTGTCTTTAGTTGCTGTAGATTTTCTGGGTTGTGTGGCCGTGGTCTTGGCATTGTAGGACCGGACGTTTCACCAGTAGCTGTGACTGGCATCCTCAAAGGGGTAACACAGAAAAGATGGAGTACTCTCTGTGTCTTTCTGTGTTATACATCTTTCTGTGTTATACCTCTGCGGATGCCAGTCACAGCTACTGCAGAAACGTCAGGTCCTACAATGCCAAGACCACGGCCAGACAACCCGGAAAAGCTACAGAAACTAATGAACTCCAGCCGTGAAAGCCTTTGACAACATGTTAGTATTGTCTACTCAGACTGGCAGCGGCTCTCCAATGTCTCAGGTAGAGGGCTTCATCTCCAGTCTGTTCCTTTTAACGGGAGATGCTGGGGATTGAACTTGAGGCCTTCTGCATGGGGAACAGGTGCTCTGCAACTGAGCCATGGCCCCTTCCCTTTGATCAAAGCTGCAATCCTGTGATTGCTTACGGGGATAGAAATCCTGTTGGAATAAGTGTGAATTGGTTCAAAGTAAACATGGATAGGATCTGGTTGCAAATACTTGGTTTTTTCAAAAATTGTTACATAGCACTACCGCGGTGTGTGTAGTTGTTGTACTTGTTGCAAGAGGATCGCATCCCCCTGCCCCCAAGAAACTTACAATAAATAAATGTGAGATGAGGAAGACAACAAGAGGGTGGGAGAGGGAAGATAAGGGAGCTGAATATTCATTTATTTCAGTTGCACATGCTGAGGCTGTATCTATTCAGCAGGGTGTCTAACGGGGCTTCATGGAAAAGGTAGGTTTGGGAGAGAGTTTTGAAGTGAGAGATGCGGCATCAAAGAGAAATTTGTGTCCCTCTCCCGAAAGACTAGAACTCGAGGGCATCTGATGAAGCTGATGGGCAGTAGGCTCAGGACGGGCAGAAGGAAAGACTACTTTACACATCAAGTGATTTAAAATGTGGAATTCAGTGGCAGACGATGTCGTGATGGCTGCAGGAGCAGACAGCTTTAAAAGGGGATTCAATAGGTTCATGGGTGATAGCTCTATCAGTGGCAGTACTAGCCATGGTGACTTAGAGGAATTCAGCAGGACTCTTCTTAGGTTCTAATAAAGGCCTCGGGCTCTATGCCCCATTGTTGGCCCTCCAGAGGAATTGGTTGGCCACTGTGTGAGACAGGAGGCTGGACTGGATGGACCTGTGGTCTGATCCATCAGGACTCTTATGTTCTTCCAGTTGCCTGGAAGACAGTTCCAGGCATATGAGAAAGCAGGGGAGAAAAGGAGAAGCCACTTCAAGGAGTGGGGGGGCCCCCCTAAGACAGCTGTGCGTGATTGACTTGGAAGAGGTCATATGACAGGGAAGGTTATAGGCATGGATATGAGAGGAGAGAAAGAGAAGGGAAGGCAAAGCCATGGAAGGCTTTGAAGGTACAAACAAGGAAATTGTGCAGGATGCTTGAAAGGACTGGAAACCAGTGCAGATATTTAAGGAAATGACACCACATGGTCAGAATGATGACCGCCGAATGATTGTTGATGGCAAAGTGCCACCATAAAGGAGTGATTATCTCTTAGAATTGTTTCACATCATGTGCATTATTTATTTGAAACATATAGCCTGTCTTATCCTGCATTCGAGGCCACCTGTGCAATCAGAAAGAAATAACCTTTTTAAAAAGTGACAGAAACCAAAGGTATCGCCAGTTCCTCCAAATAAGACCAGAACAGAGAATTGGCCTAAAATGGTCCTCCCTGTAAATCTAGTTCCATGGGTCTCACAAGAAATGGCCACTAGTGGTTCCCTCTGCATCCACCCTGGCAGACTGCTCCACGAGGCCCGTGCCAAAAAGACATGGGGCCTCCCTGAGGAGGGGCAAGCCTGGCGGGTAGAAGGCCATGCAGACAGAGTCTCCTGGGGGCGGGGGCGGGGGGGATCCTAGCCGACACGAGGGTCCATCCAGGGAAAGTCAGTCATCACTCACCACGCGGCATTTCTTTCCACAGTCTCTCCAAGATAAAGCCGAGGGTAGTGAAGAGGTCTGGGCTAGATTCCAAGCAGCCGGTGATAAACTGAAGAAGTTGTGTCATCCCACATGTTCGGACCTTATTGACCAGAAATACAAGGAGGCGCATACAAGGTACAATAAGTGTGTGTGTGTTTACATGGGTTTCTGTGGGCACCATGGCACCTGCCAACACCTGTGGCGTAGTGGTTAAGAGCGGCGAACTCTGATTTGTAGAACCGGGTTTGATTCCCCACTCCTCCTCCTCCACATGAAGCCAGCTGGGAGGCCTTGGGCCAGTCGCAGTTCTCCCGGAGCTCTCTCAGCCCCACCTACCTCACAAGGTGCCTGTTGTGGGGAGAGGAAGGGAAGGCGATTGCAAGCCGCTCTGAGACTCTGAATGAAGGGCAGGGTATAAATCCAACCTCCTCTTCTTCTATTTGATAGGTGGGTGCTGATCAACAAAGACATAGCAGATCAGCTGCAGAAAGCCCAGACTTCTTTGCAGCTTTGGGAATCGCACGCTGGCCTACACGCTGAGTTGACGGCCAAGCTGGACAAACACGAAGAGCAGTGCACTTCCCTTTTGGTGGCTACCATCCCTGCGAGCGGTACGATGGACTTCCTGAGGCAGAAGTTGCAGACTATCGAAGTAAGTTGACGGCGTTCATCACAAAAGACAGGTCCAGCGGCACCTTAAAGACTAAAAGAAATTGGAGACTAACAATAAATGCTGTTAACTCTTTTAAGGTGCCACTGGATCTCTTTTTTGCTCATTTTGCTACAATAGACTAACGCGGCTACCTCACCGTGGCAGCATTCCCGCCTGCCTGTCCTGCTAACAACAGTGAAGGTGCTTATTATGTGCAAAGTGCCTGTAGAGTTATGCTCTGTTCATTGGAAGCGGGAAGTGCCATCAAATCACAGTTGAGTCATGACCACCCTGTAGGGTTTCCAAGACGAGAGAGGTACAGAGGTGGCTTTGCCATGTGCATGGCAACCCTGGATTTCCTTGGTGTTCCCCCATGCAAATACTAACCGGAGCCGATCCCGCTGAGCTTCTGAGATCTGAGATTATCAGGCTAGCCTGGGCCATTTGGGTCCTGGTTCTCTTCATCAACTGGCTCACCAAAAGGTCGAGACCCCAGTCAAAACACTGAGAGCCTAAAAAGGAGAAGTACAAGAGTAAAATGGGGAGGGACACCGGGGGGGGGATTATTTATTTATTTATTATATTTGTATCCCACCCTTCCTGCCTTGGCAGGGCAGCTAACAACACAGATATATATGTATACACAGGGCTATTTTTGGGCAGGAACGCACAGGAATGGAGTTCTGGCTGGCTCCCAAGTTGGCTGCGCCCAGCAGGAAGTCATTAGCATAATAGGCCACGCCCAACAGCAGAAACTCATTAGGACTGGCTGCATTAGGGCTGTGTGGCCAAACATGCAAAGGCTGGATGACCACACTTCTGGTAACATGGGGGTGTGGCCTAATAGGCTAATGAGCTGTGCTGTCAGGGGTGTGGGCTAATATGCTAATGAGTTCCTGCTGGGCTTTTTCTACCAAAAAAGCCCTGTGTATACACTAAAGCTCCAATATATATACTAAACCCAGCGTAAATTAAGATTACAATATAAAACCGTAGGTACACAACACATGGCTACAATACAAGATGTATAATACAAGAAACATTCTGTCATCATTTGAATGGCCGCCTCCAGGCTCCTGCCAGGCTGTTAATCATCAGGCTGGTGGCGATATTGATGTTAAGGCCAAGTTGGTGATGGTGTTGATATTAGGGCCAGGGCCATGATGTTAAAGGCGGTGCCCTACTTGAAAGCCTGGCGGAAGAGCTCCATTTTTACAGGCCCCGTGCAACTGCAAAAGGTCCCACAGGGCCCTGATGTCATCCGGGAGCTCATTCCACCAGTGAGGGGCCGCCTCAGAAAAGGCCCTGGCTCTTGTCGTAGCCAACCTGGCCTCTTTCGGGCCTGGAAGGGCCAGGCAATTTTGGGATCCAGATCTTAATGCTCTCTGGGGCACATGGTGGGGAAAGGTGGTCCCTTAGGTAGGTAGGTTGGTCCTCGACCATTTATTTATTTATTTATTTCGATTTGTGTCCCACCCTTCCTGCCAAAGGCTCGGGACGGCTCACATTAAAAGATTAAAATAGAATAAAACACAAATTCGTTACATACAAAACACCTCATAAAATTCATATACTTTACAGATACAATTCACAAGTAAATACAATCAAAAGTGCTAGTGGCGGTAACTCTTGACCATGACGTTGCAGAGGCAGCAGAAAGTATGGCCAAAGGATGTTACTGTTGACATTGCAGGTAGATGCCGCTGTCCTCGGTGAAAGATGGAAAGAAAGCAATTATAGGTCAAAGATGTGAAGAAAGCAATTGCCCCCCCCCGCCAAAAAAAGTTGTCTCTAAAGAATTGCAAAGCAGGAGACTCCGCAGGGGGCAGCCTATCCACGTCTCACGGCTCTGCCAAGCAAAGTCAGAAGCCTTCTTCTACCCTAAGGGGTCTTCTTCCCTCGTAAGCATCTCTCGCTCCAATGGAAGAAGTTTCCTTGGATGACAGAAAGAAGGTTTCTTTCAGGGCGGTGGGATCCAGCAAAATAAGGAGGTGGGAGATCTATGGTGTTTTAAAAAATGCCTTCCCACACCCTAATCCCGACCTTTCACACAAATGGGAAGACACACAGGTGCTCTCGTCAAAGTTAGCTTGGTCCTCACTGACCACCCAAATCCCAGTTTCAAGACGGAACAGTCTAGAACTAGTTCCCGCCTAAAGCTGCGTTATAGATAGAACACAAGGATGCCATTACAGATGTCGTCGTTCCAGAGCACAGCAGGGCCGTGTGAAACCTCATTACATACCATGTTTGTGTTCCTCATTGGGTGCCAGAATCTAAAAAGGTAAGTCAAACAGAATATAGGGCCAACAAAATAAGAACTTAATTTATATAGTATGGAAAGATACATGTATTTATTAACAAAGAATTAAAAAGCCCAATCACACCTCATGTAAGAATGCCAAAATTTAGCACACAAGGGCCAATGGACTCGATCTGATGCATATTGGCTTCTATCATAGTACAATACAATCCTACAGTTATATAACATAGATACAAGGTGGACCAGAAAAGAATTGTCCCAAACTGAAACCACTAGGCACAGAATAAAAGTATAATGAGGCCTCCAAAGATGCAGTCACATGCCAAATGATGTTTCACTGATAATAATTTCTGGTCCAGAAAATGCCTTCCAAAGATTGCTTAGCCAAAGCATCCTCAGTAAAATTGTCCTTAAGCAAAGACTTCGTGTTCTATATTGGTCGCCTTCAATGAAAACAAAATAAATAAATAAAATTCTCCTCTGCAATACATTAACCAAACAAGGCCCTTTACTGCAAGGAAAACAGCCAGATTCAAGTGCAGCAGGCACCTTAGAGGCCAACAAGACCAAGTCCTATGAGGAAAGGTTGAAGGATCTGAGTATGTTTAACCTGGAGAGGAGATGACTGAGAGGTGATATGAGATCCATCTTCAAGTACCTGAAGGGCTGTCATAGAGAGGATGGTGCAGAGTTGTTTTCTGTGGCCCCAGAAGGTTGGACCAGAACCAACGGGCTGAAATTAAATCAAAAGAGTTTTCGGCTAAACATGAGGAAGAACGTCCTGACAGTTTGAGCGGTTCCTCCGTGGGACAGGCTTCCTCGGGAGGTGGTGGGCTCTCCTTCTTTGGAGGTTTTCAAACAGATGGCCATCTGACAGCAATGCTGGTTGTGTGAACTTAGGCAGATCATGAGAGGGAGGGCAGGAAGGGTTGCCTCAGTGCTTAGCTCTTGTGGCCCTTTCTTACACACCCAGGGAAATGGCAATCGCCACTTTGGGGTCAGGAAGCCATTTTTCTCCAGGCCAGATTGGCTAGGGATCCTGGAGGTTTTTTGTCATCTTCTGGGCATGGAACAGTGGTCACTGGGGGCGTTTGGGGGGAAGGTAGTTGTGAATTTCTTGCCTTGTGCAGGGGGTTGGACTAGGTGACCCTGGAGATCCCTTCCAACTCTGTGATTCTAAGATTTTGGGGATATGACTTTTCAAGAGTCAAAGCTCCCTTTCTGGCAAAGGGAGCTTTCTCTCTCTCTCTCTCTCTCTCTCTCTCTCTTGTGTGTGTGTGCGTGCACACATGGGTGTCCGTTCCTCGAAGTCATGGTGACCCCTACTGGGACATGGAGAAGTGGCTTGATGGACTGCCGCTGGCCTCCCGGCCCTAATATTCCTTGGAGGTCTCCCATCCAAAGGCTTGCCTGGACTATCCAGGTCAGGGGAGGAGCATTGACTCCTGAAGGCTCATATCCCCAAAATCTTGTTGATCTCTTAAGGACCTCCTGGTCTTGAATCTAACCATACTACTGCAGACCAGCACGGCTACCCTTGGAAAATATCTGCATGGAAAACGTTTCAGATTTTTCTTCCAGGATCTTACCCCAATAAAAGAGTAGCAGCACCAACTCCCCGAGAGCTCTTGTCAAGTTTGCAGAAAGTTCTTCCACCTCTCTGGGCTGACAAAGAAGCAGCAGAATAATTCGACTGGACACAAAGAAGCTATTAAATTCACCCGCTCGTAATAATCACTTCCCAATATCTGCAGAGAAGAGAAAAATCATTCCTCCTCCTTTGCAGAGGGGGGGGGAACACACACACCCCAATAACTGCTGTAATGGGTGGGGAGGTTATTTCGTACCCTTTCCAGTTGAGGGTGGCTCTTTGGAACCGATGTGGGCATCCGACAAGCTTTTAAGTCCCAAACCCCTTTTCTGTACTAACAATTTTTGAGGAGAGATTGAGGGCTTGCGGTAAAATGCTGTGCCTCGGCGAGCTGACGGATTCGTGGCATTAATGAACTCCATGTGAAAACATAATGGGGGAAGAAATTAAAATGGATCGCTTCAAAGTGGCGGGTTCGCTCGGCCTGAAGAGCACAGCCGCACAAAGGGAAAGAGGGGCCGGGGAGCCAGACGTGCATTTAGTCAGGTTGCCGAAATTTGCTCCAAATGGTGGTCGATTAGCATTTTATTCTCACTTCATGCCCATTAGCATCTCAGATGGTGCCTTTTTTTTTTTTTTTGCATTGGATGCTAAGTGGAAATACTAATAAATCATACATTTCAGAAGTGATGCTTCATCATCGTGGCTTCTGTGCAGTCCCACATGGGACTGCGCAGTCGCAGGCCAGCCACGGAAAAGATTTCCAAGCTTTCTAATAGACTAGGAGCGCCCCTCCTCCCTCTGGCGCTTTCCCGCCAAAACGCTCACATGACCAGGAGGAGGGGCGCTACTCCCTCAGTTCTCTTTTTGCCGCCGCGGAGAGATCATCTCCACTGCTGTTCTCTGTGTTTTTCCTCGCCTCAGTTTTGAGGCTGAGGAGATTTTTTTCTCTCAACAGTTTTTTATTCTTGTGAACAATGAAATATGTCTAAAGAAGATTTTTTTGTGTATTTTCCACTGTGTGTGGGAAGAGCTGGACTCAGAAGAGCTCCTTCAAAGAGCCAGGCTGCAATGGCCCTCTTAGGAGGTCGCCTAGCCTGATGAGGCCTATTTCCCCCTGTGATGGGGTGTGTGGACGAAGAGCCAGGCTGCGATGGCCCTCTTAGGAGCTCACCTAGCCTGATGAGGCCTATTTCCCCCTGTGATGGGGTGTGTGGACGAAGAGCCAGGCTGCAATAGCCCTCTTAGGAGCTCACCTAGCCTGATCAGGCCTATTTTCCCCCTCTGTTGAGGTGTGTGGACAGAGAGCTAGGTTGCAATAGCCCTCTTAGGAGCTCACCTAGCCTGATGAAGGCCTATTTTTCCCCTCTGTTGAGGTGTGTGGACAAAGAGCCAGGCTGCAATAGCCCTCTTAGGAGCATGCCTAGCCTGATGGAGGCTTATTTTCCCCTCTTAGGCCCTCTTAGAAGGTTGCCTGTGTGTCCAGCAGCCTGATGATGGCCTATCCCCCTCTGCTAAGGTGTGTGCACAAAGAGCCGGGCTGAAATGGCCCTCTTAGGAGGTTACCTATGTGTCCAGCAGCCTGCTGATGGCCTATCCCCCTCTGCTGAGGTGTGTGCACAAAGAGCCAGGCTGAAATGGCCCTCTTAGGAAGTTGCCTGTGTGCCCAGCAGCCTTATGAAGGCCTATTTTCCCCTTGATGGCCTATTCCTCCTTTGCTGAGGTGTGTGTAGGGGGGAAAAGACTCTGAATGGAGGCGTATTCTCCCTTCTGTGCTGGGGTGTTGTACACAGAGCCTCAGAATAACTGGCTCTTTTCAGGGGCTTGGGATGTGTGCCTTAAAGTCACAACCCCCTCGACATCGAAGCATTTCTGCCTAGTCATTCCTTAAAGGGTCTTTGGCCTCTGTGCCTCCGACCTTGGAAAGATTCTCTGGCCCCTCCCATCATTTCCAGTGAAGCAGCTTGGAGGCGTGGCCTGGTAGAGGCTGTCTGTCTTAAAGAGACTTCTCCCTCTCTGCCTTTCTGTCAGTTCTGACCAGAAGCCTGGAAGTGTGGCCTCATAAGGCCCGTTTTAAACCTTTGCTGTGCCTGACTGACTGTGGCTGTCTGTCTTAAAGAGATTTCCCCCTCTCTGCCTTTCTGTCAGTTCTGACCAGAAGCCTGGAAGTGTTGCCTCATAAGGCCCGTTTTAAACCTTTGCTGTCCCTGGCTGTCCTCAGGCCCACAGTAAAATCTGTGGAGGCGTGGGTTCACAAAGCCTTGTAATTCTCTATGCCCCTTTCTGGAAGGTATTATGTGTCAGAACGCTATTGTGCCCTTTAGTTGGGGTCGTTTGGACCTCTTCCGCTTCTGTAGTTTTGAAGAGTGGCTGAGGTGGGCGGAGTTTTCCCTACATGTTGTTAGCCATCATATAGATACAACAAACTACTTATGCTTAAGTCCTGCGGTGGTTTTTGACCACTCACTCTATTGGGGCTGCCTGGATTCCAAGGTCAGAACCAGTTCTCTGCTGAGCTCCGCTCCAAGCCCTGTTTCTAAGATCTAGTTTTAAAGGCTGACACAGCAGCCCTGCTGTAGTCTCTCAGCACTGATACGTAACCTTACAGGGCTTTTCAATGCAGGCATTATTTCAAGTGCAGGCAAGGCTTACTGTTTCCATCTTCATGGGGACCTCAGAATTAATTGGCAAGTATGCGTTGGGAGGCAAGCCTAGGTAGTTTGCCACTCCTCTTGGTTCCATGGTATCCCTCAGAACCGTCAATGAATTGGGGGTTTCCTTAGCCCACACAAGTCACTCTTATGTGACATTATTCACACTCAGCCCTACCCCACTTGACTACCAGTTTTCTTCTCACCTTGTCACAGAGAGTACTCCATCTTTCTGTGTTATATCTCTGAGGATGCCAGTCACAGCTGCTGGTGAAACGTCGGGTCCTGCAATGCCAAGACCACGGCCATACAGCGCTGAAAATCTGCAACAGCTACTGTTATAAGACTCTTTGACTCTAGGTTACAGATGCTGTACAACACCTTACTACTCTTTTTAAAAGAGAGCATATGTTGTTGTTGTTGTTCTGCTCAGAACAGCTGCCCTAAAAGACAAGGGTCCAATGGGCAAACTATAATTAATGGCTCTTGTTGCATCCTCTGCTGCAATCAATGATTGTATTCTTGATTCCGTGGGTCATCCATATTGTTCCTGTTAGCCTATGAGTCAAATACCACTTACTCTTTATTTAACCAGTACAGAGTATTAATGATCTGAAATAAACCCAATTGGGATCCAGTTTATAAATCAACAGGTCACTATGGCCTTTATACTATTTTGTTTGAATGTATCTTTATGCACTGTGGTTCACGGCCTATGCTGATGATCTGCATGATGAATCTGTCCCTTTAATTCGGATCACTCATGTGACCCTGCCCTTGTCCATGCTAGGAGATAATATAAACAAAATAAACAAGCGAAAAACAGAACAAAAGAAAGCATTGAGGTAACTGACCTCACAAAGGCTGTGAATTCTGCTCTCCAGCTGTTGGACAACATTCTGGAGGCAATAACAGGCTTCTTGTCAAATCCCTGAGTCACGTTTCTTTCCCGCCTTCACTTAACGTGATGTCTCAGGGTTCTGCATACCTTTTGTCCATGTACAAGAGGCCAAGTTCCATCCTTGGCATCTCCTACTGACAAAGTCTCTGGTGATCAAGATCCTTTCACCTCTGCTGTTTTGTCCACCAGGCTTCCTGCAATTCTGTGTGCACGTGTGTCAATTGCTGGACTTAAATCCAGCAGTTTGCCCTCCTCTCCTCTATATGAGGGCTGCTGGTCTCCACTTGATTAGATCATTCCATTTAGTGATAAATGGGGAGGATCTGTGGCTCAGTGGAAGAGCGTCCGCTTGGCATGCTGAGGGTCCTAGGCCCTCCAGTTGATGGTCTGGCGGTAGGCGATGTGAAAGGCCTTTCTTTGCCTGACACATTAGAGAGGTGCTGCCAGTCTGAGTGGACAGTACTGACCTTGATGAACCAATGGTCTGATCCGCTATAAGGCAGATTTGAGGTGCTCTGTTACACGCACCCCCTGGGACAGGGAGAATGATGTGATTTCAAATGATTCTTATGTCTCCAGTGCAGTGCCTCAAGAGACGCCTATGATAAGCCCAAGTTCAGTGGCTAATAATACATGTTTTTTGCTTGGTGGTTCTGTGTCTTGACCGCTCTACTGTTCCTGCAGTCAGCACCCCTCTTGCTGAGGAGGGAAGTTTCCAATGGTAAAATTCCAATGTTCCCTTTCACGGGATTTGTACTTCGCTGCCTCTCAGTGTGCACAGAGATTAGTGAGGCCTATTGTGCAGCTTTTATATTAAATTTTCCTGGTCACTTTGGCAGATCTGTTAGGCCCCCCCTCTACATTTTATGTCCCTCCTTTCCTTGTGGCTCGAGGCAGCTTACAATTCACAATTAAAACACCGTAATCTAAAACCAGCGAAACTCCAGGTAGTCCCCCTCCGAAATTGTCTGCTCTAGAATTCCTCAGTTGTGTGAGAGGGAATGGAGCTGAGGGTCCTCTGTGCATGTGCTGTGGTTAGGATATCCCATGGGAATGTGTCAGCCTGCAATGCACCAAACATCATGCGTTGGGAAACCGATGATGGATTCAGGCGGGTAGCCTCGTCGGTCTGCAGTGGAAGAGTGATATTTGAGTCCGGTGGCACCTTAGCTATCAACACAATTTCTGGGGCATAAGCTCTCGAGAGTCAAAGGGAGCTCTCGACTTTCTGACAAAGGGAGGTTCGAGTCCTGAAAGCTTATACTTCGAGTCTTGCGGGCCTTTCAGGTGCAACTGGACTCGAATCTTGCCATGATGGAATGATCTTTGGAACATTCCATCCTCAGCATTCAGGTGCCTGAAGATCAGATACTAAATTCAGCCATAGGTGGTCCTGGAAAACTCAGCTTTATGAAGGTCCTTTCTGCACTCTCCTTTTAATCCATGTTCACTGCAGGGTCCTCCAAGCAAGTCTGCACTAAAATCTAATTCAACCTTCTTTTTAATCTGTTTTTTCCCCCTTCAATTCTGCACTAAAACCAAATTCAACTTTCTTTTTCTTCCATTTTTTTTCTTCCTGTTTTGTATTACGTTAGCTTCCTTCAGTGGTCAGCCCGGTTTCAGCCCACTGTCGCCCCAGGTTTTTTGGATGCTGTTTTGCTGCGGACTTAATTTGCCTCGACGCAAGCACTGAGAAAATCCGGAGTGGCCGGCAAACGTGGAAAGGACCAAAGTGTGAAACCCATTTCATAAATGAATCACGTCTGCTGCATCAACAGGATTATAGAGAGAAGAAAGAATATGACCGATTTCCCACTAGCCGCTGCTCCGTCTTTGCTCTTCCTTTCCCATCGATTCTATGTGTCTATTTCCCACCACTAGCTGCACGGGTGCATTTTGCCCCACAGCTTCACCCGATTTCCAGATCGAGAAGATGCAGGGGAAATCGGGTGAAGCTGCAGGGCAAAATGTGGCCGCGCATCAAGTGGTGGGAAATTGACACGTAGAATCGAGGGGAAAGGAAAAGCGAGGACTGAGCAGCGGCTAGTGGGAAATTGGTCTATGATTGTATATAGAACAAAAGGATTTTGTATTCAGGCATGGCCCATTCAAATCTTCTCTTACTCCCACCCGGAGCTTACCTTTAACTTTAATAGTAAGAAAATCTTTTATAATTAGGGTGATCGCTCCTAAGAGACCTGCTGGATTTCACCAAAGAACTATATAGCTTAGCATCCAAATGCTTGCAGGGAACTCACAAACAAGGAAGGCAGGCAATAGTCCCTCACCCCTCATTAGTTAGTATTCAGAGGTCTACACAACCCCAGGACATGGAGGTCCCGTTTAGCTAGTATGGCTAAAGATCACTATAGGTAGCAGTGGAATGCACGCGGACCTTTATCCAGACTGGGAGACTGACCAATATGCTTCCTGTTTTGCCATATCCGGCAATCCCTCTTCAGCTCAGGATCTGGTCTGTAATTTATTTGGTGTGCAAGTGAATTCACTGTCAAAGGAGCCCCGCGTGGCGGTGCGCAGGCATCAAGAAATACAGAGAGACTCTGCTGCATGCTGAAGTGTTCCATCTGCACGTGTGTGTTACTGCGCTGGAAACAAGGTGGATCATGTGGGAACCTCCATGTTCAGAGGCAGTCAGCCTCTGAATTCCAGTGCCATGAGGCAATGTCAGGGGAAGGCCTCGGCCTCTATGCTCTGGTTGTTTTCCGTCCAGTATAACTGTTTGGCCAGTGTTTCAGACCAGATGCTAGACTAGATGAAACACTGGTCTGATCCTACAGGGCTCTTCTTATGTTCCACATTCAGAGGCAGTAAACCCCTATGCCAGGAGGCAACGTCAAGGGAAGGCCTTGGGCTCTGTGCCTTGCTGTTGAACCTCCAGAGGAACTGGTTGGCCCCTGTGTGAGACGGGATGCTGGACCAGAGGGACCACTGGTCTGATCCAGCAGGGCACTTCTGATGTTCTTATGAAGGCCTCGGCTTCTATGCCCTGTTGTTGGCCCTCCAGAGGAACTGGTTGGCCCCTGTGTGAGACGGGATGCTGGACTAGATGGACCCCTGGTCTGATCCAGTAGGGTTCTTCTTAGGTTCTAATGAAGGCCTCGGCCTCTACTGTTCTCTTGTTGGCCCTCCAGAGGAACTGGTTGGCCACTGTGTGAGACAGGATGCTGGACTAGAGGGACTTCAGGTCTTGATCCAGCAGTGCTCTTATGTTCTTTTGACCTTATAATACAAAGCCCAGACCTTTCTTTTGGCTTCACGTGCATTGTTTAAAAACAAAACACAGTATCTGATAACCTTTGTCTAAAAAAGTGACAACTTTACCATTGTTCATTTGTACAGACAGGAAATAATCAATACCCCTAATTCTCGACAGCAATCATGTTTTAAAAAGAAAACGAGTCGCAATAGGAGCACATGCAGCATCACCATTATTTTCTTTTGTTTAATCTTTATTTCATTTAAAAAAATAGTTCAAAAAAATAAGACCATCAGACAAGGCAGCTCTACGTACTAAAATTTCCCCCCTCTGGAAACATACAACTTACTGAGCCGGAAAGATAGGGCAGATAAAATACTAAAGTATAACAATTTTTTTTTTTAAATTAAACCTTTCTTTTACTATAATATTAAAATGGTGGAAATAAAAGTTTGTGACTTTTGTGTGTGCTGGGCATCAATTGAAAAGACTGGGCTTTCCTTGTCACGTTAAAAATTAGCAGAACCCAGCAGGAAATTCTTTAGCGCCAGGCCATTCAAGAGCACGGCTAATTCGTTCCAGCGGGGCTAGTACGGGAAAAATTCCCTCAGTGGCCTTTGTCCTTTGCATTAAAATAATTTCTCTAGCTAACACGACACCGTCTTGCAAATTCTGTGTATCTTTCAGCACAAAGACTGTCTACTGGTTGCTTACGCGTTGTGCAAAGTGACAAGTACATTGCTTACTGTTCAAAAATATATAAAAAACGAACCCTTCTGTACATGAAAAAAGTTAGAAATTGATATCTGCTCCCCTCCCGAATGTTGAAATTGCTGAAAGAGCAACATTTCAGAGATGAGAACTTCGACGTGTTCTCTAGTGCACTGCAGGGATAGCAAGCTATTGCTTAGTGTTTTGTTGACCGGCAGCCACAATGGTACCGTTCCACCTTAGTGTTGGGTGAGCCCTGGTGGGAATTCCCCACGAAACCAGGGAGAAACTTCGGCTGGATGAAGATGTCGGACGGATGTTAGCAGCATAGAAAGAGGCACCCACGAAAGAAGTTTGTTTTGGTGTGGAGTGCAGAACATGGATTGTTTTAGGTTGGCGGGGGTCCGTTGATATAGTGCAGCATGGGATGAAATGAGCGGGCGAAATTGTTCGCACGAGTGCAGTTATAGTCTTCCTCTGAAAATGGGATCATGAAGGCCAAAAGTAAGAGGAGGAGGAGGAGGAGCTGAAGGGGTAGTGCAGCTCGCAACATGCGGGAGAAGAAGGAGGGGCTCTCTGGAGCTGGGAGTCTGACCGTGCCTGTCTCCTTCACCCTGCAATGAGAAGAACAAGTCAGACATGGTTGCTGAACTTTAGTTTATTTACGAATTCTAAACAACGGGCACCCCAGGGCTAGAAGAAGATGTGCCCTGCTGGATGCGGGATTCTTATCTCACTAATGGTGGAAAGTGTTCTCAAGTTGCAGAGGGCTTATGGTCACCCCGCAGGGTTTTCAGGGCAAAAGACATTCAGCAGTGGCTTGCCATTGCCTACTTCTGGGTAGCAACCTTGGACTTCCTCAGTGGTCTCCCATCCAAATACTGACCAGGGCTGACTCTGCTTAGCTTCCGAGAGGCCATCCAGGTCCTTATCTCATCAGATCTCAGAAGCTAAGCAGACTTGGTACTTGGACAGGGGACCACCAAGGAAGGCTCTGCAGAGAAAGGCCATGGCAAACCACCTCTGCTTCTCATCTGCCTTGAAAGCCCCTTGCTAGGGTCGCTATAAGTCATTTGTGACTTGAGAGCACATACGTACATAGACACATGGTGGCATCTTGCCCACAGGAATGCATACATGTGGAATACAGCGCTTTATTTCAGGACTCAGATACAACCTGCCTGGCCTGAATTTTTTTTTAATATTGATATAGTAATAGTTTTATGTGTGTGTGAGTATAATTCTGACCATTGAAGAAGGCCTTCAGGGCCAAAATGCATTGGGCCCTTTGATTAATATACATGTGTAACCATTATTGTGATTCTCTGTTACTGGACATGCAACCTCATCTTGTTGCTGTATGCTATGATCTGAGTTTTTAATGGTACCCTATATATGTTGTTTTTAATCCTAAGGTTCTCTGCACTGTGTAATAAATAGTTGTATTTTATTTTATTTTCTCGTTGCTCAGCCTTTTGGTCCCTGGCTTGATTTTCAGATTGTTTCCCCTCTTTGTCTTTCTCCAACCACCTCTGCTTCTCACTTGCCTTGAACACCCTTTGCTGAGGTCGCTATAAACACATATATGTACACAGATGCATGGTGGAATCTTGTCCACAAGAATGGACATGTGTGGAACACAGTGCTTTATTAAGGGCTGAATGGAACCCCGTTACAATTCTGCGGGCAGACGGAATGTGGGAAAGGAACTACTTGAGTAATGCAGAATACCTGCAATGTGGAATCAATCTAAAGTCCTTGTATGTATAGAGAATTTTTAATTTTGCAATTGTTTCCCAGTGCAAAAATTCACTATTGTCTTCCTGGGACCAAATCTTAAACTGAAATCTCTCTTTTGCACAAGTAAGGAAGGAACGCTAAAAATCACTAAAGGTAAAGGTTCCCTTGCTCGAAAGCCAGTCAAATCCGACTCTAGGGTTGCAGTGCTCATCTCCGTTTCAAAGCCGAAGAGCCAGCGCTGTCCGAAGACATTTCCGTGGTCATGTGGCTGGCATGACTAAACACCAAGGCGCATGGAACGCTGTTACCTTCCCACTGAAGTGGTACCTATTTATCTACTTGCAATTTCTTGCTTTCGAACTGCTAGGTTGGCAGGAGCTGGAACTAGAGATGGGAGCTCACCCCGTCATGCGGCACTCACGGGTCTTGAACTGCTGAACTACTGACCTTCCACAGCCTGCAGTTCAGCGTCTTAACCACTTGAGCCACCGCAGCTACTTCTAAAAATCACTACCTACCTTTTATTCCTTCCGCTCCCGAGTTTCTTCGTTCCATCAACCTGCAGATATTTACAAAATGTAATATTACTGTATTTTAAGAAATAAGAGAACACGGATAAAAATTTCGAAGTGAAAGCACTACACATTACAGAAGGCTTCTATTCGCTGGGACTGGTGAAGGAAACGGCACACGGCGCTTACATCATTTCTTTCACAAACGCACAAGATGCCCACCTGCCTCATATTATCCTTGTGTTTCTAGTTGAGCTGTTGTAGAATATTAACAGCATTTTTAGTTGTTTAAACGTTTTAATTTTTTTTTTTTATGTTTGCCACCTTGTGGGCCCCCTGACTGGGTAGAAAGACGGCATGAAGATGTTTAAAATGAAATTAATGGTAAATATATGGACAAGGTCACACACACAAAATAATCCAGGGTAAAGGGGGAGAGAGGAAATGACAGCCTTAGAACAGCCACATTTTGCAGCCAGCTGAAACCAGGGCTCTTTTTGTAGCAGGAACTCCTTTGCATATTAGGCGACACACCCCTAATGTAGACAATCCTCTTACAGAGCTCTTCTTACAGGGGCTACTGTAAGCTCTTGGAGGACTGGCTACATCAGGGGTGTGTGGCCTAATATGCAAAGGAGCTCCTGCTACAAAAAGAGCCCTGACCGAAACTATGTTATTGTCCTGGAACTGGCCTGGGGGAGACAGACAGACTTAACAGAGATATTGCTCAGCTGTAACAGCAAACTGTGGTTTGTTGCTGTGTGCATGACCCTGGGGGTTTCTCAGCCTTGCGTGCACTCCCCCTCCCTCTCTGTGTGGCCAACTGATTAGTCATTTTCACTTCCAAAGGAAAACTAGTTCTCTTGTTCATCAGAACCAACCACCTGTGGTTTGTGCTTTCCCCACAAGCCAAGAATCCAAACCAGGATAAAAACCACCGATTGGCTGGCTGCAGCAGGAGAGAGCCGAAATCCTGCAAGCAATCCTGCAACTCCTTCAAGGCACATTGCCCCAAATGTTAAAAAAAACACACACACACACAAACCGGTCCACGGAAGGAGAGATCCAGTGGCCCTGGGACCAGCTTCTGGAGCCAGTTGCCAGCCTGGCCAATCAACGACTATCCTTCAGAGGGCAACACTGCTGCAACGTGCAATTTCGTAGTGCGCAGTGTGTGGCAGACCAACGACGGCTCTGAAAGGGAGCGCGGGAGACTCCCCAGGGACAGTTTTAACATCATTAACAACGTGCACATGTGATCGTGGATACTGGTATCAGCTTTGGGGGGGGGATTCCTCTACTGTTGTGGGGAGGGAACGGAGCACGAAATCTGGAAGCCCTGCTAACATGAGAAAGCGCTGAAGAACAGAACCAGGATGGGGATCAATGGATCTTAAGGGGGTGGGCTATAAGTGGGAGGGGCATTTCAAGCGGCCCCTTCTCTCTACTGGCACTGGCTTTTGACCACCAGCAGGTTGTTTTCTGCTGCTGCCTCCACCTGGGAATAAAACTCCAGATTTCTCCCCAAGTCTCTTCTAAAAGAGCTATTTGTTGGGCGGGGCTTTTAATTAAGGGGTCATGGCCCCAAGATGCCCTGCTGTAGCTACGGGCCTGGACTCAAGGTTAAGAATCACTGGACTAAATCACAAGAAAATGTGGATTTAGAGAACAACCACACGGTCGCTTACCTTTTTAGAGATGTGAGCTATCTCTGGTTGCTGCAGAGGGCCTCCAGAGTCCAGTTCGTCCAAACCTGGTAGAAATGGACATATCTCCTAAAAGAAGGTAAAGAAAAAAGAAAGTTTTGTATGAAATTACACCTCCGTCTCTCACGGGAGTTCTTGATTATCTTTAAAAAAGGCGCGGATCTGTTTTCGGCCAAATCCGGCGAAATTCCACTCAGCCCCACCTGGCTGCTGCGTGCCACCTTCAAGTCACGGGAAACCCCTTCCAGAAGCTGCTTCAGCTTCTTCCCAATGATGTGGACTTTCTCGTCCGCTTCGATGTATTTCCCTCCGTCGGATCTGGCGAGCAAGTACGTGGAGATTTCCTGCAGGGCATGAACCTGAAGCTGCCGTTCCAGGAGTTCTTTTTCGAGTTGCTTAGACAAAAAAGAAACAAACAGTAGCTGGTGTCAATGAAGAAGAAGAGAAGAGATTGGATTTATACCCCGCCCTTCACTCGGAGTCTCAGAGAGGCTTACAAACTCCTTTCCCTTCCCCTCCCCACAACAGACACCCTGTGCGGTAGGCGGGGCTGAGAGAGCTCTTTCCGGAACTGTCCTTGAGAGAACAGCTCTGACAGAACTATGGCTTGCCCAAGGTCATCCAGCAGCTGCGAGTGGAGGAGCGGGGAATCAAACCCGGTTCTCCCAGATTAGAGTCCGCACACTTTTAACCACTACACCAAACTGGCTGAAACAGACACAGCCCAGCGGCTTTGAAGAAGGTGCTGAGGATAAACTTCAGTTGCCGAAATGGTAATTACCTCCCCACCTCCCTCCAAGCCATGAGGTGCTGTGAACAACGAAGCAGGGACTCAGGGGCCAAAACCTGGAATTAGAGTCCAGGTTGAAAGTTCGGGCTGCACACAGGGTGTTTCGGGGGTGGGCAGTTCCATCCACACATTGGCGATGTTGGGGTCAATGCTCTACCTTTTGGGCAAAACTCTATGGTAAAAATGGCAAACGACCTCTGTTCGTCTCACGCCTTGAAAACCCAAGAGGTCACCCATAGGTTGGCTGCGAAGAGGGATGCTCTGCCCTGTTTTAAACCTACCATTAATTCTTTCCGGCTCTCCTGTGTCACGTGGGGATCAGCGTTGGGATCCTTAACCCGCGCTTGATGCCGCCGGGTCTCGGCACTGGCCAGCCACAGCAACAGTTTCTGGTTCACTTCGTGGAAATCCTGCAAAAGCAAGCGCTTGGTGTTATGACAGATATAACAAATCTTGCCACTAGCGCCTGGCAACAAGGACGAACACTTAAAATAAGACCTCCTGGTCCAGTCAGGTCAAGGGTTATCGTAGAACAGTACTTCATCGAGCCAATGTATGTCTTCTAACATTTATAGCTAACTGACAGCAAATGTAGAAAGAAGGCTGCCCAATCCCCAATAAAATCAGTCTGAACTAACAGTTTTTCCATCTTCATAGTCTGGCGAGATCTGAATAGAACGAAGTTTAATCGCTTGAGAGCAAAACTTGGCTACTTGCCGAGTTGACTCAGTACACTCGTCAGATACTCAAAGAACAACTGTTTTCTCCTAACGTGCATAAACACTTCTGTGCAACTACTGGGGAACGATGCAAATTGCAATCTTCAAGTGGCGCTCTAACAAGCAACGTGCTGATTTCCTAGGAAAACAAAGGCAGCCAGCTGCGTCTCTACTGACCTGGGAAAACATCAGGGAGTCTTGCAAGCCCTTCCTCCACGTCCCCAGTAAATGATTGGCCTTTTCCCAGCGTAAGTTGACCCGCCGGAGTCGGTTCTGAAGTTCTTTGGACTCGGTGCTGTCCGCTTGCTTGAAGTCTCTGCTGGTCAGGTTGATGGACAGCACGAGGGCCTTGTAGTTGTCAAAGGCCTTGAGCATCTCCTGGGGAGGACAGAAACAGATATGGGATGGCAGGTAAGAAATTGCTGGCAACAGTGGCACGGTAAAAAGATGGGGAATCTTGGTTTCACAAATTCATTTGGGGAAAAGGCCTGCAACAATCCCCCACCCTCCACTGATTTCAGCTCCTGCTGGAACTAGCTGCCTTTTCCAAAGAGCAGAGGAAGAGGAAGAAGAAGAGAGACGAGTTGGATTCATACCCTCCCCTTCACTCAGAGTCTCATAGAATCACAGAGCTGGAAGAGGCCATAGTGGCTTACAATCTCCTTTCCCTTCCCCTCCCCACAGCAGACACCCTGTGAGGTAGGTGGGGCTGAGAGAGCTCTTTCGAGGACTGCTCAGGAGAGAACAGCTTTGAGAGAACTTGTGACTGACCCAAGGTCACGCCAGGAGCTGCATGTGGCGGAGTGGGGAATCAAACCCGGTTCCCCTGGATTAGCGTCCACTGCTCTTAACCACCACTACACCAAACTGGCTCCCACACTAAATGGCTCTCACAGTAGGATCTACAAGTTGTTGGTTATTGCGCTATCAACAGTCATTCGCTGCATGGATTTCCATACCGAAAAACATTCTCTCTGTCCTAGTCGAGGACTGGCATTGCTCTAGGGGGCAGTGAGGTAGTGCACCTGACTGGCCCCCGAATTTTAAGCACGTCATTTAGAATGAGACACAGGCCTAATCTATACGTGTAGAGGAATCAGGTAGAAGGATGGGTTGTGCTGTTTCAGACTCAAGGCGGGGCATGCAATTTTGAACGCAAATACCCTCTGGGTTTTGGTTGGAAAGAACGCACCAGGGAGAAAGTCAATGTCCTAGGCCGCTCTCTGCCACGCTAATTTTCTTCTTGCCGCAAGCTTGTCCCCCACCACTGTTCCCTCTAAGCTGAGTTCGTGTGAGCTAGCTCACATTTTTTACCCTCCGGCTCACTCCTTTTCGTCTTCGCTCAGGAAGGGATGGCTCCAGGGCAAACTAATTTATGCAGCAGCCAAATTGCTCGCTCACAACTTTAATGCTGGTAGCTCACAAAGTAGAATTTTTGCTCACGGGACTCCACAGCTGAGAGGGAGCATTGTCCCCCCCACCCCTACATATTTATTTATTTTATTTATAATTTATATCCCGCCCTCCCCACCATATGCAAGTGCCCTCAAACTGCAACTGATTTGTGGCCACCCCAGAAAGGGGTTTTCAAGGCAAAGTGAGAAGCAGGGGTGGTTAGCCGTGGCCTTCCTCTGCAGAGCCTTCCTTGACAGTCTCCAACCCAAGTACGGACCCTGTTCAGCTTCCCAGATCTGTTGAGATTGGGCTGTACCACACCATCCCACATCCCCCCCAATAAAGGAACATTTCCTTTTAAAAGGGTCCCTTCCATCATCTGAAATGAGGCAGCCTGTTCTTGCATTGCCTGACTGTGATGCCTCATTACAACTTGACTTGGCTGCACGAACAGATCCAGCCCCACCCATTTCTTGTAATGGGTTAGATTCACAGAATCACAGAGTTGGGTGGAACCTCCAGGGTCATCCAGTCCAACCCCCTGCACAATGCAGGAAATTCACAAATACCTCCCCCCCTCCACACACCCAGTGACCCCTGGGTGCCCAGAAGATGACAAAAAACCTCCAGGATCCCTGGACAAACTGGCCTGGAGAAAAATTGCTTCCCTGAGAGTCTGGTCACTGTAGCACAGGGTTTTTGGAAACAGAATGCTGGACCAGATGGACCCCGGACTGATGATCCAGCAAAGCAGTTTCTTGGTTCTCCTTTTCTAATGCTAGCTAGAGCACACTGGAGAAGAACAAAGCACAGATACACAGCACGAGCCTCATCCGTGCTGTGCACAGACTCACTTTCAGCTTCTTGACCCTTTGCTCGATGGTCTGCATGCTGGTGACCGGATCTGCCTTCTGCAGCTCTTCCAGCTCCTCTTCCGTTTGATCCAGCCAAGCGTTGATATTGGCCAGGTCGGAGTTGAGCTGCTGCCACTGCTGCAAATTCTGTTTCATGCGCAGCTTATTGCTCAGGTCCTGGGCTTGAAGGAGCTCCCACCTCTCGACGACTCCTGCGGATATTGCAAAATTGACAATGTCAAAAAAAAAAAATAAACCCTGAACACTTTGGAGAATTAATATTACTTCCAGATATATCTTTTACGATGCATCAATTGCCCCTCTTGGCCAACAAAAGAAAATGGTGTCTGATTGGCCAAATTGGCAACCTATTAGCCCAAATGAAATTGAAGGCCTTATTAAACAACTGAACGCAGGAAAGGTGCCTGGCCCCGATGGGTTTCTGTCTGCACTATTCCGGAAGCATCTAGAAAGGTGGGCTCCCGCCTTTGTCACCCTCTTCACATTAATAGATAAGTTCAGAATCCTGCCTGAATTGTGGAATAATGCCGTAGTAGTGCTGATTTTTAAAAAAAGACGACCCTAAACGTCCAGAAAATGATCACCCAATTAGACCAACAAAGTTTTATTCAAGGTGTTGAACAAAACTTTGTTGGTCTTAGAGGTGCCGCTGGACTCTAACTTTGTTCTGTTCCTGCAGACCAACACGGCAGCCCATTTCGATCTATCACCCAACTAGTTTACTTTCCACTGTGGGCAAACTCTATGCAAGACACTTACTAGACAAACTCACGGCTTGAATGTCCAAGTAGAGTTTCCCTGGCACAGAACAGATTGGATTTTGTTCTGGCAAAATTACCTTGGCACACCGTGCTACTCTCACCCATTTGGTCGAGAAGTACAGTGACCTGTGCGGGAAGTAGTTATTCTCAGCGCTTCTTGATCTAAAATCTAAATGGGGCCTTTGATTCTGTCACTAGGAACCTGTTATGGAATAAACTGGATCTGTTGGAAATGGAAAAGCTTTTTGTTATCCCCACCCTATCCTTCTCAACTAGTTGCCAAGTTCGCTGCAACTTTCTTGGTAACACACTCAATTCATTCAAATCAGGAAGTTAAACAGGGATATATTTTGGCCCATATCTATTTACCTTATTTATGATTATTCTAACTCACACTTTGAGGACAGTGGACAGTCATTTCCCTACACTGGGCCCATATCCTGTTCATCTATTACTCTATGCGGATGACACAGTAGCGTTATCCTGCTCTCAGAGGGGACTTAAGTGCCTCCTATCAGTGTTTGATTCCTACTGCGAGTCTAACTTATTATCCATAAATTTTGAGAAATCAAAAATAATAGTGTTTTCGAGGTCTTGGAGATGCCTGAATTGGTGTGTCAAGGGACATCCTGTAGAACAGGTTAAGCACTTGCCCAATATATTCCAGCTGCTGTTTGAGTATTCAATGCCAAATTGGTATCCCAATTAATACATGGAATCCCCATCTGGAGTAGCGCCTTCAATCATTCTGTAGAACAATTTCAGGCGTTTTATAGGGTGCGTGGCCGTGTGTCTGGAGACAAGGCAGAGTCTCTTAGACACCAGAGCTTGGTTCTCTACCCTGAAACTCATCTTGACTTCAGGGCAGAATCCCCTAGCTATATTCAGTACATGTTGGCCGACTCCTTTACAAATACCTGGGTTTGCCGAATAAAGTGGAACATTCGGTCAATCGGTTTTCTGTTTGATTCTCACCTCATGTTGGGGAAATCTCAAGCCTTTAGGCTTTTGAAACAGAGGCTTTTGGACACCGAAAAGCAATCTCTATATTCTTTAATAAATAGGATATGTTCTCCAGTGGCATTTGGTATCATGCCTGAGCAGAGAATCTTACCCTCCTGTTTCTCACATTTAACGTCTCCACAAATACAATAAGCTTTTATGATTGCTAGGTTCAATGCCCTCTCTACAGCAGTCCTTTTTGGAAGATTCCAAAATGTTCCCTGTTCTCAAAGACTCTGTATATGTAAGGTTGGAAGTCCTGAATCTGTTGCTCATGTACTACTCTATTGTGATCTTTATGCTGAATTGCGCCGCTCTCTAATCAGCCCACTTTTGTGTAAGATGAAAGGATACTTGGAGGAGGGGCTTGTCTCATAGCTTCTATTAGACCAAAGCCCTCATATTCATAACACTTTACAAATCTGATGAATCAATATTTCTCCCCACCCCCTTTTTCCTTTGATATCCCACCCTTTTAAGAGAAAATAATAAAAATTCATTTATATTACAGGCCCAGTACCAAGGTATTTGCTAACTGCTATGAGAATCCAGGAACTTAATGCATAGCAATGTGAAGAGGAATTTCCCCCTCTGAAATGTTTTAATTGCATTCTTCTTTTTTCTTCTTGATATGATTTAATCTATGCCAATAAAGGTACTATAATATTATTTCTGGCACTTGGCAGGTCCCTTGAAGATAGCAAAAAAAGCCCAAAACCGTTGAAAACATTCGCTTCTATTCCTTAAGACCTCAAAAAGAGCCCTGCTGGATCAGACCAGTGGTCCATCCAGTCCAGCATCCTGTCTCATACAGTGGCCAACCAGTTCCTCTGGAGGGCCAACAACAGGGCAGAGAGGCTGAGACCTTCCCCTGATGGTCCCTCCTGGAATTAGGATTCAGAGGTTGTCTGCCTCTGAATGTAGAGGTTCCCTTTAGTCACCCTGGCTAGCAGCCGCTGATAGACTTTGCTACAATGGATTAGCTACATAGACTGACGGATTAGCTGCAAAGACTGATATGGACCCTTTGTTAAAAATGGCATAGGACCCTTTGTTAAAAAAGGCAATCCTTATGGCAATACACCAACAAAAAAAACAATTCTGCTCTTTAAGAAACAGACAATTGGCAGGTTGCTGAGCTAAAAGGCCTGGATTGTATCCCCCCACTGTGCTTGGCTAACAGCGACAGGTTGCTCTGGCACTAGAATCCTTCCTCCGATTCAAGAGGCTCTTCTATCGTAGGATACAGCCAACTTCAGTTACTCACTCCGATTACCCAAACGGCTATCATTTCAGAATCTAAGTGGGGGTACACAGCCTCAGAACAGGTAATACTAAAATGAGGTAATATTACCTAGTTATTCTATGTACCTTCTCTGCACAGCCTTCGGCTGAACTCCCGATTCTGAATTGAAGCCAGACTGTATGGAATCTCATCCGCTCCTTTTCGTTACCCTCCCATTTCCCTCTCTTTGCTTTCTCTCTCCTTTTCGAAATTTCGACTGTCAGCAAGCTGGGGCAGGGAGCCCTCTCCTTTTTGGCTTACATTACTTTGTAAAGCCCTGAGCAATTGCAGGGACAACTGTGTGGAGGCAGATGAGGCACTGTGGATTGTTCTGCAGAGCACGGTCTGAATTTAATCGTAGCTGAATACATGAAGCTGCCTTATCCTGAGCCAGACTCTCGGTCCGCCGGGGTCGGTATTGTCTACTCGTACTGGCAGTGGCTCTCCAGGGTCTCAGCCCGAGGCCTTTCGCATCCTCTGCCATGCCTGGTCCTTTCAAATGAACTTGCCAGGGACTGAAACTGGGTCCTTCTGCATCCCAAGCAGATGCTCTACCACTGAGCCACTGCCCCTTCCTAGCTATCTTATACTGACCTTTGGTCTATCAAGATGGGTATTATCTATTCTGACAGGCAGTGACTCTCCAAGGTCTCAGGCTGAGGTCTTTCACATGACCTACCGCCTGGTCCTTTTTAATTGGAGATGACAGGGACTGAACCTGGACTTTCTGCATGCCAAGCAGATGCTCTGTCCCTGAGCCACATCCCGTTCCTTGCTGCCTTATATTGAATCAGACCCACAGTCCATCGAAGTCAATATTGTCTACTCTGACTGGCAGCGGCTCTCCAGGGTATCAGGTCTTTCACCTCACCTACTGCCTGGTCCTTTTAACTGGTGATGCTGGGGATTGAACCTGAGACATTCTGCATGCCGGGCAGATGCTCTACCACTGAGAAACTGCCCCTTCCTATCTGTTCTGACTGGCAGTGGCTCTCTAGGGTCTCACCTAAAGAACTTTTACATCACTTATTGCCTGATCCTTTTAACTGGAGGTGGTGGGGATTGAACCTGGGTCCTCCTGCATGCCAGGCAGATGCTCTACCACTGAGCCATAGCCCCTTCCTAGCTGTATTATATTGACCTTTGGTTTACCAAGATGGGTATTACCTATTATTCTGACTGGCCGTGTGTAAGAGAAGAAGAAGAGAAGAGATTGGATTTATACCCCGCCCTTCACTGCCCAAAGGCGTCTCAGAGCGGCTTACAAACTCCTTTCCCTTCCCCTCCCCACAACAGACACCCTGTGAGGTAGGTGGGGCTGAGAGAACTTCTGACAGAAACTATCCTTGAGAGAACAGCTGTGCCAGAGCTTGTGACTGACCCAAGGTCACATCAGCAGGTGCAAGTGGAGGAGTGGGGAATCAAACCTGGTTCTCCCAGATAAGAGTCCGCGCACTTAACCACTACACTAAACTTAACCACTACACCAAACTGGTGGGGAGGGGAAGGGAAAGGAGTTTGTAAGGAAGAGACCGGCTCGTGTGTAAAACAGCAACACTGAAGAACAGAACAAGGGCAGGAGGGGGAGGATCGACCTTGCAAGCCACTTTAGGAACTGCCCAGTTCTTAGCTTCGTGAGCGCTGTACAGCTGAGATATCGTAATTAACAGCTGGACAGGATAGAGGGAGGGGTAGCGTCTTAACAGGTCCTTCAGAGGATAAAAAGCCAAAAGGCGGGGGAGGGGGAAGTGCACGTCTTTTGGGCAGGAGTGTCCCTACCCTTTTGGAGTTTGAGTAAGTTTCAGATGATTTTAATCACTATTTGTATCCTAGCAGGACACTGAATTTTCCTTTGCTCCTCTAATTATTGTTAATCAAGGCTGCCTTATCCTTTTGTTGTTGATAAAAGAACGTTTACCTGACTTACTGAACTGGAGTGTAGAGCCTGAAACTGAGTATTCTAATAGAGAAACCAAAGCCTGCATCATACACTGTGACTCTCCAAAGTTTCAGGTGGAGGTCTTTCACATCACCTGAACCTTTTAGGTGGAGATGCTGAGCCTTGAACCTGAGACCTTCTGCATTCCAGGCAGATCGTCTATCACTGAGCCATAGCCCCTCCCTAGCTGTCTTATACTAACTTTTGGTCTATCAAGATGGGTATTATCTATCCTGACTGGCAGTGGCTCTCCAAGGTCTCAGGCAGAGGTTTTTCACATCCCCTGCTGCCTGATCCTTTTACCTGGAGATGATGGGGATTGAACCCGGGACCTTCTGCATGCCAGGAAGATGCTGTACCACTGAGCCACTAGCCCCCTTCCCGTTGTTACACACTCGCATAAAGAAAGAGAATGTACCTGATTGCTTCTCCACAGCTGCAACACCAATGAGGCCTTGGCCGCTGGGGGGCTCTTCACTGGGCGAGATCCCCGAGATCTCCTTCATGCTGTCTATGCTGCTGCTGCTGCTGAGTTGTTTTACCTGGAATATGACAACAGACAACGTACAGAATGATACTCACAAAGCATGTTCCGCCTGACAGTGGGAAGGTTGCCCAAGTGCGTGCTACTGCAATCCTCCGCAAGGGCTTTGTCTGTCCTCCTGCAATTCCTACTGCTGTGACTGAAGACAACCAAAAGGCTATTAACCCATGTGTTCTCCTGGGCCAACCACCTTTCTTATCAACTGACCAATACAGTGTACAGCGGTTACATCTTGTATGGACATGATGCAGTTAGCCCTTTGGTATAATCCACATGCCTGCTTTTAAGACTCACATAGCTCGGCTTGAAGGGTGTGCTCGTCTCCGGGCTGTTCGGCAAGACGTTTCTAGCCATCTCCCCCTGGTTGTACAGATGCTTCTGGCAAGTGGAGCCATCCGGCGAGTGCCACGCATGAGAGTCGGACGCGGATTTCCCTGTTGTGTGACAATGTAAAGAAATCCACAGAGAGGAAAACAAAATGAGAACTTTTCCCTTAAGAAAATGACGAGCGTTCGGCCAAAGAGGCGGCACCCAGTTATGGCATGGGGGGGGGAAATGTGAGTCCCACCATTTCCCTTGCAAAGCATGCTTGTTTGCAAACACAGGTCAGCAGTGCTTCAGGGGTAGGCGATGGAATGAGGGCCATGCAGTTATAGGACATGGTTTCTCTCTCTCTCTCTCTCTCTCTCAGCTGAAAATACCCGCAGACAGACTGTACGAGTTAACAACAACACCAAAAAGCGGGGGGAAGACTTCTGAGAGCAAGGCCTGTCCCTACCATTAGCCAAGACGAGGCAGTCTACCTCATGTGACAGATTCTGTGGCATCATTTAAAACGCCCGTGAAATGGCCTTATGTGGTGTCCACTCATTGGACCATCTCGCTCAGCACTGCCTGCTCTGATTGGTTGCAGCTCTCGAGGTCCTTCCCAATGGCTTCCTACCTGAAATCCTTTAGTTAGAGAGGTTGGCAAATGGACCTGGAATCTGCTGCTCTACCACGGTCCACCCCCACATTTCAAAATTAACAATCTATTTTTATCCTTAAAATGTTTGGGGAGGAGAAAGGTCAGTGGGCCAATTTTAGACATCTTGGGTTGTTTCTGTCTCTCCGCCGGCACTTAAGACGGGGCCGCTGTGCCACGAAGAAAGAGCCGAGCAGAGATGCCTGCCCTTGGTTCAGAAAGCATAGCAAATGCTCATTCCGGATTGCCCCAAAGAAATACCCCCTACAGCAGGGTCCCCCAGCATAGTGCCTGTGGACGACACGGCACCTGGCAGTACTTCCCTTGGTGCCTGATTTTTCAGAAAGTGGGTGGGGCCATTGTAAGGCAGAGTTTGTTATTGGTTGCCCAGATTCAAATGAAAAGATTTTCTGCTTTAGGAGGACTGGTAAGCACCTGAGCCTTCCTTAGACAGTGTGCGGTTTCATCCCCCCTTCAAGATTTCCTTGTCTCCAGGAGGTGTGAGGAGGGAGGTGTCCCATTCAGCTCCACCTCCTGTGGCAGCCATTTTGAATCTGACTCCGCCTCCTGCAGCAGCCATTTTGGGGTATCACTCAACACCCACTCTCAAAATTCCAAAGGTGCCCACAGGCTCAAAAACGTTGGGGGAACCCTGAGCTAGAAAGAGCTTTCCGGCCCAGTGGTGAATAGCAAAGCAGAATGTTAGCCCAGCAATCAATTTTTTTTTTTGCAAGATAACGGCAACCGGCATGAATTTTGCTAATGTTATTCCATGAAAGCAACAGGCACAGGAGAACTAAGATACCAGCCGATTAAAAAAACCCAACAACACGAAATTCTGACATTTCTTAAATTGGAAATTCGTAAGTTGGACGAATTAACAGGTTGGAGGCATTGAAGAAACAGTATCAGCTCTCTAGATGAGCTAGGAAAATACAACCTCTGTTTCATGGAATTTGCGGTTGTAACGATGCTGGAACTGAAAGGAATATACTGTTCTTATTCTCGTATCTTATTCTTTTTTTTTGCAATTTTTTTTCCCCCTGAGAGAACTCCCTCTTCTAAAAATTTACCCATTTTCATATGAATGGAGATTGACAAACGGCATGATGGGGAATGTGGAGACGCGGGTGAGTGCAGTGCAGCGTTTAAAAAAAGAAAATAATCCACCATGGGCCCCAGCTGGCGCATGGTGTTGACACAAGCCGGGGAGCGCATGAGAGAGGTGTGAGGAGCAGAGCGTGCGCCACGGGGAGACTGATCATGTTTGGGACACATGCAGCGGCAGGGGCCTACCCGAAACTGCTCTCACAGCTTTTGTGGTCATTTTAAGATAGGCCTCGGGATTTTCAGTGATTTCTATATCTGGAAAAAGAACAATGACACCAGTTGCCGCTCTGAAGAAAAAAAGATTCTCTCTGTCTCTCTCTCTTTCTCTCTCTCCCTCCCTTTTCCTCCCCCCATGTACCCCTCCTAGTGCGGGATCCGGTGAAAGATCCATCTCTCCCATCACTGGCTTGCCAGCTGCCTGTGGAAAACTGGCCTGGAAGACGTGACAATGGAGGCCGCCGCTTGTTTTTTCGCCCTTAGTACCTGACATTCAGAGGTACACTGCCTCTGAACATGGAGGTTTCGTGCCGCTATCACAGCTGCGCACAAAGGTTGTGCCCATTATTTGGTTCTCCATATTTCTGTCCTTAATGGCTAATTATCTCTGCTGCTCACCTTCCCACATGGAAATATTAGCCTGGGCCCATAGCTACAGTGGGGAATTTCGGGGCTATGCCCCCTTAATTAAAAGCCATGCCCCCCCAGCCATGCCAGAAAGCATTTAAAAATATTTATTAAGTCATTAATTAACTTAATTAACTTAAGTGCCCCCTAAGAAATTTAAATGCCCCCTGACTAAGGCATTTATCCTGGCTAAGAAGAAAGGTGAGAGGAGATAAAGCACAGATGTAGAAATGTAGCCCATAGCCCTTTCTTCGCGCCTCCTTTGGTTGCCTGTCTGTAAGGCACTTGTCAGAGTTCAGGTCTGAATTCTGATCTGGTGGGGCTAATGTGTGACCATGCCCTAAGAGGTTAAAGCGTTCTGAGGATTTTAAAAAATGTGCATCGGAAGAGAGGTTTGTGCCCGACTGAAAATGCATAGGAATTATTTTGCGGGAGGAGAATCCCTTTCCATGCTAAGGGCATGTAAGCCCAATTTCCCCCTCTTCACGTCCTGTCCTAGCTACAGCCTGCATCAGAGCCTCCAGAAATCCTTCTGGCAAACGAGTCCGGGGACAGGAGGAGAACCCACACAACGGGATATATGCAAAGCCATTCCACAACACATTCCTCTGCCATGGCTCGTGCCCTCTTGCGTTTCCGGTTCTGTACAAAGAGTCTTAGGGGGGGAAAGTACCTTGACTGTACCACTCCAGCAAAACGATGAGGAAATCATCCATCTGCGAACTTCCTCGTTGGATTTATTACTATATATTTAATTTACTTAATTCATTTATACTCTGCCTCCCTCCCCGATTGTGACCCAAGGCAGCTTATACCATTCTCCTCTCCTCCATTTTTACCCTCACAACAACCCTGTGAGGTAGGTTAGGATGAGGGTGTGGCTGGCCCAAGGTCACCCAGTACGTTTCCATGGCAGAGTGGGGATTCATTTCTGGGCCTCCCAGATACTAGTTGGGACACTCTAGCCGCAACCACACACATACTGGCTCTGTGGGATTTAAGGAAGCAAGAAAGGCTATTTGCGCTTTCTCTGGACTGCTAATGTTCTACCTGCAGGGACAATTTTTTTTTTTAACACAGAACATCCCAAAACATGATGCTCATACTCCATCTGCAACCAGAACTTCCAGAATTCTACCATAGGATTTATTTTATTTTATTTACTTTATGGGATTTGTTTCCCGCCCTCCATGCATAGTGGGCTCAGGGCGGGTTTCCATCAAATATAATACACAAACAATTAAAAACAGGTAAAATACATCAGATAAAATACAGTGCAATTCCTGTATATCCAATCAGAGCCTCAACAGATGTGACCTATCAGAATGGGGTTCCAGATATCACTCGGATCTGATCCACCGAAGGGGAGACCCAAAAGAAGCCTGGCGGAAGAGCTCCGTCTTGCAGGCCCTGCGGAACTGTAAAAGGTCCCGCTGGGCCCTGATCTCACATGGATGATCAATGGACCTCACTGAACTGCACAGATGGGAAGCTTTTCAGTGGACATTGCTAGGAGTTACATATTTCAGTGTGACATGTGGAATTTTTTTTAGGGGCGGAGGTCAAACATAACTTCTCGCTGCCTTGTAAGAACAGCTAGGCATGGAGGGGTGGAAGGAGGCTCACCCGAGAGGGCGCTGAAGTACGGCTCCTCTTCCTCATCCTCATGGGACGAAGAGCCCCCCACGTCTCCGGTGTGGTCCCACTCAAGCGGGATGGAGTCCACGCTGACGGGCGTCTCGCAGCCTGACCGTTCGTGACCCACTGCGGGGGGCATGAGGTGGCACAGAGACTGCGGGGAGGGCGGCACCTCCTGCGCGGTTTTCTTGCCCCACGGATCAGTCTGTACACCTCTGGAGTCTTCTGCGTCGGCTTCGTTTTCAGAGGTCTCTTTTTCATCGTCCAGTCTCTTTAAAAAAAAACAGGAAAAGAATTTAGCAATGACATTTGCACGTCGCTCTTGCTCCAGAGAGTAGACTCACCTTTCTACGAGGTGGCTGAGAGAGAGACAGACAGAAACAGAGAGAGAGACTCGCCGCTGCCTCCTTTTCCATAGATGGAGAGTAATACACTTCTTCTCCTTCCCCACTCATGAAGCTGGGGCTAGGCTTGAAAGGAGGGCTAGGGCCAACTGAAGCTGTCTTTACCTGCATTTCCAGCAGGATGAATTTATTAATGCGATTTCTACCCCACCCTCCCCGCAAAAGGGCTCAGGGCGGCTTACAACAAGGGCATCCGTTGCCGATAAAACAATAAAGCAATATATAACAATACAATACATGATAAAAATATAAAATCATAAGGTGGTAAAGGTAAAGGTTTCCCTTGCTCGAAAGCCAGTCGAATCCGACTCTAGGGTTGCGGTGCTCATCTCCGTTTCAAAGCCGAAGAGCCAGCGCTGTCCGAAGACGTTTCCGTGGTCATGTGGCCGGCATGACTAAACACCAAGGCGCACGGAACGCTGTTACCTTCCCACTGAAGCGGTACCTATTTATCTACTTGCAACTTCTTGCTTTCGAACTGCTAGGTTGGCAGGAGTTGGAACTAGAGACGGGAGCTCGCTCCGTCATGCGGCACTCTCGGGTCTCGAACTGCTGAACTACTGACCTTCCACAGCCTGCAGTTCAGCGTCTTAACCACTTGAGCCACCGCAGCTCCACATAAGGCGCTAGTTGATGATATAATTCATTGCTTACAATGGCGCTTTCATATGTCTAGATAACTTGCTAAGTTCCAGCTCTCTATCATCCTGTGTCACTCGATGTTAAGAAACTGAGGGCCGGGCTCGTTGATGGTAATAGTGGGGGGCGGCTCCTAGTTAAAAGCCTGGCGGAAGAGCTCCATCTTGCAGGCCCTGTGGAATTGGAAAAGGTCCTGGGGTACAGCCAAATGAGCAAATACACGGTGGGTCCTGCCTATCTAGTGGTAGTGGAAAGTGCCGTCAAGTCACAGATGACTTACGGAGGCCTCTTATTGAGGTTTCAAGGCCAGAGATGAACAGAAGTGGCTTGCCACTGCCTGCCTCTGCGTAGCAACCCTGGACTTCCTTGGTGGTCTCCCATCCAAATACTAACCAGGGTTGACCCTGCTTAGCTTCCACGATGTGGTGTGATTGGGCTCGCCTGGGCCATCCAGGTCAAGGGCGACTTGATATCAGAATGCCCCAAAAACTTGTTTGCTTGGGCTTTTTACTTCTTTACTTTTTACACAAACAGTGAATTATTCCCTCCCCCGGGGGATTCATATTTCTGTTGAATTTTATTGCTGTTGACCTGCTGATGCTTTCATGGGAGGGTTGTGGTTTTTTTAAAATGTATCGTCATGATTTTGACTCACCTGTTGAACATAAGAACATAAGAGAAGCCAATGTTGAATCAGGCCAATGGCCCATCCAGTCCAACATTCTTGTTACACAGCGGCCAAAATATACCAGGTGCCATCAGGAGGTCCAGCAGTGGGGCCAGGACATGAGAAGCCCTCCCACTGTTGCCCCCTCCAGCACCAAGAATAGAGGGCATCACCTGCCCCAGACGGAGAGTTCCCATCTATGCCCTGGGGCTAATAGCCACTGATGGACTTCTGCTCCATATGTTTATCTAATTTCCTCTTGAAACTGTCCATGCTTGCAGCTGCCACGACCTCCTGTGGCAGTGAATTCCATATGTTAATCACTCTTTGGGTGAAGAAGTATTCCAAATGAGGTCGCACCAATGATTTATACAGGGGCATGATGATACTGGCTGATTTGTTATCAATTCCCTTCCTAATAATCCCCAGCATAGCGTTGGCCTTCTTTATTGCAGCTACACATTGTGTAGACATTTTCAGCAAGTTATCCACTACGACTCCAAGATCTCTCTCTTGGTCCGTCTCTGCCAGATCAGACCCCATCAACGTGTATTTATATTTAGGATTTTTGGCTCCAATGTGCATCACTTTGCACTTGGCCACATTGAACCCCATTTGCCACGTTGACGCCCACTTACCCATCCTCAACAGATCCCTTTGGAGTGCCTCACAATCCTCCCTGGTTTTCACCACCCTGAACAACTTTGTGTCATCTGCAAATTTAGCCACATCACTGCTTACTCCCAATTCCAAATCGTTAATAAACAAGTTAAAAAGCATCGGACCGAGTACTGATCCCTGTGGTACCCCACTGCTTACCACCCTCCACTGAGAAAGTTTCCCATTTATACTCACTCTCTGTTTCCTATTTATAAGCATTTCAATGATTTGTAATTGATGATTTTAATTGATTTTTTTAAAAAATGGATGATTTTGATTATTTTAATTGGCTAGTTTCACGATGGTTATTACTGACTTCAGTGAACATTAACTGCAGAATATTGCTGAAGGCTAAGAGACAGGGGTTCAAAGTCACAAACGGATAAAATTCTGTTCATAGTTTACCGGGTGCCAGGACGTCAGCTTTTGGTGGAATCGGGAGACGCGGCCAAAGACTTCTTGACAGTACTTGTGGAGCTCCACCAGTTCTTCTTCGATCACAACAGCATCTGACGGCTCGCTCTTCTGAATCAGATGCTCCCCAAACACAATGAGCTGATCGATCTTGTTGATGTTCAGCGTTATTTCCTGCTCGAAACCCTGTTTGGAAGAAAGGTGTGGTTGCTTCACATCAGATTATCGCCCATCTAGACCGCATCGTTCAGATTATTTCACGCCATAAACAGAGGTCAAGGAGAAACATGCTTCACCATGTTAGCGTTGGTCTGGCAGGCAGGTAACAACTCGGAAGGCTCTGGCCAATGAGACAAGGTACCTCCCACTGGAGAAGTCAATTACTTCTGCAAGCAGCCAACCCATTTAAAATTCTATCGTATCCCAAATATGGAGATTTTAGATCCTGACTCCATTCTCCAGACCTCTCCATGGAGATACTTCCTTGGCTGAATTGTACGTTAATATGCTCACGTGTAGATCTTTCGGGTATGTATCCTTCCTAATCATTTCAATGAAGGAATCTGAAACCAGGAAGAAATGTGCCTGTGGATCGGGCTCCTCCATTTGAAATTAACATACAAATTGTGAGCTCCGGCATTCCACAGAGCCCCCGCGATTACAACTCCGTAGGCGGGGACTCCCGGCTCTTGCACTGATGAACTCTGCCTCCCAAACAGCAGCGCAGGGGAAGCCAAGACTGGTTTTGCAAGAAGAGAAGAGACTGGATTTATGCCCCGCCCTTCACTACCCGAAGGAGTCTCACAGCGGCTGTACAGGTTGTAGAAAACATTGCTTCGGCCACCGCAGCACAAGAATCTTCACTGTGTGACTGGAGATAAGCTGCGCTGGTCATTCTGCGGCTGGCTTTGCCTCCTGCGGTGGCTCTTTTGTGGCAGCCCTTTTGCGTCTGAGCCCACCCAGCCGTGTCACAATCCCAAAGGTGCCTGCAGGCTCTAACAGGAATCCTTAGAATCATAAGTATTTTTTTCCATGTAGGTCAGTGAAGAAGGCTGTTTGGTGCTATGCTATAAAAAATACCAGCCCAGTTATCACTAGCTAAACCCTATAAAGAAGAAGAGGAGGAGACTGGATTTATACCCTGCCCTTCACTACCCAAAGGTGTCTCAGAGCGGCTTACAAACTCCTTTCCCTTCCCCTCCCCACAACAGACACCCTGTGAGGTAGGTGGGCCTGAGAGAGCTCTGAGAGAAACTGCTCTTTTTCAAGGACAGCTGTGCCAGAACCAGGGCTATTTTTGGGCAGGAACACACAGGAACGGAGTTCTGGCTGACTCCCCAGTTGGCCACACCCAGCAGGAACTCATTAGCATAACAGGCCACACCCAACAGCAGAAACTCATTAGGATTGGCTACATTAGGGGTGTGCAGCCTAACATGCCAAGGAGTTCCTGCTACCAAGAAAACCCTGGGTTTTGACAACAAACAAGGGAAACAGAATAAGAAGCAAAACATGGGTGTGGCTGGATGACCACACTTCTGGTAACATGGGGGTGTGGCCTAATATGCTAATTAGTTTCTGCTGTTGGGTGTGGCCTATTATGCTAATGAGTTCCTGCTGGGCTTTTTCTACAAAAAAAGCCCTGGCCAGAACTATGGCTTGCCCAAGGTCATCCAGCAGGTGCAAGTGGAGGAGTGGGGAATCAAACCCGGCTCTCCCAGATTTATAGTCCACGCACTTAACCACTACACCAAACTGGCTCTTGTATCTCTAACATTTCTAACACTTTCTAACATGAATTATACAATGCAATAATTTTCATCACAAATCATGTAGCAACATTCAATGTATTCATATAAATGTTTACAGTGTTGATCTCCTCACACCTTTTGTGTCTGTATTACTACAGTTCTCATTAACAGCACAGTCTACAAAGAGACACTCTACGAAGCAGCGGTCTCCTGTTGTTAATTTTATAAGAACTACCCACGTTTAGCTGCCGCATCTTGTCATCAAAGTTGCCCTCTGAGAAGTGCTCCACGTTGGTCAGCTGCAAGTCCATTTCCGTCAGCCACACCAGGATGCTGTCCTTCGCCCCCACAAAATCATCCCATTGACTGGTAAAGTGCTAAAGACAACCACGGGACAGAGTTAGTCAACACAATCCTTGATGTCACCCGCCTCGCTCTGTCTGCCAAACAGGTGTCTTCAATGCATGATGCATCTTTTCATGCATTCGGCAGCCGTCAGGATGCGAGCAAATGGAAGCACAGGTAAAGAGGGGGAAGCCCACCAAGAGCTACGCTTACAACTGCAGACGCAAGGATCACTACTGACACTGGTTACTCAAGTTGCATTCATTATTCTCAGAGCTGTGCATGATCATGAAAAGGGAGGGCAGGGAGGGTGGCATCAGTGTTTCGTTCTCGTGGCCCTTTCTTACATGCCCAGGGAAATGCCGATCACCACTTTGGGGTCAGGAAACAATTTTCCTCCAGGCCAATTTGGCTGGAGTTCCTGGAGGCTTTTTTGTCAACTTCGGGGCATGGAACAGTGGTTACTGGGGGGTAGGGGGAGGTATTTGTGAATTCCTTCCACTGTGCAGGGGGTTGGACTAGATGACTTTGGATGTCCCTTCTAACTCTGTGATTCTATGATGAAAGGGGTGGTTGAATTATCTGGAAGGAACACATGGGACTCCGTTCTGCGTGTAAAGGTTGTGCCTGAATGTGCTGAGAGTTAACTGGGGAAGGAAAGGAGGAGGCCCGGACTGGACTCTGTGGCAAGTGATGTTCGTATGTACCATCTAAAGATGGATATGTGGATTACGTGCCACATTTCTAGCCCTTATGACTCATCGGAGGACCTGTGGCTCAGAGGCAGAGCATCTGCTTAGTAAGCAGAAGGTCCCAGGTTCAATCCCTGGCATCTCCAGTAAAAAGGGTCAAGTAGTTGGTGATGTGGAAGACCTCAGCTTGCAACCCTGGTGAAGCACTGCCAGTCTGAGCAGGCAAAGAATGACCCTGATGGACCGAGGGTCTCATTCCGTATAAGGTAGCGTCATGTGTTCATGTGACTGCAAAAATAGGATTGAAAATGGCTTGGATGAGCTCTCCAAAGTCAGAGAGGGAGTTCTCTCTCTATAGTAGTATAGACCCAGAATGATGCCTGGTCACAGAATGTTTTCTTGGCCTAAGATCTAGGTTAGTTCCATTTGGAGTGTCTTTCTTTTTTTTTTAAGGTGCACAGAGGTACACCTAACCCCTTGTCTACTTCCCATGCATAGACTGGATTCTCCGTCCTAGAGAATTTAGGCTGAATGATTAATTATTTAAAGGCACCAAACAGTGGGAGGGGTGACTCTCACGTGATGCACTTTCTCCAAAGCTCTACTGGCTATTCATTTTTACCTTTCCCTTTCCCAGAGGAGCTCTGGGCAACATAGAATCATAAAATCTGAGAGTTGGAAGGGGCCATTCAGGCCATCTAGTCCCGCACCTTGCTCAGTGCACAATCAGCCTAGAGCATCCCTGACAAGGGTTTGTCCGGCCACTGCTTCAAGACTGTCAGGGAGGGGGAGCTCAACACCTCCCCAGGCAGCCCATTCCACTCTTGCACAACTTTGACAGTCAAAAAGTTTTCTCTAAGATCCAGCCGGTACCTTCCCGCCCTTAATTTAAACCCATTCTTGCGAGTCCTCTCCTCTGCTGCCCACAGGAACAGCTCCCTGCCCTCCTCTAAGTGACAGCCCTCCAAATACTTAAAGGGGGCAGTCATGTCTCCCCTCAACCTCCTTTTCTCCAGACTGAACATGCCCAAGTCCCTCAGCCTTTCCTCACTGGGCTTCTTGGTCCCCAGGCGCCCGATCCTCCTCGTCGCTCTCTTCTGCACCCGCTCCATTCTGTCCACATCCTTTCTCGAAGTGAGGCCTCCAGAACAGCACGCAGTACTCCAGGTGCGGCCTGACTACTGCATTGCACAGTGGGACATCTTGTGATCAACCCTCTTTTATCCTTCCAATAACCCTCTGAAGAAGGTGGGCAGACAGCACGCCCTGAGATCATTGTGGGAACTTGGGAGGCCGAGCAGGGCTTTGAATTCAAGTCTTGCGCCTCCCAGTCCTACACCGCCACGCTTCACTATCCCTGGCACCGCCCACGCGCAGTCACCTTGAGCCTCTTCAGAATTGCCGCCACGCGTTTCTGGAGGTTGTCCCACCACTGATTCCCCTCGTGGACCATCTGCTTGAGCTTGCTGGCGGAATCAGTGCGGTTCTCCCGGGCCAGCCGCCGGTATTGCTTGTTGATCAGCTCCAGCTGCGTCAGCCGCTCGTGGATCTGACGCTGAAATGCCTACAGTGTAAAAGAGAAGAGGAGAATTTGGATTTATACCCCGCCCTTCACTACCCAAAGGTGTCTCAGAGCGGCTTACAGACTCCTTTCCCTTCCCCTTCCCACAACAGACACCCTGTGAAGTAGGTGGGGCTGAGAGAGCTCTTGATGGAAACTGCTCTTTTTCAAGGACAGCTCTTATCAGAACTACGGCTTGCCCAAGGTCATCCAGCCAGGTGCAAGTGGAGGAGTGGGGGAATCAAACCCGGTTCTCCCAGATTAGAATCCGCACTACTTAACCACTACACCAAACTGGCTCTCTCACTACATCAAACTGGCAATGAGGAAGTTTAGATTTGAGTTCTCCCCCCCTGCCCCCGGCTGGTAAAAACAAGAGGAGGACACGCAGCCCTGACCTGGATGGCACAGGCTGGCCCAACCTCATCTGATCTCGGAAGCTACGCAGGGCTGGCCCTGGTTCGTATTTGGGCGGGAGACCACCAAGGAATACCAGGGTTGTCACGCAGAGGCAGGCAATGGCAAACCGCCTCTGAATGTCTCTTGCCTTGAAAACCCCATGGAGTCACCCTAAGCCAGCTGTGACTTGACGGCAGTTTACAAGCACGCAGAGGATGCACAGAGTGCTGGCCAAGAAAAACAATGCTAATTGCACATAAATAATGCACAGTAGGTAGGTCTAGCCTGCAGTGATTTCCCAGCTATATCTTGGCACATTATGAAGAGTAGTAAAGGTGAAAAAAAAAAACGAGCCCTGAACATTGTGGAGGAGCTTCAGTCTCTCCCTTCTTTTGTGATTTCAAACCTTTTTTCCCAAGCTGCTCAGCAAATCTTAGAAGGCATTAAAAAAATTCAATTAAAAAGTATTTTAAAAGCCAGCAGTTGTGTGTTGTCTTTAAAATGAGGTGTTTTAATTGAAGCACTTCTTCACTCAAAGAGGAATTAGCAGGTGGAATCCACTGCCGCAGGAAGTGGTGGCAGATACAAGCGTAGACAGCTTCAAGAGGGGATTGGATAAAACATCCGGAGCAGAGGTCCATTTGTATTAGCTACAAGGTATAGATGGAACACTTGGTCTGGGGCAAGCGATGCTCTGTCTTCTTGGTGCTTGGGGGGGCAACCGTGAGAGGGCTTCTGGAGATCTGGCCCTACTGGTTGACCTTCTGATGACCCCTGGGTTTTGGCCACTATGTGACATGGAGTGTTGGACTGGATGGGCCATTGGCCTGATCACAGCATGGCTTCTCTTATGTTTTTATGCTTTGCCATCTTTTACTCCCTTGTTGTAAAGTGACTTCAGCACCTTTAGGTAGAAATGCAATCGTACACATTTAAAGATAAAGATGAAATAAAAACAATATGTTGTCGAAGGCTTTCACGGCCCGAGTTCATTAGTTGCTGTAGATTTCCCGGGTTGTGTGGCCGTGGTCTTGGCATTTATAGGACCTGACTTTTCGCCAGTAGCTGTGACTGGCATCCTCAGAGGTTACTGGCAAAACGTCAGGTCCTACAATGCCAAGACCATGGCCACACAACCCGGGATATCTACAGCAACTAAAGAAATGAAAACACTGTTCCCAATTTTTTTTAATTAAGTCAACATTCCCATTTATGGATCATATGTATCAGTATTTCCCTATCTCATGGGTGTCACAAGAAGAAGAAGAAGAAGGAGGAGGAGGAGGAGGAGGAGGAGGAGGAGGAGGAGGAGGAGGAGGAAGAAGAAGAAGAAGAAGAAGAAGAAGAAGAAGAAGAAGAAGAAGAAGAAGAAGAAGAAGAAGAAGAAGAAGAAGAAGAAGAAGAAGAGGAGATTGGATTTATATCCCGCCCTTCACTACCCAAGGGAGTCTCAGAGCAGCTTACAAACTCCTTTTCCTTCTCCTCCCCATGGTGGGGGGATGCTTTTATGGGAAATGAGAAGCCAAGAGGGCATTTGAAAAATATATAGGCATCAGAATAACCGAGAGAAGGTTTCACCTCAAACTTCTTCAGCTCCTCTTTGGCATTTGTGTAGGTAACTTCTGAAGAGTTCGGACAGGCCGCTGTCCTCTCCGCCGTCTTCAGCCAGTCTTCGAAGCGAGAGTAGTCATCTAAAAACTTCTGCCACAATCTCCAGGTCTCCTCGATCCTGGGGGAGAAACAAGCAGCTGTAGTTTCAGCACACGCTTATCCCCCACCGTCGGCAAAATGCATTCCCTATTTTGCACTCTGGTCACCCAGCTGAACGGAGCTTGGGTCTGTCAGTTGTATCATTCTGCAAACCACGTACGTTATGCAGAAAAAGCAGAGTTCTGCAGCCCACACAGAAGATACAGGTGAAACACATTTGCGGTTACTTGTACTGTTCAAGCCCTGATCTGGACGATCCAGGTGAGCCCAATCCCATCGGATCTCAGCTACTAAGAAGAGGAGTCGGCTTTATACCCTGCCCTTCACTACCCAAAGGAGTCTCAGAGCAGCTTACAATCGCCTCCCTTCCTTCTTCCCACAACAGACACAACAGAGCCAGTTTGGTGTAGTGGTTAAGTGGGTGGACTCTAATCTGGGAGAACTGGGTTTGATTCCCCACTCCTCCACTCGCACCTGGCTGGATGACCTTGGGCAAGCCGTAGTTCTGATAAGAGCTGTCCTTGAAAAAGAGCAGTTTCTGTCAGAGCTCTCTCAGCCCCACCTACCTCACAGGGCGTCTGTTGTGGGGAGGGGAAGGGAAAGGAGTTTGTAAGCTGCTCTGAGACTCCTTCGGGTAGTGAAGGGTGGGGTATAATTCAAACCTCTTCTTCTCTTCTTCTTCTGTGAGGTAGGTGGGGCTGAGAGAGCTCTGAAAGGACTTGTGACTGACCCAAGGTCACCCAGCTGGCTTCATGTGGAGCAGTGGGGAATCAAACCCAGTTCTCCAGATTAGTGTCCACCACTCTTAACCACTACACCACACTAGCTCTAAGCAGGGTCAGCCCTGGTTAGTACTTGGATGGGAGACCACCAAGAAAGTCCAGAACTACTATGCAGAGGCAGGCTTTGGCAGACCCATCTTCCCCTGAAAACCCTACGAGGTCACTGTAAGTTGGCTGCAACTACATGACACTTTCTTCCACCATTTAGCCCTGATCTGGATGCCTGAGCTAGACCGACCTTGCCAGATCTTGGAAGCTAAGCAGGGTCAGCCCTGGTTAGTACTTAGACGGGAGACCACCTAGGAAGTCCAAGGGTTGCCGCACTGAGGCAGGCCTTGGCAAACCACCTCTGCTCGTCTCCTGCCTTGAATACTCCACGAGGGGTTGCCGTAAGCTGGCACTTTCCGCCACGCCTAAACTAGGCACCATACTGAACAAGGAAAGAAGAGGCCCCTCACTTCATTCGCCTCTCCATGGACATGGCGCAGATGTTCCTCCAGCGGCGATCCAAACTCCTGGTGGTCTGCTGGATGGAGTCGCATTCAGTCTCGTTGGCACAGGCATCGGAATCGTGCAGCAAAACCTCGCAGATGTTGAACACGGATTCGACTCCAGCACTGTGCTGCTCGATGTCGCGCTGGAGATCCTGCAACATTGAAGAAACGAGGCACGTGAAAAGGTGGTCACGTTTCAGGACCAGAAAGGACCTCCCAGAGCTCCCAGTCTTGGAGCTCAGCTGTAGGAACGTAAGAGAAGTCACGTTGGATCAGGCAATCCACCAACGGGGCCGAAACTCCAGAAACCCTCCCATTGTTGCCCCCCAAGCACCATTAATCCAGAGCATCACTGTCCCAGACAGAATGTTCCATCTATATCTTGTGGCTAATAGCCACTGATGGACCTCCGCTCCATATGTTTATCCAATCTCCTCTTGAAGCTGTCTGTGCTTATAGCTGCCACCACCTCCTGTGGCAGTGAATTCCATGTGCTATATAATCAGCAGGCCATATGTGATGCTATCATTAAGTCTGGACCATTTCGGACTATACGTGTGCGGGAAATCAGAACCTTTGAAGGCTTAGTTGGATAACAAAAACTTGCCCCAAACATAAAGTCCTTCTGCATAAGTCCTGTTGAAATGATAGGACAAGAATGATAGAATCATAGAGTTGGAAGGGACCTCCAGGATCATCTAGTCCAACACCCTGCACAATGCAGGAATTTCACAAATACCTCCCCCCCCCCCACACCCCCGCAGTGACCCCTGCTCCATGCCCAGAAGATGGCCAAAAAGCCCTCCAGGATCCCTGGCCAAACTGGCCTGGAGGAAAATTGCTTCCTGACCCCAAAGTGGTGATCAGCATTTCCCTGGAAAGAAAGGGCCATGAGAACTAAGCACTGATGCAACCCTTCCTGCCCTCCCTCTCACGATCTCGTTATACACCTTCTATAATGCCCCGTTCATTTCAACAACGAGAACTTTCTGGTGGATTTTGGCCCCTATCAATTTCAGGGGCCTTTCACAGACCGTCTGTACATTATAGCCAACCAGAAGAGATATACGGCAATAAGGCATCCTTTCGTCCTGTGAAGCTTTCCAGTGAAATCCAGATTCTTACTGGCTGGTCCAACCCACTCAACTGCTAGTCATTTTCAGGGGTCTTTCTTTGGCTGCCCCCTCCATCTGAGGCTAGATGGATGGGAACCTGAGAAAGGGCGTTCTTAGTGGTGGCACCAAAATTATGGAATCCCCGTCACAGGGAGATCCACCTGTCCCCTTCAATCACTGCCTTCTGCCAGCAGGTGAAAACTTGTTTCATTTGGCATTCCTTCTCTGAACCTCCTTCCTGCTTATATGTTTTGCGTAATGGGGTGAGTTGTTTTTCTGTTTAATTGTTGTTTTTCTCTGTTCTTAAAATATGTATTTTTAAAAAGCTTGTTTTAATGGTTTTGATTGTTTGTCACCTTTGGGACCCTACGTTGGGTGGAAAGGTGGTATAAAAATGTTAAATAACAACAGCGACAATAATAAACAAGAAAGGTAAAGGTAAAGGTTTCCCTTGCTCGAAAGCCAGTCTAATCTGACTCTAGGGGGCAGTGCTCATCTCCGTTTCCAGGCCGAAGAGCCAGCGTTGTCCGAAGACTTTTCCGTGGTCATGTGGCCAGCATGACTAAACGCCAAGGTGCACAGAATGCTGTTACCTTCCCACTGAAGCAGTATCTATTTATCTACTTGCAATTTCTTGCTTTCGAACTGCTAGGTTGGCAGGAGCTGGGGCCAGAGGCGGGAGTTCACTCTTTCATGCGGCACTCGGGTCTCGAACTGCTGAGCTACCGACCTTCTGGTCTGCAGCTCAGCGTCTTAACCTCTGAGCCAGCGCGGCCTCATAACAAACAAACCTAAGCCCTAAAAGGTCTATGCATCCCCTAGTGCTATGCATGGTGAGAAATCTGGACTTGAACTAATAGCCTTAGGGACAAGCTACTGAGAATAGAACCTTGTGGCTCAGATTTATACGAAACTCTCACGACCTGTATGAATGCTTATTGTTTTAATTGATTTTAATGTGATTTTATCGTAATGAGTCTTGGACTCAGCTTCTTGTGACCCGCCCTAAGCCCGCTTTGGGGAGGGCGGAATAAAAATCTCAGAAATAAATAAAGAAATATCGTAATGAATCGACTCCATGACAAACTCAGTCTGATTCTGGAGGGACCAACTCAGCCCCCAACAGCTGGAAATGTCAGTTTTACAGGAGAGATGAACTGAAGAGGAGAACTTCTGGAAGGCCACTGCCCTCACACGGCGTTCTCTGTGGCGTTCAAAGAAACGACAGGCCAAAGTAGAAGCAAGCAAGCGTAAAGGCTGCTTGTTATCCACCTGTCTCTTTTAGATTATCTATTATTTCTCCCCACACACACACACCTGCTGTTCTGCAAGTCTCTTCTGTATCTCCTGATCGTTGCAGATGTCGTAGACGACGGGCTTGGAGAGCTCAGACTCGATGCGGGCCAACCAGGTGCGAAGGTTGCTCATGTTTTTGTCCAGCTGCTGTATGAAAGCAAACGTCTCCTTCAGTTTCTTCACCCTGTATAAGACAGGAAAACGAGATGGCTATGAAATGTGTTAAGACCGGGAATCATATTCAAAGGGACTGGAATATCGAGTTGGACTGCCGATCCGCCAGTCTTGCCTGGTACAATCTACTCCCGCTGGAGACTCATCTCCTGTGACTCCGTCAGGAGTCTTCCAGTCCTGTTACTTGAGATCTGAACCTATGAAGTCCTTAGGTCCTCCTCAGTCACGAGGGCTAGTAGCCATTGATAGACTCCATGAATCTATCTGTAACAACATCAGAAGAGCCCTGCTGGATCAGACCAGTGGTCCATCTAGTCCAGCCTCCTGCCTCCCACAGTGGCCAACCAGTTCCTATGGAGGGCCAACAACAGGGCAGAGAGGCCAAGGCCTTCATAGGAACATCAGAAGAGCCCTGCTGGATCAGACCAGGGGTCCGTCTAGTCCAGCATCCTGTCTCACACGGTGGCCAACCAGTTCCTCTGGAGGGCCAACAACAGGGCAGAGAGGCCGATGATCTTGAGAACTTGATCAACTTGGCTGAAATTACTTTTTAGCTATTATTAAATTGTGATCATTACTGTAATTGCATTCTTTTCTTGTTTTTTTTTGTCTTGAGTGAACTGTACAGATTTGAAGAACAGTTGGATTAATACCCCACCCTTCACTCGGAGTCTCAGAGCGGCTTACAATCACCTTCCCTTCCTCTCCCCACAACAGACACCCTGGGAGGCAGGTGGGGCTGAGAGAGCTCTGAGAGAACTGCTCTTGAGAGAACAGCTCTGAGAGAACTGTGACTGACCCTAGGTCACCCAGCTGGCTGCGTGTGGAAGAGTGGGGAATCAAACTCAGTTCTCCCGCTCTCTTTGTTTGTTTGGTTCCTTCTGTTAGGTACCATTCAGGCCTATTGTTCAATATATTTTGTGGTGAACCTGTATTTATACAATAATAAAAAGGTTTTTTTCAAAAAACAAACAACCCCAGACTTGGTTGCCTGTGTGTCTCCAAGGTCCGTGGAAGGCTCCGGTTCTTACCTTTATAGCCCTGGGACCCACATACTTGGGCCAACACCTCTCCTTGTATACCCCCAGCACAGGTCATCAGCAGGGCTCTTTTTGTAGCAGGAAGTCCTTTGCATATTAGGCGACACCCCCCCTAATGTAGCCAATCCTCCAAGAGCTGACAGAGCTCTTCTTACAGGGGCTACTGTAAGCTCTTGGAGGACTGGCCACATTACGGGTGTGTCACCTAATATGCAAAGGAGTTCCTGCTACAAAAAGAGCCGTGGTCATCAGACAGATATCTACTGATTGTTTCAACAACCCACCAGGTTCAGAACTCCTTCTGTCACTAAGGTGGTCTCAACGCTGCTACAGGAAGTAGTCGTATTACGGCTGTTTGTATGGATCAAAACGGTTTTATGGTTTAATTGACAGAGTGGAAACAGGCAGAAGGAGGGAAGAAAGGAAAGGGAGAGGCGAGGATGATAGTGGGTGAGCAAGTATAAATGTAATTGCCCAGATTTGAGTTTTGTTTCTGCAGCTAAGCAGTGTGGGTAAGAGTGCCCAAATTCATGACTAGGTAGCAGGGTTCCCTTTGCCCCATGGGGCATCATTTATACAGCAGAAGATTCAACCTGTAGCTCAGGTTACAAATTGCTTATACTCTTTACTAAAAATATGGAATCCCTTTTGTCTTTGCTGTCAAATCACAGCTGACTTAGGGCAATCCTGCGGGGTTTTGAAGACAAGAGACACTCAGAGGTGATTGGCCATTGCCTGCCTCTGTGTCTTCCTTGGTGGTCTCCCATCCATATACTAACCAGGGTCAACCCCGCTTAGCTTCCAAGATCTGACGAGATCAGACCAGCCTGGGCTATTCAGGTCAGGGGTGGTGGGTCCCAATACTGCCATATAAATAGTTCCTTGTAGTTGAAAAGGGTCATTAGTGTCGAGGGCAACTGCAGGCCACATGCAAGACCCAGCATGGTGCTTCCAGTCTGCTGGGCTTATTTTATAATGCTAATTATCTTTGCAGACGGGCCTAACCTAATTAACTAATTTGTTGCATATGCTGTTTGCCTTTTCGTCAACTCCTCCCTGGTCAACCACTTGCCTGAGAGCTCAAACCCAAGAAAAAACAACCCAGTGATGCCGAAAACCCCTTTCAGGAAGCCAAGTGCGGCTAAGCCCAAAGTTTCTTAGGATCTCCGGAGTCAAACGGATGAGAAACATTTCAAAGCCCGCCCGGATTGCACCAAGGGTCAAAACAAGATATGACCAAGGAGATAATGTGATCAGGATTTCCCATAGTTTTCTAAGAGGATTAAATGTATCTGCAGGGGCCCATGCTCTCGACCAGGGTTGTGGTAGCGGCTGAAGGGGTGTGGTGTTTTTTTTTTGTAAACAAAACTCCGTTATCCTCCTGCACAATTTCCCATGCAAACAGATCCCTTCCCCAGCTACTATTAGATTCATGAAGAAAACCTACATGCACCAAGACGGGTAGCCATTCCAGTCTGTCTGTAGCAGTAGAAAAGAGCAGGAGTCTAGGAGCACCTTGAAGACTAACGAAATTTGGGGCAGGGGGAGGAGCCTTCGTGAGTCACGGCTCACTTCCAAGACGGGTGGCCGTGTTAGTCTGTCTGTAGCAGTAGAAAAGAGCGAGAGTCCAGGAGCACCTTCAAGACTAAGGACATTTGTGGCAGGGGGTAGGTACACTCTGTGAATACTGCTATTGGATATTTTGGCTTACTTTTTTTAATAAAATGGTGCACTTGTTTCAAACCACTTAAGTTTCCCCGCCCTTGACATATGTTTGTGTCGATACCACTAAAAACTTTCTTTTACAAGGAAGTTTGTAAACCATGCATACTCGTACAAATACTATCCCTGATGCACAGCTTAGGTTTCTTTGATGCAGCATTTTGGGCATGAAGCACGGAAGTGATAGATGTGCAACTGTGATTCTCCTCCAAAGTTGGACGTGCACTTTGTGTGTGCAGAAGGCCATTAGTTAATGGATCTCAGGGAATACTTGCAGGGACAGCCCTTTCTCTCCCTAGCACCTTGGAGAGCGCTTGCCGATCAGATTAGACATCGCCGAACTAGATGGACCGATCATTTGGCTCCGCATAAGGCAGGTTTGTGTCACTTTGTCCTTATAGGTTCATCTTTTAAGTGCTCTCTGACCCAAAGGGAGAAGAAGGTATACGGGGAACAATACCATGGTAGCATATGGCTGTGTGCCCAATCCAGCAGAAACCTCTGGATCCTGTCCTTCGTACATGGGAAGGGGGCTGTGGCTCGGAGGTAGAACATCTGCTTGGCACGCAGGAGGTCCCAGGTTCAATCCCCAGCATCTCCAGTTAAAAAGATCAGATTGCAGGTGATGTGAAAGACCTCCACCTGAGACCCTGGAGAGCTGCTGCCAGTCTGAGTATACAATACTGACCTTGATGGACCAAGAGTATGATTTAGCATAAAGCTTCATATGTACATACATGAAGGACTGAGCCTTATTTATGAAGATAAGGAAAATGGTGCAGACAATATTTTAGCCCAGTTATTCAGCCAGAAATAAAAATTAATGGAAAGGGAGCAGGACGAACGATAGGTGTTGATTGTTAAACTTTGGTGTAGTGGCTAAGTGCACGGACTCTAATCTGGGAGAACCGGGTTTGATTCCCCACTCCTCCACTTGCACTTGGCTGGATGACCATGAGCAAGCCGTAGTTCTGATAAGAACTGTTCTTGAAAAAGAGCAGTTTCTGTCAGAGCTCTCTCAGCCCCACCTACCTCACAGGGTGTCTGTTGTGGGGAGGGGAAGGGAAGGGAGTTTGTAAGCCGCTCTAAGACACCTTTGGGTAGTGAAGAGCGGGGTATAAATCCAATCTCCTCTTCTTCTTCCTAATTAAATTTAGAATTTAGTGCCAGCATTCTGGAACTTGCATCCATTTTAAAGGAATCAATATTTTACAGGCTTTTAAAGGTAATTACATCAACACTACTAAGAAGGTATCTCTTAGGCCTCTTGAACAAAAATTTACCACAATGGCCCCACCAGCTTGCATTGAATGATCAGGTCAAACTGGATGGGGAACGACAGCAAACAATTATGTGTGAAAAGACTAGTGCACGCTTTTCTGCTGTTGTTTTTTTTAAAAAACACCGCCGTTAAGTGTAAACACCATCACAGAAGATGTATGCTTTTACTTCAATGGGATGATAATGAAAAGGAATAGGAGTTTATATTTCAGCACAAGCATCATCTCATCTGAAGTGAATACAGTATTCATATCTGCCAAAGAGACTCTCGAAAGTACATTCATTTGCTCCTGAAAACAGCCTTGGTGATCTTAAAAATAAACAACCTGCCTTATAGACCTGCCAACCTTCTGAGGCAGACAATCACAAAAAAAGATTCAGAAGATGCAAATGAACAGAAAACATCAGGTTCAAACCTTGTGTCTGGGCCTCATTGTTGCTGTGGTAGTTATTAAATGATAGGTGAGCGGATGTGCTCCCACAAGATGCTACAAGATGCGTGCCGCTCCATCCTTTGTGCCGATAGATTCTACAACGCAACGGAGGAAAGCCGTCCCATTCATTTAGAGCAGCCCCTGATCTCTTTTGACAGTGGCACGGGGAGGAAATGGTTACTTGCAATAAGGGAGGGAGCCCGTGAATGCTATTTATCCTCCCTGCTCACGGCCTGCAATTCCACCCACCCCCTCCCCAGCTTGTCAAAGGTAAATGAACCCCCCGCACAGGCACACAGGACGAAGGCCCCATCCCCCCCACACACACACGCAGCTGCATGCACACAGATGGACTCCGAGGGCACGGCGTGCTTCCATTGTTGATGATCAAAAATGCACTTACTGTTTATAAGGAAAAACCATTCCTCGGCTTATCAAATCCGAAAGCGGCAGGGACGGCGGCTGGGTGAGCAGAACCAAGCGGGGAAGAGGAAACCCTTCCTCCAAGGACACCCTGTTTAATATCACTGCCTTAGCATCTTCCATAGAAAGGAGGGGGAAAAACCGGCAGACCTTTCCCTTCCTCCTCCTCCTCCATGTCCCAAGGCAGGGAGTCAGAGCGTGCCTACATACACACACATACACACAGCCCACCCACCCCCCTCCCGCTGGAATTGCATTTCTGACGAGAAAAAGCTACCTTTCTCCCTTCCCCTCCAATTTTGACCTATCAGAATCATAAGTCTCGTTTCTCCCAGTGCTTGAAACCCAGTGAAGCCTTGATTTTAACAGAATGGGGGAAAAGAAAACAAGAGGCAGAAGGAGGGGGTGGTCTTGAGAAAGTTGGCTAGAGGGTGGATGATGAAGGAATGTTAAAGCTGCCCTGACCCCGCTTGCAGGGTGGATATAAATCAAAGAAATAAAATTAAATTAAAAAAGAGGTTATAAAAACGATAGAAACACGGCAGCATAATCAAATCGCACAGTTCTCGGCCCGAGGTACGGGAGAGAACTGGGGCAGATCAGCGTTTCTTTGTCAATTCAGATATCGATCTCTAATTCTCAACATGGGCCCTATTTGTGGAAACTTAAACCCAGAGATTGGAGCCATGGTCCTCTTTCTAGAAAGCTGAGAAAAGCCCTAAATTTACAGAGAAACCTTAAATCTAAACAAATAAGTAGACACATTAGGAGGGTTGAAACCCCCAAAAATGATAAAAGGAGGGCCTGTAACTTTAAGAAACAGGAGCCCTCAGTTGCCATTGCTAGGCAGAGCTGTAACAAGGGCAAGTCAAGGGAGGGCGCACAAAGCTGAGGGTTGCAGAAAAAGTACATTGTGACTAAAATAAACATTGTGCTCTTATTACTCTTGTAATTTATGTGTTTATCTTCTCACCAAAGTAATGACTATGAATGTATAGGGGGCGCAATTTTATATTCTTGCCTCTGGTGCAAAATGAGCCAGTAACGGCTGTTGCTAGGCAACCACAACAGTATTGCCACCCTTCAATTCTTGGTTTCTGTTAGGAAAAGGGAGGGGGAGGGCCTTTTCAAGGGCTTTTTATGGCTTTGAGGGAGGACTCATCGGGGCCAAGCACAGCAGCAACAATCGGACAACTTGTTACCATGCAACTGGCATAACTCACCAAGGCCTGACTGTTTACTACTGTTTAGCAGCAGCTGCTCCCCCCCCCCCAACCAGTGTAGTTTGGTGGCTAGAATTTCAGACTAGAATCTGGGAGACCCAGGTTCAAACCTTCACTCTGTTGTGGAAACTCACTGGGTCAGTTTTGGCCGGTTACAAGCTCTCAGCCTAACCTACCTCACAGAGTTGTTGTGAAGACAAAATGGAGAAGGGGGAATGATGTAATCGGCTCTGGATCCCCATTGTGGAGAAAGGAGGGGTATAAATGAAGTTAATAAATACCAACATTGCCATATATGCTATATAGATGGGAAGATAAAAGGTAGGTTGGTGGGTGGGAAGGAGAGAAAGAACCAGGGAAAGGTGAGAATATGCAGATTGCCAGAAGGAAGGGAAAAGGAAACAGTGCGGGGATGTGGATACGGGGGTATTCCTGAGTAGGGGCTACAAGGGGGAGGGAAGGAGGGGAAACCACCAATGAACGTTTCTTGCCTTGAAAACGCTATGGGGTCACCGTAAATCAGTTTACACACATAGGTTGATACAATCAATGAGGAGACAGCTAATGAGGAATGTACTACGACTGGGATTAGTAAAGGTAAATGTTTCTCTTGCTCGAAAGCCAGTCGAATCCGACTCTAGTGATGCAGTGCTCTCTCTGTTTCCAAGCCAAACAGCCAGTGCTGTCCAAAGACATTTCCGTGGTCATGTGGCTGGCATGACTAGATGCCGAGGCGCACAGAACGCTGTTATCTTCCCACCTGAGCGGTACCTATTTATCTACTTGCAATTTCTTGCTTTCAAACTGCTAGGTTGGCAGGAGCTGGGACCAGAGACGGGAGCTTACTCCATCATGTGGCACTCGGGTCTCGAACAGCGGAACTACCGACCTTCTGGTCTGCAGTTCAGTGTCTTAACCACTTGAGCTCCTACATAATCCTAGGACTAGGATTACCAACCTCTAAATGAGGATACCATATTAGGCATGTTACAGAGTGTGGATGAAATGAAGAAAAGTGATATTACATCAGCAGAAAAAAATGAAGCAAGAAGAAGAAGAGTAGGATTTATGCCCTGCCCTTCACTCGGGAGTCTCAGAGTGGCTTACAATCTCCTTCCCTTCCTCTCCCCACAACAGATACCATGTGAGGTAGGTGGGGCTGAGAGAGCTCTTTCGAGGACTGCTCTTGAGAGAACAGCTCTCAGAGAACTGTGGCTGGCCCAAGGTCACCCAGCAGCTGCATGTGGAGGAGTGGGGAATCAAACCCGGTTCTCCAGATTATAGTCTGCCAGTCTTAACCACTACACCAAACTGGCATTCCTACACAGGGTTTCTACAGCGCCTTTCCCTTTATAAACTGCCTTCCTGAACTATTCTGTTACAGTATATCCTATTACCTTTATGGAAAAGCTCTTCGGAATAACAGTATTTTACCTAACTTGCTGAATGACAGAAGTGTAGGAGCCTTCCTGACCTTGTTAAGACGGACCATTCCACATGGTAGGGGTCACAACAGAGAAGGCTGTGTAAAGGGGGTTTGTTGATATTGGCTGTTTGCAGGATAGCACCTGCAGAAGCCCTGGATAGATGACAAGGAATGGTGGTGGCAGAACACAGGAGGAGAGGCCTGCCTGCCGATATGAGGGTTCAGAGCCAGGCAGGGCTTTGCATGTGACAGGCTATTTTCCAGGCACTACACTGGCCGTCCATCGGCTACTGGATTCAATTCAAAGTACTGAATCCAACTCAGTAGCTGAGTTACAACCGGAGGATTAACTGGAGAATGGGTGTAAAGCCCCTGGTAGTAACTGAACTGCCGCATTTTGCACCAACTGAATCCTCCAAGTTAACGTCAAGGGCAGAACCATGTAGAGTGCATTACAGTAGTCTAGCCTCGATGTTACCATGGCACGGATCCCGATGGCTTGACAAAGCTGGAAGAAAGCATTTTTTGCTGCTGCTGCATTAATTCGCTCCTCCCGCAGTAATGCTGGATCGAGGACCACCCCTAAGCCCCTTAACCAAGTCACCAAGGGTCAGCTGAACTTCATCGAAGGTGGGAAGCGCAGTGCCCTTCAAGGCCTCAACTTTCCCAACTAGCATTACTTCCGGCTCATCAGGACGCAGTTTCAAATTATTCTGACTTAGCCGTTTAACCACAGCGGTCAGGTGGTAGTTCCAGACCTCTACCACACTGCCAAGAGATCCGCACGGAGCTGCCCCACGCATAATTTTATAAACCTCTTCCATGTCACTCCTCAGTTGTCTTTTTCTCTAGACTGAAAGGGCCCAGACATTAGGGAGGGGCTGCGGCTCAGTGACAGAGCATCTGTTTATTTATTTATTGGATTTATATCCCACCCTTCCAACGTGGGTTCAGGGCGGCGAACAAGAGGCAAAATGCCATACATCAAGATTAAAGCATAGAGGCATAAGCCAAGAATAAATACTAAAACCATAAATACTCCATTACGACTAAAATAGTTAAAACAGCGGTAGAAATGGACAAATTGACAAAGAAACTTAATGGTAAAGAGGATGCAGAATTTTTGACAGAATGGAAAGACTTTAAAGACTATATTGAAACAAATTGGGATGTAAAAAATAAGCTACTTTGCTTTGAGAATTATTAAGTAGTTAAAGAAAGTTATGACTGAATAATTGTTAAAATGTTACCTATGGACTAGAAGGGAGTATTGAACATGTTGTTACTGCAGGAGGAGTAATGGAGAAGAATTTTAATGATATGGAATATGTTATGGTTAATGGGGGGATGCATTGCGGGAAGCCAAGAGGGAAGGAGTTAGGGGAAAGTAAAAAAGGATATACCTAAGATTGTTAAGTGCTATGGAATGTGTTATATATCCTATTAATAATAAAAAGTTTTAAATAAAAAAAAAGCGGTCAACAGAACAAACTTCGCAATATAAAGTCCACACCACACAGCACTCTAATAAACACAGTTGGCACTGCTCCAGTGGTGTCCTAACAGGACTGAAGTCCCATACCAGAGCCAGTATGCCTCGAGGTGGTTATACGATGGTGGTACAGTAGCGGTGGCAGCCCCTACTCAAAAGCCTGGCGGAAGAGCTCCGTCTTGCAGGCCCTGTGGAACTGCATAAGGTCCCACAGGGCCCTGATCTCTTCCGGGAGCTCATTTCATCAGGTAGGGGCCGCCACCGAAAAAGCCCTGGCCTTGGTCGCAGCATGTTTAGCTATCTTGGGGGCTGTTTGGCAGGCAGAGGGTCCCAGGTTCAACCTCCGGCATCTTCAGCTCAAAGGACCAGGTAGGAAGTGATGTGAAAGACCTCAGCCTGACACCTTGGAGAGCCGCAACCCACCTGAGTAGCCAATACCGACTCTGATGGACCAAGGGTCGGATTAAGGATAAGGCCGTTTCATGTGATTTTACTCTTTCCTCATTGCCCTCTTATGCACTCTTCCCAGCTCTGCAGTATCCCTTTTCGACTTGTGCCAACCAGAACTGCACACAATATTCCAAAAGACACCACGCATAGCTTTAAACAAAGGCATTACGGCATTGGCTATTTTATTTTCAGTCTCTTTCCTAGTCATCCGCATCATGGAGTTTTGCCTCGTTTCACCTCTGCTGCACACTGAGGCTGATTCTGCATTGGCTTTTCCCTCCCTTGTCTTACCAAACCCACGATGGAACAGAAATTCCCCCTCTGCATTGCATGCCTGCTTTCAGTTCCTTTGATGATTGGGTTTTATGATAAGCTTCCACACTCCATGCCACTTCCAAGTCCTTTGACTGTCCGATTTTTATGGTACCTTCTTGCATAGATTTATGGCCGTTCTATGGCCATTCAGGGGTGACTTTGCAGTCAGTATGGCATTGCCCCGGGGTATCTGAATGTGGCTTTGAACTGCACTTTTCCCTCCCAGTTGAGAAAATGTGGAGCGAATGCTAGATGCAGGTTCGCCCTGAGTCAACATTTCCACCAAGCTAGTTGCTACAGCCCCAAGATCTCCTTCCCTCTCAGTCTTGGCTAGTTCAGACCAACGATCCCTCTAAGCTGCAATGTCTTGTGAGCAAAAATTCTACTTTGTGAGCTACCGGCATTAAAGTTGTGAGTGAGCCATTTGGTTCCTGCATAAATCAGTTTGCTCTGGAGCCATCCTTCCTGAGCTAAGATGAAAATGTGAGAGCCGGAGGCTAAAAAACTGTGAGCTAGCTCAGACGAACTCAGCTTAGAGGGAACCCTGGTTCAGTCCCTATTAGCATCCTGCAGTTTTCAACATCCATAAGCATATACGTCGTATTCCATCTATACAGGGGCATTTTCAAATCTGGCCCTTTCCTTCTTAGCCACTGTTATGCAAAACAGCCTTCAGAGAATCTCATTCCCATATATTACTGCTCAAACAGATGTCCCCATGTTGTTGTTGTTATTTTGCTCTCCAGTGACACTGAGTTCCCAGCACCCTTCCCAGAAGGACGCACCTCCTAGTCCAGCTGCTAAGAGGCACAGACAAAGCCTAGGCAAACAACGCCAGCCAAGCATGTGCAGGCAACAATGGGAGCGCTCAAAAGGGTCCCGTTCAACTGGTGCCATATGGCACAGCGGAGCTTGTCGGCCCAAAGGAAGAGACGCGGCTCAAGGACGAAATGGACAGCTCTCCCTAATTTGCCCATCTGTCTGAGGCTGTTTATGGGTTTAAAGGCGAAGCAAGCTGTTTACCGGCCCACTTAGTTTTTTTCGACTGGTTTCCCTGCCGGTTAAATGTTTGCAAGCCGCGGCTGTCTGTACTGCGTCTATGTTTACGTATGATGGTATCAAGGCACATTAAACTTCTGCGTAAACCTGGGCAAAACTCGCTGCCATCAGCAGACTAAAATCTATAGTCCAACATTATACTAAATCGAATACCTGAACTCTGGCAAGCGTTTGATATCTGCATACGAATTCTACTATGCCTACAAATTTGGTGAAAACTCTGGTGTCTGGCCTAAACTTGTGGGTTCTTATTCACCCGCTTATCCCAGAGAAATAGGGAAACACAGACCTGTTTTCAGGCATTCACAAAATTCACTGAGGACAGTAGCATTCACAGGTAATAGTCCACATTCACCGAATTTTGGAATTTGGTACGATACAACTTTTAAAACCTAGGATTCTCATGGCACACAAGCCAAATGCTCAAAGTGCTTTGCACATGTTATTTCAGTAATCTGCACAACAAACCAGCGAGGCAGGCCAAAATATTATACCCAAGTGAGAAACTGGGGTGAGACATAGCTTATGCAAACATTACCATTTCTTGTTATTACAATTATTCTGTCTTTCAGTCTTAAATTTCTTAATCTTAAGACAATTTAAGCATTTTTTCAGTGATGTGGGCTTTTCAGGAAAATGTGAATTAAAAAAAGATCCATAAAAAAACCCCTGATTTAAACTTAAACATTTAAACAACATTAGCAATAATGTTAGCAAAGGAAGGCAAACATATATCGTGTACAAGCCTGGACCATATACAAACACAAGGATTTCCCCATATGTCCCACATCACTGGGATTTATACCAAGCATTCCGTCATGATGCAGGCTGGTTGAGGAGGAAGCTGTGGCCATTAATGGCTCTCTCACCAGAGTACATTTGTCACATTCATGCAACCAGCTGGGTGGCTTTGGGCCACTCACGGTTCTCTCAGAGCTGTTCCCTCAAGAGCAGTTCTCTCAGAGTTCCCTCAGCCCCACCCACCTCACAGGGTGTCTCTTGTGGGGAAAGGAAGGGAAGGAGATTGTAAACCGCTCTGAGACTCAGAGGGAAGGGCGGGGCATAAATCCAATCTCCTCCTCCTCCTTCATTTTTAGGTGTACTCTCAAAACATCTTCTGTTTACGGGGCCTTGAGAACCACTTCATCTGGCTTTAGGCTGACGTTTGGGACTGGAATACTATTAGTAGCCTTGGCTGACAAGCTTCTCTTACAGTCAGGCAAGGCCAATCCATTGTTAATGATGCTCTTAGACCCATCTGCGGCATTTGACATAGTTACGTAAAGCTGCCTCAGACCGAACCAGGCCACCAGTCCATCAATTGGCAGTGGCTCCCCAGGGTCTCAGCTTCAGGTCTTTCACTTCACCTACTACCTGACCCTTTCAGCTGGAGACTGAACCTGCTGCCTTCTTCATGCCAAGCAGATGCTCTGCCACTGAGTCACAGCCCCTCCCCTGACCATGATATTTTGGTGGATCGACTGTGACCGGTGTTTAGGACAAAAGGGGACAGCCTTCTGCCGGTTTTGGCCCTTCCTGGTTGGCAGGAAACAAAGAGTTACCACAGGAGAGTCAGGGGGTTGGGACCTGATAAGTGGGGTAATCTGAGAGTTCAATTTATCCCTAATACTCTGTAATCTCTATGTAAGGTAACTGGACAAAATTATCAGGAAGCTTGGAGTGGGTTGTCACCAACAGAGAGCCAGTTTGGCGTAGTGGCTAAGAGCACAGACTCTAATCTGGGAGAACCGGGTTTGATCCCCCCACTCCTCCATAAGCAGCTGCTGGTGTGGCCTTGGGTCAGTCACAAGTTCTCTCAGAGCTGTTCTCTCCTGAGCAGTTCTGGAAAGAACTCTCTCAACTCCACCTACCTCACAGGGTGTCTGTTGTGGGGAGGGGAAGGGAAAAGGAGATTGTCAGTTGCTCTGAGACTCCTTCGGGTAGTGAAGGGTGGGGTATAAATCCAATCTCCTCCTCCTCCTTCTCCAAAATGCTGATGACACCCAGGTTGGACTACCCTGTGAGGTAGGTAGGGCTGAGAGAGCTTTTTCGAGAACTGCTCTGGAGAGAACAGCTCTGAAAGAACTTGTGACTGACCCAAGGTCATACCAACAGCTGCATGTGGAGGAGTGGGGAATCAAACCCGGTTCTCCCAGATTAGAGTCTGTGCTTCTAAACACTACACCAAACTGGGTCTCTTCAGTGGGGCATAATGCCAGACGGCCCACATTCCAAAGCAGCCATTCTCTCCAGGGGGCCAGATCCCTGTTGCCTGGAGATCAGTTGTAACAGCAGAAGATCTCCAGCTACTCCATGAAGGTTGGCAACCCTATGGGGTCCCCCAGTTCTTAGCCCAACACTCAACCGCTACACCGCAGGGGAACCTGATGTACACCTAAAAATATAATGGATGCAGTAGCCCAAAGAGCATCTTGCCATTTGCCTTCTACGTGTACCTGTGCTGGGTGTCCCATTTCCCGTCGGCTAACAAATGACAAAAGTCCAGCTTTCTCCCATTTCCTTACCGTCCACCGATGACATCGAAGAGGTGCTGCCAGTGATCGTTGATTTTGTTGAGTTTCTCATCGATTTCGGCCACCCGGCTCTTGTTGCTGGCCTTGATCAGCTGGTCGCCCACTTGCTTCAGAGAGACCAGCTTGTTTTCACTGAATTGGTTGATTTCCTCCATGCAGTCCTGGGGGGGGGAGGAATACATATATATATAGATCATTCGTACAACCAAGTTTGAGTCCAGTGGCACCTTTAGGACCAACAAAGTTTTATTCAAGGTATAAGCTTTCGTACGGGAAACCTTGCAAATAATCCCACAAAAGTTCCTCGTCCTCAGATATTTTTACTAGAATCACAGAGTTGGAAGGGACCTCCAGGGTCATCTAGTCCAACCCCTGGACAATGCAGGAAATCTACAAACACCTCCCCTCCACACCCTCAGTGACCAGTGTTCCATGCCCAGAAGATGACCAAAAAACCCTCCAGGATCCCTGGCCAAACTGGCCTGGAGAAAAATTGTTTCCTGACCCCAAAGTGGCGATCGGCATTTCCCTGGGCATGTAAGAAAGGGCCACAGGAACTAAGCACTGAGGCAGCCCTTCCTGCCTTCCCGGTCATGATTTGCTGAAGTTCACAGGATCAGCATTGCTGTCAGATGGCCATCTAGCTTCTGCTTAAAAACCTCTCAAGAAGGAGAGCCCACCACCTCCCGAGGGAGCCGGTTCCACTGAGGAACCGCTCTGTCAGGAAGTTCTTCCTCATGCTTAGCTAAAAACTCTTTTGACTTAATTTCAGACCTTTGGTTCTGGTCCGACCTTCTGGGGCAACAGAAAACAACTCCAACCCCATCCCCTATAGGACAGCCCTTCGAGTACTCGAAGATGGCCAATTTGGTGTAGTGGTTAAGTGTGCGGACTCTTATCTGGGAGAACCGGGTTTGATTCCCCACTCCTCCACTTGCACCTGCTGATGTGACCTTGGGTCAGTCACAAGCTCTGGCACAGCTGTTCTCTCAAGGACAGTTTCTATCAGAAGTTCTCTCAGCCCCGCCTACCTCACAGGGTGTCTGTTGTGGGGAGGGAAAGGGAAAGGAGTTTGTAAGGCGCTCTGAGACGCCTTTGGGCAGTGAAGGGCAGGGTATAAATCCAATCTCTTCTTCTCTTTCTCAGTGGAGGGTGGTAAGCAGTGGGGTACCACAGGGATCAGTACTCGGTCCGATGCTTTTTAACTTGTTTATTAACGATTTGGAATTGGGAGTAAGCAGTGATGTGGCTAAATTTGCAGATGACACGAAGTTGTTCAGGGTGGTGAAAACCAGGGAGGAGTGTGAGGCACTCCAAAGGGATCTGTTGAGGATGGGTGAGTGGGCATCAACGTGGCAAATGGGGTTCAATGTGGCCAAGTGCAAAGTGATGCACATTGGAGCCAAAAATCCTAAATATAAATACATGTTGATGGGGTCTGAACTGGCAGAGACGGACCAAGAGAGAGATCTTGGAGTCGTAGTGGATAACTCAATGAAAATGTCTAGACAATGTGTAGCTGCAATAAAGAAGGCCAACACTATGCTGGGGATTATTAGGAAGGGAATTGATAACAAATCAGCCAGTATCATCATGCCCCTGTATAAATCATTGGTGCGACCCCATTTGGAATACTGTGTACAGTTCTGGTCACATCTCAAAAAGGATATTATAGCACTGGAAAAAGTGCAGAGAAGGGCAACTAGAATGATAAAAGGGTTGGAACACCTTCCCTATGAAGAAAGGTTAAAATGCTTGGGGCTCTTTAGCTTGGAGAAACGACGGCTGAGAGGTGACATGATCGAGGTTTATAAGATTATGAATGGGATTGAGCAGGTTGAGAAAGAAGTACTTTTCTCCCTTTCTCACAATACAAGAACTCGTGGGCACTCTATGAAATTGCTGAGCAGTCGGGTTAGAATAGATAAAAGGAAATACTTCTTCACCCAAAGAGTGATTAACGTATGGAATTCACTGCCACAGGAGGTCATGGCAGCTGCAAGCATGGACAGTTTCAAGAGGGAATTAGATAAACATATGGAGCAGAAGTCCATCAGTGGCTATTAGCCACAGGGTATAGATGGGAACTCTCAGTCTGGAGCAGGTGATGCACTCTATTCTTGGTGCTGGAGGGGGCAGCAGTGGGAGGGCTTCTGGTGCCCTGGCCCTACTGCTGGACTTCCTGATGGCACCTGGTATGTTTTGGCCACTGTGTGACGGAGTGTTGGACTGGATGGGCCATTGGCCTGATTCAACATTGGCTTCTCTTATGTTCTTATGTTCTCTTCTTCTTCATCATACCACCTCTCAGTCGTCTCCTCTCTGTTCCACTTGCAAATGCCTACCTACGTTTATGGCATTAAAATGGGGGGGGGGAAGTGTCCTTGAACTCCCTATTTGGTCTCTTACAGGCAATTCTGACCCACCACAAAAGACCAGGGAAACAGTTACTTACAAGTCTAGCGGTGGGCAAATCAGAGGGCTGAAGTCTAAAAGTTTTTCAGTACCCCTGTGATTCAGACCCTTGAAGCCACGGCGTTGTTAAGTACCGCTTCTCACACGCCGGTGCTTCTGGGCACTTGCCGCCATGCGCTGGGCTGTGGCCCAAACAATAAGGACACGGTGTTGCAAAAGTCCGCTCACCTTCTGCAACTTGTCGATCATGTCCTCGATGCTGATGTCCGCCGACTGCAGCACTTTGCTCTCCATTTGCACCAGCCAAGCGCACAGCTCCTTATTCTTTTCGTTGAACACAATCCAGGCGTTGAGCCGGTCCTCGATCTCTTGTTTGCGCAGGGAAACCTACGGGAGCAGACAGGCGTGGCCGCTATTCTCTTGCATCTCAAGACGCAGACAAAACTTGCAAACACAATTCAAGGGCCCGTATTGTTAAAGGTATGGCTCTGTTTTCTTTCCACTGACAGATTCCCAAGCCATTAATTGCAATTTTTGGGGTAAGAAATTATTTTATCTTTCCCCCCTTTTTTAAAAAATAGAAGCCATTATGTTGTTCCCCTTTGGTTGGATTATGTGGTGCAAAAGTGATCCAGAAAAGTGAATGGGTTGCATCCTGCATACATTTTCCACTAACAGAAGATGGCCACCTGACAGCACTGCCGATTCTGTGAACTCGGGCAGATCATGAGAGGGGGGGCAGGAAGGGCTGCCTCAGGGCTTGGTTCTCGTGGCCCTTCCTTATACCCCCAGGGAAATACCGATTTCCACTTGGGGGGGGGTCAGGAAGCCATTTCCCCCCAGCCAGTTTGGTTGGGGATCTTGGAGGCTTTTTGCTATCTTTTGGGCATGGAACAGGGGTCACTAGGGGTGTGGAGGGGGGGAGGTATTTGTGAATTTCCTGCATTGTGCAAGGGGCTGGACTAGATGACCCTGGAGGTCCCTTCCAACTCTTATGATTCTAAGACAGGGAGGGTTGATACTTGTCAATCCCTCTTGCTTTGAAGACCCCCAAAGTACACTTCATGCTATTCCTGAGGGCCCCCAACCTCTAGAGAGCCAGTTTGGAGTAGTGGTTAAGTGTGCAGACTCTAATCTGGGACAACCGGGTTTGATTCCCCACTCCTCCGCTTGCACCTGCTGATGTGACCTTGGATCAGTCACAAGCTCTGGCACAGCTGTTCCCTCAAGGACAGTTTCTGTCAGAAGTTCTCTCAGCCCCGCCTACCTCACAGGGTGTCTGTTGTGGGGAGGGGAAGGGAAAGGAGTTTGTAAGCCGCTCTGAGACGCCTTTGGGCAGTGAAGGGCGGGGTATAAATCCCATCTCTTCTTCTCTTCTTCTTCTTCTAGAAGGTTTATAAAATTATGCATGGAGTGCAGAGGGTTGACAAAAAGAGATACCTGGGTTCTGCTCCCTACTCTCACAAAGCTGGCTGGACTGCTATATTCAAGCCCAGTCTCAGTACCTTCAAGACCAGCAAGATTTTCAGGGTATAAATTTCCAAGAGTCAATGCTCCCTTCGTCATCTGATAAAGGGAGCTCTGGCTCTCAAATTCTTTACACCTGGAACCCTTGGTGGTCTCTAAGGTGCAAATGGACTCAAATCTAGCTGTTTCTGGTGCAGATCCAACACAGGTACCTGCTGAAAGCTTGCTGGGGGACTTGGGCTGGCAATTCTCTCTCAAGCTAACCTACAGGGTTGTTAGGAGGAAGGGAGAGTGAAAGGCAGTGCTCCAAGCCTTTGCTAAATAGGCTGCCATGCATTTGGGTAATATGCATTTCTATCCTGAGAGTGCTGACATTCTCATGTACTCCTCTGTAGGGTCTTGATGATTTTAGCTTGGTCTGTGCCAAATCCCTGACTTCCCATACCTCCCCTAGAATACATCTGCTCCCTTTGTTTTCCCACCTCTTCCTGCAAGAGCATCTGGCCAGTTAATCCCATGGTACTCCACACCAGCTGCACTGCCCCGCACTTTTAAATGCTTACGGAGGCCGCCGGGGCTTTTTCATCCATTGTTTGCAAAAGACATGCCTCTCTTTTGGCTCTCCAGCTGAGGCACAGCTCTCTTGACAGTGCATGGGGTGTGCTAATTTATCAGCTTTTGTGTATAAGACATTTTATGGCTAAATATTTTTTCAGCGTGGGGGGGGTCACACCTCAGAGTTTGACACTTCTGTCTGAAGTGTTTGTTTGAAGGCCTCTTGATTTGCGAAGCAGCTGGCCAGGGGCAATAAGTCCGAGTGGAAGACAGGGTCTGTGGTTCTCTCCCACGGACTATGTCTCAGGTGTTGAAGTCTGTACAGTGGTGCTCTACCTCATATGTCTGTTGTAGAGTCAAAACGTAACAAGGACGGCCAAGCATCTTGCAAACTGGAAGTGTTATTACTTGAGATGCCACAGGAGGTGGCGGCAGCTACAAGCATGGATGGCTTCAAGAGAGGATTGGATAAGCATATGGAACAGAGGTCCATCAGTGGCTATTAGCCACAAGGTATAGATAAAAGAAGAAGAAGAAGAGTTTGGATTTATACCCCGCCCTTCACTGCCCAAAGGCGTCTCAGAGCGGCTTACAAACTCCTTTCCTTTCCCTTTCCCTCCCCACAACAGACACCCTCTGAGGTAGGCGGGGCTGAGAGAACTTCTGACAGAAACTGTCCTTGAGAGAACAGCTGTGCCAGAGCTTGTGACTGACCCAAGGTCACATCAGCAGGTGCAAGTGGAGGAGTGGGGAATCAAACCCGGTTCTCCCAGATTAGAGTCCGCGCACTTAACCACTACACCAAGCTGGCTCTTGGTCTGGGGCAAGTGATGCTCTGTACTCTTGGTGCTCGGGGGGGGCAACAGTGGGAGGGCTTCTGGTGCCCTGGCCCCACTGGTGGACCTCCTGATGGCATCTGGTATTTTTGGCCACTGTATGACAGAGTGGTGGACTGGATGGGCCATTGGCCTGATCCAACGTTGGCTTCTCTTAGGTTCTTATGTTCTAGGGATCATGCTATAGCAGCTCCACTGTGGTTCTCTCCCTCGGACTAAGTTTCAAGTGTTGAAGTTTTTACAGGGGTGGTCTACCTCACAGGCTTGTTGTAAGAGTTCAAACATAATGAAAACTGAAAGTGTTATTGCTTGAGGCCACAGTCTATAGCAGCCCTGATAACCCAGACAACCATGATCTTGTCAGAGCTCAGAAGCCAAGGAGCTTGGATGGGAGACCACCAAGGAAGACTGGGGTTGCTATGCAGAGGAAGGCGATGGCAAAACCAACTCTGCTCATCTTTTGCCTAGAAAATCCCAAGAAGTGGAACTTCATGGGGCTGCCATGAGCCAAGCTGTGACTTGACGGCACACTCTACCTTTAGGGATCAGCCTGGATTTGCTTAAAAATGGGCCTGATTCTATGGCATGCAATAAAGAAAATTTGGAAATGTGAAGGCTTCCGTTCCAGTACTGGAAATGGAGGTAAGAGCTTGGACACCTGACTACCGTTGCATTCTTTTATTTTTGGCATTAAGCTAGTACGGTAAAGGACACGATAAGAAAGGTCTGTGACTGACTTAACAGTGCAGTCTTGTGCAGCATTACTTCAGCCTAAGCCCCCAATGGGTTTAGAGTTCCTCCCAAAGATACTGGAGAGCCAGGCATGATTTAGTGGTTGCAGTGTTAGACTAGGATCTGGCGGAAATGGGCTCGAGTCTTCACTCAGCCACAGAAGTTCGCTGGGTGACCTTGGGCCAGTCACATTGATTTGGCCCGACCTAACTCACAGGGTTGTTGTGAGGATACAATGGAGGTGTTCCTTGGTGGTCTCCCATCCAAGTAACTAATCTGCTTAGCTTCCGAGATCTGATGAAATTGGGCTAGTCTGGGCCATCGGTATTAAAATGGCTCAACTTGAGATGTTTGGAAAAAACCTGGAAGCTTCCTTTGCCTTCAACTTAAAGCATTTGCATTCCAACACGCTACCTGCCATACGCATTGTACCACTGCTAAATTGTAATCTGGGTCACAGGAATCAGAGTCTGAGGGTGTGTTTCTCTTTATTTCAGTCCATTTCAGTAGCACCGTGTAGAGCAAATCAGGAGAGAATCATAGACTTGGAAGGGACCTCCAGGGTCATCTAGTCCAACCCCCTGCACAATGCAGGAAATTCACAACTACCTCTCCCCCCTACACACCCAGTGACCCCCGCTCCATGCCCAGAGGGTGACAAAAAAGCCTCCAGGATCCCTGGCCAAACTGGCCTGGAGGGAAATTGCTTCCTGACGTCTGCGGTTCAAATGGTGCAAAGCCCATGAACTTGAGAGGCGGTTTGAAAGAGAGCTACTCTTGTCGGGCCCATTCTGCAATATGGAGATGACCTTCTTTAGAGAGACATTGTCATAATCACAATGAGATCACATAAGTCGAATCCAATCATAATCAAAACCAACCAAAATGGTGGGAAACAGTGGTGTGGAAGCATTCATCAGCTCCAGAGCTCATCACCAGGATGGGTCCCATCCCCGCCTACGGGGAGGGCGGGATATACATATGAAAAATAAAAATAAAAGTAAAAATAGTGTTGCTAAAAGGCCTGAAATTCCACCCCCCCCCCGTCTCTTTAAAAGAGGTTTAAGATGTGGAAATGGGCCTCTGAAGTTTTTCATGGCATGGAAGTAAAGAACGTCCCTTCTCGGGTTGCCAAGTTACCATTGGTTAAAAATAAGACAGATCAGGGATTGGAATGGTAAACAAAATGCAACCGTGATATAATAACTATATCTTTGCATTATCGAAGCTTAGTTTAACTCCTTCACCTTTTCACAATCAACTAAAGTTTCTATTTACAGACATCCCACCAAACTTCTAAGGAAGAATACATGCCAATAGATACGTTAAGCAAACTGTCCTATTCTGTGGTCCGTTCTTTTCTTTCTTCTTCCGTGTTATAGTGTTATATATAGCACCTCTGGCGGTTTCCACAGTGGTAAAACTATAACGCGGAGGGGAAAACAAAAGAAAAACAGGGTCCGCGCCATCCCATTGTGGAAACCGCAAGAGGTGCCGTGTCAAACTATAACACGGAAAAGAAAAGGAAAACGGACCACCAAACAGGACTGTCTGCATTAACGTGGTCATTGGCATGCATTCATCCTTAGAGGTCTGGTGGGATGTTTGTAAACAGAAACTTTTGTTGATCGTGAAAAGGTGAAGGAGTTACACTCGACTCACAGGTGGTGGCTGGCGATTTCATGGGATTACGACAGGCGACAGAGATCAGTTGGCCTGGAAAAAATGGCCGCATTGGAAGGTGGACTCTATAGCATTATAGCTCATTGAAGTCCCTCCCTCCCCAGGCTCCACCCGCAAAATCTCCAGGTGTTTTCCAGGCAGGGCTCTTTTTGTAGCAGGAGCTCCTTTGCATATTAGGCGACACACCCCTAATGTAGCCAATCCTCCAAGAGCTTACAGTAGCCCCTGTAAGAAGAGCTCTGTAAGCTCTTGGAGGATTGGCTACATTAGGGGTGTGTCGCCTAATATGCAAAGGAGTTCCTGCTGCAAAAAGAGCCCTGTTTCCAGGTATTTCCAGGTGTAGTGGTTGTGTGCGGACTCTAATCTGGGAGAACTGGGTTTGATTCCCCATTCCTCCACTTGCACCTGCTAATGTGACTTTGGGTCAGTCATAAGCTCTGGCACAGCTGTCCTTGAAAAAGAGCAGTTTATGTCAGAGGGGGGGGGAATCTGGTCACAGTTACACCCTTTTCTTCTCCCATTGAAAAAAAAATCCAGCTTCATGCAGAGTTAGAGAACTGGAAAGCTTGTAGACACCCCCCCGACCCCACCTGATTGGCCCTAATAAAGGAACACTGCCATTTGGACCAACAATGTAAGTTCTGTAAACACTGCAAAGTGCTATATCATTTTTCCTAGTAAATCCCTGTAATATTTCTACAGTAAGGTAAAGGTTTCCCTTGCTCGAAAGCCAGTTGAAATCCGACTCTAGGGGGTGGTGCTCGTCTCCACTTCCAAGCCGAAGAGCCAGCGCTGTCCAAAAACATTTCTGTGGTCATGTGGCCAGCATGACAAAATGCTGAGATGCACAGAACGCTGTCACCTTCCCACCAAAGTGGTACCTATTTATCTACTTGCAATTTCTTGCTTTCAAACTGCTAGGATAGCAGGAGCTGGGACCAGAGACGGGAGCTCACTCCGTAATGCAGCACTCGGGTCTCGAACTGCTGAACTACCGACCTTCCGGTCTGCAGTTCAGCATCTTAACCACTGAGCCACTGCATACTCCCATAATTTATTTATTTTATTTATTTTAAATATTTATTAACCTTGTGGAATTCAAGGTGACTTAACTAACACAACAATGATAAAAAACACACATAAAGGACCACAATTTCAAGTCTCAGTTAGGACTGCCAATAAATGCATTAGTCAAATTACAAATTACAAGGGAGTTGTTACTGGCTAAATATTACGAGAAACTTCCGAACTGTAAGAGTGGTTGAGCAGTGGAACACACTGCCTCGGGAGGTGGTGGATGCTCCTTCGCTGGACGTTTTCAAGCGGAGGCTGGACTTTTTTTCTTTCGGGTATGTTGTAGGGCTATCTTTCGGCTATGCTCCTGCAGAGTGCAGGGGGTTGGACTAGATGACCTGCAAGGTCCCTTCCAACTCTAACATTCTATGATTCTATAATTCTAAATGCAGTCCTAAGTAAAAATGTCTTCAGTACACCATCTAGTTTTCTGCATCTCCTCTTCCTCTTTTTTTTAATTAGCCTAGGTGGACAGGCCTGAACAATTTAAGCTTAAAATGTGCTAAGGTTAGCAAGTGTCCCTCTGTTGTGTTCTACCAAGAAGTGACGGCGTAGTGGTCTTACAGCTACTAATCTATACAACTGACCCAGTGAGCATAAAATCAAGAGTGCTACAGAACGACCCAGAGGTAAAGTGAATGGCTGTAACTGTGGGTTGCCTGAGACTGCAGAAATTCATGTGCGCTAATAAAAAGCGTGACCACTGCTGGCATGGTTGTAGACTCTTCCTGCAAAGCATTCACTAGCTAATCTCTCTCTCTCTCTCTCTGCAATTCATTTTGACAAACTTTGCTGCCTCTGAAACTGAAGCTATGTTGCCACCTGAGAATCAAAATACAGAGACTCTTGAACAATACCTCTGTTTCCATGCCTCCCCCTTCCAAATCCATTTCCCCCCAGGCCATTTCAGTTTAACCCTTCCAAAGCCTGCGTTGCTTCTTTAAATTTCAAACAAAGGCATCCGAAGCCATGCTCTTAAAAAAAAAAAAATCACTGGTTCCACCCCATTCACATCCTTTCCTGCTGTCCCTGAAAGTTCTCAAAACTTCCAGGGCACATTAGCGGAACAAAAGGAGAAGGGGGGGGCAGATGCCCTCCTCCACACTGTTGCTTAGCCACAACAAATTACGTTTGCAGACAGTGTTTTAAACTTTCAGGATCATCCGGCTAACTCCTTTGTGGGAAACTGAAGGGCCTGCAAGATATTCTCTCCCCCTTTCAGCACCGGTGTATTGAAGCCCGGCCAAGGAACCCGCAGCCTGCCCCGTAAGCCACTTACGCGGAGACAGAGCTCTTCCCACTGCCGGTGCAAATGCTGGACTTGCTCTCGGAGGACCATCACGTCTTCGGCGAGGAGACAGTGAGCCAGATCGGCCTTCATGGTGCCAAGGTCTTGCAGGCTCCGGTTCCAGCTGGCCAGTGACTTTTCCAGCTCCTGCATTGAAACGCCCAGGGACAAAAACAACAACAACCTTTTCAGGCTAAGCTCCTGGATGGTGTGTGTGTGTGTGTGTGTGTGTGTGTGTGTGTATGTATGTGTTTCCTCTTGCAAACCTTTTGGTTAATCCTATGATTGGCCTGCAGGGGGGAGGGGGAAAGGAAGAGAGGAATTTGCATATGTAAGGAGGCCAGACAAGAGTCAGAGAATTTTGTGGCCACTACATCCCTGCGTCTTATCATTAGTTTGGTTGTGGCTCTCTTTTCCCTCTGTTTGCCAACTGAGACTAAGGGGAAGGGACAGGAAATGCCTAGGTGTCAAAGATTTAGCAAACAGTGAACAAATGCATTCTGGAATAAAGGTTCCCTTTCCGCAAACAAACAAACTGGAGTCTTGTGGCATCTCTTGAAGATTAACACTTTTTAAAAAATTCCCTTGTAAACGTTCATGGACTACAGCCTGGTTTGTTCATAACTCGTGTCCACTAAGTAAAATTTCTATTAGACTCCCATTTATGATTTTCTTTACATTTTACGATTTTCTTTGCATTTTCCTTATATACCTAATTCTGGATTCTCAGGGTTTATTTTTGATCAGTGGTCTTAAAGGCACTTTTGTGTTTTTACATTTTCTGAGGATTTGTCCCCTCGTTATACAGGTAGCAATTTTAAGGTATGCTTATAAATAACCTCAGGAATGTCAAGGGGGAGGAAACCATAACCTAATAAAGAAGAAACTGAGTTTTTAGAATAACCAGACCTGTTCCTTGAAATATCCGTTTGCATTAAGCAGTTTTGAAAAATGCAAGGTGACTGAGAATGCAGAAGAATTTGTTTCTTTTCTTTTACTACAAGGTATTTGTCAAGAACTGGAGAATCCTGTTTCGAAACAAGGAACTGCTTAGATGTGTTTCTTCCAGGTTCATACCTTTTGTAGTATAAATAGCGCCAATAATTATATACATATATACAGGGCTTTTTTGTAGAAAAAGTCCAGCAGGAACTCATTAGCATAATAGACCACACCCAACAGCAGGAACTCATTAGCATATTAGGCCATACCCCTGACAGCACAGCTTATTAGCTTATTAGGCCACACGTCCATGCTACCGGAAGTGTGGTCATCCAGCCACATCCACCTTTTGCTTTTTTTGTAGCAGGAACTCCTTTGCATGTTAGGCCACACACCCCAAATAGTCATGTGAAGCCCGAATGGCGCTGGGCACATGAGTTCATGCCCTGCCATTGGGTGCTGGTACCTAGTTATTAGGGCTAGGATCACCGAGTTCTCTGGAACTGGAGCGTGGTCCAACTTGCGGGAGACTAGACGGATACTCCATGTCCCTGTGATGGATTCCTAGCCCCAAAATAACCCTGTGTGCAAGTCCATGGTAGGATGTATGCTGTACTGCCAGTGATCATAGAAGAGGCTCCGTGGTACCCAGTTTGGGCCTCAAGAGCCCCTACCCTAGAATATACCCTAGGAGTAATGGCCAAAGTTTGAAACTTCACCCTCTCGCTTCACGCCCCTATCCGTGACCAGCTTGCATAGGGAGTGACCCTTTTGTAGACCAGCTCACTTTAGTCTCTCCCACGTTCCTACATCTACTTCTGTGATGTCATGGGTGTGGCATATGCTAATGCCTTAGCTCATTGGCATCCATAGCACAGGTGTTCTGCAGCTGTTCTGAAAGATTCTGCCCTCACTCATTGGTTCTGCCCTCCATTCCCCTCACCTTGTAGGTTTTCAAGAGTCCTTGTGACTGACAAGCCCACATCCAGGTTACGACTAGCGCAGATGTAATGCTTACAATTGCCTAGGCAACCAGGAGTGCTTGGCCTGCGCCAGTACTGTCTCTCGGCTCAAATATCTCCCAATTTATTTATTTATTTGTTTGTTTCAATTTATATTCTGCCCTCCCTGCTCAGGGCGGATCACAAAACGGATCACGACATCATAAAATACAGTACACTATGAAATATAAAAAACAATTAAAACAATATAAAGCCACGTATATATTAAAAAAGGTCACAGTATGCATATGCAGATTTCAAGCTGGTGCCATTTTTCATCTTCTTAATCTGGGCCACATAAAGATGGTAAACTTCAGCGGAGGGTGGGGGGGTGGAAGTGATATTTTATTGGACGCCCGCTGCCTCAACCAAAGGCCTGGAGGAACAGCTCCATTTTACAGGCCCTGAGGAATGGTAGTAAGTCCCACAGGGCCCTGCTCTCAGATGGGAGCATGTTCCACCAACCTGGGGCCAGGGCAGGAAACACCCTGTCCCTCGTTGAGGTTAAGTGGGCGTCCCTTAGGCCAGGGACAACCAGCAGATCTAAGAACATAACAGAAGCCAATGTTGGATCAGGCCAATGGCCCATTTAGTCCAACACTCTTGTCACACAGTGGCCAAAAATACCAGGTGCCATCAGGAGGTCCAGCAGTGGGGCCAGGACACTAGAAGCCCTCCCACTGTTTCCCCTCTCCAAGCACCAAGCACTTGATCGGCAGAGTGCAAGGCTCTCTGGGCCACATATGGCCCAACAATATTTGAGTAGAGGGACAGGCAACTGCTGGTGCATGCGCTGTACAAGGGCACCCCAGATGATTTTGTTCAGCCCATTAGACTAGTCCTCCAAACAAGGGACCGAGATGAACCTCTGTGGGTCTGGCAGCTGGAGCTCGCTCGCTTCCAGTGTGTCTGGCCAAACACCCCCTTCAACTTCTCCCTCCCTTCTGTTTGCTGGCACACCATCATCTTCAGAGCAGACTGGCTCTTTCTGGCAAGCCCCCTCCCCCACCTTTTTAGGACACGGGGAGTTGTGGGGGGAAACATTCCCAGATCGATCAGCTTGTACAAACTGACGGAGAAAATGAATTGCTTTGGATGCAGCAATGGTCTTCATGTTACGGACAGCCCTTTGACGAGACAGAAAGAAAGTTCCCTGCCGGAGGCGAATATTCGGACTGAGGTTCGGTACCTTCATCTGCTCTTTTGCTGTCTGCAGCTCATCGTGCTCCGCTGGGAGAGGATCTTTTATTCTCGCCTTCAGCTCCTGCAGTTTCTGGCGCAGCTCATCAATCTGTCTTTCAGAGTTCTCCCACGCCTGTGGGTTTTGCAGAGAAAATATGAAGGAAGATACAAATAGTAAAAAAAACAAGTATCACTTTAGCTGTTTGGTTGTGCCCCCTTCCCTTTATATGAGGCAATGGGATTGGAGGAATTCTGGATTAGGGGTGTGCAAAAAACCCCCCAAAACAGTATTTTTCGAGTTCGAGTATATTGTACCTGAACAATATTGCTATTTGCCAATGCTCCCAAATCCCGGTACTGGTATGGTGTTCAGATCTGGGAAATATCTGATCTGGGGAACACAATTTTTTGGGCGCCATTATACCCTATGGGGACCATTATAGCTAATATTTTTTGAGGTAGAGGCATCAAATTTGCAGCATAGCTGCTGGTGCCTCTCCTCAAAAAAACCCCCAAGCTTAAGAAAGATTGGACTGGGGGGTCCAATTCTATGGGCCTCCAAAGAAGGTGCCCCATCCTCCATTGATTTCAACTGAGGGGAAAAAAAGGCATTTAAAGGGCTCACAGTGCCTTTAAACGCCTTCAGAGTTCTCCAAGCCACAGAGCTGCATGGCTTGGAGAAGGCATTTAAAGGGACTGCAATCTCTTTAAATGCCCTTTAAATTCACCTATCTGGCGGTCCCAAAAATCCCAAATATTTTCAGGATTTTCAGGGCTTGGCCATTTTGGATAGACAAAAAATATCCAAAATCTATAACTGGTTGAATTAATACCCCCCAAATACTGATAAGTTATTTTCTGGGTATTTTTTTGGCTTGGATTTAGCTGAAGATGGAGTGAGCTCCCGTCTCTAGTTCCAGCTCCTGCTAACCTAGCAGTTCGAAAGCAAGAAATTGCAAGTAGATAAATAGGTACCACTTCGGTGGGAAGGTAACAGCGTTCCGTGCACCTTGGTGTTTAGTCATGCCGGCCACATGACCACGGAAACGTCTTCGGACAGCGCTGGCTCTTCGGCTTTGAAACGGAGATGAGCACCGCAACCCTAGAGTCGGATTCGACTGGCTTTTGAGCAAGGGAACCTTTACCTTTACCTAGCTGAACGCACACTGCTATTCTGGATGAGGTGTAAGAATTATGATCCAACATGAGTTCTGAATCTGACTCAGCCCTACCCCACCTTCCAGGGTAGATATAAATTACCTGCCTACCATTTTTCTGCTCACCTTGACACAGATAATACCCCATCTTTCTGTGTTATACCTCTGAGGATGCCAGTCACAGCTACTGGTGAAACGTCAGGTCCTACAATGCCAAGACCACGGCCACACAACCCAGAAAATCTACAGCAACTAAAGTTCTGAATCTCTTTCTTTAAAACTTTGGGCACATGTTCTGGCCTTCTGCCCATCCCAAGAGCTAGCTAGAACATTCCAGATCCTGTACAGCCGTAGAGGCAACTGGAACTTAAAAAGCAAAACAAAAACCTAAAGACTGGTTTAATGGTGGAAAGTGCTGTCAAGTCACAATAAACTTATGGCAACCCTGTAAGAAACAGAGGTGGTTTCTCATGGCCTGCCTCTGTGTAGCAACACTGGACTTCCTTGGTGATCTACCATCTAAGGATTAACCAACCCTGCTTAGCTTCTGAGATCTGATGAGACTGAGCTAGCCCTCTTAGAAACCCAGGGGTTGCAACAGCATTGTTTGGTTTCCAGAGGATACTCAGAAAAAAATCAATGAGAAACTGACAGGTCATTCACGGTTGGATACCTGCCATGACTTTCTATAGACAGGGGCTGCTTTGAGTATTGTAAATGCTTGAGGCACTTTCCAAGTAGACACACCCTTGATCTACAGGTTTGCCTCCTCTGGTATGCTCCGGGGAGACAGTTACGCTCCGCGGATAACAATCTTCTGGTGACTGCCAGCCCCAAAGTTGTCCGACTGTCCTCAACCAGGGTCAGGGCCTTCTCGGTCCTGGCTCTGACCTGGTGGAACTCTCTGTTGAATACCATCTTCTGGGCCCTGTGGGATCTAATGCAATTCCGCAGGGCCTGTAAGGCGGAGGTGTTCCGCCAGGCTTCTGGGTGAGGGCAGCCACGGTTCCCATCATGGCTGGCACCCTCTCCTTTTCCTCCAGACTTGTTTTTGTGTTCCTCCTCTACCCCTGCCCATGAGGTGGCAGTGCAGTCCAGAATGGGGAGAAATTATAGTCACACCATCTTGGATTCTTTTAAGAGTATTTGTAAATTATTGTTCTGCATATTTTAATTCTACTGTTGTTGTTGTACATCGCCCAGAGACCTGCATGAGCAGGAATTGGGCAGCTCAGGAGTTGAATAAATACCAACAACAACAACAATTATAATAACAGATTCTGTCACCAGATTTTGGAGCTTCTCTGCCTCAATGCACTCTCTATGCTGTGGAGTCTTGTGAGCAAAAATTCTACTTTGTGAGCTACTGGCATTAAAGTTGTGAGCCAAGCAATTTGGCTACTGCATAAGACAAAAATGTGTGTGAGCCGGAGGCTAAAAAACTGTGAGCTAACTCACAATAACTCAGCTTAGAGGGAACACTGGTGAGGACTCAAGATTACAGTGGGTTATAAACTAGCAACCTCAGAGTCGTGGGCCAAGGTCTGGGCACAGTCATAGGAGCCAACCATAAGGAGATAAGCTGCATCAGAATGGATGCCAGATCTGATTGGCTGCAGACACATTTTAAAGCTTTGTGGGTTCATCTTAGACTCACTGGTGCAGCTGGGAGACGCTGCTCATGCAGGGTACAAACCACCTCGCCCCTGCGCATAAGAAGAGATGAATCCCAGGGTCTGTGGGCTTAGATATCCTTTTTTCCCTTCGCATCCTTCCTCATGGGAAGGTTGCGAGCCACAAAGGAAAGGCTCCTAAGAGTTTCCTAGGTGAAAGGTCAGCTTTGTTGTTGACACATACAGTGACAAGTTCACCCGAGCACTCTGGACTTCAGCAGGGATGAATTCTGGCCTGTCACTTCCATCCTGAGAATTCCAAACTTCTAGAGATTCATCAGAGATTCCTTTCAACAGAAGACGGGTGCCGCGGCACCTTAAGCTTATTGACGGAGCCCGCGAAAGCTGATGTGACTATAAATGTGGTAGGCTTTAACCATAGGTGTCTTCTTTTGCGTACGCTGCCACAAATTAATACAGCCACCCTTTTGGAATTTGTTCCAGAGAATGGAGGATACCTCTATGGTGCCTCGAAACTGTTTTGTGATCTCCTCGACTTGAAGCTGAGTGTTGCTCCAACTCTCTTGCAACTGACTCCTCTCCCTCTGTACGTCTGCTTTTGCTTCAGGGTTTGCCATGCCAAGCAGCTCTTCTTCGATATCCAGGGCTAAAGAATACCTGGTTTGCCACCTCCGGAGGAGGACTTCTTTATTCTAAAAGAGGAACCAGACAAACACGTCTTGAGTCAATAAATACCTACGCTGACACCGAGATAAAAAAGAGGGGAAAGGTATTCAGCAGACTCTCCCCTTTTAATCCTAAAAGCTGGCTGAAAGAATTCATTGAGCTCCTTTGCAGTTCCTATTTTCGCCCTTGAAAAATCTGGTAGCACTTCAGATACCCATTGGCTATTTAATGCACTGGATGGTGAGGCCTTTGTAAGTTTTCCAGACACCAGCTGCTTCATAGGACTGCCAGGCTGTGAAACCATAGAGTTCCCGGCGATTCCTAGAGCAACCCCATGTCAATTCTGGGATGCTACTGGAAGTGGAGTAATGGCCAGGCCCATTTAGGGACGGTGCCTGCTCACTTGTGGCCCCCACCTCACAACATCCACTGACCCTGCCTTGTGTCCTTACCTGCTGGCCCCATTCATTTGCTTCAGCCGCTACAGGAGAAGGAGAGTCGGCTGGTGCAATTAACGCTCAGCGACTGTGCACTTTCTGCAGAGCACATATTCCCTGAGTACTAATCATGCCAGCCTGTCAGCTCTCCCTCTCCCTGGCCAAAGTAGTGGGTGGATGAGGCAGGCAGGCCTCACTGCAGTCATGCAGGGAACACATATTCGCCGAGTATTAATTGCACGGGCTGACTGGCTCTCCTTCTCCTGTAGCAGCAAATGAAACGAGTGCAGCCAGCAGGTAAGAAAAGACTCTTCTCTTCTTCGCCTGCCTGCCAACAGAATCTCTCTCCCGCCAAGTTTCCAACGCCCCACCACCCAAAACTTTTGAGCTACGCCCCTGGTAATGGCACGTGCAATGCCACCAGGGTTTTCTTTCTTTTTCCCCTCCCACTGCCCCTTGAAGAGGCAGTGGGCAATGGAACCTGGGGGGGCAGGGTCCCTGGGACTGCCAAGCCTTCTGTTGCACCGGTCGGTTCTTTGGGAACACGAGAACGGACCTTGAAATCCTGACTCAGATTCCAGACTTGGTGCAAGCTGTACTTGTCCTGGCTCTTCACAGCGGCGATGAAGCTTTTCGTCTCCACGAGGAACCTCGCGAGGCCTTGCGTCAGGGTCTTGAATTTGCGCCACCGCTTGACGAGGCTGTCGATCTCGCTCTTCCTCCGCTGAGCCACCAGAACGGCACTTTGCCACTGTTCCTTCAGCAGGGTGAGCTTGGAGATGAATTCAGTCCTGCAGCCATCCGGGAGGGATATGTTAGTTTTTATTTAGTTATTTAGTTTCAATTTATATTCCGCCTTCCCCGCAAGCGGGCTCGGGGCCAATCACGAGTAAGTTCTAAAACACGTAAATACAGTATTACAGAATAATTAAAAGCAGTTTAAAAACAACATAGATTAAAACTATTTATCTCGGTACATAGTTCCCAAGTTGGTACCCCTGGATCTCTGAGATCTTCTTAATCTGGGTTTCGTAGAGGTGGTAAGCTTCAACTTCCACAGGGGAGGCCTGTTTTTGTTGGACGTCCCCCGCCTCAGCCAAAGGCCTGGCAGAACGGCTTCATTTGACAGGCCCTGCAGGAATGTAGTAAGTCCCGCAGGACCCTGATCTCAGATGGGAGCATGTTCCATCAGGCTGGGGCCAGGACAGAAAAAGCCTTGGCCGTGATCGAGGCTAAGTGGACAACATCAATGTTGATTTTGATAGCACGAGTCCACCATTCCCAACAACACTTTACAAATTCTGGGCACCGCCTATGGCCAAAGTTGACCTCACCTCTACTTAGTTCCACAACTAAAGAAACAATGATATCAGCTTTAATTCTCTTTGAAACCATTGTCTGACTCCCGCCTGAACTCACGCCTTCCCACTCCCCGCCACCCTCCTCTTGGCACAGAGAAACGAGGCAAACATGTTACCTGTTTTCGGCTTCTCCTGATTCCAGCATGTGCAGAGCTCTTGAAACGATAGAATTAAAAATCTGCTGATGGACAGAGATCTCTGCTTGCAGTATCTGTGAACATGGAATAAAGGAATTGTTCTGTATCACACGCTGGGGAGAAAGCATGGCGTGAATATGATACTTCAGACTAACTATTCTAAGTTGGAACATGCAAATCTTCCAGCAAGGAGGCTGAGAGCTTGTGAGGTGAGTGGTTAGATTGTTGGACTAGGAGCTGGGATGATTAGGTTTGAATTCCTCCTTCATCCCTAGAATAATAACCATTATTATCATACGGCATTGTGTGTATAGCCAGGAGATCCAAAGATTGTCTGGCAGCCTTAACTTTTGTGGCAAGCTAGACTTATTTTGGGGGGCTGAGAGAGCTCTGAAAGAGCTGTGACTGACCCAAGGTTACCCAGCAGGCTTCGTGTGGAGGAGGAGGGGGGAATCGAACCTGGTTCTCCAGACTAGAGTCCACAGCTCTTAACCACTACACCAAACTGGCTCTCTCAACCATAGAAGCCCACCAAGTGACCTTGGGCCCATCACAATCTCTCATTGTAACCTATCCTCACAAAGTTGCTGCTGTCAGGACGGTGGGGGGGGGGGAGAAAACAATGCAAAAAGCTGATTTGCATCCCTGATCAGGGAGAAAAGCCGGATTGAAATAAAATAAAAACTAAAAAAATAAGCCATGACGGACAGAGCTGATACATGCAGATTCTTCGAGTGGACTTTTGCAGGGACAAATCACAGCAGCAGAACACTCAGCAATGAGGAAGGATAGCTCGACCTCTTCCCCCTCCTGCACCTGAATCTCAGAGAGAAAAGCAGGCTTGCAAGGATTTGCCAAGCTCCGGGCTGGGAAATTCCTGGAGATTTTGTGCTGGAGCCTGAGGATGGTGGGGTTTGGGGAGCCACCTCAGTGGTGCACAAGGCCACGCAGTCCGCCCTCCAAAGCAGCCATTTCCTCCAGGGGAACTGATCCCTTCAGTCTGGAGACCTGCTGTAATTCTGAGAGATCTCCAGGCCCGACCTGGAGACTGGCGACTCTATTAAATAAATGGATCCCTGTGGTGCAGATATGCCCTTAGAGTCTTAACCTCAGGTCCAAATGAGAAGGAACTGCTGCGTGTTCACACGTGCGACCTGGTTATGCATAAAGCAAGAAAGCAGGGGAGAGGGGAGAGGCAAGGCAGGTAAGAATTCAACTTGCTCCCCCCCCCCCCCAGCATATGACTTGTCTCAAAAATTAAACTCTCAGCCCCTTGCTTAATAAGTAAGTGGGCAGATAAACCAATAAATAACAACAGCTGCTTTTGTTAAGGGCAGCTTAATATATTTTGGGTCTGCAGTGAGACAGAAGGGAGGAAGGGGACCTCTTAGGCAGGCTGCATTCAAGGTGTTCACAGCTTCCCAACAGTGAGCTTAGCTACTTTTCTCAGAAACAATACAATGCTATTGGGTCCTGCCAACCAGGACTATGAAGGCAGATCTGCCCTGCCTTCCCCTGACTCCCAGAAGTTCTCTCTGACTCCTGAAAAGGAAATGCCGGGGGATTAGGGGACCCTCCTTGACAAAATGAAGTTAAGTACAGAAGTATAGAATTCTTCTGGGCATCAAACAGTGGTCCTCGGGGGTGTGGGGGGATGGTATCTGAGAATTTCCTGCGTTGTGCCCTGGAGGTCTATGATTCTCAACTCTATGATAAACTCTATGATTCGAAGTACGGGGAACTGGATGATTCTGCTACTCTTTTGCCAGTGTGTGGATAGAGACGGAAAAAACACCGGTGGGAGAGAGGAGGAAGGGGCGATGATTTCCCTGGATTCCTCCCTCTTCACTAGCGTGTCCCCATACTGTGGGGGTCCTCAACGTGGTACCCGTGGGGGCCGCAGTGCCCACACACAACTTTTATTGTGGCCACCAAGGGTTTTCAGACAGTGGGCGGGGCCAAATGGGGCTTTTGCCCAGCAAGGCTTCTGATTGACCGTTGAGATTTGATTGACTGTGCAGATTTTTCAAAACACTGCTTTGGCAGAAGCTGTCACCACAACACAAGGATCCGCACTGCGTGACTGAAGTTAAGAGATGGCAATCATTTTGCGACTGGCTCCACCTCCTATGGCAGCCATTTTGTTGCTGCGCCCACCATTCCGTGTCATGGTTCCAAATGTACCCGCAGGCTCAGAGAGTTTGGGGACCCCCCATACTGCGTCGCATTTTATCTATTTCTTTATACAATGAGTGGGATTTGCTGCCACAGGATGTAGCAATGGCCAAAAGCACAGACAACTTTAACGAGAGATTAGACAGATTCATGGAAGAGAGGTCTATCAGTGACTTCTAGCCACAGTGACTAAAGGGAACCTCCACGTTCAGGGGCAGTCAGCCTCTGAATCCCAGTGCCAGAAGGCAACATCAGCAACAGGCCTTGGCCTCAGTGCTCTGTTGTTGGACCTCCAGAGGAACTGGTTGGCCACCGTGTGAGGCAGGATGCTGCACTAGATGGACCACGGGTCTGATCCAGCAGGGCTCTTGTGATGTAGGTTATCCCACCCCTGGTACCACCATTTCCAGAATCATAGGAGGGAAGGGGAAGCAGTGGGAAGGGGAAGCGGTAGAACTAGAGAATTTCTGCAAGCAGTAAAACTAGAGGATTTCAGCCCAAGGTTTGACTGGCGCACCAGAGGCTCCCTGGTCTTCTGCTCACATCACCTCATAATCACCTCATAGTCTCTTTGTTGCTCCTCTAGCTCTTCTAGGGTCCCAGCCACATTCTCTTTCAATCTTTCCTTCACCTTCTCGAAGAACTGAACCCATTTCTGACATCTCGCAAGAAACTTTTCGTCTGACTGAACGTCCTGCGGTTCACTGCAAAAAACAAATTAAAACAAAAAGACCAAAAAAGAACTGCACTGAGAAACTCTTTCCAGTCAGAAAGTTCAATATCGTTCCAGAGGTCAGCCCTATTGGTCTGTGGTAGAACAGCTGGATTAGAGTTCAGTGGCATCTTGGAGACCAAAAAAATTAATCTCATTGGTCTCTAAAGCGCTAATGGACTTGAACCTAAATGTTCAATACAGTTTCAGCTGGGTAGCCAATGAAATTTCCAAGGGATAAGTGTTGACCCTCAAAAGCTTATCCCCTTGGAAATCTTGTTGATCATTAAGGTGCTGCTGGACTTAGGGTTGCCAGATCCCCTCGTCGTGCCGGTGGGGAGATTTGGGGGGGGGGTGTTCTGCTGCAATGACTTCACCTGGAAGTGACATCACCATGTTGGGGACGTCATATGGCGACACTCTGGTTTGAGGGCAAAACTCTATGGCAAAACTGGCTTCAAACCATGGAGTTTTGCCCTCAAACCATGGCATTGCTGTGTGGCGTCCCTGACATGATGATGTCACTTCCATGTCGGGCACGTTGCGTAGAAGCCCCGAAAACCAGGGGAACCCCCACCAGACGTGGGAACTGACAACCCTAGCTGGATTCAAATGTTCAATATATGTTCTACTAACAAAATTCTCAACCACTCTACCACCCAAAGGGCTTACTGTCAAGATCATCAGGAAAAAGGCAACTGAGTGTGAAACGGGAGATGTAGACTGGGGCCTCACTCCTGGAAGACGCAAACGGGGCCTGCTCAAAGCACAGTCCCTCTCAGGAGGAGGTCCTGTCCCAGAGAATGCCTAGTGACTTTAAGGAACTAAAGCAGCCCCTGCAAGCTTTGCCAAGGGCAGTGGGCCAAGGGCAGTGGCCCACTGGAAACTTTCCTGGTAAATTAAGAGCCAGTCTGCTCCTACACAAAAAGGAAGGACCCGTAGTATCTGAGTGCAGGATAAGGGGAGATAGTTTGATTCTCTGACAAAGGAAGTGTTCTAAGAAGAACTTCTGCTTAGGCACCTTTAAAAAGTTACAGGAGTTACCACGGCAGCCAGTTTTTTTAATAGCTTCATCTCCCAGTCCTGCAGTACTGGTTAAAGGCCATGCAACTGTACGGAGACATCACAGGGCGCAGACCACCTGTGATCCAGAGACAGACCACCAGACCTATCAGCTCTTGTCAAAAACCTCAGGGGCAGAAGCTAGGTCAAACGGGAGGAGTCTGTAATGGGAATGTCTGCTGTAAGTGAAAGGGAGGCATCATCTATGGCCGGGTGTGACCGGAAGAGGAAGGGAAAGCTTCTGTTTTGCTTGTTTTACCTGCACTGCTCCAGAGCCATCGCTGTCTTCTGAGCCCACAGCCAGTTCAGGCTCTGCAGTCGCTTAGCGGTGAAGTCACTGAGCGGCAGCTTGAAGCTGGCTTCGTTCAGGCTCTCCATCTCGGGAGACAAAGCAGTGAGACCTGACATCTGGCTCTGAAAAGAAGGCAATTCAATCAGGGCTGGAAATATTGGCACCTTAACGAAACAAAAAAAATCGAGCGGCACCTGAGGGACGACCATCTATTTTGATATGAGCTTTTGTCGGTCACAGCCTGCTTTGTCAGGTAGATACGTGATGGGAAAACATACGGGGTCAGTACTGGGGTAGGAGTCTGCCCAGGAAGTCCTGGGTCATTATGATGCAGAGGCAGGCCAGCTTGGTGTGGTGGTTCAGTGCGCGGACTCTTATCTGGGAGAACCGGGTTTGATTCCCCACTCCTCCACTTGCACCTGCTGATGTGACTCTGGGTCAGTCACAAGCTCTGGCACAGCTGTTCTCTCAAGGACGGTTTCTGTCAGAAGTTCTCTCAGCCCCACCTACCTCACAGGGCGTCTGTTGTGGGGAGGGGAAGGGAAAGGAGTTTGTAAGCCGCTCTGAGATGCCTTTGGGCAGTGTAGGGCGGGGTATAAATCCAAACTCTTCTTCTTCTTATCCTGAATCCGACCCTTGGTCCATCAGAGTCAGTATTGGCTACTCAGGCGGGCCGTGGCTCTCCAAGGTCTCAGGCTAAGGTCTTTGCCATCACTTCCTGCCCAGTCCTTTGAGCTGAAGATGCCGAGGGTTGAACCTGGGACCCTCTGCCTGCCAAACAGCCCTCAAGATAGCTAAACATGCTGCGACCAAATCCAAACTCTTCTTCTCTTCTTCTGAACATCTCTTGCCTTGAAAAACCTACGGGGTCACCATGAGTCAACTGTGACTTGATGGCACTCTCCACCACCGTCTGATGAAGTAGGCAGTGACTAGGCCCATAGCCAGGATTTTGTGGCTTGTGGGGCAATTTTTTCTTCTGGTGGGGCTGCCATTATTTTTATGTCAGCTCCAATCCGCCCCCAAGCCCGACCGCCAGCGGCCCTCTGCCTCCCCTCCTGCAAGATTAAAAGGGCCCTTCAGCTGATTGGTGGGGAGCACGTGGCCGCCGATCAGCTGGAGGGCCCTTTAAATCTCGCAGCAGGGAGGGAGAGGGGCTCCTGCCATCCCTTGCTTCTTCTCAAAAGCATTTAAATCTTGCGGGCCTGGCCCTTTAAGGAAGGGGGTGGAGCCCCCAATAGCCCCACCGTAACTACGGGCTAGGCTGTGACCCAAGAAGAGCTCACACTGGCCCTGACCTGGATAGCCCAGGCAAGCCCAATCTCGTCAGATCTCAGAAGCTAAGCAGGGCTGACCCTGGCAAGTATGGGAGACTTCCAAGGAATACCAGGACCAGGAGGCAGAGGCAGGCTATCGAGCCACTTCCCTGAACATTCTCCACGCCCCAGTAGGCATTGCCAGAGGTCGCCATGACTTCCAGGCATGGGCACGCACACACACACACACACAATACAAAAATACCAAACAAGAAAAGAAAAGCTCATACTGAAATAAATGCTAGTCTTTCTGATGCCACTAGGTTTTTGTCTTATTTTGATACAATGGAGTGATACGGTCAAACTCTGGCAAATCTCCCATCCTGACATCTACAAACTCCTGGAAAAGGGCATAATGGTGATCCGTCGCCAATAACCAATCTGTCCTTCAAGGAAGCGGAGTGCACGACAATGGTGCATCTCTGGATCAGGACAAATCCCTTCATGGCTCAAAGAAAAATAAAGGCCTAGGAATTTGGGACTGTGGCAAAAGAATCATTGGACAATGAAGAGAAGAAGAGGAAGAGATTGGATTTATACCCCGCCCTTCCCCCCGAGTCTCAGAGCGGCTTACAAACTCCCTTTCCCTTCCCCTCCCCACAACAGACACCCTGTGAGGTAGGTGGCGCTGAGAGAACTCTGACAGAAACTGCTCTTTCAGGAACAGCTGTGCCAGAGCTTGTGACTGACCCAAGGTCACCCCAGCAGCTGCATGTGGAGGAGTGGGGAATCAAACCCAGTTCTCCCAGATTAGAGTCTGCACACTTAACCACTACACCAAACTGCCGCCTTATTAATAACCGGAGAGCATTTATTATTTACAGGCAAAAGCAATGTTCCTTAGATGAAGATTAACGGCTGGAAATAATCACACAGGAGCACATTTTATTGCATCAGTACTCTCAAAATAATTGAATCGCACTTCTGTTAGCTGAAATAATTGGTTAAAAAGATACCTATGATCTGACAAACCACCAAACGGCACAGCATTGAAGTAGGCGGGATGCAGACAGTCACAATAATTTATTATCTAAATAAGCAACTGGGGGGAAAAGAAGACGCAGGGACAGACTGAAAACTATTCATTTCAGCATTTCAGCTTTTACCTCCCGTCAGTGACACAGCAGGAGCTAAACAATGACAGGAGCCAAAATGTTTAACTAAATAATTTCAAGTTTCTCTTTGGTTGTTGTCCCCCCAGTCACAAATTTATTTACTCATCTAAGCCAGGAGGTAAGTAAAGGTAAAGGTTCCCTTGCTCGAAAGCCAGTTGAATCCGACTCTAGGGTTGCGGTGCTCATCTCCGTTTCAAAGCCGAAGAGCCAGCGCTGTCCGAAGACGTTTCCGTGGTCATGTGGCCGGCATGACTAAACACCAAGGTGCACGGAACGCTGTTACCTTCCCACCGAAGTGGTACCTATTTATCTACTTGCAATTTCTTGCTTTCGAACTGCTAGGTTAGCAGGAGCTGGAACTAGGGACAGGAGCTCACCCTGTCATGCGGCACCTGGGTCTCGAACTGCTGAACTACTGACCTTCCACAGCCTGCAGTTCAGCGTCTTAACCACTTGAGCCACCGCAGCTCAATGGGAAAGTAATCTTCAGAGAGTACTCCATCTTTCTGTGCTATACCTCTGAGGATGCCAGTCACAGCTACTGGCGAAACGTCAGATCCTACAATGCCAAGACCATGGCCACACAACCTGGAAAATCTACAGCAGCTAATCTTAAGAAAGTCAAAGCAGGACCCCCAAGTCTTTAAAATATGGGCAGGGCTGGCTTTATATGAGGCCTTGTGGTGCAGATTGAGGAGAGGGGCGCCACCCACCAACAGCCAGTCAAATGCCTTTACACCCAGGAGTGGGAGAAGGTAACCCTCCATACCCTCCCCCATTCCCTGGCTTTTAAAAGCAGCGTGCCCAGCGGCATGTGCCGGTTCTCAAATTCTTGCAATGCTCCTTTGTCTCATCAGAGCCCGGTCACCCCTCTCTAGTGGCCTATTGCCAGGCAACCTGAACAATGTCTGATGAGCAGAATATCACAAGGGGTCAGTGTCCTGGTTAGGAGCGCGGACTCTAACCCGGGAGGACTGGGTTTGATTCCCCACTCCTCCACATGTAGCTGCTGGTGTGACCTTGGGTCAGTTACAAGTTCCCTCAGAGCTGTTCTCTCCTGAGCCGTCCTCGAAAGAGCTCTCTCAGCCCCACCTGCCTCACAGGGTGACTGTTCTGGGGAGAGGAAGGGAACGAAGATTGTAAGCTGCTCTGAGACTCCTTTGGGTAGTGAAGAGCGGAGTATAAATCCAATCTCCTCCTCCTTCTGGAAGTCCTAGAACGTGGGAACCTTTCCACTGAGCAGAATATGCGGGAGAACATGGAAGGAGCCCAGACATTATGATCTGTCTAAGCAGGGCTCTTTTTGTAGCAGGAACTCCTTTGCATATTAGGCGACACACCCCTACTGTAGCCAATCCTCCAAGAGCTTACAGTAGCCCCTGTAAGAAGAGCTCTGTAAGCTCTTGGAGGATTGGCTACAGTAGGGGTGTGTCGCCTAATATGCAAAGGAGTTCCTGCTACAAAAAGAGCCCTGTGTCTAAGTAAGGGATCCCCAACGTGGTGTCTGTGGACTTTTCCTGGGGTCCACCAAGTGCTTTTAGAAAGTGGGTGCGGCCAGGTGGGGTCTTTTGCCCCGTAAGGCTTCCGATCAGCCACTGGAGATTTGATTGGGTGTGGAGATTTTTAGAAACCTTGTTTTGCCAGCAGCTGCCACCACAGCACAAGGATCTTCAACATGTGACTCAATGGAAGCTGCAGCAGCCATTTTGTAGGTGGCCCCACCTCCTGTGGTAGCCATTTTGTGGCAATGTGTCAGAATTCTAAAAGCGCCCGCAGGCTCAAAATCAGAGAGACAGGAGCCTCGAGATTCATGGCCAGCAGCTGACCTTGACCCACCCATGCCTAGCTCTGAAGTAGCTGACAAAGCACAGCTGCAGGAGCCACCAGGCTCCTTCTGTTAATTGAACAGCGGAGGGAAAGGCTCCAACAAGACTTAAGGACACACAGACAGAGTGCTCGCCTCTTGGCTCGGTGCCAGCTGCTTAATGATAGCAGTTCTGAGTAAGCGCAGGGGCTCCTCAGAGCAGATGGCTGTAAATCAGGTTTGTTAAGGAATGCCTACATAAATCAGACCTGGAGAATGGCAGATCGTGGAAGCAACTTGTCACTACCCTGTGAACTTTGTGACAACAACTCTGGACTCTGCCTCCTGTGACCTTTGGGCTGACCCTCCACTCTGCTTTTTGAACCTGCAGTTCAATTAGACTGCTTTTTGAATCTTGCTGTTCAATTGGACTGCCTTGACTCTGAATAACGCATGAACTCTGACTGCTACTAAACCAGGATTTGACCCCTGGACTGGACTCTTGACTGTGATCCAGGTCTCTTCCCTTGCTCTGTGGTCTAGTTGTGTTGCCTCTGCCTGTATTCCAGAACACTTCAGTTCTAAGTTATTTGACTTTCTACTAGGATTCCACCAGCATACATCACGACCTTGTTGCTCTAATAAGCTTCAACCCCACTACATGGAAATGTGTTTACCATGAGCAGATCCGAGCCTTCATCTCCTTGATCTGGATTGTCCATGGCTTGTATGGTTTCCTTAACATGATTTTCCAGTTGGTCCAAGCGATTCTCAAAATCTTCTAGTTGCAGAAGATTAAACTGAGGTGAGGAATGAATGAGTAGGTGTTAGACTGGGCATACACAGGCAAACTGCACACCACAGAAACAATGGACTCAACAGGCAAGGATAAAATGAGATTCTCGTGCAGAAGCCAGGTGAGTCAAAAGGAGGTAGACCATTTAAAATGACTAAATTAAACCTCAGGGCAAGATTGGCCAGCTGAATTCCTGCATCATTAATATGCGGATCTTTAGAGAATCTTAAATTAAGAAAACAATTAGGCAATAGAAATTCTGGGTCAATGCCTAATCTATCCGCTAGCACCAGACCATTCTGCCCTATTCTTGCATTAAAAAATGTGATTCATTTATAAACTTATGCGATTTACTGGTACAAGATGGCCACTGACCAGTTAGAACAGGATGCTGGATTAGAGGGACCATTTGTCCAATCCATCAGAATTGCTTTTGTGATATATGATATTCAATGTGGAGTCTATAAGCCATTTATAGTTTATGATCCAAGAATCCCAGCATAAACCTATACATATATTTCGAGCCTCCCTCATGGATCACTGCCTTGTCGTGGCGAGGGGGCTTGCGTGGTTCGATGAGGCTGTGGGCTATGCCGTGGAGGGCCACCCAGGACGGACAGGCCACAGCAGAGAACTCAGACCAAGCGTGATCCCCCTGGAGAAGGAAATGGCAACCCACTCCAGTATCTTTGCCAAGAAAACCCCATGGACAGTAACAAAAGGCTAAAAGATATGATGCCGGAAGATGAGCCCCTCAGGTCGGAAGGTGTCCAATATGCTACTGGGGAAGAGCAGAGGGCAAGTACGAGTAACCCCAGAAAGAGTGAAGCGGCTGGGCCAAAGCCGAAAGGACGCTCAGCTGTGGATGTGTCTGACGGTGAAAGGAAAGTCCGATGCTGCAAAGAACAATACTGCATAGGAACCTGGAATGTAAGATCTATGAATCAAGGTAAGCTTGACGTGGTCAAAAATGAGATGGCAAGAATGAACATCGACATCTTGGGAATCAGTGAACTAAAGTGGACAGGAATGGGCGAATTTAACTCAGAAGACCATTATATCTACTACTGTGGCCAGGAATCCCGTAGAAAAAATGGTGTGGCCTTTATAGTCAACAAGAGAGTGAGAAAGGCAGTATTGGGATACAACCTCAAAAATGACAGAATGATCGTGGTCTGAATCCAAGGCAAACCATTCAATATCACAGTAATCCAAGTCTATGCCCCAACCACTGCTGCAGAAGAGGCTGAAGTGGACCAGTTCTATGAAGACCTACAACAGCTCATAGAACTAACACCAAAAAATGATGTCCTCATCATCATAGGGGACTGGAATGCTAAAGTAGGAAATCAAAAAGTAACCGGAATGACAGACAAGTTTGGCCTTGGAGAACAAAATGAAGCAGGGCAAAGGCTAACAGAGTTTTGTCAAGAGAACACGCTGGTCATAGCGAACACCCTTTTCCAACAACCTAAGAGGCGTCTCTACACATGGACATCACCAGATGGGCAACACCGAAATCAGATTGACTATATAATTTGCAGTCAAAGATGGAGAAGCTCTATCCAGTCAGTAAAAACAAGACCTGGAGCTGACTGTGGCTCAGATCATGAGCTACTCATTGCAAAATTCAGACTTAAATTGAAGAAAGTTGGGAAAACCACTAGGCCATTCAGATTTGACCTAGATCGCATCCCCGATGAATATACAGTAGAGGTGAAGAATAGGTTTAAGGGACTAGATTTGATAGACAGAGTGCTTGAAGAACTATGGACAGAGGTCCGTGACATTGTAAAGGAGGCAGCAATCACCGCCATCCCAAAGAAAAAGAAATGCAAAAAAGCAAAGTGGCTGTCTGATGAGGCTTTACACATAGCAGAGGAAAGAAGGAAAGCTAAAGGCAATGGTGAAAAGGAAAGATTTGCCCAGCTGAATGCAGATTTCCAGAGAACAGCAAGGAGAGATAAGGAGGCTTTCCTGAATGAACAATGCAAAGTAATAGAGGAAAACAATAGATTGGGAAGGACTAGAGATCTCTTCAAGAAAATTGGAGAAATCAAGGGAACGTTCCATGCAAAGCTGGCGATGATAAAGGACAAAAACGGTAGGGACCTAACAGAAGCAGAAGAGATTAGGAAAAGATGGCAAGGATACACAGAAGAACTATACAAGAAGGACCTCGATGTCCTTGACAACCACGACGGTATAATCACTGACCTCGAGCCAGACATCCTGGAAAGCGAAGTTAAATGGGCCTTAGAAAGCATTACTAACAACAAAGCTAGTGGAGGTGATGGTATCCCAGCTGAGTTATTCAAAGTCTTAAAAGAAGATGCTGTTAAAGTGCTGCACTCAATTTGCCAACAAATTTGGAAAACACAACAGTGGCCACAGGATTGGAAAAGGTCAGTGTACATTCCAATCCCAAAGAAGGGCAATGTCAAGGAGTGTTCAAACTATCGCACAATTGCACTCATTTCACACGCTAGCAAGGTCATGCTCAAAATCCTACAAGCTAGGCTCCAACAGTACGTGGATAGAGAACTGCCAGAAGTACAAGCTGGGTTTCGAAGAGGTAGAGGAACTAGAGATCAAATTGCCAACATTCGCTGGATTATGGAGAAAGCAAGAGAGTACCAGAAAAACATCTACTTCTGCTTCACTGACTATGCTAAAGCCTTTGATTGTGTGGATCACAATAAATTATGGCAGGTTCTTAAAGAGATGGGAGTACCAGACCACCTCACATGTCTCCTGAGAAACCTGTATAAGGGTCAAGAAGCAACAGTTAGAACCGGATATGGAACAACTGATTGGTTTAGCATAGGAAAAGGAGTACGACAAGGATGTATATTGTCACCTTGCTTATTTAACTTAAATGCAGAGTACATCATGCGAAATGCTGGCCTGGATGAATCACAAGCCGGAGTTAAGATTGCTGGGGAAAAGATCAATAACCTCAGATATGCAGACGATACCACTCTGATGGCAGAAAGTGAAGAGGACCTCAAGAGCCTCTTGCTCAGTGTAAAAGAGGAGAGCGCAAAAGTGGGCTTGAAGCTCAACATCAAAAAAACTAAGATCATGGCATCTGGCCCCATCACTCCTTGGCAAATAGAAGGGGAAGTCGTAGAAGTAGTGAAAGACTTCACATTCCTAGGATCCCAGATCACTGCAGATGGTGACTGCAGCCATGAAATTAAAAGACGCCTGCTCCTTGGGAGGAAAGCGATGGCAAACCTAAACAGCATGATAAAAAGCAGAGACATCACCTTGCCAACAAAAGTCCGCATGGTCAAAGCAATGGTATTCCCTGTAGTAATGTATGGCTGCGAGAGTTGGACTATAAGGAAGGCCGAGCGCTGAAGAATAGATTCTTTTGAACTATGGTGCTGGAGAAGACTCTTGAGAGTCCCTGGGACTGCCAGGAGATCAAATCAGTCAATCCTAAAAGAAATCAACCCTGATTGCTCCCTGGAAGGCCAGATCCTGAAGTTGAAGCTCCAATACTTTGGCCACCAAATGAGAAGGGAGCATTCACTGGAGAAGACCCTGATGCTGGGAAAGATTGAAGGTCAAAGAAGAAGGGGACGGCAAAGGATGAGATGGTTAGACAGTGTCATCGATGCGACGAACATGAAATTGAGCAAACTTCAGCGGACAGCGGAAGACAGGAGGGCCTGGCGTAAACTGGTGCATGGGGTCGCGAAGAGTCGGACTCGACTGTGCGACTGAACAACAACATATTTCGAGCATGGTGGTGAAAAGTGCTGTTAAGCCACAGTATATTTATGACAATTTCGTAGAGTTTTCAAGGCATGGGATCAACAGAGGTGATTTGCCATTGCCTGCCTCTGCATAGCAACCCCAGGCTTCCTTGGTGGTCTCCCATCCAACTACTAACCAGGCCGACCCTGCTTAGCTTTTGAGATCTGACAAGATTGGGCTCACCTGGGCCATCCAGGTTAGGGGGTTTCTAGCATATATGGTTGCAAAGACAGGGTTGAAAATCCCACTGGATACAATAGAAAAGATTTAAAATTATACAAACTTAACTCCGCTGATGAAAACACTGGGGCTTAAAAAATGCTCATGGCTGGCTCGGCTTACGGTGGCATAACACTGAAAATTTAAGGGACTAAAAAATAAGAAAGATTCAGCTAAAAATAACCCACACATACAGCAGGGTGCATTTGTAAAACTCTCTGTTTCTATGGCCCATCTAGCTCTCACCAAAACCGTCTCAATTCTTCTCACGTTTCGAGTGCTGCAGAATGACTGCGACGTGCTGGCTAGCTGAGATTTTGTGCCTGCCGTGTTCATAACAGCATGTAAGAGAGGATGACTTAGTATCCCAGTCTGCAACTAAAACATGCAGCTGAAAACTGTGGCCTTCCTACGTTTACTCTGCTTTGGGTACCTCCTTCAGTGCAAAATGCAGACTCCAAATGCATGTTATGATCAGGGGCATTTTGTCAAGTCAAAAGCCTTTTCAGATGGTTGTTTATTTATTTATTTGTGAGCCTGAAATGAACTGAATGAAACTGATGGAAGATCCCTTACCAAAAGGCAAACTTTTAACGCTCAAAGGGGCAGGTGATGTTTTACACGGGAGTCATAAAGAAAACTTTAGGTGTCTTTTCCTGCGAGGGAAGGGACCATAGCTCAGAGGCAGAGCATCTGCTTTGCATGCAAAAGGTCCCAGGTTCAGTCCCCGGCAGGTGGTTGATAACAGGGAAAACCTCTACCTGAGATCACGGAGAACTGCTGACAGCCTGAGTAGACAATACTGAACCTGATGGACCACAAGTGTGATTCAATGTGTTAGGAATCCAACGGCTGTGTTAGGAAAAACCACACAAATATCTCTGATGATGCTTTCGATGAACAGCGAAAACATGCTCCAAGGAGTACCTGAAACTCGTCCACTTTCATCTGCAGCACCTGTTCCAAATAGGAGATCCTCTGAAGCGGCTGGAGCTTTTCTGGAAGTAGGGACTCCGCTGCAGGCTCAGCTGTCTGAGCTATCTTCTCTGCCAGCTTAGAAACCTGGATGGCACTCCCTTTGATATTCTGAAGACCGAGCTGCAGTTTCTAGAAAGAGAGGAAAGCACATCAGGGCAAATGAAAGACAGGACCATGTTTAGGATGCTAGCCTTAGGCTGATACCGAGGAAAGTCTGGGGGCAGCTACATTTTTACGGGCCGTTTGTCTGTGCCTGCTCTCTGCCCAGGCTGTTCCCCTGCCGTCTGGACTTGCCAACTGGTGCAGAAATGATGTTAGCAGTGTGGGTTTCTCCTGCACCACTTCTAGAAATCTGCTTCTGGATGAGGGAACTCCATGCAAGACTATAGAAGGAACCGCCTTGCACTAAAGTACATATTGGTTATTCTATAGCTACTATGTGATGGGGGAAATCTTAAGCGGTGTGGTGTAGTGGTCAAGAGTGGCGGACTCTCATCTGGAGAACTGGGTTTGAATCCCCCCTCCTCCACATGCAGCCAGGTGGGTGACCTTGAGTTAGTCACAGTTCTCTCAGAGCTCTCTTAGCCCCACCTGCCTCACAGGATGTCTGTTGTGGGGAGAGGAAAGGAGGGTGATCGTAAGCCGCTCTGAGACTCCTTTGGGTAGTGAAGGGTGGAGTATAAAAACCAACTCCTCCTCTTGCTTCTTTGTCAACTGTCTTTGCTAAATGTGCGCAACTGGCCCTTAACAGGTGTGCCTGCCATCAACTGACATTTACAAATGCTGTCTTTAATGTTACCATTAAATTGCACATAAATGATGTAAAAATGGCACTGAAGTGCCATGAAAGAACTAAATGAATAAAAAAAAACAACAGTGGACAGTGCAAGTGGATGAAACAACGCTAACATAAGAAAACAAAAAGCGAGTTTTTTTTAAAAGGGCATACTTATACGTCCTTAGTTGCAAGCGACCTGCCGTGTTTGGTACTATGATGCCTTGAGGAGCAAAACAGAAGGGACTGAAAAGTTGTGAAGTGTGTTCAGGAAGAGAAGGCCACTAAGTTATACCCTCAGGAAAACATTTTTGGGAGTGCATCCAATGGGCTGGATCCAGCCGCAAACAAGGCGTGCACAATGGGGGTTGCAGTAAGAACGGGAAATAGGTGAGCACAAAAGCTGGCCAGATCCAACCCATTATCTTAGGCCTAAGCTACAGACGTCCTGCTGTACTAGCCCTATCAGGTGGTTGAAATGGCTTACATCCCTAAGCTATGTTAGAATAAAAACAAACACCATGGATCATGCCCAAGTTGACATAACCACAAAAATAAAAGTTTAAAAATACAGTGATATAAAATTAAAATGATTCTGATAGAAAAATTATAAACTATAAACTCAAAGATTGTAACCATCAAGAAGACGACGAAGAAGAGATTGGGTTTATACCCCGCCATTCACTACCTGAGGGAATCCCAGAGCGGCTTACAATCTCCTTTCCCTTCCCCTCCCCACAACAGACATCCTGTGAGGTAGGTGGGGTGAGAGAGCTCTTTCGATGACTGCTCTTGGGAGAACAGCTCTGTGAGAACTTGTGACTGACCCAAGGTCATACCAGCAGCTGCATGTGGAGAGTGGGGAATCAAACCCCACGCTCCTAACCACTACACCAAACTGGCAAAATACAAACGCTTCAATGAAGAGTGCAGTCAAGGTGGTGGCCAACAACACATATATGCTGTCTTTATTGTTGTCATGCTGTGGATTTTATGAGTGATGTTTGTGCTTTTGCTTCATGATTTTTATCATTTTATTTTGTGATGTGCCTAGAGCAGCTCCAATACATAATTAAAAAGTAAAAGGCAGGGAATTCCAGAAAATAGGCACCATAACTGGGAGGATCTTACTGTGCAGAGCGGTTTCCTATCACCTTCCCTTCCCCTCCCCACAACAGACAACCTGTAAGGTAATGGGGCTGAGAGAGCGCTGGCAGAAATGGCTCTTTTTCAAGAACAACTGTGCCAGAACTATGGCTTGCCCAAGGTCATCCAGCAGGTGCAAGTGGAGGAATGGGGAATCAAACCCGGTTCTCCCAGACGAGAGTCTGCGCTCTTAACCACTACACCAAACTGGCTCTCAAAAGAACTGCAGGAGTTCCTTTTGCAGATTTTCAGCAGTGCTGTCTAAGGTCCTTTCTGCATTTGCCTGACGCTCTGGATTTTCTCTGTGTTTGAGCGGAGGCAATTTAACTCCACGGCAAAACAGCATTAGAATAATCCGGGGCAACAGCTGACTACTGAAGGGAGGTAATGTAGTGCAGAATGGGGGTAAGAGAGGAATGCTGGAAGAGGGGCAGCCAGGCTGTTTGCACGATTCTTCAGGGGATACAAATCCTGCCGCACAATCTCCCTTTGACTTCTTGCCTGCAGGTGATTAACAATACAAAAAAACTTGCAGTCTGCCTACTCTTCTTTTTTTCATGAGGGAAACATGTGGTGGAAGATGGGGGGGAAGAGAAGCATCACTTCTGAAATGTATGATTTATTACTATTTCCACTTAGCATCCAATGCAAAAAAAAAAAAAGGGCACCATCTGAGATGCTAATGGGCATGAAGTGAGAATAAAATGCTAATCGACCACCATTAGGAGCAAATTTCGGCAACCTGACTAAATGCACGTCTGGCTCCCCGGCCCCTCTTCCCTTTGTGCGGCTGTGCTCTTCAGGCCGAGCGAACCCGCCACTTTGAAGCGATCCATTTTAATTTCTTCCCCCATTATGTTTTCACATGGAGTTCATTAATGCCACGAATCCATCAGCTCGCCGAGGCACAGCATTTTACCGCAGGCCCCCAATCTCTCCTCAAAAATTGTTAGTACAGAAAAGGGGTTTGGGACTTAAAAGCTTGTCGGATGCCCACATCGGTTCCAAAGAGCCACCCTCAACTGGAAAGGGTACGAAATAACCTCCCCACCCATTACAGCAGTTATTGGGGTGTGTGTGTCCCCCCCCCCTCTGCAAAGGAGGAGGAATGATTTTTCTCTTCTCTGCAGATATCGGGAGGTGATTATTACGAGCAGGTGAATTTAATAGCTTCTTTGTGTCCAGTCGAATTATTCTGCTGCTTCTTTGTCGGACCAGAGAGGTGGAAGAACTTTCTGCAAACTTGACAAGAGCTCTCGGGGAGTTGCTGCTACTCTTTTATTGGGGGAAGATCCTGGAAGAAAAACCTGAAACGTTTTCCATGCCGATATTTTCCAAGGGTAGCCGTGCTGGTCTGCAGTAGTATGGTTAGATTCAAGACCAGGAGGTCCTTAAGAGATCAACAAGATTTTGGGGATATGAGCCTTCAGGAGTCAATGCTCCTCCCCTGACCTGGATAGTCCAGGTATGCCCAATCTTGTCAGATCTCGGAAGCTAAGGAGGGCGGACCCTGGCAAGTCTTTGGATGGGAGACCTCCAAGGAATACTAGGGCCGGGAGGCCAGAGGCAGGCCATCAAGCCGCCTCTCCGTGTCCCAGTAGGGGTCACCATGACTTCGAGGCACGGACACCCATGTGCGCACGCACACACACACAAATGCAAAAATACAAAAGAGAGAGAGAGAGAGAGAGAGAGAGAGAGAGAGAGAGAGAGAGAGAGAGAGAGAGAGAGAGAGAGAGAGAGAGAGAGCTCCCTTTGCCAGAAAGGGAGCTTTGACTCTTGAAAAGTCATATCCCCAAAATCTTAGAATCACAGAGTTGGAAGGGACCTCCAGGGTCACCTAGTCCAACCCCCTGCACAAGGCAAGAAATTCACAACTACCTTCCCCCCAACGCCCCCAGTGACCACTGTTCCATGCCCAGAAGATGACAAAAAACCTCCAGGATCCCCAGCCAATCTGGCCTGGAGAAAAATGGCTTCCTGACCCCAAAGTGGCGATTGCCATTTCCCTGGGCGTGTAAGAAAGGGCCACAAGAACTAAGCACTGAGGCAACCCTTCCTGCCCTCCCTCTCATGATCTGCCTAAGTTCACACAACCAGCATTGCTGTCAGATGGCCACCTAGCCTCTGAAAACCTCCAAAGAAGGAGCGCCCACCACCTCCCGAAAAACTTTCTTCAAATACATTAGAAGTAGGAAGCCAGCCAGGGAGGCAGTGGGGCCCTTGGATGACCAAGGGGTAAAAGGAGTAGTGAAGGATGATAGGGAAATGGCTGAGAAGCTGAATGCATTTTTTGCCTCTGTCTTCACTGTGGAAGAGGAGAAGTGTTTGCCCACTCCAGAAGCACCGATTTCGGGAGGGGGTTTGAAAGACCTGAATCAGATTGCGGTGACAAGAGAGGAAGTCCTCCGACTGATGGACAATTTAAAAACTAATAAATCACCAGGCCCGGATGGCATTCATCCGAGAGTTCTGAAAGAACTCAAATGTGAACTTGTGGATCTCCTGACAAAAATATGTAATCTTTCTTTAAAATCTGCCTCCATTCCTGAGGACTGGAAGGTAGCTAATGTCACTCCCATCTTTAAAAAGGGCTCCAGGGGAGATCCGGGAAATTACAGGCCAGTCAGTCTGACATCGATACCAGGTAAGTTGGTGGAAACTGTTATTAAGGAAAGAATTAGTAGGCACATTGATGAACAAAAACTATTGAGGCAGACTCAGCATGGGTTCTGTAAGGGAAGATCTTGTCTCACTAACCTGTTAGTGTTTTTTGAGGGAGTGAACAAACATGTGGACAAGGGGGACCCAGTAGATATTATTTACCTTGACTTCCGGAAAGCTTTTGATACAGTTCCTCATCAAAGGCTCCTAAGTAAGCTCAATAGTCATGGGATAAAAGGACAAGTCCTCTTGTGGATCAAAAACTGGCTTATAAATAGGAAACAGAGAGTGAGTATAAATGGGAAACTTTCTCAGTGGAGGGTGGTAAGCAGTGGGGTACCACAGGGATCAGTACTCGGTCCGATGCTTTTTAACTTGTTTATTAACGATTTGGAATTGGGAGTAAGCAGTGATGTGGCTAAATTTGCAGATGACACAAAGTTGTTCAGGATGGTGAAAACCAGGGAGGATTGTGAGGCACTCCAAAGGGATCTGTTGAGGATGGGTGAGTGGGCGTCAACGTGGCAAATGGGGTTCAATGTGGCCAAGTGCAAAGTGATGCACATTGGAGCCAAAAATCCTAAATATAAATACACGTTGATGGGGTCTGATCTGGCAGAGACGGACCAAGAGAGAGATCTTGGAGTCGTAGTGGATAACTCACTGAAAATGTCTAGACAGTGTGTAGCTGCAATAAAGAAGGCCAACGCTATGCTGGGGATTATTAGGAAGGGAATTGATAACAAATCAGCCAGTATCATCATGCCCCTGTATAAATCATTGGTGCGACCTCATTTGGAATACTGTGTACAGTTCTGGTCACCACATCTCAAAAAGGATATTATAGCATTGGAAAAAGTGCAGAGAAGGGCAACTAGAATGATAAAAGGGTTGGAACACCTTCCCTATGAAGAAAGGTTAAAATGCTTGGGGCTCTTTAGCTTGGAGAAACGACGGCTGAGAGGTGACATGATCGAGGTTTATAAGATTATGAATGGGATTGAGCAGGTCGAGAAAGAAGTACTTTTCTCCCTTTCTCACAATACAAGAACTCGTGAGCACTCTATGAAATTGCTGAGCAGTCGGGTTAGAACAGATAAAAGGAAATACTTCTTCACCCAAAGAGTGATTAACATATGGAATTCACTGCCACAGGAGGTCATGGCAGCTGCAAGCATGGACAGTTTCAAGAGGAAATTAGATAAACATATGGAGCAGAAGTCCACCAGTGGCTATTAGCCACAGGGTATAGATGGGAACTCTCAGTCTGGGGCAGGTGATGCACTCTATTCTTGGTGCTGGAGGGGGCAGCAGTGGGAGGGCTTCTAGTGTCCTGGCCCCACTGCTGGACCTCCTGATGGCACCTGGTATATTTTGGCTGCTGTGTGACAGAGTGTTGGACTAGATGGGCCATTGGCCTGATTCAACATTGGCTTCTCTTATGTTCTTATGTTCCCGAGGAAGCCTGTCCCACGGAGGAACTGCTCAAACTGTCAGGACGTTCTTCCTCATGTTTAGCCAAAAACTCTTTTGATTTAATTTCAGCCCGTTGGTTCTAGTCCAACCTTCTGGGGCCACAGACAACAACTCTGCACCATCCTCTCTATGACAGCCCTTCAGGTACTTGAAGATGGATCTCATATCACCTCTCAGTCATCTCCTCTCCAGGTTAAACATACTCAGATCCTTCAACCTTTCCTCATAGGACTTGGTCTTGTGGGCCTCTAAGGTGCCTGCTGGACTTGAATCTGGCTGTTTTCCTTGCAGTAAAGGGCCTTGTTTGGTTAATGTAATGCAGAGGAGAATTTTATTTATTTATTTTGTTTTCATTGAAGGCGACCAATATAAAACACGAAGTCTTTGCTTAAGGACAATTTTACTGAGGATGCTTTGGCTAAGCAATCTTTGGAAGGCATTTTCTGGACCAGAAATCATTATCAGTGAAACATCATTTGGCATGTGACTGCATCTTTGGAGGCCTCATTTATACTTTTATTCTGTGCCTAGTGGTTTCACTTTGGGACAATTCTTTTCTGGTCCACCTTGTATCTATGTTATATAACTGTAGGATTGTATTGTACTATGACAGAAGCCAATATGCTCCTCATTATGTTTGACCTCTGAAGAAGGCCTGTACAGGCCGAAATGCATCAGATCGAGTCCATTGGCCCTTGTGTGCTAAATTTTGGCATTCTTACATGAGGTGTGATTGGGCTTTTTAATTCTTCGTTAATAAATACATGTATCTTTCCATACTATATAAATTAAGTTCTTATTTTGTTGGCCCTATATTCTGTTTGACTTACCTTTTTAGATTCTGGCACCCAATGAAGAACACAAACATGGTATGTAATGAGGTTTCACACAGCCCTGCTGTGCTCTGGAACGACGACATCTGTAATGGCATCCTTGTGTTCTATCTATAACTTTAGGCGGGAACTAGTACTAGACTGTTCCGTCTTGAAACTGGGATTTGGGTGGTCAGTGAGGACCAAGCTAACTTTGACGAGAGCACCTGTGTGTCTTCCCATTTGTGTGAAAGGTCGGGATTAGGGTGTGGGAAGGCATTTTTAAAACACCATAGATCTCCCACCTCCTTATTTTGCTGGATCCCACCGCCCTGAAAGAAACCTTCTTTCTGTCATCCAAGGAAACTTCTTCCATTGGAGGGAGAGATGCTTACGAGGGAAGAAGACCCCTTAGGGTAGAAGAAGGCTTCTGACTTTGCTTGGCAGAGCCCTGAGACGTGGATAGGCTGCCCCCTGCGGAGTCTCCTGCTTTGCAATTCTTTAGAGACAACTTTTTTTTGGGGGGGGCAATTGCTTTCTTCACATCTTTGACCTATAATTGCTTTCTTTCCATCTTTCACCGAGGACAGCGGCATCTACCTGCAATGTCAACAGTAACATCCTTTGGCCATACTTTCTGCTGCCTCTGCAACGTCATGGTCAAGAGTTACCGCCACTAGCACTTTTGATTGTATTTACTTGTGAATTGTATCTGTAAAATATATGAATTTTATGAGGTGTTTTGTATGTAACGAATTTGTGTTTTATTCTATTTTAATCTTTTAATGTGAGCCGTCCCGAGCCTTTGGCAGGAAGGGTGGGACACAAATCGAAATAAATAAATAAATGGTCAATGACCAACCTACCTACCTACCTAAGGGACCACCTTTCCCCACCATGTGCCCCAGAGAGCATTAAGATCTGGATCCCAAAATTGCCTGGCCCTTCCAGGCCCGAAAGAGGCCAGGTTGGCTACGACAAGAGCCAGGGCCTTTTCTGAGGCGGCCCCTCACTGGCGGAATGAGCTCCCGGATGACATCAGGGCCCTGTGGGACCTTTTGCAGTTGCACGGGGCCTGTAAAAATGGAGCTCTTCCGCCAGGCTTTCAAGTAGGGCACCGCCTTTAACATCATGGCCCTGGCCCTAATATCAACACCATCACCAACCTGGCCTTAACATCAATATCGCCACCAGCCTGATGATTAACAGCCTGGCAGGAGCCTGGAGGCGGCCATTCAAATGATGACAGAATGTTTCTTGTATTATACATCTTGTATTGTAGCCATGTGTTGTGTACCTACGGTTTTATATTGCTATCTTAATTTATGCTGGTTTTAGTATATATATTGGAGCTTTAGTGTATACACAGGGCTTTTTTGGTAGAAAAAGCCCAGCAGGAACTCATTAGCATATTAGCCCACAGCCCTGACAGCACAGCTCATTAGCCTATTAGGCCACACCCCCATGTTACCAGAAGTGTGGTCATCCAGCCTTTGCATGTTTGGCCACACAGCCCTAATGCAGCTAGTCCTAATGAGTTTCTACTGTTGGGCGTGGCCTATTATGCTAATGACTTCCTGCTGGGCGTGGCCAACTGGGGAGCCAGCCAGAACTCCATTCCTGTGCATTCCTGCCCAAAAATAGCCCTGTGTATACATATATATCTATGTTGTTAGCTGCCCTGCCGAGGCAGGAAGGGTAGGATACAAATATAATAAATAAATAAATAATCACACACACCCCGGTGTCCCTCCCCATTTTACTCTTGTACTTCTCTTTTTTAGGCTCTCAATGTTTTGACTGGGGTCTCGACCTTTTGGTGAGCCAGTTGATGAAGAGAGTCAGGACCCAAATGGCCCAGGTTAGCCTGATAATCTCAGATCTCAGAAGCTCAGCGGGATCGGCTCTGGTTAGTATTTGCATGGGAGAACACCAAGGAAATCCAGGGTTGCCATGCACATGGCAAAGCCACCTCTGTACCTCTCTCGTCTTGGAAACCCTACAGGGTGGTCATGACTCAACTGCGATTTGATGGCACTTCCCGCTTCCAATGAACAGAGCATAACTCTACAGGCACTTTGCACATAATAAGCCACTTCACTGTTGTTAGCAGGACAGGCAGGCGGGAATGCTGCCACGGTGAGGTAGCCGCGTTAGTCTATTGTAGCAAAATGAAACAGAGATCCAGTGGCACCTTAAAAGAGTTAACAGCATTTATTGTTAGTCTCCAATTTTTTTTAGTCTTTAAGGTGCCACTGAACCTGTCTTTTGTGATGAACGCTGTCAACTTACTTCGATAGTCTGCAACTTCTGCCTCAGGAAGTCCATCGTACTGCTCGCAGGGATGGTAGCCACCAAAAGGGAAGTGCACTGCTCTTCGTGTTTGTCCAGCTTGGCCGTCAACTCAGCGTGTAGGCCAGCGTACGATTCCCAGAGTTGCAAAGAAGTCTGGGCTTTCTGCAGCTGATCTGCTATGTCTTTGTTGATCAGCACCCACCTATCAGACAGAAGAAGAGGAGGTTGGATTTATACCCTGCCCTTCATTCAGAGTCCCAGAGCGGCTTGCAATCTCCTTCCTTCCTCTCCCCACAACAGGCACCTTGTGAGGTAGGTGGGGCTGAGAGAGTTCTGAGACAACTGCTCTTGAGAGAACAGCTCCGAGAGAACTGTGACTGGCCCAAGGCCACCCAGCTGGCTTCATGTGGAGGAGGAGTGGGGACTCAAACCCGGTTCTACAAATTAGAGTTCGCCGCTCTTAAGCACGACACCACAGACGTTGGCAGGTGCCATGGTGCCCACAGAAACCCATGTAAACACACACACACTTATTGTACCTTGTATGCGCCTCCTTGTATTTCTGGTCAATAAGGTCCGAACATGTGGGATGACACAACTTCTTCAGTTTATCGCCAGCAGCTTGGAGTCTAGCCCAGACCTCTTCACTGCCCTCTGCTTTATCTTGGAGAGACTGTGGAAAGAAATGCTGCGTGGTGAGTGATGACTGACTTTCCCTGGATGGACCCTCGTGTCGGCTAGGATCCCCCCCCCCAGCAGACTCTGTCCGCAAGGCCTTCTCTCCGCCAGGCCTGCCTCTCCTCCGGGAGGCCCCAGGTCTTTTGGGCACGGGCCTTGTGGAGCAGTCTGCTCGGGGGAATGCAGAGGGAACCACTAGTGGCCATTTCTTGTGAGACCCATGGAACTAGACTGACAGGGAGGACCATTTTAGGCCAATTCTCGGTTCTGGTCTTATTTGGAGGAACTGGCGATACCTTTGGCTTTTGTCACTTTTTAAAAAGGTTATTTCTTTCCGATTGCACAGGTGGCCTCGAATGCAGGATAAAGACAGGCTATATGTTTCAAGTAAATAATGCACATGATGTGAAACAATTCTAAGAGATAATCACTCCTTTATGGTGGCACTTTGCCATCAACGATCATTCGGCGGTCATCATTCTGACCATGTGGTGTCATTTCCTTAAATATCTGTACTGGTTTCCAGTCCTTTCAAGCATCCTGCACAAATTCCTTGTTTGTACCTTCAAAGCCTTCCATGGCTTTGCCTTCCCTTCTCTTTCTCTCCTCTCATATCCATGCCTATAACCTTCCGTGTCATATGACCTCTTCCAAGTCAATCACGCACAGATGTCTTAGGGGCCCCCCACTCCTTGAAGTGGCTTCTCTTTTCTCCCCTGCTTTCTCATATGCCTGGAACTGTCTTCCAGGCAGCTGAAAGAACATAAGAGTCTTGATGGATCAGACCACAGGTCCATCCAGTCCAGCCTCCTGTCTCACATAGTGGCCAACCAATTCCTCTGGAGGGCCAACATTGGGGCATAGAGCCTGAGGCCTTCATTAGAACCTAAGAAGAGTCCTGCTGAATTCCTCTAAGTCACCATGGCTAGTACTGCCACTGATAGAGCTATCACCCATGAACTTATTGAATCCCCTTTTAAAGCTGTCTGCTCCTGCAGCCATCACGACATTGTCTGCCACTGAATTCCACATTTTAATCACTTGCTGTGTAAAGTAGTCTTTCCTTCTGTCCATCCTGAGCCTACTGCCCATCAGCTTCATCAGATGCCCTTGAGTTCTAGTCTTTTGGAAGAGGGACACAAATTTCTCTTTGATGCCGCATCTCTTACTTCAAAACTCTCTCCCAAACCTACCTTTTCCATGAAGCCTCTGAAACAGCCCCTGTTAGACACCCTGCTTAATGAGTACCGCCTCAGCAAGTACAACTGAAATAAATGAATATTCGGCTCCCTTATCTCCCCTCTCCCACCCTCTTGTTGTCTTCCTCATCTCACATTTATTTATTGTAAGTTTCTTGGGGGCAGGGGGATGCGATCCTCTTGCAACAAGCACAACTATGCACACTGTGGTAGTGCTATGTAACAATTTAAAAAACCTCAGTATTTGCAACCAGATCCTATCCATCTTTACTTCTGAAACAATTTACGCTTATTCCAACAGGATTTCTATCCCCGTAAGCAATCACAGGATTGCAGCCTTGATCAAAGGGAAGGGGCCATGGCTCAGTCGCAGAGCACCTGTTCCCCATGCAGAAGGCCTCAAGTTCAATCCCCAGCATCTCCCATTAAAAGGAACAGACTGGAGATGAAGCCCTCTACCTGAGACATTGGAGAGCCGCTGCCAGTCTGAGGAGACAATACTAACATGTTGTCGAAGGCTTTCACGACTGGAGTTCATTAGTTGCTGTAGATTTTCCAGGTTGTCTGGCCGTGGTCTTGGCATTGTAGGACCTGACGTTTCTGCAGTAGCTGTGACTGGCATCCACAGAGGTAAAACACAGAAAGATGTATAACACAGAAAGATACAGAGAGTACTCCATCTTTTCTGTGTTACCCCTTTGAGGATGCCAGTCACAGCTACTGGTGAAACGTCCGGTCCTACAATGACAAGACCACGGCCACACAACCCGGAAAATCTACAGCAACTAAAGACAATACTAACCTCTGAGAGACCAACAGGTCTGTCTCAGTGTAAGACGGTTTCACATGCTTGTGAGGAGACACAAGGCTGCAGAATTCCCATACTGAGAGTAGTTCCGTGTAGAAAGTACCACAGTACCTTCATGTACCTCAGGACACATGATTCACTGGCACGTACTCTGGTGGCAGTACACGTTGGTGTAGGTGCACACTGGGAAAGGCACACAGTACTTTGCGGTGGTCTTTAAGGCACCCACACTCCTCATACCAGGTGCTAAGAATATTAGTATGCCTATAGCAGTAGAAAGGAGCTGCGGTGGCTCAAGTGGTTAAGACGCTGAACTGCAGGCTGTGGAAGGTCAGTAGTTCAGCAGTTCGAGACCCGAGAGTGCCGCATGATGGGGTGAGCTCCTGTCTCTAGTTCCAGCTCCTGCCAACCTAGCAGTTTGAAAGCAAGAAATTGCAAGTAGATAAATAGGTACCACTTCGGTGGGAAGGTAACAGCATTCCGTGTCCTTTGGTGTTTAGTCATGCTGGCCACATGACCACGGAAACATCTTCGGACAGCACTGGCTCTTCGGCTTTGAAACGGAGATGAGCACCGCAACCCTAGAGTCGGATTCGACTGGCTTTCGAGCAAGGGAACCTTTACCTTTACCTTTACCTTAGCAGTCGAAAAGAGCGAGAGTCCAGGAGCACCTGAAAGACTAAGGAAATCTGCAGCAGGGCAGGAGCTTTCGTGAGTCACGGCTCACTTCTTCAGCGGCTCACAGAAGCTCCTGCCCTGCCACAAATCTTCTTAGCCTTTAAGGTGCTCCGGGACTCTCGCTCTTTCCTACCGCTACAGACAGACTCGCACGGCGACCCGTCTCTATAGTGAGAAAGGTGGAAGGGCTTTTTCTGTGTGCCTCAGATGCCGAGAACCAGTGAGCCGCGACATGTCATCTATTCAGACTCGTGGCCCGAGAAGCAGGCTGGGCTGGGACTGAAAGCAGAAAGAAAACTGCCCCGAGTGCTGCTCTGCCAACGCGCTTGCGAGAGTTCACGCGGGGACAGATCGGCTTGGCGGCACCACAGCCGCGGTACCTCCCCTCGAGCAAATGTTTGCACAGGTTGCTGTGTGAGCTGAAGAAATTGTTGGAGAGACGGCGACTGGGGGGGTGACATGATGGAGGTTTGCAGAACGATGCGTGAGATAGAGAAGGTAGAGAAGGAAGTACCTTTTCTCCCTTTCACACAATACAAGACATGATTGCTCTGGGGGGGACAGGCAGGATTGCTCCCTTGAGGTATTCGAAGGGCTGCCACTCAGAGGAGGGCAGGGAGCTGTTCCTGGGGGCAGCAGAGGAGAGGACTCGCAATCATGGGTTTAAATTAAGGGCGGGATCTTAGAGAAAACTTTGTTACAGGAAGAGTTGTGCAATAGTGGACTCAGCTGCCTAGAGAGGTGGTCAGCTCCCCCTCCCTGGCAGTCTTTAAGCAGCGGCTGCACAAACGCTTATCAGGGATGCTCTAGGCTGATCCTGCGTTGAGCAGGGGGTTGGAGTGGATGGCCTGTATGGGCCCTTCCACCTCTGTGATTCTAAGAACTCACGGGCACGCAACGAAATTAAGGAGCAGTTGGGTTAGAACAGATTAAAGAAAGTAGTTCTCCTCCCAAAGAGTCATTAACACATGGAATGCACTGCTGCAGGAAGTGGTGGCAGCTACAAGCGTGGACAGTTTCAAGAGGGAATTAGATAAACACAATAGGCAAGACACAGTTGCATACGAACTAGTTTACTCATCTCTCCATCAGGTTGAAACCTATAACCAAAGCTCTGCTTGGGGAACAAACTTTTTCCACTTCCCCCGTTCTCCCACAGTCTATTATGTTGTCCCCATATCCTGGTCCTGGGGGTCCTGGGGACCATCCCTTTAAATGCCGGACTGAAAAATTTGGTAATCTCGATTATTTCCCAAATCCCAATACCATACCAATACTGGGATTTGGGAATGTCGGGAAAAACATGGTATTTTTCGAATTCAATATACCCGAACCCAAAAAAATACCAAGTTTTTGTGTGCACATCCCTAGTAGCCATGTTGTTCTGCAGCAGAAAAGCCAAGGTCAAGCCCAATAGGACCAACGAGATTTCCAGGGCACAAGTTTTCAAGAGTCAAAGCTACTTTCATCAGATACAAACAAGAACAGAGATCCCCGAGACCTTATAAATATCAGAAGGTGGTGTGTGGTAGAGTATCGCCAAGAAGGGTCTCAGGATGCAAAGGCACAATGCAACATGCAAACGCAGCAGTGGAGGAGCAGGAGACAGCCACGGCGGCAATGTGGGGACGTGGCGGAGGGCAGGGGGTGGGGTCCTGGGGTTGGGGAATGAGGCGTGGCCGCAGCCCACAGCCACAGGGCGAGTCCAACCCGGCCCGCAGCAAGAAGGGTGGGGACGGCCAGGAGGTGAGCCAGAGGAGCAGCGAGGAGGGCGGAGTGGTGCACCGATACCCCAGAGCAGGCTGGGAGGGAGGGGCCAGGAGCAGTGGCATCTCAGCCTGTAGGGAGGGGCAGGGCAAAGGCGAGAGAGGACTGGGAGAACGAGGTGTTAATAAAAGGAAGGTGCGGAGAAAGCCGAGGAGGAAGGCTGGGCTGGCTACAGCGAACTTAATGAGAGTCAGAGAGACGGACGTTGAGCTGGACCGTGCTAACGGTCAAAAGCCAGATCCCCAGGATGGGAAGAGCAGTGAAGCAACCCTCTGAAGATCCCGTCATCTGAGGCCGCCCCTCCCTCCTTCCTTGGAGACCGTCCCTCGGCTCCCGGTCCTCCACCCCAGGGGGATTGTTAGCGCGGGCTAGGTGATGTCCGGGCCACCGGTCTCGGGCACAGGTGGGACGGCGACAGGTGGTTGGCCATTAGAAGGACCGGGAGCCCGCGACAGACCTGCTGGATGACCTTGGGCAAGCCATAGTTCTGGCACAGCTGTCCTTGAAAAACAGCAGTTTCTCTCAGAGCTCTCTCAGGTCCACCTACCTCACAGGGTGTCTGTTGTGGGGAGGAGAAGGGAAAGGAGCTTGTAAGCCGCTCTGAGACTCCCTTGGGTAGTGAAGGGCAGGGTATAAATCCAGTCTCTCCTCTCCTCTTCTTCTTCTCTTCTTATTGTAGATATATGTGTTGGTACCTGCCCTGAGCCTACATTGTGGGGAGGGCAGGATATGTCGAACAAGATAGATAGATAGATAGATAGATAGATAGATAGATAGATAGATAGATAGATAGATAGATAGATAGATAGATAGATAGAGATAGAGAGAGAGAGAGAGAGAGAGAGAGAGAGAGAGAGAGAGAGAGAGAGAGAGAGGTCTCCATTCCTACTTTGTGTCTGTTGAAGGGAGCTCTGACTCTCGAAAACCCGTACCCTGGAAATCTCGTTGATCTGCAAGGTGCTACTGCACTCAAATCTTGGGAGTTCACTGCACATATGCCTTTGTGAGAGGTACCTGGAGGCTTTCCACCTGGCTCTTCAGGGTCTCCAGCGTAATCACAGGAGGCTTGCTGTCCTCCGCGCAATAGAAAGCTCCGGCAAGGGCAGACCTGACTTCTTCCCAGGCTTCGTCATAAACCCTCCACTGCTCTAAAGACGCCTGGGTCGAGGACTTCAGCGCAGCCACCTGCAAATGCAAGCAAACGAGTCACACTTGAGAAACAGCAGTGCCGTTTCTGCTCCGCAAAGCACACTTCGGCGGCGACACAAGCGAGGCGTTTTGAAACGGAGAAGCCGCCCCGTTTGTTTTTTAAAATTACTCCAGCGCTCTCTCTCTCTAATGCATGCTGAATAAAAGCCCTTAGGAATTTAACCAACTAATCTGACTGATTTCTCGGGCATCAGGTACGTGCTTCGAACCATCTATCGGGAAAATATGCACATGAGAAAGAGAAGCGTCGAAACTATTTGCGTTGCTAATTTAATTCAAGGCCGAGGCCTCTCAGGGCCGGCAGGATGCATCCTCAGATCACCCTATTAGAGGACGATTTACGGAAATAATACGCTGGCTTACTCTGTGTCGCCAATGTCCACAGGCAAATGTAACAGACAGAGCATCTCTTAAAGTGCTTTAAATTGCAAGGAGAACCAGTGGAACAATTGGGAGCTCTTGATCCAGGAATGCTTAAAATCCCTATAATGGTGACTACCTAGAATTTCCATAGGTGGGGTCATTTACACCAATTCCACCTCCTATGGGAGACCTCTGATTGCCCTAAGATATTCCATGGGTGTCCTCTGTCTGCAAGGGGCAGCACTTTGGGAGGTGTTTTGGACTGCAAAACTTGCCCCTTTCTCTCCAGACCCTGTGGAAATTCAAGGCCAGATCCATGTCTGCAGCATTAGATAAATAACTAAATTGGATGGTGGGAGACCTGAATTCAAGTCTCGGGTTCTCTGTCAAATTATTGTGCGAGCTTGGGGTGAGCTACCTCCTGACCTTATGCCCAGCATCAGCAGAGTGGTAAAACAACTCTCTAATGTTAAGAACATAAGCCAATGTTGGATCAGGCCAAAGGCCCATCCAGTCCAACACTCTGTGTCACACAGTGGCCAAAAATAGCAGGTGCCATCAGGAGGTCCAGCAGTGGGGCCAGGACTGTTGCCCCCCCCCCCCCAAACACCAAGAATACAGAGCCTCACTTGCCCCAGAGTCCCTATCTATACCTTGTGGCTAATAGCCACTGATCGACCTCTGCTCCATATGCTTATCTAATTCCCTCTTAAAGCCGTCCATGCTTGTAGCCACCACCACCTCCCGTGGCAGTGAATTTCATGCATTAATCACTCTTTGGGTGAAAGAAGTACTTCCTTTTACCCGTTCTAACCCGACCACTCAGCAATTTCATGGAGTGCCCATGAGTTCTTGTATTGTGAGAAAGGGAGAAAAGTACCTCTTTCTCTACCCACTCGATCCCATGCATAATCTTATAAACCTCATGTCGCTGAGATTTAATTGTGGGTCTCCCAGACTCTAGTCTGACACCAGTGTTCCCTCTAAGCTGAGTTAATGTGAGCTAGCTCAGTTTTTTAGCCTCCGGCTCACACATTTTTGTCTGAGCCCAGGAAGGATGGCTCCAGAGCAAACTAATTGATGCAATAACCAAATCGCTCGCTCACAACTTTAATGCCAGGAGCTCACAGAGTAGGATTCTTGCTCACAAGACTCCACAGCTTAGAGGGAGCACTGTCTGACACTCCAGCCATTTTACCACACTGGCTTTCAATAAGTAGGTGGGGCAATTCTAGCCCCATCCTCAGAGCAGCCCTCCAACCTCTGTGCCTATTCATCTATGTGGGTCTTGCAACTCCAAGAATCAACTTTCCTGGGAGCAGAAAGGACTGCTGTGGGGAGGGGAGGGGAGGGGAAAGAACCATATCTTTCAAAAGCTTTCTGCTGATAAATTGCTGGAGTTACCCCCAATCTAGGAGCTGCGGTGGCTCAAGTGGTTAAGACGCTGAACTGCAGGCTGTGGAAGGTCAGTAGTTCAGCAGTTCGAGACCCAGGGTGCCACAAGACGGAGTGAGCTCCCGTCTCTAGTTCCAGCTCCTGCCAACCTAGCAGTTCGAAAGCAAGAAATTGCAAGTAGATAAATAGGTACCACTTCGATGGGAAGGTAACAGCGTTCCGTGCCCCTTGGTGTTTAGTCATGCTGGCCACATGACCACGGAAACGTCTTCGGACAGCGCTGGCTCTTCGGCTTTGAAACGGAGATGAGCACCGCAACCCTAGAGTCAGATTTGACTGGCTTTCGAGCAGGGGAACCTTTACCTTACCCCCAATCTCTCTCTTAAAAGTAGCCCCAAATTGACGTGTCTAACCTGGTTGACAGCTCTGCTCCTCTGTTGATCCAGTTCGTCGATTCTTGACACAACCTCCTCAGGAAGTTCTGCGCAGTCACCTAAAGCTTGTTTCAGCTGATCCATATCCTCCGATTTAGTGGCCAACTGGCTTTCTAGTGCCTGGGAACGAAAGGGACAGGGATGAAAATTCTCTTCGGTGCTTATTTACTTCCTTCCTTTATACCTCGCCATTCTCTCCCCCGCCCCTGTGGAGACCCAAAGCAGCTTACATTGTTCTGCTGTCCTCCATTTTACCCTCACAACAACCCTGTGAGACAGGCTGGGCTGAGAGCATGTGATCTGCCCAAGACCACCTAGCGAGTTTCCAAGACAGAGTGGAGACTCCTGCTTGGGTCTCCCAGATCTTAGTCTGACACTTTGATAAGCACACCGTGCTAGTCGTCAAAGGCTTTCACGGCCGGAGTTCATTAGTTGCTGTAGATTTTCCGGGTTGTCTGGCCGTGGTCTTGGCATTGTAGGACCTGACGTTTTGCCAGTAGCTGTGACTGGCATCCTCAGAGGTATAACACAGAAAGATGGAGGACTCTCTGTGTCCAGGTGAGAAAGAAAATGGTAGGCAGGTAATTTATATCTGCTCAGGAGATACCCACCCTATCCCACCTACCCTATCCCACTCCACCTTCCTGAGTAGATATAAACAGCTACTGGTGAAACGTCAGGTCCTACAATGCCAAGACCACAGCCACAGAACCTGGAAAATCTACAGCAACTAAAACCATGCTAACTTAATTCAAGACATATTCGTTTCCAGCCAGTGCTGCTTTTTTGGAGAAATTAGTCCTTGTCAATAGCTTTAGAGGAAAGAAAACAGAGGAAAGAAACCATTTGCAAACAGCAGAAAAATGATGTTTGGATACGTGAGTCACAAGTGAAACACAGCACAGCAGTTTGGAAATATAAACTGGAGCCACGGACTAGACATGTGCATCCTCCTAAAAGTTGCCAAAAGAACCCATCAATGAAGAAGTTGTATATGGAGGAACATACCAAGAGACAACTGTCAAAGGACCTGGAAGCCAAAGTCCTGTTTAAGAACAGTTTGGTCAAGAGAAGCCAAAGGGTATCACTGCCACCTCCGGGTATCACTGCCACGAGTCCACTACCCAGTCAGCCAAGGACCAAGGGACAAAGTCTCTAGCCCTCTCAGGTTCTAAGAACAAGAAAATCAACCCTGCAAGGTGGGACACTTCTAAGGAGACACTTCCAGAAAACAATTATTCTGTTAGCTGTAGCCAATATGGGATAAAGTACTACATTCGGACTGAGGCCCCAAACCCCAAGAACACCACAGAATATAAGTAAAGTGATTTATTATTAACCTGTGCAGGAATATATAATAACAGGGCAGTGAACAGCGAGGATAAAATCATAATGCTAAAATAATCTAAACTAAGCACATTTACAAACATTAATTCAAGATCAGGGAAGTGCTGATCACCACATTGGAGGTCAGGAAGCAATTTTTCTCCAGGCCAGTTTGGATGGAGATCCTGGAGGTTTTTTGTCATCTTCTGGGCGTGGAACAGCGGACACTGGGTGCGCGTGGGGGGAGGTATTTGTGAATTTCCTGCATTGTGCAGGGGGTTGGACTAGATGACCCTGGAGGTCCCTTCCAACTCTATGATTCTATGATTCCAGATGTTACCCAGCAAGACTGAGTCCAAGAGGATTTCAAAGTTCAAAGTAAGTCCAAGACAAGGGCTCTGCTCAGCATGACCCACTCCAAATCAAGAAGTGTCCCAAAGTTGAATGTAATTCAGACACAGGGTGAAACTGGAATGAAAGATCTTCTCTTTATGCTCAACGACCTGCGTTGGCCTGATTCTAGGTGACTAATCAGCTGTATAGTGAATGATGTGCAATTTTGCTAACCAGGTGACTCAACCAGCCAGGTGAATTTGCTAATTAGACCAGACACTCTGCAGCTGCATCAAGTCCATTTAAGTGAATACCTTCTCCCACCCATGGGTTGGGGCACTAATGAGAGGGAATGCCTCCTCCTAAGGGACTCCTGTGGCCTTGAAACTGTCAGGCCTAATGGTCTGACCAGGTTGCCTCCCATCTCCCTTATCTGACTAAAGCATCCCGTTTTCTACAGGGAACTGATCTCTGCAGTTTGGAGATGAGCTGTAATGCTGGAGGATCCCCAGGTCTTCCCTGGAGGCTGGCATCCCCACATCATCCACTGCCTGGTCCTTTCAACTGGAGATGCCAGGGATTGAAGCTGGGACCTTCTGCACGCCAAGCAGGTGCTCTGCCACTGTGACATGACCCTTCCCCAGTGTTTTAAGACAGGGGAAACAAACCCGTATTGTCATCTGTATGTTTTGCTTATGCATTGTTCATTACTGGTTCCTTGTCGGATGGCCCTTGCGGGTGGGGGAAGGGTATCCTTCCTTCCTTCCTTCTGGAGAGCCAGTTTGGTGTAGTGGTTAAGTGTACGGACTCTTATCTGGGAGAACCGGGTTTGATTCCCCACTCCTCCACTTGCACCTGCTGATGTGACCTTGGGTCAGTCACAAGCTCTGGCACAGCTGTTCTCTCAAGGACAGTTTCTGTCAGAAGTTCTCTCAGCCCCACCTACCTCACAGGGTGTCTGTTGTGGGGAGGGGAAGGGAAAGGAAAGGAGTCTGTAAGCCGCTCTGAGATGTCTTTGGGCAGTGAAGGGCGGGGTATAAATCCAAACTCTTCTCTTCTTCTTCTTCTTCTCCTTCCTTCCTTCCTTGCCTTGCCCTTTATCTAAATATACACCCAATCACCACTTATCCTGCAGGAGTAACTAAACCCCCCACCAAACATATAGGTTATGTATTAAAAAGGCATGTACACCCTAGATTTGGACTAATATATTTTTTTAAAATGGTAATAATTATCGAGATATGCAAAGAGCCAAACACAAGGTCCAAGATGACTGGAAGCACACCAGGCTCAAACACTTTTAGGCTCATTTCACACGTTTGTTATTTGCGTCTTCTATTTCTCTCCTGCTTTTCAGCCAGCAGGCGCTTCAAAGTGGCTTATATAAATAACCAAAACTTTAACATACTATAAAAACAACTGAATACTATAACTGAACCATAAACTATAAAACTATAAACCATAAAACTATAAAAACAACTGAAATGCCACCAAAACAAAACAAAACACAACAACAATTCAGCCACACATCGTCATCGTCATCATCATCATCATCATCATCATCATCAAAAGTTTCAGGTAAAGAACTGCAGATGTCCCAGTCTCAACCTCCCCGGGGCTCATTTTTGAATGGGATGATGGACACTAGTAACTTTGGGGTTTGACTCTAGTCAATCGTACCCATGACTTTGCAGACACATTAGTGTCCACCAGGACTCTTTGGGTAGCAGGAACTCCTTTGCATATCAGGCGACACACCCCTAATGTAGCCAATCCTCCAAAAGCTTACAGTAGCCCCTGTAAGAAGAGCTCTGTAAGCTCTTGGAGGATTGGCTACATTAGGGGTGTGTCACCTAATACGCAAAGGAGTTCCTGCTACAAAAAGAGCCCTGGCCACGATCCTTGGTGTTCTATATCAGAAACCATGGGAACTACACTTCCTATAGTTCACGGCAGTCTCTAAGGACTACTGGAATCTTCTAACATCATGTTGTTCCGGTTACCACACCCAACTCCAACAGATGTGCCACTGGACCTTGGGGAAACATTCCCAAACTGGGAAATTGCTCCCACAGAGTGGACAGGAGACTGTGCATCCTCCAGAGCTGAGGGGCCCAAACTGAAGTCTGGGGGCAAGGTCCTTTTCTACAGCCACTTTTTCTTTCCAGTTGCCCCTTGCAGTTGGTCAGAGGTATTTAATTCAAGGCCCGGCTCAGCTCACTGCTCTTTCCTATAACTTGTGGAAGTAATTAGAGAACCACAGCTGCCAATAGAAGGAGATGATGGAACGACAGAGATGTGTAGCGCGCTATCATAATATTAAAGCATCTTCACAAACGTGTCTAGTATCATTTAAACAAAGCTCTAAGTGTTTAATAAGGAATAGAATCTAGAAAATACAATCTACAAAACACAATGAAGGTCCGAGAATAATCTCAATCTAACGACGTTTCCAGGTATACGATTCGTTTCAAATCTTCATCTTCAAATACCTTATGGAAACAAAATATTGACCTTCAGATTGTACTTGACTGGTCTGAAGAGTTTAATAGAAAATGCTGTGCCATTATTATTGGTCCTTCTCTGATGAAGATTTGAAACGAACCTGATACCCGGAAATGTCGTTACATTGAGATTATTCTTGGACCTTCATTGTGTTTTGTAGATTGTATTTTCTAGATTCTAATCCTTATTAAACACTTAGAGCTTTGTTTAAATGATCATAGACTCGTTTGTGAAGATGCTTTAATGTCATGACAGCACGCTACACAGCTCCGTCATTCCATTATCTCTTTCCTATAATTTAGCAGAGTATTCCCAAGCACAGCAACTCCCTCCTTGGGTCTATTAAAGTCCATGGACGTAGAAGGGTGTAAATCTTTTTAGAATAGTACTGTAGGATAACTAGAATGATGCAAAGTCAGTGGATATATGTACACGTGCATATTTCATTCAGGCTACAGAAATCCACATTTCTTGGTGCAAGATATGGTGCGGGTTTTTTGTCCAAAACGGTTTTATACACACGCCTAGCGACAAGCAATATTTTTGTAAAGTTTTTAAGATGTCCCCCCCCACCGCTGCTTAAGATCTTGCAAAACCGTACCTGGCTTTAGTTAACAGCCCTCTTTCCCTTCCTCTCTCCCCTAGTGAGTGGACCTGCTTGCTAAGAGCGTTTCAATCTGTCCCTTATTTATTCACAGAAGCTTCTTGAAAACTAGTTGGAATGAATCCCTCCGTCCCCCGACTAGGAAAACAAAACACTCTGGGGCTCAGCAAAACACTACAGGAAATAAATAACTAAATGATACGCTACTTCGCTGCTTCTGCAAGGGGACAGAAAGGAGAAACCATGGCAACAAAACCAAACTATACCTGCACCTAGAAGGCGGAGACAGGTGGTAACTGGTAAGACAGTCACAACAAATACTGTCAAACTATTATTAGTTTGAGAATTAGGGTAGAGAGCTGCCACTTTTAATCGACTGGGGTAACTGATTAGAAATTTTTCTGACTGACGTAAAAGACAGCCTCAATGAATTTTGTAAGTTAAAAAATTAATTATTTTTCCTATAAGTGTATATTATTAAGTGCAGATGGCTGGTACCGTCTTAGGAAAAGAAGGATATCTTTTGTTAGTCGCATGTTGCCGCAGGCATCCTTTGAGAAGAGGCATGCTGTGAAAGGGGTGGGGTGGAGGCAAAGGGAGACTTACTCTTTTAAGAATGTAAGAAAAGCCTTGCTGTATCACACTAGTGGTCCATCAAGTCCAGCATTGTTGTTGGCCCTCCAGAATAACTGTCTGGCAACTGTGTGAGACAAGATGGTGGACTTGACAGACCACTGGCCTGATCCAGCAGGGCTCTTCTTATGTTCACAGAATCATAGAATCACAGAGTTGGAAGGGACCTCCAGGGTCATCTAGTCCAACCCCCTGCACAATGCAGGAAATTCACAAATACCTCCCCCTCCACACCCCCAGTGACTGCTGTTCCACACCCAGAAGATGACAAAAAAACCCGCCAGGATCTCCGGCTGAACAGGCCAACCTGTTCTTCAAAGATGGCTTTCCCCAGCATTCTGACACTGCACAGAGTGCCTCTTCTCAAAGGATGCCTGCGGCAACACCCATCTAACAAGGATTATTCATTTCCCCCCTTCAAATAGATTATTTATGCAGGCAAGTTTAATTGATTAAAACTCTAAACAATTTCTTTCAGTTAGGTGAAAACCTTAATATTTGGGCTTATGAGCCTTGTAATGTATTTTGCTTTAGTCCTCCAGGTCCGAGTTCAAAGCCAGTAGAGCAGTAGCCAAAATTACAGATAATGGATAGCAGAATGATGGAAGAAGTAGCCTTCCTTAGGGGAGGCTGGAACAAGGTCATTTGGAGCAGTACTGCCGATGCTGTGCCCTTTAGAAGCCCACATATGGTTGCCCCTCGGTCTACATTCCACAAGGTGGCTTTTTTTAAAGGAAGCATTCCACTGAGCTGCATACCACGGCCGAGGACTATCATTCTTAGTTTATTTATTTATTATATTAGGTTTGCATACCGCCCTCCCTGCAAATGGGCTCAGGGCAGTTCATATCAAAGTAATATAAAACACATAAAATCTACTAAATAGTTTAAAATACAGTTCTAAAGCCCAATAACTGTATGGCGCCATCATACAATTCTGCCCCCCCAATTTACATTAGCAATGGAGGAAGAGGTGGAAGCAGATTGTGAATCAAAAGGCTGTTAAGAAATATTAAAGCGTTAAGAAACCATTGCTATTAATAGAAAGCTGCTCTCCTCAACCATACGTTCAGTGGAACATCTCTGCCTTGCAAGCCCTGCAGAATGTAGCAAATCCGCAGGGCCCTGATGTTAACCAACAGAGAGCTCTAGCGAGTCGGAGCCAGGGCTGAAAAGGCCCTGGCTCTGGTTAAGGACAGCTAGACACTCTTTAGGCCAGGGACTTCCCAAATTGCCTTCCCTTCAATGGAGGGAGCATGCCACCTCTGCGGCGTGACTCCAGGGGGATTTAAACCTCTCTGGAGTCATGCCGCAGACGTGACACTCCTCATTGATGGGAAGCACTAGCCTCTCTTCAGTGATAGGAAACCCCCCTGGGGGTTATTATACCCATAGGCAGTGTTCCTCAAGCTGAGTTAGTGTGAGCTAGCTCACAGTTTTAGCCTCCAGCTCACACATTTTTGTCTCCACTCAGGAAGGACAGCTTCAGAGCAAACTGATTTATGCAGCAGCCAATCGCTCGCTCACAACGTTAACGCCAGTAGCTCACAAGTACAATTTCTGCTCACAGAACTCTATAGCTTAGAGGAACATTGCCCATAGGGTATAATCCCGAAACTGGGATTCGGGAATATTGGCAAATATTGAAATTTTGGGGGTTTGGTAGATCCGAACCCAAAAAAATCTGAATTTTTTCCATGCACGCCCGTATTGGGGGGCAACACCAGGAAGGCATCTGGAGTTCTGGTCCTGCTGGTGGACCTCCTGATGGCACCTGAGTTTTCACCACTTGTATGACACGGAGTGTCGGACTGGATGAGCCGTTGGCCTGATCCAACAAGGCCTCTCTTATGTTCTTATGCCTGTTTGGGGAGGTCCAGAAGGCTCCCATACATCCATCAATCTACAAACAATGTAAAACAGATGTCGGAGGACATTCTTATAAGTACTGTTGTACTGAATTTTATTGTATGTAATATTGTTTATTGTTTTTAGTTCTGAATTGGCTTGGCCACTTGTTAGCGAGCCCGGATAGGCGGGTATAAATCCCAAAATAAATAAATAAAATAAATAAATAAATAAGGGGAATAAGGCTTAGGCTGTCGTACTTTGGTCATATCATGAAAAGACAAGTCTCACTGGGAAAGACAATAATGCTAAGAAAAGAGGAAGATTCAACAGGAGACTCAGTACAGGAGGCCACGGCCCTCAGTTTCCAAGGCCTGAGCAGGGCTGTTAATGAGAGGACATTTTGGAGGTCATTAATTCATAGGGTTGTTGTTAAGTCAGAAATGACTTGATGGAACTTAACATACACTCACAATGGAATGGTTCAGGAAGGGAAAGGATTGTAATCGACGCTGCCGTGTACAGTTTGCATTATCTGTTTCTCCCCTCTTACTGCATTGTTTTCTAATTTTGTAATTCCATTTTCTGCATCGCTTGATATGCCACGTCTGATTGCTTTTCACTGGAGGCAAAGCTGCTTGGATCCAACCCATGGATAAACAAACGTTTCAGTTTTGCGATTCAAAAATTCAATTTACCTTGCACTCTTCTGCTGTGTTCTGTGCATGGATGAAACTCAATGGCTTCTCCAGAAGCATTAACCTTCCATTTTGGGCCTCCAGCCAACTGCCCAAGGACTGAGCTCTGTTTTCATTTTCAGTAACAGTCTCCAAAATGTGCTCCAGTTCCTTTATCTGCAAGGTAGTGGTGGAGACATTATTTATTTACATGTTTAATTTGTTTACTCCCTCTCCAGAGACCTGCCTGAGGCACTTAGTTAAAGTAGAAACAAATAAAAGCATAAAAAATCAGCAATAAAAACTGGTCATGAAAAGCAGTGGTCATAAAAGAGGCATAAAAAAGCAGCATGTAGGCTATCTGCAAGTTAGTGGTGGAGACATTATTTATTTAGGCGTCCAATTTGCTTCCTGCCTCTCCAGAGACCTGCCTGAGGCACTTAGTAAAGTACAAACAAATAAAAACATAAAAAATAAGTAATAAAAACTGGTCATAAAAGCAGTGGTTATAAAAGAAGCACAAAAAGAGTAGCATGTGGACTATAAAACCATCAGCTAAAAAAAGAGAATATAAAGCTTTGATTAAAGGCATGGGAAAAGATAAATGTTTGGTCCTCATGCCTACATGACAGTACAGTAGGCACCAGATGAGCCTCAAGGAGGTACACGCCAAAGTTGAGGTGCCATCACTGAGAAGGCCCGTCTCTAATTGCCACCCAGGTAGTGGCACAGTGAGCAAGGGTTGGCAAGTCAGTCTGAAGGTACTGAACAGATAGGCATCTTAAACTTTCTGTTCTTGAGAAAACTATGAAAGAAGAACCCATCCTACCAGTCCCCTCCCTTGCACTTGTGCACCAATCTGTTAAGCTATAGCTATGTATGTTACCCTGAGTTCTCTGGAGAACAAGCGAGAAAAATGATACTGTCAAGCATCTTCCGCCACTCAGCTGAGATTATTTCAGCCAGCACATTTTTCAACCACTGTGGAAAGCAGCTAAAATCTCATTTTTCTTTTACATGAAAGTGAGATTCTCAGGAGCTTGCATTCTGTACTCAATCCAATCAGGGTGTTTCATATCTTAGAAATCCAGGCAGTTTTCACTGCTTTGTTTTTTGTGTCTGTGTTTTAATTCCATTGTTTGCAAATTTCACAATTCGTTACATTATTTGTACAAACTATACTGTCAATATTGTATGTATAAGGGAACCAATTCCTCTGAACTGAGTGATCGTGGGAGAATTTTTTTTTTAAAAAAACCATGATGCTGGCTGTGGCAGCATGTCACTTTTGGTGAAACAAAATTCAGAAACGACACAGGGTAACTCTAGGCATCACTGTGGAAAAAACGATGGTAACACCGTAGAGTTTCCAGCAATTCCTAGAGCTACATGTGACACTTCCAGGTTTTTCTACGCTTAGTGATGCAACGCTGCAGTTGCTGTTGGGTGTCCTCCCCACATCCCCACCCACAGCCCTCCTGCTGGTTGCCAGGCAAACTGGCATGATGTGGTCCATGGGGTCACGAAGAGTCAGACTTGACTGTGCGACTGAACAACAAAATACTGTTTTTAGGGCATTGTTCTCTAATTCTGCCACCCAGTTGTATTCACTCTTCGCTGTGTATCTTCTATTGTTCTTATGGCACTGTTTCAAATTGTGTCATTTGCCTTGAGCCTCAGAGAGAATGCTCGGCTATAAAAAAAAGCGAAGGAAGGAAATAAGGAAACCAAAATTGCCCTGCGGAGTCGCAGCACACACCCGAGTCCTGGGCAAGGCCTTGCCAGGGCAAAGCATGAGCCTGCGTTCTGCGCAAAAGGACATAAGAGGGCGATCGAACCTTTTTGTTCAGAGACCCCTGCAGCCTATGCCATCGCAGATTCATTTCTCCGAGACGCTCTGCAAAGGCCATCCTCTCGTATCGCTTGCTTTCTACGTCGCGAGTCGTCATCTGCAGTAGCGATTGGTTGACGTAATCAACTACCCACTGTTTAAAGTTCATTTCCATCAGGTATTCCTAGGAAGATATAAAAAGAGGGACTTTAAAACAAAAAATAGCAAAAGAAGAGAAAAAGAAAGAGCCTTCCCCAAGTGCCATTTACAGTTTACTTGGCTGGCATTCAAAAAAGCATTAATTCACAAAAGAGTGGTGACCCCTAAATGTGAATGGCTGCTTGGCGAAGTCCTTTGCTAATGGTTACGGGACATGAGCTCTGAGGTTAATGCATCTTCCAGATCATTAAACCACTTGGGCAATGAAAAGAGAGAGAAAAAATATTTTTCTTATTCTTATAAGAACACTCTTTTATCAAGATGCTAATATAGACTCAGAGCTGTTTGGGCCTGTTAGCTAAAGTGGGGCATTTTGGGGCTCTGCCCCGTAAAATAAAAACCCCGCCCCACAAATAGCCATGCCAGAAACCTTATTTCTGAGGAGAGGAACCCCCCCCCCAACTGCCTGCTGCTGGCCATGGCCAGGGTAAGCAGCTTGCCCTTGGCCTTCCCTCTCCCTTCCACTGTGAAATTTTGGAGGGGCATAGAATCAAAGAATGTTAGAGTTGGAAGGGATCCTGCAGGTCATCTAGTCCAACCCCCTGCGCTCTGCAGGAACATAGCCGAAAGACAGCCCTACAACATACTCGAAAAATGGTTGTCCAGCCTCCACTTGAAAACGTTCAGCGAAGGAGCATCCACCACCTCCCGAGGCAGGCTGTTCCACTGTTCAACCACTCCTACAGTTTAGGAGGTTTCTCCTGATATTTAGCCAGTATCGACTCCCTTGTAATTGCCGCCCATTAGATCTAGTCTTGCAATCCGGAGCAAGAGAGGATAGATCTGGTCCATCTTCTACATGACAGCCCTTCAAATATTTGAAGACTGCAATCATGTCCCCTCTAAGCCTTCTCTTTCCCAGGCTAAACATACCCAACTCTATCCTCATAAGACTTGAATTCCAACCCTCTCCCCATCCTGGTTGCCCTCTTCTGGACACGCTTGAGCTTGTCAACATCCTTCCTAAAAGATGGTGCCCAAAACTGGACCCAGGACTCCAGGTGAGACCTTACCATAGTAGAATAAACTACCACCTCCTGTGATCTGGACACCATGCTTCTGTTAATGCACCCTAAGATTGCATTAGCTTTCTTTGCAGTCGCATCGCACTGCAGGCTCGTGTTTAGCTTGTGATCAACCAGAACACTTAGATCCCTTTCACATGTGCTGCTGTCAAGCCAAGTCCCTCTCATTCTATATCTGTGCCTTTGACTTTTTGTACCTAAGTGTATGACTTTGCACTTATCTCTATTGAAATTCATTTTATTTGTCTCAGCCCACTGTTCCAGCCTACCTAGATCATTTTGAACCCTGACTCTGTCTTCTTCGGAATTAGCAATCCCACCCGTCATGGGACCAGAGCAAGAAAGCTTAGAAGAGCACTGTAGAGTGGCACCATTAATACATTTCCAACAATCCTCCTTTCTGCTAGCCTGATTGGAGAAGTGCTGAAGGTGCCACTCTTGAGTGCCCTTCTAAGCCTTCTCGCCCCGTGGAAGGGAACTCAAAAGCCATTTAAATCCCTTCTGAAGGCAATTAAATATCCTCTGAGCTGTTTTTTTCCTAGGAACCGATGTGCTCGTCCTCCTTTAAAGACAGGTGGTCATATTAATTTAATTAACTTTATCTGCCCCATTTAAAATTTAAATGCCCTCCAAGCAAAAAAAATCCTGGCCATGGGCCTGGAGCTGTTCCCTGATGCCACTTGTGTCCACTGGTGGTGATCTGGCCTTGAGTGGACCTTAAGCAGACATTGTGGACAAAAAGCAGGAGATCTAGAAAGGACCAATATACTAGTTTGTACAGCACTGGAAGAATATGCCTAATATGGTCTGTGCAGGTGACCATTAGCTGTACGGGCTACCTTTGCCAGGGACAGTGACTGACGGTGCAATCCTACACAGAGCTACTCCAGCCTAAACCCATTGAAAGCAATGGGGATAGATCAAGATGGGTAGCCGCATTAGTCTATCTGAAGCAGTAGAAAAGAGCAGGAGTCTAGTTCCTTTCCTTCTTGTACCCTTAGACGCTCGCTTGATTCACAAATCTTGAGCAGCAGAAAACATTTATAATGCGAGGGCTAAAAGGACTGAGACAAATTTTGCAATTGTCAGAGTGATCTTGGGATCCTTATCGCTGAGCAAAAGAGCCAGGGTTTCTGGAGTATAGGGGGATGAATGGTTAAATAAAGGCCTAATATAGTAATCCCTCATAATCTCAAAAAATCTGCATTCCAGCAGGGCGTGAAAGGATGTCTCAATCCTATTAAGGCCACAAGGGCAATTTCTGTCAGTGTAGGGCATATTCGAAGATCTCCCTTGCAAAACCACTGTAGGTATAATATTCAGTCTTGCAAACAAAAAAGATCTGCAATAACACGGGATGGTAAACTAGTACATGGGGGGGGGTAAAGATTTTGGGCAAGAAAGAGCAAATAATAGGGTTGAGCAGTGTTCCCTCTAAGCTGAGTTAGTGTGAGCTAGCTCACAGTTTTTTAGCCTCCAGCTCACACATTTTTGTCTCAGCTCGGGAATGAGGGCTCCACAGCAAACCGATTGATGCAGCAGCCAAATTGCTTGCTCACAGCTTTAATGCCAGCAGCTCACGAAGTAGAACTTTTGCTCACAAGACTCCACAGCGTAGAGGGAGCATTGGGGGTGAGCGACTTCTACGGGCTCTCCGAATCAAACTACTATGGTCGATTTACAGGACTTGCTTTTTGATCAGAGACAATGCTTTGGTTTTCCCCGTCTCCAAAAATACCATCAATCGACATTCCAGCTTTCACCCGTTTCTCCTCCAGGGCTTTCATCCAAGTTGATTTGTGGGTATCCCGATTTAAAGCAGCTAACAAACCATCTTCAGTACAGAGTTGTTTTAATCTCAGTTTGAAGGCAAACAAGAGTCCAGTAGCACCTTAAAGACTAACAAAATTTATAGCGGAGGATGAGCTTTCATGCGTCACTGCTCACTTCTTTACATATCTGGACCCTTGCTTGTTTCTACTGGAAGCAGTGGGCTCAGACCGGAGTAACTCTGCATAGGATTTTACACTCACAGAGTTTACTTCCTTCCTCCGCCAAAGGATGGGGGGTAAGACTCCATCACACAACCCATGGACAGTCCACACACCTTCCGGCATATACCTGCAACTGCAACCAAGCGTCACACTTGGCCTGGCAGATCCCTGCTAACAATAGCCTGGGTGGAAGGATTGGTATGGCAGGAAAGGGGCCATGGGGAGATGCTACCAGACTGAAGGAAAAGGTCTTCTGGCAAGATGTTTGCATGCAATGACCCACATGAACATAATACCCAACATAAACCACAGGCATACAGTCACATTTCCCTAGTGATCCATCCCACGATTGGGAGTCGTCGGACCCCAATTCCTGAGTGACCCAAACAGTCCACGCCAGGCCAACGCTCCATTGTGACTGTCTGTTCACAATCTTGCCAAAATAGTATGGAATCAGTTTCTCAGAGTCTCATTCTTCTAGAGCACTACTCACCCTGTACTTCTTGAGAAGGTCCTTCACTTGGTTGCTGGTACTCAGTGTATTTACAGAGGCCTCACGGTGTCTTTCTTGGTCTACGTGGTTTATCCAGGCAATTAATTCTGTGATGGCCTCATTGGACGGCAGCTTGGCCATCAGGAGCTGTAAGAAATAATGCAGAGATTCCTCTTTTTTCTTTTTGTACGGGTAAATTAATAGCATTTGTGTTCTTTTTTTAAAAAAAAAGCAGGGAATACCCTGAACAAAATCTCAGATGGCACTGAAGGGATTTATTTCAAATAAAGATTTAAAAGGTGGGAGGAAATCAGGCAAAGCTGTTTGGGTGCAAGTAAACTATTTACAGAGAAGAGGATCAGATTAACTACAAGCAACTTGGGGTGTGGGAGAATAATGAACCTCAGTGTTCAGCCTTCTGCAGCTTTATACACTGTGCCTTCTTTAGCCTTGAGAAGCTTGCTGAGCTAGTTTTGAGCAGGTAGGTTTAGAGATTTGCCCTTTACCTGGTGAAGCTTCTCTTGGATGCTTGGAAGTTGAGCTATCAGATCTGCCCACTTCTGCTCAAATTCTGCCAAAACTGATCGCAACATGGCTGCATCGGACTCCTTAATAAGCAAAAGCTGATTGCCAGTACTGACGACGGATGATTTCAAGGAAGATTTACCATCAACCTCTTTAAAGAATGCCTAAGGTGGGGTAAAATTTACACAGGAAAGACTTTTACAAAATTAATCATTTGCAAAAAGAACTGTTGTCTGAAGGCCAGTGTGTTGTCTGCGTTGTAATATGAAAACAGTTTTTAATACAAGGAAATTATCACACGCTCTCTCAAAACATTAGAATTTACTAAGCACAAGTTTGGGATGGTATTTGAAGTGTTATATGAGGGGCTTACATAAGAGAAGCCAATGTTGGATCAGGCCAATGACCCATCTAGTCCAACACTCTGTCACACAGTGGCCAAAAATACCAGGTGCCATCAGGAGGTCTACCAGTGGGGCCAGGACACTAGAAGCCCTCCCACTGTTGCCACCCCCCAAGCACCAAGAATACAGAGCATCACTTGCCCCAGACTGAGAGGTCCTATCTATACCTTGTGGCTAATAGCCACTGATGGACCTCCGCTTCACATGTTTCTCTAATTCCCTCTTGAAGCCGTCCATGCTTGTAGCCGCCACCACCTCCTGTGGCAGGGAATTCCATGTGTTAATCATTCTTTGGTTAAAGAAGTACTTCCTTTTATCTGTTCTAACCCGACTGCTCAGCAATTTCATGGAGTGCCCACGAGTTCTTGTATTGTGAGAAAGGGAGAAAAGTACTTCTTTCTCCACCTGCTCTCTCCCATGCGTAATCTTATAAACCTTGATCATGTCACCCCTCAGCCGTCGTTTCTCCAAGCTAAACAGCCCCAAGTGCTTTAACCTTTCTTCATAGGGAAAGTGTTCCAACCCTTTTATCATTCTAGTTGCCCTTTTCTGCACTTTTTCCAACGCTATAATGTCCTTTTTGAGGTGTGGTGACCAGAACTGTACACAGTACTCCAAATGAGGTCACACCACTGATTTATACAGGGGCATTATGATACTGGCTGATTTGTGGCAAAGATTTGTGGCAAAGATCATTCGCTTCTGTCCATCTACAATAGGCACACTGCAGGCTTTTGCAACTCCTATTTGCCTTGAAGTCATGCAGGGAATTTCAATTCTTGAAACGTTTGCTTGGCTTCAGTAATCAAAACGAATTCCTGTTTGCTGTTAGCAATTTAAAAGACAACAGACATGTCCTTTAAAAATATATATATTTCCCCCCTTTAAAATACTAATACGAAACATGAAGCCCGATTCTGATTAGTGAAACCAAGGGAAGATAAAAGAGTTGAACTCCTTCTCCCTTTCCCCACATGGCCCCCCAAGGCAAATTAAGACTGAATAAACCTAAGATTTACATTTCAGACATGTTTGATTTTCTCCTAGGGCTAGGGGAAAAACCTGGATCCTCACTGGGTAACCCTGAACCAGCCACTCACACTCTCACCCTATTCTATTTTTGTTGTGAGGCAAAAATAGGCCCGACATGTCCCGTGTACCCTAGGACAAGTAACAGGATTCAAATGTAACTGACAGGCAAAAATCAGGCTCTCTCAATGGGACTGATCTACAGTAGAAAAAGGAAGCACTTCTTTGGAGTAGTAAATGTTTTTGAAGAAGGATTCCCGTGAATCAATGGAAAGATGCATATCTCACAACAACCGCCCTGTGAGGCAGGCCAGGCTGAGAGTTTGCGGCAGGCCCAAAGTCACCCAGCAAGCTATGGTAGAAATGCAGATTCAGTTTCGGGTTTCCCAGGATCCTTGTCCAACACTGTCCACTGCGCCTCATCTATATTATCCACGATAGCTTAAAACAAAGGAACAGCATCCCTCAAAGGACCCAGTTGGATTGCCAGGTATCAGAGGCCCAAGAGTTAAGATGTGGGGCTCATTCCTGGGGTCCTCAAGATCGCAAGCTGAAATCTCAAGGCAGTCACACACTTAATGGATTTTTCTAAGACTAGTACGTATGTAAGAACATAAGAGAAGCCAATGTTGAATCAGGCCAATGGCCCATCTAGTCCAACACTCTGTCACACAGTGGCCAAAAATACCAGGTGCCATCAGGAGGTCCAGCAGTGGGACCAGGACACCAGAAGCCCTCCCACTGCTGCCCCCCCCAGCACCATGAATAGAGTGCATCACCTGCCCCAGACTGAGAGTTCCCATCTATCTGATGGACTTCTGCTCCATGTTTATCTAATTCCCTCTTGAAACTGTCCATGCTTGTAGCCGCTGCCACCTCCTGTGGCAGTGAATTCCATGTGTTAATCACTCTTTGGGTGAAGAAGCACTTCCTTTTATCTGTTCTAACCCGGCTGCTCAGCAATTTCTTCTCTTTGTAATTACTGCACGTTACCAACTGAAAGTGGGGGGAAATAAGGTGGCACCAACGACACTTTTGGTCCAAAAATCACATCATTTATTACCTGTTGGGCACACGTCTCTTCAAAGCAACCCGCTTGCAATGGCACACATTCAGAGATGCCACGTGACATAATTCCTAACTGCCACCCTGATTACCACAATTCAGTGTTGTATCAGCAGGCTTTGCTCGATGAATCTTGGGGAAGGGCCATGGTTCAGTGGTAGAGCATCTGCTTGGCAGGCAGGAGGTCCTCAGTCCAGTCCCTGTTTTCTCCAGTTAAAAGGACCAGGCAGTAGGTGATGTGAAGGACCTCAGCCTGAGACCCTGGAGAGCTGCTGCCAGTCTGTGCAGATAAGACTGACCTTGATCTATCAGTGGTCTGATTCAGCAGAAGGCAGCTTCGTGTGTATTTATCTGAGGGTTTGGGATGCAGGGGGAATGGCTACCCTAGGACCACACGGGAGAGACAAATAATAGTCACTGTTCCCTCTAAGCTGTGTGGGTGAGCGGCCGCTCATTAACACAGGAAGCCCCGCTCAGCAGCAATGTGGAGCCGCACAGGGTCTTGCACTGCCCATTTTAAGGTTACAGCAGTTATATTCTGCTCAGGATGCGAACTGCCCTGGCTCACTGGGGGGGTGGAATTAGAGGGCACGTTGGTGGAGGGTCTATCACAACTTTCTAGGGGCATGTGGTAGTCTGCTGTGGGAGTACACACACTGAATTAGACTAGGATGGTGGTCACACGCACGAGATAAACCGGGGGGGGAGCAAGGCTATTTCCTTTGGAGGAATTTGACCTGCAGTTGCATGATCACATAGTCCTTTAAAGCGGCGGGGGCAGCCCGCCACTGCGTGATCAGACACAACCGTGGATGAGTCGGGGTTTTTTTTTGGGGGGGGGGGTTGCCATTTGTTTCCGATTCGCTTAAACAGGGAATTGATGAATTGCACCTCCGCACTCAGGGCTCCCTATAGAGTGTGCAATGATGTGCATACTGAGAAGTGGGGGAAAAAACAATGGCACGGATTCAGGATGGCCTGATCGGACCATCCCGATGCCATGAGAGCACGCTGGAGCGATCAGACGGGGAAAGCCCGTCCATGGCCAGTAGCAACCTATTTGCTACTGGACTTTCCCTGGTGTCTTTTTACTCCACTTCTGTGGCGGAGCAAAACGGGTTGCCAACAGGAATGGGGCGCTTCCCAGATGTTTGTGTCTGATCCCACCCTTTAAATCCTCCCGACATTTGTGCCTATGGCGCGACGTGATCGTGCGGGTGATCGTGCCCTAGGAGTTGCCTAGGATCTGACCAATGTTTTTAACTACCGTTTGCCACATAAAACGCTGGTGAACACCAGACTTACCAGTAAGCTGCGGATATTGTTGCTGGCAGTGTTCAGGTCCTGGGATGCGCTGAGAGATTGCTCCTTCCAGAAATTCACCCTCTGCTGAGCAGACTCCAACCACTTCTCCAGTTCCTTCGAATCTCGGTTGTAACTGCAGAAATACATACGGGTGGGGGATATAACCATCAATTGGAAAACCCTGCATGCTCCTTGCTTCTAAACTCTTCTTCAGGCCCCGAGCTGAGATGACACAAAGGCACTGCATGTAATATGACCCAAAGGAGGCAGCTGCAGCAGTGAGGAACCTGTGAATAATAACCTCAGCTGCAAAAGTGTCAGCAGAAGAGACCGCGTTTTATGATCGCGCACGATTTACAAAGAGGGCTTCCCCACAGTGAATTCATGCCCCGCTGTCATCTTTCAGTAACGCACTCCACATGGGGCTCCCTTTCAAAGTAAGTCTGAAATAACTTCTTTTTCAAGATAGAGGCTGCGGTCACAGAAACCAAGTAATCCACTTTCAGTGCACTTTCCAACTGCCACTGAGTCGCAACTGACTCTGGGTGACCCCATGAAACTTCATCTCATGAGGTTTTCAAGGCAGGAGAGGAGCAGAGGTGGTTTGCTGCTGGTTTCCTCTGCGCAGACGCCCTGGAACAAAGTTTGAGTCCGGGGGCACCTTTAAGACCAACAGAGTTTGACTCCGGTGGCACCTTTAAGACCAACAGAGTTTAATTCTGGGTATAAGCTTTCGTGTGCTGGCACGCTTCTCCAGATCCCAGAACAAACTTGAGAGTCATGGGGCACCTTTAAGACCAACAGAGTTTAATTCTGGGTATAAGCTTTCGTGTGCTGGCACGCTTCTCCAGATCCCAGAACAAACTTGAGAGTCCAGGGGCACCTTTAAGACCAACAGAGTTTAATTCTGGGTATAAGCTTTCGTGTGCTGGCACGCTTCTCCAGATCCCAGAACAAACTTGAGAGTCCAGGGGCACCTTTAAGACCAACAGAGTTTAATTCTGGGTATAAGCTTTCGTGGGCATGCACTCTTCTTCAGACCGTCTGGTCTGGTCTTCCTTGGTGGTTTCCCCTCCGAGTACCTGTGTAGTTGTTGTTTTTTTAATTTTTGCACTGTGTGTGTCTGTGTGTGTGCACCCATGCCTGGACATCATGGCGACCTCTGGCGACTCCTACTGGGGCATGGAGGATGTTCTGAGAAGTGGCTTGATAGCCTGCCTCCGCCTCCAGGCCCTGGTATTCCTTGGAGGTCTCCCATCCATATACTTGCCAGGGTCAGCTCTGCTTAGCTTCCAATATCTGACAAGGTTGGGCTTGCCTCGGCTATCCAGGTCAGGCCCAAGTACTTTTGTAGTTCTGAAGCTCTGATGAGATTGAGCTACTAAGGCTGCTGTCATCTAAACCCACCCATTCAATAATCTTTGTCCAGGGGGCCCCACTATGTAATCTCCCATCCTCCAAAGCATGATGGGAAGTAATGTAGGACAGGTTATCATAGCACCAGCACTGAAGTTATAGAACTCCCTCTGCAGGGAAATTTGCTCTCCTCAGGTGCTGGAAAGATAAGCCTGATGTCACCACAGGAAAAACGAGGATACAAACTGGCTCTTAAAAGGCGGAGGAAAATAGCCAGGATACACTCACCTGGTCAAGAGTTTGAACAAAGTCTCAAGTCTCTGTAGCTCATGACCCACTTTTTTGGAAAGAGATGTCCACTGGTCTTCTAATTTCCCAACCTGATTTTCCAACTCAGGGCAATCCGTGAGCTCCATTAATTTCTTCCCTTCTTTCAGTATCTGATGATACCTTCCCTGTTCTTCTTCCATGTTCCTTTTGAGTTGCTAGGAAAGAATAAAAAATGGCATTAAGGTACCAAGAGAGGCAGGGCTGCTGGGGTTTTGTTGCTCTATTTCCAGTCAGTTTTCAAGCTTGCAATTCACTTTTACATATGGTAAGCACTGTCAAATCACAGCTGAGTTACTGTGGCCCCAGCAAGGGGCTTTTAAGGTGAGTGAGAAGCAGAGGTAGTTTGCCATGGCCTTCCTCTGCAGAGTCTTCCTTGGTGGTCTCCCATCCAAGACTTATGGCAACCCCAACAAGGGGTTTTTAAGTCGAGTGAGAAACAGAGGTGGTTGGCCATGGCCTTCCTCTGCAGAGTCTTCATTGGTGGTCTCCCATCCAAGACTTATGGCGACCCTAGAAAGCAGCTTTCAAGGCAAAGGAGAAGCAGAGGTTGGTTGGCCATGACCTTCCTCTGCAGACCCTTCCTTGGTGGTCTCCCAAGCAAGACTTATGGCAATCCCAGCAAGGGGCTTTCAAGGCAAGGGAGAAGCAGAGGTGGTCTTCCATCCTTTCTCGGTGGTCTTCCATCCAGGACTTACAGAGGCCCTAGTAAGGGGCTTTCAAGGTGAGTAAGAAGCAGAGGTGATCGGCCATTGCCTTCCTCCACAGAGCCTTGCTTGGTGGTCCCCCGTACAAGTACCAATCCTGCTTAGCTTCCGAGATCTGACGAGATCGGCCTATACCATTTCACATTCCAATTCATTTATTTAAACAGCCAAATAGGAAATGGGAGAAGCAAATTTAGTTATACCACCTCATGAACATCTAGCTTCTTTCAAGAACCAAAGCAGGTTTTATTTATGATCAGATTTCTATCCCACCTTTTGGTTTAAAAATCGACACCCAAGGGTTTTGTAATTCTCTTGAACCGTTAGCCTTTTTTCCAGCTTCAATGAAAATAGGAGGTGTTGCCTCTCTATTTTCCTCCTCCTGCTGCTTGGACCATTTCACTTTTCTCAGGAATGACTTAGTCTATTCTTTAACTGCCCCTCCCTCAGCTCAGAGCCATTTCTCCATTTCTATTTTCCTCGTTAAAGAGTTTGCAAATAATAACACTTGCTCTCTTTCATCCTTTCTTTCTATCGCACTTGGAAGTATTTGCCCAAATATGATTACATTAACTGTGGTAAAAGATGCTATAACGACTTAGACCACAGGGATCTGGTCCCATATAAACTTTCCTGTAGCTTAAGACCAGCTAGGTGAGTCTCTGTTGCAGGTATTTATTTATTTACGTTACCTATAATCTGCCTTTCTCACTGAAACTCAGGGTGGATTATGGGTGTAAATCAATGCAATCAACAGAATGGAGACATCCAAAAAGCAAAAGTTGGTTTGCAAAAGTTGCAAAGGTTGGTTTGCAACAGTGGGAAGCCAAACAGAAATAAGAAAACAGATTTGAAACAAAGCGTTAACACAGATGAAGATGGATAGCCGTGTTAATCTGTCTGCAGCAGTAGAAAAGGGTCCAGTAGCACCTTAAAGACTAACAAAATTTGTGGTAGGGTAGGAGCTTTCGTGAGTCACTGCTCACTTCTTCAGAACCATTAACTTGATACATCAAATGATGCAGAAATTTTAAAGTAAGATCATACTCACAGCAACCATCTTACCACTTTACCGAGCAAAGTTTTATTTATTTATATCCTACCTTTCCTTTTGGCTTGGAGAGCCACTTTGGCGTAGCGGTTAAGAGCGGCGGACTCCCTACTTCCCCACAAAGCTAGCTGGGTGACCTTAGGCAAGTCACAGCACTCTCAGCCTAAAAATAAGCATAGCTTGCCACCTAGTGGTGCCAAAAAAGAGCTACAGCTTCGGAAACCATCCCTTCTGGGATCTCCTGGTTATTCCACACATAATGCCATATGATAATTAATTAATTTGGCTTGAGTTTGAAACCTTGCTTCAATCTAAGGATACTTCCTCTCAATTCTTCCACTGGAGGAAGGGTCACTAGTTAGAGGAAGCCTCCTTAGGCAGGAGGAAGGCTACTTGGGGGATGGTTGGATCCACCCAAGGATGTACTCTGTGTGTGGAAAGTGCCATCCAGGGCTGACTTATCCATTAGGCAAAGCAGGCACAGTGCCTAGGGCCCACAGTACTTTTAGGGGCCCAAGAGAATGTTATTTCATTTCTGTGCATCTGATGAAGAGAGCTCGAGATCAAAAAAGGCTTATTCCACCGTAACAATGCTTTTCTCTTCAAGGTTCCGCTAGTGTCTTGATCATATTTGTTGCAACACACTAATACGGCCACTAGGGTTGCCAACTCTGAGTTGGGAAATTCCTGGAGATATAGAGGTAGATCCTGGGGAGTGCAGGGTTTGGGGAGGGAAGGGACCTCATCAGGGATATGAGATGCCATAGAGTTGGCCCTTTGAAGCTGCCATTTCCTTCCCCAGAACTGATCTCCGTACTCTGGAGATAGTTGTAGTTCTGGTAGATCTTCAGGTTCTACCTGGAGGTTGGTAACCCTAATGGGTACTTCTCTCAGTTTTGTAATGTGAAATCCATACCTTGAATTATTACTTTTTCTTTCTGAGAACCAGAATATGAAGAAATCAGAAAAATAATGTCTCATCAAGACAGCCTATGAAGCTTCTTGTGGGTACCCCTTTACCAAGACCCAAGAGGCCTCGTTTCTTCCTTCTCTGTCCCAAAACCTAACGAACATCCACCATGAGAATCTAAGAAGAACAGGCCTGCTGGATCAGACCAGTGGTCCATCTAGTCCAGCATCCTGTCTCACCCTCCCATTCAGAACAGTCCTTATTTGTTTTTTTTGTTCACAAGATTTATATGCCACCTCTACAGAGTCCTGGTCAAGGCTTATCTTAGCTCCTAGTTCAAGAGTTGGAATTGTTGTTCAAGCGATGCCGTTCCAGCGGGCTTGAATCAGTTCTCAAGACAACGGTAACAATGTCAGTTGCCGAATCTAGGGACAAGGACCTACCTGGAGAAGTCCAGACCTTTCCATTAACCTTTTTTCTGTTTCTTCCACCAGAGTTACAGAAGGCATGGAAGACGACAGCGCCTCTAGTGTTTGGCAGAAAGAGGCGTAAGTCTCATCAAATTCTATCCAGTCCTAAAGAGAGGAGACTCATCTTCAGCATGGCTCAGTAAGTTTACAGTGTCATCCCAAGCAATGTTATACCATCTCCCCCTACACACACCTCCACAGTCCCCAGCAAAATCAGGCTCCCGTGGAATTTTAGAAGTTAAAGAACAAACTAAGATGCAGCACATCACTGTGGTGGACTCAGGGACACATTAGCCTGTGCTCCTGCCAGTGAAGAGTGGTCCTCAGTGGAACAGGCTTCCTCGGGAGGTGGTGGGCTCTCCTTCTTTGGAGGTTTTTAAGCAGAGGCTAAGTGGCCACCTGACGAGGCAGATCATGAGAGGGAGGGTGGAAGGGATGAGACCGTGCTTGGCTCTCGTGGCCCTTCCTTATATGCTCGGGGTAACGTCGATCGCCACTTTGGGGTCAGGAAGGAATTTTCCTCCAGGCCAGATTCGCCAGGGATCCTGGAGGTTTTTTGGCCTTACTCTGGCTGAGTTCAGACTGGCAATTTGCCCCGCTATAGCCACGTTTCAGCGACGTTTCAAAAGCGGATTAAAGGCGTTCACACGGGCACATCTGCCTGGCGTTCCCCACCCGTAGGCAACCCGTGCTGCTCCGCTTCGCTCCTGCGTTTAACAGATGCCTCATAAAAGTGGTAGCAAATCCCCAAAGAATGCCTTTATGTCATGTTTGCCCGCTTCCCGGCAGTGTGAACGCTATGCGGAAAAGCCAGGAGCAACCCGCGTTGCGCATAAGGGAGCAGCGATATGATTGGCTGTGCTCCGCTCTACCGCCCAATGCGGTGCCGGCACAACGGGATCCTCCCCAAATCGGATGCCTATGTGTGTATGGGCGCATCAGTCCAAGCTGTGTATGGGCGCATCAGTCCGAGCTGTGTGACTAGCTCCCGCTGCAAATTGCCAGTCTTTCCTCAGCCTCTGGGTGTAGAACAGGGGTCATTGGGGGCAGGGGGGGAGAGTGAAGAAGAAGAGATTGGATTTATAGCCCGCCCTTCACTACCCGAAGGCGTCTCAGAGCGGCTTACAATCTCCTTCCCTTCCCCTCCCCACAACAGACACCCTGTGAGGTAGGTGGGGCTGAGAGAGCTCTGAGAGGACTGCTCTTGAGAGAACAGCTCTAAGAGAACTGTGACTGACCCAAGGTCACCCAGCTGGCTTCATGTGGAGAAGTGGGGAATCAAACCCAGTTCTCCAGATTAGAGTCCACCACTCTTAACCACTGAAGTGGCGGGGTTATGGCAAATTTCCTGTGTTGTGCAGGGGTTGATGACCTTTGAGGTCCCTTCCAGTTCTGTTTCTATGTTTAGTCTGGCCCTAAGAGTACCTGTTTTGTGATGCACAAAACGAAACACTAAAATGGCCTGGCATCATGCCCAGCTGAGAATCCTCTGCCCACAGTATATTTGTATCAATTTTTAACACCATTCTTCTTGAGGGTGTTTAACTCCTATGTCAATATTGGCAGAAAAGTGGAACAAAGACTATAATAATACATAAAATATCCCCATGGTTCTGATTCGATTCTATTACCTGCAATTGTCTCTCCAAATGGGTTCCGCGTTGGACTGCCTGCTGCTCTAAAGATTTGATCTCTTCAACCAGTTCCTTCCAGAATTTCTCTCTCTTTTGTAACAGAGAAGGTGCCACTCTTTTGAAGCACATTTCCACAAGCCGCATGTGAGCGTTCAGCTTGCAGAAAAAATTCTGGGCTCAGAAAAAGGAAAAACAGAATCAACAAACAGGTCAAGAAATCTACAGTTTAAAAAAATGAAACAAAAATGCTTTAAGTATATACAGTACTCGCAACAGGGCTTCAGTCATGTTAACCTCCATTTTACTACCCGTCCAATCTCGGAAGCTAAGCAGGGTCAGCCTTGGCTAGTATTTGGGTGGGCGACCTTCAAGGAATACCAGGGTGTAACATAGAGGCAGGCACCTCTGAAACATTTCTTGCCTTAAAAAAACAACTCTAGCTTGCCATCTAGTGGTGTATAATGCTAAAAAGCTAGAACTTCTGGCTGCCAGACAATCTTAGGATCTCCTGGCTATACTATACACGCTGCCATACAATAATTAATTAACATCACTGGATTGTTATGAGGACAAATTGGAAAGTATGTGAACAATGTGCGCCACTTTGGGTCTCCACTGAGGAGAAAAACAGGATATAAATGAAGTAATCAAATGACAAGCGGTGTGAAAAAAAGTACTTTGTGTGTCCTGACTCTACTCAACTACACTGGGTGGTAGAGAATTCTAGCATTATTAGGAGGGGGGGAGATTGCTCTTTCTAAGGTAAAGGTAAAGGTAAAGGTTCCCTTGCTCGAAAGCCAGTCGAATCCGACTCTAGGGCTGCAATGCTCATCTCCGTTTCAAAGCCGAAGAGCCAGTGCTGTCCAGAGACGTTTCCGTGGTCATGTGGCCGGCATGACTAAACACCAAGGTGCACGGAACGCTGTTACCTTCCCACCAAAGTGGTACCTATTTATCTACTTGCAATTTCTTGCTTTCGAACTGCTAGGTTGGCAGGAGCTGGAACTAGAGACGGGAGCTCACCCCGTCATGCGGCACCTGGGTCTCGAACTGCTGAACTACTGACCTTCCACAGCCTGCAGTTCAGCGTCTTAACCACTTGAGCCACCGCAGCTCCCTTGCTCTTTCTACCCTGGGCTTAAAAACTCATGTTGCCCCAAAATCACAGATATCATCTTTGTCTCTCATCCATTAGACATGAACAGCAAGTATGCCAACTAAATGCAACAGAAACGGATAACTGGTACTAAAACAACTAAACCCCGTTTTCCAGATACGATCCTAGTATATAATTATTTGAGCAAAGGATAATACCATTTGGAATGTTTTACATCTGTCCACAGAGTCAGCTGTTTGCAACGAATGGAAAACAAATGGCTAATTGGCTTCTCTTAACTTAAAATCCCAAACACTTAAGTGGGGGGATGATGTTGTGGCCTGTGCAGTCTTTCTCTTGGGCATTCTGTAAACATTAATCTGCACTAGTGAGGTTGCATGCTATTCCTGGCAATATAATTGTAGCCCTGGGTGGATTCTGATTGCCCACGACTGCGGTGACGACCTCCCCCCCTCCTTCTCCCATACCTTTACTCAAGTGCGACGAAATTATGTTAAAAGCCCTGAATGGGAAATAAATCCTAAACAAATTAAATATGACTCTCTCCTATACTTTACGTCTCTGTGGCAGGTGTGTCTGATTTAAATGAGGCTGTGTCTCTTTGAGAAACATCTCGTGTTTTGAGCATTAATTGTTCGTCATAATTTTGCATGCATATAAATACGACTTCTGGTGGTATTACAGTGCTTTGCAGACGTTAAGACTTATGAGGCCCTACCAAGCTGTACTGAGTACTACCATGCACTACAAACATTGGATTTAATGTATTTATTTATTTATTGGATTTCTACCCTGCCCTCCCCAGCCAAGACCGGCTCAGAGTGGCTTACATAAAATCAATACATTGTTTACAATAAAACATGAATATAAATTTAGATTAAAACAATTCTAAAATCATTAACTGAACAAACCTTTCCCCACACATTGGGAACTGCTGTGTTTTTTCTCCTGTGTTGGTCTCCTTACGTCTATGAAGATTATTGTTAGTTACAGGTTATTTGTGCTCTCGTTATTTTTAGCTGGATTATTAGCTGGAAGTGTCACGGATAGAATCCTGAGGGTTTTTTTTAAAAAAACACATCTGACTAGAACAGAAAATATACAGCAGGGATGGGTGTGAACTGGGGAAATGGCGTTTCGTTCCGATTCGTGGTTTGTGAGGTTACACGAACCACGAACTTCCCCCATTTAACAAACCGGTTCAGTTCTGCTGGTGGTGGCTCCCCAAGGCCTGCAGAATGGAAGGGGGGGGTAGATCCTACAAAAGCCATTTAAAAGGAAGGTTCCCTTTAAACGGCTTTTGCAAGCAGGCACCGTACGCAAGTGAAGTCCAAGTGATGAGTTCACCACTTCTGGGTGAACTCACTGCTTGGACTTCATTCATGCACAGCACCCACTTACAAAAGCCATTCAAAGGGAACCTGTGTACTTAGGACGCTTTATAAATTCAAATTATAAATAAAAAACATATAAAATACCTTGTGATCTTGCAGATGAAGCTGCAAATTCAGTTGACTGGTCGCTTTCAGATCCATCACCTGGGCGACTTTCTCTTGCCCAAGATCTACGAGTTCCCTTAGTCCACGTAACAAAGGTTCATACTGTCGTTCACTAATAAACGGAGGGGTTAGCTCCCTTTGTTTAGCTCTTAGGGTCCCCCAAAGGTCATCCAACACATCCTAGGAAACAAATTCCACTTGTCATTATTGACATGAATAAGCCACCAGTTAGCTCTTAGCCAAATATGATGATAGGTTTTTCTACTTGTTGAGAATTCAGATACTGAAAGAGCCAGAATCTGATCCCAATGAATGCAAACCAGGTGATAGGCCCTGAGAGTACACCCCATTGTCAGTTAGGATGTATTACATACAAGGTACTGTTGGAATGTGTGGAAACGGAACAGCACCAGAAAGCAGTCACGGCCAGCACATATAAACCAACAGCAGCAAAGAAACTGGAACATTGCTTTAATCTTAATGGAATAACTCATAATCAACTTAAGCTGATGAGAGCATTACTTAGACCAGAAGTATTATTTCCAGAATGGTTCTCCTTTATTACTTTCACAAAATAATGGTTCAGCAAACACAAATCCACCCATCTTACATTTTGGAAAGACATAAGGGCCCTGCTGGATCAGACCAGTGATCCATCTAGTCCAGCATCCTGTCTCACACAGTGGCCAACCAGTTCCTCTGGAGGGCCAACAACAGGGCATGGAGGCCGAGGCCTTCCCCTGATGTTGTTTCCTGGCTCTGGGATCCAGAGGCTGACTGCCTCTGAAAGTGGAGGTTCCCCTCAGTCATCACAGCTAGTAGCCACTGATACACCAGTCTTCCATGAACCCATCTAATCCTCTTTTAAAGCTGTCTATGCCCATGGCTATCATTGCATTGTCATCCCGAGTCTGCCACGGGGACATGGCACCATTTTACAGCTTGTTTTTTCCAACGGCAAAGTGCTTCATGGAGCCAGTATTACTGCAGGCCACGTGGTGGAGGGGATGAAGGTCTCCTGTCCCCACTACACATCTTAGGCTCCTGAAAACTGCACAGGACGGAGACAGTCGCCCCACATTCTCCTGTGCCACGGTCCCCAGCAGGATCAGGCTCCCAGCTCTTGAAAACAGTGCGAGGGGTGGGTGGTGGGAGGGACAGGAAACTTTTATCCTCCCTCACCGTGATCCCCAGCAGGACTTTTTTTACTGTCTTTACTGTTTTTGCAACTGGAGTCTTAAACAGGAAACTCTCATCCCACAACAAACCTCATTTCACAGGATAACATGGAAGGATTTAAAAGTCGCCCCTGCAAAAACTGTCATGTGATTTGACAAACAGTTGCTAGAAATTTTGCCACATGCAGGGTAGTCTGTTATCCCCAGCAGGACTGCCCCCCCCCCCCAGCATTCTGAAAGATGAAAAAACAAACAAACTCCAAAATGGTGCAATGCAATGCTCCCTCTAAGCTATGGAGCCCTGTGAGCAAAAATTCTACTTTGTGAGCTACTGGCATTAAAGCTGTGAGTGAGCAATTTGGCTACTGCAGAAATTAGTTTGCGCCAGAGCCATCCTTCAAGAGCTAAGACAAAAATGTGTGAGCCGGAGGCTAAAAATCTGTGAGCTAGCTCACGCTAACTCAGCTTAGAGGGAACACTGGTGCCCTGTCTCCACTGAAGAATCAGGGATTCAGTAGCATCTAGTTCAGCTTTATGACGAACTGTTTTGTGAGGTACAAAACAAAGTGCTAAAGTGGAGTTCCATCATGCCTACCTGAGAATGTTCTGCCCGTACAACATTAGCATCCATTTCTGATCTCGTTTGGCCCTTAAACTGAAAGAATCTACTCGATGGGTGTCATGCCTGTCCTTGACTCAGCCCCTGAACCAACCCCTGACAGCCAAAACAGGGAGGCTTCGGTACCTTTAAGGGCTGAAGAGGCACCAGGACCTGCAACCGATGTAAGTGCTGTGGAGGATACACAGCAGCCTGAGCCAACTGTGGGACGCTTTGCACCTGGAGCAGTGCCTGAAGCAAGCACTTCACCACCTGCTTCTCCCCCACCTGTGCACCGGCTAAGGGATTGTCGGCGTCAAGACCTGGCCAGCCGAAGAAAAGAGTCACGCTCCAGAGGGCAAAGAACCTTGAGCCCTGAGTATTATAGCAGCAGTCAGGACCTTGCTCACAGGTGCTCATGGGCTATGGAGCCAGAGCACTATTTAGGAAAGCCTCTGGCCATGAGCACACTTGTGCTAGCAACGTCGTTGTCCACAGGGGTACCACAGGGATCAGTACTCGGTCCCATGCTTTTTAACTTGTTTATTAACGATTTGGAATTGGGAGTAAGCAGTGATGTGGCTAAATTTGCAGATGACACGAAGTTGTTCAGGGTGGTGAAAACCAGGGAGGATTGTGAGGCACTCCAAAGGGATCTGTTGAGGATGGGTGAGTGGGCGTCAACGTGGCAAATGGGGTTCAATGTGGCCAAGTGCAAAGTGATGCACATTGGAGCCAAAAATCCTAAATATAAATACACGTTGATGGGGTCTGATCTGGCAGAGACTGACCAAGAGAGAGATCTTGGAGTCGTAGTGGATAACTCGCTGAAAATGTCTACACAATGTGTAGCTGCAATAAAGAAGGCCAACGCTATGCTGGGGATTATTAGGAAGGGAATTGATAACAAATCAGCCAGTATCATCATGCCCCTGTATAAATCATTGGTGCGACGGACCTCATTTGGAATACTGTGTACAGTTCTGGTCACCACATCTCAAAAAGGATATTATAGCATTGGAAAAAGTGCAGAGAAGGGCAACTAGAATGATAAAAGGGTTGGAACACCTTCCCTATGAAGAAAGGTTAAAATGCTTGGGGCTCTTTAGCTTGGAGAAACGACGGCTGAGGGGTGACATGATCGAGGTTTATAAGATTATGAATGGGATTGAGCAGGTTGAGAAAGAAGTACTTTTCTCCCTTTCTCACAATACAAGAACTCGTGGGCACTCTATGAAATTGTTGAGCAGTCGGGTTAGAACAGATAAAAGGAAATACTTCTTCACCCAAAGAGTGATTAACATATGGAATTCACTGCCACAGGAGGTCGTGGCAGCTGCAAGCATGGACAGTTTCAAGAGGAAATTAGATAAACATATGGAGCAGAAGTCCACCAGTGGCTATTAGCCACGGGGTATAGAATGAGAACTCTCAGTCTGGGGCAGGTGCCCTGGCCCCACTGCTGGACCTCCTGATGGCACCTGGTATATTTTGGCCGCTGTGTGACAGAGTGTTGGACTGATAGATGGGCCATTGGCCTGATTCAACATTGGCTTCTCTTATGTTCTTATGTTGTCAAGACCTGAATCTTTGTATCTCGGCCTCAACCCTTGTGAAACTCTTACCGGCTTTTGACCCTTGGCTTCGTGGACCCTGCATTTCTCTCTGACTCCTCTGGCATCGTTGTGATTTATGGACTTGACTCTCTGGTATGTCTGACCCTACTTATGGACTGTGATTTAAAACCTGTTTGAACCGTGCTACCTGATTTACTCGGCTTTAACCTTGGACTGTTCCTGGACTTGTGCTCATTCGTGTCGCACCTTGGGGTCCTGCCCTGACAATGGGAAAGTGTTTTTAAGGTTGCAGTGTAAGAGGGTCAAAAGTTGCATTTCAGAGCAGGGTCAGCTCTACATTGAGGCAAGGTGAGGTAGGGGCGTGAGGTGATGGACTGGGGGCAGTTGGGTAGCCGCCACTGCAGCTTCTGCCTTTCTCTCCTTGCCACGGCGGCCTCCGCATCTTCCACTGCCCACTGCCACTTGCCTCCACTCCTGCGAATGCTCCTTTCCTCTTTGTACCCCTTAAGTAGATCTCCTAATCCCACACAGCCATACTACACCGCATATACTATCCTCTCTTGACAACTGCCTGGAAAGATTCAAGGCACTGCATGCATTCTGTGAGCAAATTTACCTCCAGTTTATAAACGTCGTGGATCAGGGCAATGGGCAACTTAAGTCTCTCTGCGTGATCTCGCAGTTTCGCTGCCTGTGTCTCAAAGTTCTGAAGTTCTTCCAGCTCGTGGGCGTCGATCTTCTAAATGAAAGACGGAACGATTGGTTTTCATGTTTTTCATATTAGGAGCAGTGAGGTCACTGGGACACCCCTCAGACCCACCAGCTCTTTATTACATCATCACAAGAAGGAAAGTAAGTTCCTCCTCCATCTTTCATGTTTTAATTATTGTTTCTATGTTTCTGAATGTGTATTTTAGCTCTGGTTTAAATTGTTTTAATGATGTGTTTTTGTGAAGAAGAGATTGGATTTATACCTGGCTCTCCACTCGGAGTCTCAGAGTGCCTTACAAACTCCTCTCCCTTCCCCTCCCCACAACAGACACCCTGTGAGGTAGGCAGGGCTGAGAGAGCTCTGACAGAAACGGCTCTTTTTCGAGAACAGCTGTGCCAGAGCTTGTGACTGACCCAAGGTCACATCAGCAGGTGCAAGTGGAGGAGTGGGGAATCAAACCCGGTTCTCCCAGTTCTCTCCCACACTTAACCACTACACCAAACTGGCTTTTGTGGGCTTTCATAACATTTGAGACAGCATTTTTTATTAGGAATGTTTTTAATTTGTTAGCCACCTTGGTGGCCCTCATGGGGACAGAAAGGCGGAGTCTAAATTTTGTAAAATAAATAAATGAAGTAAGCGAGGAGCAGAGAACATAAACGGTGTACACAAGATCAAATTCGCATTCCTGTAATTAGGTCTATAAAAATGGGTGTGACTGGTTGGATTCAGACTACATTCTCTGGAATGGAAATTTCTTTCCTGCCCCCCCACTGCTGCCCACTGTCCCCCACAAAATCTGCTCCCCCCTTGTCCTCTGCCCCCCACAAGCTGCAGCAGAAAGGAGCAATCAGGAATCCTATTCCATGAAAAAGAAAATTTAGTGCAGATTCAGGGCCACGTTTGTAGTTTGTGACACAACCTGCAGCTTAGAAGGGAAGTTGATGTAACCCTTTTCATAGACTTGTGCCCTTATTCCAAGATGCTTTGTATCTTCACCAGTTTAGAGAACTTTCCAGCCAAACTAAGGCTTTGATAAATACACGGCTGCTGCTGATTAAAGGCCACTACGCATTTGGCTGGCTCCCTCCTCTCCGAGACATCTAATGCAATTTCCCCGCTCCGTCATGATGTCACAACAGTGACATCACAGTGTCAGGACTTAGGCTAAATTCTAGTAGATATTATGGAGGGGAGTTAGAGCACGTAGCTGTTGGTTTTGCCACAGACACGTATTTACCATAATGACTGGTTTGGCTTTGAGAACTGTAGATACATATTTCCTTTGCTGAACTGTAAACACTTATTTGCTGGTGAGCGATGATTTGACTGGTGAGCGATGATTTTGAATACGCCCTTATTGGTTAAAATGAGTAAATGTTTGAAAAACCAAATCGTTTGTGTGTGTGCATGCATGCATTACTGCCACAAGTATATAATAATAATAATTAAGTGCCATCAAGTTGCAACCAACTTATTAATTTATTTATTTCAATTTGTATCCCGCCCTCCCTGCAAGCGGGCTCAGGGTGGGCTCCATCATAAAATTCACAGCAGAACAAATCGAGAGTTAACATATATCTAAAACAGCGATCAATCTAAAAAGACTGGTGCCTCAGCAGATCTCAGCAGGAAACAGTTGGTTCCCAGGTGGCCATTCGGATCTAAGGTCAATGGAGGGGAGGCCAGTCAGAAAGTGGGCGCCCACTGCCTCAACTAAAAGCCTGGCGGAAGAGCTCTGTCTTGCAGGCCCAGTGGAATTGTAATAGGCCCTGCAGGGCCCTGATTTCTGACGGGGGCTCATTCCACCAGGTAGGGGCCAGGGCCGAAAAAGCCCTGGCTCTTGTTGAGGCAAGTCGGACATCCCTGGGCCTGGGAACCACCAGGAGATGTTGATTAATAGATCGCAAGTTCCTGAGGGGCTCATATGCAGAAAGGCGGTCTTGGAGATAACACTGGCCCCTGGCCGTATAGGGCAGAGTTGTCGAACTCATTTGTTACAAGGGCCTGATCTGACATAAATGTCACTTTGTTGGGCAGCGTCGTGTGTGCCGTAAAATGTAATGCCAGGTATTGGAGATATAAACTGTATAAAGGACAGCAGCTGGTAAGGTCCAAGTTGGTGTATCCTCGCTGTAAGGCCTCATGGGCTGGGGGGGAAGTGTGGAAAGGAAAACCTGTAAGGTCCGACTGGAGAGCCAGCACTGGGCAGACGCCCCCACAGTGCTTGACTGCTGCAGACGAGGCTGTTCTGCCATGCTGGAGCCACAATCCCTCCCGAGTGGTCTTCTGTTCCCTTCTTTGCCCTAGTTGCTCGTGGGCCGCATAAGAGCCCTGGATGGGCTGGTTCTGGCCCCTGGGCCTTTTGTTTGACACCCCTGGTATAGGGCTTTAAAGGGAAGTACCAGCACCTTGAACCGTATCCAGTACTCCTCAAGGGGTTTTCAAGGCAAGAGATGAGCAGAGGAAGTTTGGCGTTGCCTGCCTCTATGTCACAACCTTAGTCTTCCTTGGTGGTCTCCTGGTCAGCTTAGCTTTTGAGCTCTGACAAGCTTGAACTCATCCTGGGCTGTTCAGGCCTCTGCCACAGGGATAGAGCTTGTTGCAAACCCGCACCTCACCAACCTATAGCAATTTAACACAGGATTATAAAGTTCTTTCGAGTTCTTTGTTGCAGGAACCTCTTGGGATTCCTGAGACGGATCAGCTATAGAAACTGCTAAGCTTGCTTAGAGCCAGACAGACCTTGACCTGGATGGCCCATTAGAGCTTGGAAGCTAAGCAGGTAGGGTTGCCAGTTGCTGGTGGAGGGCTCCAGCTTGCTGTCCTGGATATCCTTGCGCACCTGCTTCATGCACATGCTGTGATGACATCATCCAGAGGTGACACCATAATGCAGAGCACATTGTGGGGGGGACACTCTAGCATTCGAGAAAAAACTTCGAGTGTCGTCATTGCACCAGGTACATCAGCACGGATGGGGCTGCTCCGGGGTGGGGTTGCTCAGGGGTGGGCTCCCCCACTGGCCAGCTGAGTGGTGGCAGTTTAGGCCTCCTGAAAGCGGGTAAACCCCCATCCCCATCGGGGGACGGCCACCCTATAAGCAGGGTCAGCCCCAGTTAGTACTTGGACGGAAAACCACCAAGGAAGTCCAGGCTCAAGATGCAAAGGCAGACAATGGCAAACCACCTACGAACATATCTCGCCTTGAAAACCCTATGGGGTCACTCCAAGTCGGCTGCGAACTGACAGCACTTTCCACCACCAAGGCTATAAAACGAGACCCTGCTGGATCAGACCAAGGCTCCAACTAACCCAGTATCCTGCCTCCAAGAGTGACCAGCCGCAGGCGTTCTGGCAGCTCACAAGTAAGGACTGAAAACCATGGCCCTTCGCCGCTGATCAGAGCTTGGAGCTTTGTGGACATGGGAGGTCATCGGCAGCATCATTAAGCTCACAGGGAAAAACAAGACCAGAGGTCCGGTTTTGGAATGCCAAACCACAAAGGGAAATTAGATAAAATTGTCCAGTGGCTGGGAAACTGATTGTCCATTACCTCTTCGAATCTCAGCTAATTACCTGGAGCTGCTCGGAAACGCCGTGCCCGCTCAGAGCGCTGAAGGACTGTTGTAGCCTGGATTTTTTCTCAATCAAGGCATCATACAATAGTCTGATTTCGTTCTGTGGCAGGGACAAGTGGAAAAACCCACAGTGAACCCGGAGACACATTATACCGAATGAAGGGACAATTAAACTGCAATTCAACAGGGCTGTTTTTAATCAGCATCATTTCTTTACGTACGCACATATATATATATATACGGAGAAAGAGAATCATGGAATTACTTGCCCTCGTTTTAAAGAACAAAGGGATAGAGGAGAGAAACACCCAGGTCTTTTTTTAAAAAAAATCAATGACCAATTTGCAAGGGGGAATGGGTTCATTACGGATAGGTTTGCTATGGAGATAGCCAACTATGTTCTCAAACTTCTCCATGGACAGATAAGCGTGGTGGGGGAGCGAGACCCCACCTTACCTCCCTGTCCGCTAGACTCACCTGTTCCATTTACGGGTTGAACAAGACGTCCAGTCAAGGTCAGTGCGCTTGCATTGGGCTTATACACATAAAATCAAATGTGCATTTGCCTGAACTGCATAGCCATCTGTCTATGCAGCTCAGTCACACAAAAACACAATGGGCATGATTTTTCTACAGAGCCAGTGTGGGAACAGAGAGCGCACCGTACTCCCTGGAAAGCTGCTTTGCTCAATTTGAGATATATATATATACAGGGCTCTTTTTGTAGCAGGAACTCCTTTGCATATTAGGTGACACACCCCTAATGTAGCCAATCCTCCAAGAGCTGACAGAGCTCTTCTTACAGGGGCTACTGTAAGCTCTTGGAGGATTGGCTACATTAGGGGTGTGTCGCCTAATATGCAAAGGAGTCCCAGCTACGGAAAGAACCCTGTATATATATATATATATACATATACACACACACATATACATATATATATATAAATTGTGACACAACAGTTTTTATTTAAAGAACAAGATCTCTGGCCATCACCGCATCCTCTAGTAGCAAATTCCACATTTTAATCACTCTATAAAGAAGACTCAGACTCTTCAGCCTTTCCTCACAGGGAAGTTAGCCGTATTAGACTGTTGCTGCAAAATAGTAAAAAGCCCAACAGCACCTTTAAGACTAACAAACTTTATTGTGGCATAAGCTTTCGAGAAACGCAGCTCTCTTCGTCAGATGCGTGGAGGGTATCCCCAGACAAAGAGAGCTGTGTTTCTCAAAAGCTTACGCTACAATAAAGTTCGTTCATCTTAAAGGTGCTACTGGGTACCCTCCATGCATCTGACGAAGAGAGCTGTGTTTCTCGAAAGCTTATGCCACAATAAAGTTTGTTAGTCTTAAAGGTGCTACTGGGCTTTTTACCATTTTTCCTCACAGGGAAGGTGCTCAGAACATTTAACTGTAAAATCCTTATCAAAGTGACACCCTACTAATACTTCTGGCGTCAGATGACTCAGAATAATATAAATCATAGAAACATAGAGCAAATAGGGACCTCAAGGGTCATCTAGTCCAACCCCTTGCACAATGCAGGGAATTCACAACTGCCCACTCCCCCAGTGACCCCCTGCTCTATGCCCAGAAGAACGCAAAAAATCTCCAGGATCCCTGGGCCAATCTGGCCTAGAAGAGAATTCCTTCCTGATCCCAAAGCGGAGATCAGCATTACCCTGGGCACCTAAGAAACTCTTCTTAAGAGGATAAGGAGTAATTGAAAGCAGGAATAACCAGCTTCTTGAGCTTGGGGGCCCAGTCCTCCATGGCCAAGCTGTTTAGGGACTGGACTCCTTCAGCTAAGATGTCACTATTGGTGACCCTGGGCCTGTCACGATCGCTCAGCCTAACCTACCTCACAAGGTTGTTGTGAGGATAAAGTGGAGGAGAGGAGAACAGTGAGCCAAAGCTGCTTTGGGTCCCGATCAGGGAGAAAAGTAGGATACAAATAAAATATTTTTCCATACGGCAGCTGCATATGTTCAACTGTGCACTAGAGAAGGCGATGAGAATCCAACAAGGAGGTGATACCTGAAAATTGTTGTAGTAGTCCAGCTCGGCTTTCATAGATTTACCCCGAGAAGCAGTGGCTTCTTGTGTCAACTGCAGCCATGCCTGCAGGTTGCTAAAACACTGGGAGAACCGATCGAGGCTGCTGCCAGCCGAGGTTACAGACTTCAAAAGATCGTCCTTCTTTTGACCGATATCAGCGTGAAGTTTCTGCAGCTCCACAGAGAGGGTCTGAAAGAGAGACAAGACGGAGGAGACCGGTAAAAATGACCGCTGAAAAGACCTCTCGCAGTGTGAAATGAGCCTGAGACAGATGAAGATCACACATCTTTAAGAGAGCCAGTCTGGTGTAGTGGTTAAGTGCGCGGACTCTAATCTGGGAGAACCGGGTTTGATTCCCCACTCCTCCACTTGCACCTGCTGATGTGACCTTGGGTCAGTCACAAGCTCTGGCACAGCTGTTCTCTCAAGGACAGTTTCTGTCAGAAGTTCTCTCAGCCCCGCCTACCTAAAAGGGGGGTCTGTTGTGGGGAGGGGAAAGGAAAGGAGTTTGTAAGCCACTCTGAGACTCCCTTTGGGTAGTGAAGGATGGGGTATAAATCCAGTCTCTTCTTCTTCTTCTTCTAAAAGTGCATGCTTGCGCAACTTCACTTTGCCTTGAGGCTACGCTGGGAAGGCAAAAGGATTTTTCAACCCTTCAACTGACACTTTGCTATTCCAAAATGGCTCCTCTGCTCTGTTATAAGGACCTTAAAGGAGAAAGAACTTTAAGCACTTTGAAGGCACAGCTCTTTTCTCCTAATATCAAAGCAGAGAAGCCAATTTTTTGAACAGTGAATCCAAGCAGAGGCTAAAAGACTAAACCCTCCTCATTTCCATGCACGACCCAGAGGCAAACTGAGGCTGCGGAAGACTGCAATTTGCATGGATGAACGGATGGCGGCTGCAGGATCTTTGTCATATTAGTTTGAACTCTACGGATGCAGCGATGCTCCGTGTGAGGCTGGTTCACTCTACCATCCCCACTGTCCATATTCTATCTATGCTGAGTTTGTGGAGCCAAGATTTGGCTCAGAGAGAATCATTCCAATTCTGGTTTACCTTGAAAAACGTGTATTTCACGAGAGAGACTGTGAGCAAGTGGTTAGAGTCAGGATCTCCATATCTGTACACAGTAGGAAACCCTAGGTTAACAGTGACTCTGGATAATAAACTAACTTCAATCCATGGTTTCAGATCCTGGATTGATGTGCTCAGACTAACCATAACTAGTAGACTGGCCTGTGCTTGGCTCATCACTCGAACCACAGTTATATTAAACCATGATTTCACTTGAAACCTGAACCCCAGTGTCCTCCATTTACTGAAAAGTGTTAAGAGTCCTGTTTTGGGATTTTTTGAGTAGTAGGTGTGTCTTGGTCTTTCTGAGTGCCAAATTGCACTGACCCATCCCTCACAAGGAGGCTGGGGAGCTGATTTCCCCCCTCCCATCTCGTACATGTATATTGTTCTACTTACCGATCTGTTTTTAGGTGGTTTTAACGCTGGTTTAATGTAAAGAACTTTGTATATTGTTTTGTTGTAAGCTACTCTGAGCCCTACCTGTAGGAAAGGGCGGCCTAGGAAATCTAATTTAATAAAATAAATAAATAAATTTTCAGGGCTCTGGCTCACAGGAAATCCCCTGGTAATTCTAATATCCCGATTGGTGCACCCGATGACCCGATGAGGCCTGAGCAACTCTCAACATTCTGCAGCTGAAGAGACGGAATCCTGCATAATGCTATAAAAACCAGAACACATCTCCATAGTTTCTCTTACTTTGGATAAGCCACCGTGCAATTTGTACTCTTTTGCATACCATCCTCCTGTTAGTTATGCAGCCAATGAAGTAGCAGTGTAGGGCACTGAAGCCCTTAATCACTGGATGTCTTGTTCAGCAAACCCTTCACTTTATAAGATTTTACTGTCCACAATTTCTCCAAGCTTTTTTTTTTTTAAACAATCTTAAAGGCCAACAACTTGCTTATTAAAAAAAAAAAAAAAACGAGGAAAACTGGCGTAATTGCCGTCATTGTTAATCAGGTTTATGAATCGCCCAGTCCCTGCTACTGCAGGGCTCTAGGTGACGTACAACATATAAAAACATATCAAAGTCATGAAAACAGAATGTAAAGATAGAATTAATGCAACAAATCTTAGAAGTCAGATGGCGAGTTTATCGTTATTTCCCAATCTGGACTGCTGGCCTCCTCACAGGCAGGGAGGAAGAGGAACAGGTGAATTCGGAGGGGAAGGGATTATGAAACTGGGGTCCTGTGGGAATCTTTTTTCTGTGCTGAATTGCAACGTACACCCTGCCCCGGCTACTGTGAACTTCTGTCGGCGCACCTAATTGTGTTTACCTCATATAGCTCCTGCTGCACGGGGGCTTCTTCGCTGGTGAGCACGCAGGTGTTTAACATCTGCTCCATGTTGTTGAGGCAGCGACTGATGGCCAGAAGCAGCTCAAAGAGTTTCTGGTCCAAATTCAAGGAAACTTCCCCTGTTGCGTTCTCCTGGGCAGGAGAGAAGAGGTTGTTTTTTCCCAAAACTTCTTGTGAGGGCCTTTGCCAGTTATCATCATCATCATCATCATCATCATCATCCATCATCATCATTTATTTATTTATTTCTTCGATTTCTATCCTGCCCTCCCGCCGAAGTGGCCCAGGGTGGCTTACATACAACCATAAAAGCAACGTAAGTGCATACATAAAATAACTAACTCAGTTCCAGATAAATACAGTTAAAACCATTTAAGTGTGGCGGCGTCATGTAATAAAGTGCAAGTGCAGCTCAGCCGATATAATTTCATTCCTACTGAAATGCCTACTCAATGTATAAATTCCTACTCAATGTATAAATTTCCCATTCCCTGTGTTGTAACGCTCTAGACCAGGGGTGTCAAACATATGGCCTGGGGGCTGGATCAGGCCCCCAGAGGGCTTCCATCAGGCTCGCAGTGGAACTGGCCGTCTCCTGCTTCCAGTTCTGCTGCTGCTGTTGCATCATACCTTGCTTCGCCAGACTCTCTTAATCCCTCAACCATTTCATGTTTTAATCTGGCTCCTAGACTCAGAGCTCTGAGCATGATGTCTCTGTGGTGAACGCCAATAAATCAAAAGTAGGTTTGCCGCTTACAGAGCTAACGCTTTAAGCATGTTTTAATTTTAAGTTAAAACAAACACACGTTTGTGTCCTTTATAAAGTTTATATCTCCGTTACCCGGCATTACATTTTATGACACACACGGCCCGGCCCGACAAGGTCTCATTTATGTCAGATCCGGCCCTTGTAACAGACGAGTTTGACACCCTTGCTCTAGATGATCTACAACCATTAAAAAATGAGTTAAAAACCAAAACCAAAGAAGGATGACTATATTATTTCAGATGGCGTCAGACAATTTCTTCGCTACCCCGCTCCAGACTGCACCACTGACTTGCGGGCAGGTGAGGAGGGGGCCAAAGTGAGGATGGAGGAAAAAAGAAACAGAAGAAGAGGAGGGTGCCGGCTATGATGGAAATGTCGCTGCCCTCAGCCAAAGGCCTGGCAGAACATCTCTGCCTTACAAGCCACACAGGTATAAACATTAATAATTAAAAAATTAAGGAGGAAATGAATATCGCCATGGGCTGAGGCTGGATCTCGCCCACTAGCCACACGGGTGACTTACATAACGGAGAGAAACACGCTGAGTACCTGCGTCTGAACAGATGCTTCTTGACTGAGATTGCCGAGCTGCGCGGTGTACCTTTTCAGCTCCTCAACCGTTGGAGTTCTCACGCTTGATGCGGCACCCTTGGGCAGGATATTTATTGTGGTAGTGATCTAACATTTGGGGAACAACAAAATGTGTGTGGACAGATGAGAGAGATTAACATCACAGGTATCACACAACGTTCTTCTCAAGAAAACGATGATGATTCGAAGCGAGCGGTCACAAAAATAATCGGGATATTGAATGGGCCTGCTCTCAGGATCCGGCTTGAAACTGGCCTGCAATCCCAACATCTGCTGTAGCTGCAAAATACATGCAAGTGGGACGAATGCACATGGGGCTGAAATTCTGTCTTGCGGGGTTCTGGACCTTTCAAGGCCAACAGGGCTCATTCTGTACTTTGGTGAACCACAGCATGGCTTGAAGAAGAAGGGGAGGAGATTGGATTTTTACCCCGCCCTTCACTACCCAAGGGAGTCTCAGAGCAGCTTACAATCTCCTTTCCCTTCTCCTCCCCACAACAGACACCCTGTGAGATAACTGGGGCTGAAAGAGAAGAAGAAGGAGGAGGAGGAGGAGGAGGAGGAGGAGATTGGATTCATACCCCGCCCTTCACTACCCAAGCGAGTCTCAGAGCGGCTTACAAACCCCTTTTCCTTCCCCTCCCCACAACAGACACCCTGTGAGGAAGGTGGGGCTGAGAGAGCTCTGACAGAAACTGCTCTTTTTCAAGAACAGCTGTGCCAGAACTATGGCTTGCCCAAGGTCATCCAGCAGGTGCAAGTGGAAGAGTGGGGAATCAAACCTGGTTTTCCCAGATTAGAGTCTGTGCACTTAACCATTACACCAAACTGAAATAATCCAACAAATCAGGACATGGCATGGTGGGGAAAATTCACATCAGAGTGTAGAGGAAGAACTACGCAAACGTAAATCTCCCCTTTAAGCTTCTCTGTTTGAGGACGGCTGCTCTTAGGTCAGCAAAGAAATGTTCTGGAAGATTAAAATGTCCTCCCACTGGTTTTTGACAGTTGTGATTTTAAATCTCGGATCTATGTCCACTTACTCTTTTGCATAGGGGCTGACCTATTTGAACAATGTAGAAGGATTAGCTAGAAAGGTATTCTACACTAACCTGAGGTTCAGTGAGTTGGCAGTGAGGGGGCTTCATCTTGAACAGCAGCTCTTCTTCCAAGTACTGCCACTTGTCACCCACCGGGTCCTTTGTGATGAGATCAGGAGGTCCATTTCCCAAGATGGATGCCTCATGACTGATTAGGAGATGAAATGAATGGAGAGGGAGAGGGAGAGAGAGAGAGAGAGAGAGAGAGAGAGAGAGAAATTATTTTGTTGAAACTGTCTAGAACCAAGTCTCCTGGACCTAACACAACCAACAAGGAAGTACGCGAAATCTGAACTCTGTAAAGTTCTGAACCCCAAACAGGTTTACACTTGGAACTGGGTCTCACTGATTTCAAGTGGTTCTGCTTAGGTATGTGGCGTGACAGATTTTGTGGTAGAGCATCTTGCTGTTCCACACAGAGTTAATATGAGAATCCTCACCGGGTCCCGTGGAAGCTCTTCTCCGTTCCAGCACTGCCTCAGCTTTGGGCTACTGGGCACCCCACCGGTAACCCCAGGGCTTCCCAGACAACCCAAGCCATGTGGGAAAGAGCATCCTGGCCCTGCCTAGCATGCTGCAAAGGGGCTTTAATGAATTTAATCCATGTGTCAGGACTGCAGTCTGACCTGAATCAGTGCTCTCAAGAAACAACAAAACGCACAGACAGCACAATTCGACACTCTCAAGTTCTCGTAAAGCCATTGTTTTCAATCAGTTTGTGCACCTTAACTATGGGCTGGATGGTGGCTAGAAGCCATGTGTGGTTTGTTAAACCTTCATAGTATATGAACAAAGTTTGAGTCCAGTGGCATCTTTAAGACCAACAAGTTTAATTCTGGGTATAAACTTCCATGTGCATGCAACACTTAAGAGGCAGAATTAAACTTGGTTGGTCTTCAAGGTGCCACTGAACTCAAACTTTGTTCTACTGCTTCAGACCAACGCAGCTACCCAACTTGATCTATCTTCATATGGTCCTGCACTGTAGGATATGCTATATGTCAAGTATACTACAGGATAATATTATATAATAACCTTTTCCTGGCCAGCAGATGATGGCAAGAGCATATTTTTATGCATAAACCTTGTAAGAAAACTGCCCCTTCACAATATAGAAGCTTGGTGGACCAGATTAGTTGTAGAAAAGAGCAAGTGTCCAGTGGCACCTTAAAAACTAACAAAATACGTGGCAGGGGAGGAGCTTTCGGGAGTCACGGCTCACTTCTTCAGGTACCTCTGGGTGCATCTGAAGAAGTGAGCCGTGACTCACAAAAGCTCCAAACCTGCCTCAAATGTTGTTAGCCTTTAAGGTGCTCCTGGACTCTGGCTCTTTTCCATTGCTACAGACAGACTGACACGGCTACCCGTCTTGCTCTGTCTCATATTAGTCGTGTCACATTTGTACCTGGTTTCCAGAAGAGAGCTGTCCACAGGGTGTGGTTGCATCATCTCTACGTACACTTCAATGAAGTCTATGAGGTTCTTCTGTTCAGACAATTTTAACAGCAGCTCCTGCAAAGGAAGAACAGAACCAGGTGAGGTTCACGGCAGAAGTGCCAGCTTCCCGCAAATGACATTAACAATTCCTTCCAGGTCGTCAAGAAATGCATGGGCTTAAGTGATCAGATTTAATACAAAGAATGACCTGATTGCGCCAGTAGAATTATTAATGTAATGTAATAGTGTCTGTAGAAGTAATTGTAAGCACTATTTTCCTTTTCCCTTTGTACCCCCTTTCCTATTCCCTACCTCCCTAACCCTTTGTATTATTTAATAAAAACTTAAACTTAAAAAAAAATCCTTCCAGGGACGCAGCGTGGTGTAGTGGTTAAGAGGGACAGACTCTAATATGGGGAACTGGGCTCTCGGACAATCTTACGCGATTTGATAAGATTCCTAACCCCACCACGTTTGTTCCTACATGGTTTCCCATTTTAGAATATCTCTCTGGACAAAATGATATTCCTAAAGTGATTGACGAGTTATGGTTATGGTAAAATCGACTGGCTAACTCTTGCCAACCCAAAATGTTCTCTGTATATGTGATTACTCTATGAAGTGCATAAGCGGTGTACGTTTTAACTGTTTAATCTTCATCTACTTTTAGTGTTGTTTGACCTGTTTGAATGCAAAATGTAATGTCACCAAATCTCTTTTCTTGACTTTGCATATTTCTAACCAGTTAACCGTTCCGTATTATGTAATACTTGTCTTTGTTATGGAAAAACGCAATAAAAATTTTATTGTAAAAAAAAAAAATATGGGGAACTGGGTTTGATTCTGCACTCCTCCACATGAAGCCAGCTGGGTGACCTTGGGCCAGTCACAGCTCTTTCAGAGCTCTCTCAGCCCCAAAAATGTCTAGCTCGCCATCTAGTGGTGTATTATGCTAAAAGAGCTAGAACTTAAAGGCTGCCAGACAATCCTAGGATCTCCTGGCTATAGTACACACAATGTCATATGATGATAACAACAGCAGCAGCAGCAGCACCACCAATTCCTTCCACTGCCATGTTGTCAGACATAGCAGAACTCAGACTAGGAGCATCAGTCACTCATTGAGCACACAGAACTGCCTTCTACTGAATCAGACCTTTGATCCATCACTGTCAGTATTGTCTACTCAGACTGACAGCTGCTCTCCAGGTTTTCAGAAGGGGTCTTTCCCATCACCTCCTGCCTGGTCCTTTCTCAGCTGGAGATGCCAGGGGTTGAACCTGGGACCTTCTGCGTGCCAAGCCAATGCTCTGCCACTGAGCCACAGTCCCTCTTCCACTGTTCTCTGTAGTACTAGAACTGCTGGTCAGAAATAGTCGGGACATCTGCATAAAGTTGCTGGATCTCCTGTATTTATTCATTCTCTGTGTGTGTCTCTCTCTCTTGGCAGCTTGTTGCTGAGGCTGGCCATTAAGTTATACCTCTGTGCCTCCAAGATTACCAGTTTTATGCCAGTCTGGCCTGCCAAGCCAAGGAAGGTCCCTTCAACCAGTCTGGTGTCGTGGTCTGAGTCTCAGACAGGGAGATCTGGGTTCAAATCCCCACCCTGCAATGAAACTTGTTAGCTGATGTTGGGCCAGTCGCTCTTTCTTGGCCTACTCATGGTACAGGGTTGTTGTGAGGGCAAAACACACAGTCCTTGGAGGAAAGACAGGATAAAAATATACCAAACAGCTCAAAGAGATGGGTGGTCATTAAAGAAAGGCAGAACAGTGGACAGCACAGTGCTTTTTCATGGAACGGTGAGGTGAAAGGAGGGATTTACCTGCTGCTGCTGTAATCCATTTGGCCTACTGAACGAAGGCCTGTCAGAGACAGTTTGTGGAAACGTGCCGGAGAAGTCCAAATGGAAAGGCTTGGACAGCTCCTCTGAGGTATTTTCATCAGGGATGAGCTGCAAGAAGGCACAAAGGAGAGGGGAAACGTCTTAGGAGACCTCAGGAAGAAGAGGGAGGAAATGTTTACAACTTTAATGGGTTCTCACAATACATTTTTCTACAATACCAACCAAGTACAAATACATAGAGGCAGCAGCTGCCAGGAGGAAGGAGGACAGAATGGTACGGCCTGAACTTGTCAGATTTCAGAAGTTAAACAGAGTCAGTACTCAAATGAGGGGCCACCAAGGAAGGCTCTTGAGAGGAAAGCAATGGCAAACCACTTCGGGTTCTCACTTGCCTTGAAAACCCCCCCCCACTGGCATTGCCGTAAGTCAGCTGTGACTTGATGGCATTTTTTACACACATGCGCGCGCACACCCCCACACACACCTGCCAGGAAAGGAGTGGGACACACTTTTATGTAGTTTTAAAGGTAAAGTGGCAAGTTATGCCCTCACAAGATCTTCACAGGTGACATGGGGTCTTTTCATACAGATGTTTCCCACAGTCTGGGGGCGGAATCGCAGCATTCCCCCCCCCCCGAGTCTCCTCACAACATTGTTTTCCGTTTGCTGTTATTTCCACGGTTTCTTCATAACTTCTTTCTTAAACCGCCTTTTGAGAAAGCACGGAGGAACCATAAAGGGAATCATGGGAAGACAGCAAATAGGAAAAAAAAACGTGTAGAAACTCGACGAAAAGCCACTGCCGCTTATCAGCCAAGTTGCAGGAAACTTTCTGTAAGGAAGACTCCTGGTACGTTTGTTGTGTACTTACCCAGCTGCATGACTTGGCCTGAGAAGACCCCGTGAGATGAAAAAATAAAAATCATAGGTTTATCCAAGACTACCTGACCTGAGAAATACCAAGGGTTTGGTTTTCTTTTTGCACAACTACCCAAACTTGAGAAACACCAATTTTCTTTTTGCACAACCGTCCCTGCCACCTCTCCCCTGCAGAACCCTGACCTCTGCCTTTGTGCTGTTTCCCGAACATGTGGTTAGGAAGCTCTGTTTGCATGCCTTAAAAGAGTTCCCAATCTGCCTTCGCTACTGAAACCCTATTTTAGCAGACTCTTCAGAACCCAGATGGAAGCCCCTTATCGTTTTGGGTGTGACCGAGTTCTGCGTAGATAAGGAGCTCAGGCCTACTGATTAATCGCTGTTGGTGTTACTTTTTGGGAAAGGCGTGGAGGTCAACGAGACATAGCTGTGCTGTGCCCCCCCTCCCCCAGCAGTGCTCTCCACAGACAGCATTTCCTGAGCTCTCATTTATGCAATGCTGATAAAGCGATCATCCCAAAAGCTTTCTCGACTGTTACTGTTCTCACTGTGAGCAAAGTTACCATGGCCCTGCAGCCTCCATGCGGCAGGGAAAGAACTCTGCAGAGCACTAAGCAGACAGTTACGGGCAGGTAATTATAGGGTGCCGAGAACTGGTCTGACGGCCACCAGCCTGACACTCAGATTCATTTGTGCTCATCTGTGACTTTCGTACACAATTGAAATTTTGCCTCTCATTCGTTCAACAGCCTGGAAAAAGTGAGGCTCACATCAGGGGCTGGAATTTCACGCTTCCCATCACCCTCAAGTAGGGCTGTCAACCTCCAGATGGGGCCTAGAGATCTCCCAGTATGACAGATGATCTCCAAGCGACAGAGATCAGCTTCCCTGGAAAAAATGGCTGCCTTAGAAGGTGAACTCTACGGCACTGCACCTTGCTGAGGTCCCTCCCCCTCCAAACCCCACCTTCCCCAGGCACCACCCCTCAAATCTCCAGGAATTTCTCAACCTGGAGCCGGCATCCCAACCCTCAACACACACACACACCTTCAGGGAACAGTGTATGACGACAGAAACACCATACTAAACAGCAAAGTAGAATATGCACTTTAAGCACTGGAAAAGGGTATTGTAAAGAGAGGAGCGGAAGGCCAGGAGAACAGAAATGGCGAAAGAATGGAACCAGTGGCATTGCCCGCAAACGCACTTCTTAAATGAAAACCAGCACTGCCGTGATTCTCACAATCTCCTGACTTACCTGTCCTTCCGCATACTTGTCCTGGAGCATGCCATGGACCTTTTCCAAGTTGCATTTCACATCCTTAAGTTTCAGGGAAAGGCTCTCTGCTTCTTGCTGGAGGCTCCGGATGTCATCGGCCTGCCTGTCTTTGCAGTCCTCCAACAGAGACCCCACCTTCTGCTCAATCTCTAACAGCATTACCTGGAAAGCCAAGAGGTTAATTATTCATTTTTTACGATTCCCCCAAGGCTTCTTTACTGAACATATTCTGGCTGATAGATCCAGGTGGGTCGCCGTCAATGCTCCCTCTGAGCTGTTGGGAGTCTTGCGAGCAAAAATTCTACTTTGTGAGCTGCGGGCATTAAAGTTGTGAGCCAGTGATTTGGCTACTGCATCAATTAGTTTGCTCTGGAGCCCTCCTTCCTGAGCTACGACAAAAATGTATGAGCCAGAGGCTAAAAAAAGGTGAGCTAGCTTACACTAACTCAGCTTAGAGGGAACTCTGGTCGCTTAGAAGGAACACTGAAGCAGCAGAACAAAGGTGGAGTCCAGCGACATCTTTAAGACCAACAAAGTTTTATTCTTGGTATAAGTTTTCATATGTGTGCACACTTCTCCAAAATCACTGAATCAAAACTTCCTCAAGCATTACATATAGGTGGGGGGGTTACTTGCCAGGAAAGGCTAATTAGAGTCAAGATGCAACTAACTAGACCTTCCTGGCAACTAAACCCTCTCTTTACCTATATGGAATGTGTTATGTATGGAGATACATAAATAGAAGGAGCTTGATTCCAGCTCCCATTGAAACCTGGTATCCTAAACATCGCAAACTGATTGGATGCTTTGCACAGTTGTCCAATCAGGGAACAAGATATGTGCAGGAGGGAAACATTATGATTGGACCTTATGTATGCACTTTAATTGGTCCTTATTGTACATATGGGTGTGGCTTTGCAAGCCCAGACTGTTTAAAAAGGAGCCTGTTGCTCCCTAGTTTTGCTGTCGTCCTGTCCTGTCCAAACCTCTGTAAATAAAGCTGAATTCACTGTTTAAAGAGCTGCTGCCTGAGTCTCATATCTAACAGAATGGTTGAGGCAGTCTTGATTCACTGTATCTGAAGAATACAACAAATCATCTCATCTCTTGAAAACCCAATGAGGTGAAACAGAAACTGAAATCTGGCTTGGAATCCTGGTCTGTCAGGATGAACCCAAGCTGTCGTTTTTGGTTTGGAAGAAATAACAAACTAGGGTCTGCGACATTCCACAATCAGGAGTGTGTAAAAGAAGTAGGGAGAGGAAAAAGAATGTGAGAATACTGGTTTACCTAACGTTCAAATGAGGTTGGTCAAGTCCGACTCAGGAAATATCTGGGGGCTTTGGGGGTGAAGCCAGGAGACTTTGGGGGTGGAGCCAGGAACAAGGATGTGACATCACTTTTGTGATGTCACATCCTGTGTGATTTCACTTCCGGGTCCACCCCCCACATCCAGAAGGTTCCTGTGCTTCCATGGTAGGAGCTTGTGCTTCTAACACAGTGGTTGCTCTCAACTCATTCTCCAGCCAAGCCCCACACACCGGTACCATTTAGGGTTGCCAGGTCAGGCTGACAGGCTGGTGGGGGACTTTCCAGGAGCCTCCGGGAGAGGGAAGAAGCACAATTGAACCCTAAAGGGAGTTCTGGCTGTCACATTTAAAGGAATGGTGTTCCTTTTAAATGCTGTCTCTCTATTGGAAATGATGGAGGATGGGGGCACACCTTCTTTGGGGGCTCATAGAATTGGACCTCCTGGTCCAATCTTTTGAAACTTGGGGGGGGGTTGAGGAGAGGCACCAGACACTATGTTGAAAATGTGGTGCTTCTGCCTCAAAAAACAGCCCCCTCCCAGCCCCAGATACCCACAGATCGATTCTCCATTGTACCTGATGGGGACTGGTCTCCATAGGGTATAATGGAGTGCCCAGCAGACATCCCCCCCCATATTCTGATAATCCTGAAGTAGGGGGAGGGCCTCCAAACCAGGGGATCCCCTGCCCCCAACTGGGGATTAGCAACCCTACATTCAAAATGCTGTTTGTATGAATCATATCTGCAGGGCTTTTTTTGTAGAAAAAGTCCAGCAGGAACTCATTAGCATAATAGGCCACACCCAACAGCAGAAACATATTAGCATGTTAGGCCACACCCTGGACAGCACAGCTCATTAACATATTAGGCCACACCCTCATGTTACCAGAAGTGGGGTCATCCAGCCACACCCACCTTTTGCTTCTTACTCTGTTTACCTTGTCAAAACCCAGGGCTTTTTTGTGGCAGGAACTCCTTTGCATGTTAGGCCACACACCCCTCATGTAGCGAATGAGTTTCTGCTGTTGGGTGTGGCCTATTATGCTAATGAGTTCCTGCTGGGCGTGGCCAACTTGGGAGCCAGCCCAAGCACTTGCTTTAAAGCTAGACTCTGAACTCTGTTCCTGTGCATTCCTGCCCCAAAATAGCCCTGTATATCTGAGACATGCAGTCATTACAACAAGAAAAAGGGGAAAAACGGAGGAGCCAGACGCCGAGCCGATCCAAGACGGAAGAACAACACTCCACTGGGTGCCGGTAGGGCAGTCCCCTCCCGACTATATATGTGGCCTTAGATAGGGATAATATAGAGTAACTGTAAGCCCCTCAGAGACCCCTTCGGAGGTTCGAGCGGGATATGAAGTCGAAAGTTAAATAAATAAATAAAAAAAATTATGCCAATGATAGAAAACTGTATAATAACTGTATGGTTTATTCAGCTCCTGCTAGTCACAGGAAGGTGCAGTAAAACGTGCGGGGCACTGGAGCCCCCACACTTCGGCCCCTGGAAAGCGGATTAGGAAACTTCAACAGGCACTGCCCATGTATTTCTAAACACCTGCCCTGTGTGTGTAAAGTGCTGTCCAGTCACAGCAAATTCATGGCACCCTTGTAGGGTTTTCAAGGCAAGAGACAAACAAAGATTGATTGCCACTGCCTGCCTGTGAGTAGCAACCCTGGACTTCCTTGGTGGTCTCCCATCCAAGGTACTAATCAAGACTGACCCTGCACTAGAAACAGCTGAAATAGACAAACTAACTTTGCTTTTACATGATAAAAAAAGAAGAAACCGTGGATGAAACATGGTCCAGAGACTATACAAATGGATTGAGGTATACTTGCAAAGAGGAACGATCTAAATTGTTAAAATATAGCACTAACAACTATCTTGAGAAATATAGTTCTTAAATTTTATAGATGCATAAAAGAAGCGATAATGATAAACCTGTATGTGAAATATTTTAGAGATACAACGAGTGCACGCTTCCTGTTTGTCACAGTATATATGTTGTAGATTGTTGTCTGTTTTATTCTAGAAAATTAATCTAAAAAATTATTTTTTTAAAAAAAAGACTGAGCCAGCACAGCTTCCGAGATTGGACTAGCCTGGGTCATCAAAGTCAGGGCAGAACCCTTCTATAGAGTACTAAAAGGTAGAAACGTGTTTAGTCTGAAAGTTGGGCTTCTCAGAATACTAAATTCAGAGGTGGTGGCGAAAAGTGAGGTCAAATTGCAGCCAACTTACAGCGACCTCTGTTGGGCTTTCAGGGAAAGAGACGTTCAGAGGTGCTTGGCCATCACCTGCCTCTGCATCACGACCTTGGTACCCCGGACTTCCTTGGTGGTCTCCTATCCAAATGCTAGGCCAAGCCAACCCTGCTTAGCTTCCAAGATCTAACGAGATCGGGCTAGCCTGGGCCATCCAGGTCAGGGCTACTGAATTCAGTACCTGCCATTAAATCCTAACATTTTTTTTCTAGCGATTGAGCCAGATCATAGAGTCTAGCTTTAAAGCAAGTGCTCTGAAAGAATTAATTAGTGTGTGAAACCAGTCTTTTCAAAGAGGATAGATGTCTGTTTGTCAGGCCCAGTTCCCATATCCAGGCACTTACGAGACACTGACCAGCAAGTGCAGGGTTCCCAACAGTGGCAGCCAGTGGGGAGATGCGGCAAAGTAATATGGGGCCACTGTGGTGCAACGTTGGAGACAGTGAGGTAAGCAGCACGAAAGCGTGTGACTCTCGGACTGATCAGTTGCACCTGCCCGCAGGCCACGGACTTTATCAGCCTACATCTGATTGGTCACTGTTGGCCTCTCAGTAGCCGCATGCCTGCACGTCACTTACATCTCCATCCATTGCTCTCGGTGCCCACCAGTAAGGGCATAAGAATTAGGCTATTAGCAAACCCTTTACATACAGACTTTTGCATAAAAGTGAAAAAGATGAATTGATAACTTCTGATTTTAGAATTACAGAGCTGGAAGGGACCTCCAGGGTCATCTAGCCCACCCCCTGCACAATGCAGGAAATTTTAAGAATAAGAGAGGGAATAAGATAATAGATAAAGGAGAGATCTATTATGTAGTTACAGAAAGGGTGATTAAAGTAAAGGTAAAGGTTCCCTTGCTCGAAAGCCAGTCGAATCCGACTCTAGGGTTGTGGGGCTCATCTCCGTTTCAAAGCCGAAGAGCCAGAGCTGTCCGAAGACGTTACCGTGGTACCTATTTATCTACTTGCAATTTCTTGCTTTCGAACTGCTAGGTTGGCAGGAGTTGGAACTAGAGACAGGAGCTCACCCCGTCATGCGGCACCCGGGTCTCGAACTGCTGAACTACTGACCTTCCACAGCCTGCAGTTCAGCGTCTTAACCACTTGAGCCACCGCAGCTCCTGAAAGGGTGATTAGATTACTCTAAAGTTGTCAGTCGTGGACAAAAACCGAAAGATATTCCCCCATTTTCCTTCTACTTTTCATATTTTTCTCACTTCTGTTTTTCTCTTTTTCATTCCAGTTTTTGTGCTTTCTGTTTTTTTTAACATATGTTGTTTTAAAATTCTTAAATAAAAATTGACATTAAAAAAAAAAGAATTAGGCTACTAGCAACCTAATAGCCTGGCCTAGCCCCGATCTCATCAGAGCTCAGAAGCTAAGCAGGTCATCCCTGGTCAGTACTTGGATGGGAAACCACCAAGGAAAACTGGGGTTGCTATACGGAAGAAGGCGATGGGAAATCACTTCTGCTCATATCTTGCCTTCAAAACCCCTGTGGTCTTGGGGTTGTCATGAATTAGCCTAAGATCCCCCTCCTCCTTGGAGACCTCTCTGCGTTCAGCAGCTAACACGACCTCAGCTAACGTGAGAGCCAGCATGATGTAGTGCTTAGAGTGTTGGACAAAGATCTGGTGGGATCCAGGGGCAAATCCCCTCTCTGCCATGGAAACTCGCTGGGTCATTAGTTATCATATGGCACTGTGTGTAGAATAGCCAGGAGATCCTAAGATTGTCTGGCAGCTGGGAGTTCTAGCTCTTTTTGTATTATGCACCACTAGGTGGTGAGCTAGACTTGTGTTTTTTTTTAAAGGCAAGAGATGTTCCAGAGGTGGTTTGCCATTGCCTGCCTCTATGTCACAGCCCTGGCATCCCTTGGAGGTCGCCCTTCCAAATACTAGCCAAGGTGGACCCTGCTTAGCTTCCGAGATCTGACAGGATCGGGCTGGCCTGGGCGATCCAGGTCAGGGCACTTGCAGGGTGACTTTGAGCCACACCCTCTCCACTTCACCTACCTCAGAGGGGCGTTGTGAGGTTAAAACAGCAGAGAGAAGAATTATGTAAGCCACTTCGGGTCCCCAGAGGCTAGAAAATGAAGTCAATTTGGAGGAGGGCAAGGAGCTGTTCCAGTTGGCAGCAGAGGAGAGGACCCGAAGCAACAGGTTTTAATTACATGCAGAAAGGTATCGGCTGGATATTGGGGAAAACCTTCTCACGGTCAGAGTAGTTCAAAGGTGGAATCAGCTGCCTAGGGAGGTGGCGAGCTCCCCTTCACTGACAGCTTTCAAGAGGAGGCTGGACGAGTATCTGTCAGAAATACTTCAAGCTGGTCCGGCATTGGGCAGGGGGTTGGACTAGATGGACTGTAGGGCCCCTTCCAACTCTATGGTTCTATGATTCAATAAACACAGGGGCAGGTGAAAAGCAGCTGCTGGGGACAGGAAGCTCAGCCCCCTCCCTCTCCTCCCCACCCCTCCACAACTCCCAGCTGGCCTCCTTCCCGTTTACCTAGTTTGGGCAGGGGGTGGGGCTAAAGGTGAAAAGCAGCAGGCAGATCAAACACCGTCTCAGACCTGCCACGTCTCTCCCGCAGATACCTCTGGTTTGGAAGTCTGTGTTTGCTGCGAGGGCTGAGCCGATAACCAGAGAAACCAATCCCTGGACGTGCCCCTTTCACCGAGTTCAGGCAGACGTCCTTGCTTACTGCCTCTGTACAGCAGCGAGAGACCAGAAGGACTCAGCAGCCGCTGCGTCACCACGCCTAAAAGACAGGGCAAGGTGGCGCAGGATTTGACGGGCAGCAGTAAACTTTGGCCCAGTCCCTCTTACCTGGCAAGCAGCGAGATGCCGCTCCACTGCCTGCTGCATTGGTCGGGTCGGGCCTTCTGATCTCAGGGTTTCTTTCACTTTGTCGAGCCACCCTTCCAGCTCGGCAACTTTTGCCTGGCACGTGTGGAGGAGCTGAGCGGGCTCGGGGGCGGCAGGCTTATCGCGGCTGTCCACCTCTCCCGCGGAGTCTCCCAGTGTTGTCACTGAACATTCTGCACTGTTTGTGACCGGGCTGGAGGCGGACTCCCCCTGAAGCAATAAAACAAAGTCAAATACGGGAGCGGAATTATCGAGGAACAAAAAGGGGTTAAAAAAAAAATCTCGGGGGGGGGGGAGAAGCTGCACCAGCCGGCACTCAAGGAAAAGGGGGGGGGGGAGAGAAAGAAAAAGTAACTGCCCATCATGTGATCGGCTGCAACAGGTATCTAAGCAGCCAATTTGCATTGACACAGGTAGATCGGAGCTCAGGGGAAGTCCGGCTGAGTCACGGTTCATTAACTGGCTATCCCAGCGGGACGCACATGGAGAAGTGTTTTTCTTTGGGGTGTGAGTTAAGACTTCAGGCAATGCACTTCGAGGGAGGATGGAACGCCACTGGGTAATGCTTACTCATGAAGCCTGGGCTGCCCTATGAATCAGAGCTTTGGTGACTGGTGGGGGGAGGGGGCCAAGAAAAATCTTAAGCTAAAAAAAGGGGAGGGGGGACCTTAAGCTCTGTGATGGGACCTGGGATAGATAGTTTAAAAACCAGGCTGTTAACGATAGGACATTTTGGAGGTCATTAATTCATAGGGTTGGCGTAAGTGACTTGAAGGCACCTAACACACACATGCTTTGCTGGTTTGCATTTATCGTTAAGACACAACAGATACGTTGGTCTTCACATTGTTGGGAGGCAAAAGGTCAAAGATAAGGATCGTGTCAGAGGTCCAAAGACGATGCAGTCTGCATAGACTGACACAAAAGCAGAGAATCAGAGCTGGATGGGACCTTTCAGGGTCATCTAGTCCAACCCCCTGCCACTGCTCCATGCCCAGATGATGACAAAAATCCTCCAGGATCCCTGGCCAAACTGGCCTGGAGAAGAATGGCTTCCTGACCCCAAAAGTGCATGGACAAACCTACGCAAAATGCAAATGTACGCTAGAAATTTAAGGAGAAAAGCAGCTTGGGAAGACAATATGGGGTGCGCTTCCAACAGCAGCTAGGGAAGATACCACCATATGTCCCAGGTATACTGCGTGTAAACATGCGAGTTCAACTGAGCTATAGTTCCTAATAAACTGTTGAAGGACTCTTTCTCTATGAGTAAACCTTTTTCAAAGGAGTATATGCCAGCAGATATCCCTGTGTCTTGTTGCTGCGAATTTTGTGAGTTACTTTTAGATTCTGTGAAGTTTGGGTCTTCAAAAAAACCTCTTGAATCAATTGCCCATCTATTTATTACATTTTCAGCTCACCCACTGTCTAAGGGACTCCAGATAATAAATGATTGCCTCCACTGTGTTATCCTACATAAGAGCATAAGAACATAAGAGAAGGGAATGTTGGAACAGGCCAATGGCCCATCTAGTCCAACACTCTGTGTCACACAGCGGCCAAAAATACCAAGTACCATCAGGAGGTCCAGCTGCCCCCCCCCCAAGCACCAAGAATACACAGCATCACTTGCCCCAGACTGAGAGTTCCTATTACTTGTGGCTAATAGCCACTGGTGAACTTCTGCTCCATATGCTTATCTAATTCCCTCTTGAAGCTGTCCATGCTTGTAGCTGCCACCACCTCCTGCGAGATAGGGTCGGCTGAGAGAGAATGAGCAGGCAGTGGTCACCCAGCGGACTTTATAGCAGTGTGGAGATTTGAATACGGGCCTCCCTGGCCACAGTCTAACAGGCTAGCCACTAAACCGCACTTCGCGTAGTTCCAAATTCTGGAAGATGTAAGGGAGAGAAAAATTCTCTCTGCCTACTATCTCCAAAGGGTCAGACTTCTCTGTGGATAAATTCTTTGGGCTCATAAGAGTCTTTGTTTATTTTATTAACTAATTTTTTTCACAGTGCACAGGGTAGTTCTTTTGTTGGAATTACAGATTAGAAACTGCTGGTGTCGCAATACATACCAGCGGACTGTTCAGATAAAGGGCAAGGCTATGCTGTATACACAGCCAGACAGCAGAGGCTGATAACAGAATGCTTTCTTAAGCATTAAGTACAATAATTCTTAAGATCACGTCAGGTTGCTAAATTTTGTGCATTAATCTTCAAATTACGGGAACTGCACCTTAAAAGCTCTTAAATTTGAATGTTTTTATTATTGTATTTTATGTCTGACTAAACTGTATGCTGGTCTAAATACCGTAATAAACAAAGAAACAAAACATCAAGTACACATTTCCTGGATCCTCTGAACAGCCGTATTCCTGGGTATCATCTTTTTTTTGTGGGGGGTGGTATTTGTGTGGGTGGGTGTGCGTGCTTGCATGCCTGGAAGCCATGATGACTGCTGGTGCCCTTAAGGTTGCCAGCCTCCAGGTGGGGCTTGGGGATCTCCCGCTTTTACAACTGATCTCCAGCCAACAGAGATCAGCTCCCCTGGAGAAAATTACAACAAACAAGACCACGGTTATAATTAGCCAACAGAACAATCAATCACCATGTATAATTAAACAATTATTGTTTGTTCTTTTATATATACATGTGTGAATTTCAGTTACCATGATTGCAAAATAATTCTACAGTAAGTATACAACTTAGCAGGACATTCAAAATATAATACAGCTCCTAATTACAAAAACAATCCAGACAAACGACGGAGTTCTAGTACAATATCCGTTACGTGTCCTTCATCAGGTTTGTCCTTCTGTTCTTGTTTGGATTTGTCTGGATTGTTTTGTAATTAGGAGCTGCATTATTATTTTGAATGTACTGCTAAGTTGTATACTTTACTTTGTAGAATTATTTTGCAATCATGCTGATAACTGAAATTCACACATGGTATATATAAAGAACAAACAATAATTGTTTAATTATACATGGTGATTGATTGTTCTGTTGGCCCCTGAGAACATGGCTGCTTCAAGGGTGGACTCTGTGGCACTGTACCCTGCTGAGGCCCCTCCCTCCCTCCCCAAACCCCGCCTCTCCCAGATCCACCCCCAAAGTCTCCGGGTATTTCCCAACCCAGACCCGGCAACCCTAGGCGACCCCTACTGGGGTTTGGATGTTTCAGAGAGGTGGCTTGATAGCCTGCCTGCGAACCGAGCCCTGGTGTTCCTTGGAGTTCTCCCTTCCAAGTACTTGCCAGGGCCGGCCCTGCTTAGCTTCCGAGATCTGACGAGATCAGGCTTGCCTGGCCTATCCAGGTCACGGTATTCCTGAATATTATCACCGGAACTAAAAAGAGGAGCCTTTTCCAAGTCACAGACTAAATTTACCCATATTTGTGAGTTTCAAAGGTGTTTGCAGCCTCATCTATGAACAAGGCCTTCAGATGTCTCCAGTGGGCACTTTCTCTTGGTGCATGGATTGGCAGTTTGCACTTACAGAGCCATACGCAACGTTTTACAGAATACAACAAACAAAAAGGGTCAGGTCGACCTTAATAGCCCAAATGTTGCCAGAGCCTGGAAGCGAAGTAGAGTTGCCCACAGTCAGTGCTTGGATGGGGACCACCAAAGAAGACCGGGTCGGCTACACAGGGAAAGGCAATGGTAAACCAACTCTGCTCGTCTCTTGCCTGCATGAGGCGGGGAATTCATGGAGTCGCTGCGACTGGGCAGCGCACATTACCTTTACCTTACCGCACACCTGGAAGTTTGCAATCAAGATTGGGACAGCAAGGAAGGGAATAAAACAGAGGGAGCGGCCTCTCCTTCTTTCTCTGTCCCTTTTTCCTAATAGGTTCAAGACAGATAAAGAAAATTGCTCTTTCGTACAATACATAATCAGGCTTCAGAATTTATTGCCTCAAGCTGTAGTGCCGGCGGCTAGCTTAGCGGTCTTTACAGCAAATTCAGGGAGGATACCTGGATGGCCAAGGTTAGCCTGATCTCGTCAGACCTTAGAAGCTAAGCAGGATCAGCCCTGGTTAGTATTTGGATGGGAGACCGCCAAGGAATGTCAGAGTTGTGACTCAAAAGGCAGGCAATGGCAAACCATCTCTGAACGTCTCTTGCCTTGGGGTTGCCGTAAGTCAGCTGTGGCTTGATGGCAACGACAACAGATATCCGTTGATATCTATCAGCCATGAGTTCTAAATCACAGAATCATTGGAAGGGACCTCCAGATTCTAGTCCAACCTCCTGCACAGTGCAGGAAATCCACAAACACCTCCCCCTCCACACCCTCAGTGACCAGTGTTCCATGCCCAGAAGATGACCAAAAAACCCTCCAGGATCCCTGGCCAAACTGGCCTGGAGAAAAATGGCTTCCTGACCCCAAAGTGGCGATCAGCATCTCCCTGGGCGCATAAGAAAGGGCCATGAGAACTAAGCACTGAGGCAACCCTTCCTGCCCCCCTCTCATGATGGAACCTTCACGTTCAGAGACGGTGTACCTCTGAAGATTAGATGCCGGAAGTGACTGTGGGGAAGGGTTATTTATCCACCTTCATTCCCTGCTTCTCGGCTTCCCGGAGACACCTGGTTGGCCACCATGTGAGACAGGATGCTGGACTAGATGGACCCTTGCTCTGATACAGCTGAGCTCTTCTTCCACTTCTGTGGGTCCAGGTAACGTTAAGGAGTCTAGAACTATGCATCCGTTGTAACGTACAGGAAATTTTGGCCAAGGTACATAAACGCTCCCTGGCCAATAATCCCATCAGTCATTGTCTTTACCTCCTCCAAAGCAAACAAGATTGTTTGCAGTAAGATTCGGAAGGAAGAACTCTACTTTGAAAAGCTTTGACTGAGTGCAACTCCTACATTTTATAATACTGAACTCCCCCTTTTTTAACACGGGGAACCAGAACATTCAGAATCCTCTCGGAAAAACCCAGTGTGCTTTTTGTTCAGCTTAAGAAACCACCTGGCAAAGTCCACCTCCTTCAAGACGATGATCTTTTTAAAGCCAACCCTCTTTCCCTACAACACCGAAATCTGGGAGCAACCAATGCAGCGGTAGATTCAAAAGAAAGGGCTTCTTTCCTCATTTCTAATTTGAAGAGGCTCTTTTTGTATTGAGAGTTATCCTGCTATACATTTTTTTCAGAGGGTAGCCATGTTGGCCTGCAGTAGAACAGCTGGTTTTATACTCCGCTAAGGAGCTGCGGTTGCCACCCTAGCAGTTCGAAAGCAAGAAATTGCAAGTAGATAAATAGGCACCACTTCGGTGGGAAGGTAACAGCATTCTGTGTGCCTTGGTGTTTAGTCATGCCAGCCACATGACCACGGAAACGTCTTCGGACAGCGCTGGCTCTCTGGCTTCAAAAAGGAGATGAGCACCGCAACCCTAGAGTCGGATGCGACTGGCTTTTGAGCAAGGGAACCTTTACCTTTACCTTTAAGGAGTCTCAAAGCAACTTCCAATTGCCTTTCCCTTTCCTCTCCCCACAACAGGCACCTTGTGAGGCAGGTGGGGCTGAGAGAGTCCTCAGAGAACTGGGACTGGCATAAGGTCATCCAGCTGGCTTTTTTTGTGGAGAGGTGGGGAATCGAACACCGTTCCCCAGATTAGAGTCCGCCACTCTTAACTACGACACCAAGCTAGATTAAAGTCCAGTAGCACCTGAGAGACTAAAACTATTTCCAGGGATATAAGCTTTTGAGAGTCAAAGGGAGCCTTTCGTGCTGGCTTCAGGGGTGAAGAACTTTGTATTAGACCAGGGGTGTCAAACATAAGGCCCAGGGGGCAGATCCAGCCCATCCAGGGCTCTTACGTGGCCCGCAAGCCACTGATGCAAGAGAGGAAGTGCTAGGGGAGTGGGCAGAGCCACTCCATTGTGGCTTCAGCACAGCAGAATAACCTTGCCTGCAGCAGTCAAGCATCGTGGGAGAGTCTGCCCAGCACGGCACTGCTGCCTCTCTAGTCCGCCTCTGTGGGTTTTCCTCTGCACCCTCCTCCCACCCCAGGGGGCCTTGCAGTGAGGAGGTTACCAATTCGGCGCTTACCAGCTGCTGTCCTTCATACAGTTTATATCTCTGGTGCCTGGTATTACATTTTATGGCACACAAGTCCTGGCCCGACAAAGTGACATTTATTGTCAGATCCAGCCCCCATAACAAATGAGTTTGACACCACTGTATTAGACTTACTTCACTGAGGAATGAGCCGTCTTCTGCTTCTTCAACCAGGGAAGGCAGAAGAGACAGCGACCCTCGCTTCGACAGCTGCAGTGTACAGGGAGAGATACAGCCCGGTTAACTGGAGCAGCGGAAAGGATCTTTTATTCTGCCCTCTTCAAATCCGGTGTTCAGCCACTTTCCCACATGCGCTAAGCACCAGCTAACTCAGAGGGCTGCTCCAGGCATGACGCTGCCGACATGAAGCACTTTTACCAGCCGCAGACTTCAGCAGGAGAGATACCAGCGGGCATTTTACGCTCTCGTGGATATCAGCAGAACTGGAATAGGCTTAACCTTGATCGGACAAGGAAAACAGCCTCGATTGACTCCCCCTGCCTTGCTCTCTTTATCAGCTATTTTAGCAACAGCAACGCCTGAACTTCCTCTAACTCCGGACAACATAGAATCACAGAGTTGGAAGGGGCCACGCAGGACATCTAGTCCAACCCCCCTGCCCAATGCAGGATCAGCCTAGAGCATCCCTGACAAGGGTTTGTCCAGCTGCTGCTTAAAGACTACCAGGGAGGGGGAGCTCAACACCTCCCTAGGCAGATCATTCCCACTGTTGCACAACTCTGACTGTCAAAAAGTTTTCCCTAAGACCCAGCCGATACTTTCGTGCCCTTAATCGAAACCCATTCTTGTGAGTCCTCTCCTCTGCTGCCAACAGGAACAGCTCCCTGCCCTCCTCTAAGTGACTGCCCTTCAGATACTTCCAGAGAGCCATCCTGTCCCCCCTCAACCTCCACTTCTCCAGACTGAACATTCCCAGGTCCCTCAGCCTTTCCTCATTGGGCTCAGTCTCCAGGCCCCCGATCATCCTTGTTTCTCACCACATCCCTTTTGAACTAAGGCCTCCAGAACTGCACACAATAACTCCGGGTGCGGCCTGACCAACATCTAAAAGGAAGTCTGAAGAGAGTGATCTTGAAATATGTGGACATGAGGGTCTCCTCCTCTCACAAAGACAGTTTCTGGAGGGTAGCTGTGTTGGTCTACAGTACAGCAGCCAGATTTGAGTCCAGGAGTACCTTAGAGCCCCACAAGATTTTGGGGGTACAAGTTGACAAAGGGAGCTATGACTTTCAAAAGCCTATACCCTGAAAATCTTGTTGGTGTATCATTTGCTCCTGAACTCAAATCCAGCTCCTCCTCGAATGTCTCCTTCACCAGTGCCACTCCCCTTCTCCCTAACAAAAATGTAAAGGAGTTCCCTTGAGCATTTGACCAATTTGCAATGAAGAAGAAGAGTTGGTTTTCATACCCTGCTTTTCTCTACCATAAAGAGTCTCAAAGCGGCTTAAAATCACCTTCTCTTCCTCCTCCCCACAACAGGCACCTTCTGAGGCAGGTGGGGCTGGGAGAGTTCTGAGAGAACCGTGAACTGGCCCAAGGCCACTCAGCAGTCTTCATGTTGAAGAAGAAGAGGAAGAAGACTTGGTTTTTATACCCCACTTTTCTCTACCTTCAGGAATCTCAAAGCGGCTTACAATCGCCTTCCCTTCTTCTCCCCACAATGGGCACCTTGCGAGGCAGGTGGGGCTGAGAGAGCTCTAAGAGAACTTTGATGGGCCCAAGGTCACCCAGCAAGCCTCATGTGGAAGAAGAAGGTTTTTATACCCCGCTTTTCTCTATCTTCAGGAGTCTCAAAGTGGCTTACAATCGCCTTCCCTTCCTCTCCCCACAACAGGCACTTTGTGATGTAGGTGGGGCTGAGAGAGTTCGGAGAGAACCGTGACTTGCCCGAGGTCATCCAACCGGCTTCACAGGGAGTAGCAGTGGGGAACCAAACCCAGTTCTCCGCATCAGAGTCTGCTGCTCTTAACCACTACACCACACTGGCCATCGAAGCGACTGAAGCCACATCAAGGGACATGATGGTGTTCCACATACCTGTCGATCAGTGTCTTCTCCACTGGCCAACCCAATTTCCTCTAGCGCTTGAGATTCAACACTCTCATCTTCCAGTTCAGACTGTTCATGCTGCTGGTGAAGCTCCAGCAGGGAATTCTTCATGGTCATCAAGAGGTCCTCCTTTGTCTGGCACAGGAGAACGATCTTTCGCTTTATCTCCTCCACCTCTTCGCCCTAAGGAACAATCATGTTCAGATGTAACATCTGCACAAGGATGGGGGGGCATGAAAGGGAAGGAACTAGTGAGCCCCATCTTACTGCGATGCCACCGCTCAAGTTCTCCTCGACTTCCTTTTCCACACTGAAGCAATCCCCCATTGCCGCTGCAAACCGGAGGGAAGAGATTCCACAGCCTGGTGGCAGTCTGCACCACTGGCCATAGCTCAGTAAGGAATGTAGAGGTTCAGTAATAAACACCTAGTCTGGACACTCTTGGGATTGTGGGAGTGGATATCCTGGAGGCTGAGTAGCCAGGAGTCCCACCGGTGACAAAACGCAGGTTAGACAAATGACTAAACTAGACAGCTCAACTCACAATACTCCTTCCCTTCATCACCTCTGGAAGGGAACTGAGATGGCGGGGAGGTTTTTCTTATCTCATGCAGGACAAAGCTGGGAAATACAGAAGGATGTACAACTTGTTAAGAACATAAGAGAAGCCAATGCTGGATCAGGCCAATGGCCCATCTAGTCCAACACTCTGTCACACAGCGGCCAAAAATACCAGGCGCCGTCAGGAGGTCCAGCAGTGGGGCCAGGACACCAGAAGCCCTCCCACTGCTGCCCCCTCCAGCACCAAGAATAGAGTGCATCACCTGCCCCAGACTGAGAGTTCCTATCTATACCTTGTGGCTACTAGCCACTGGTGGACTTCTGCTCCATATGTTTATCTAATTCCCTCTTGAAACTGTCTATGCTAATAGCTGCCACCACCTCCTGTGGCAGTGAATTCCATATGTTAATCACTCTTTGGGTGAAGAAGGACTTCCTTTTATCCGTTCTAACCCGACTGCTCAGCAGTTTAATGGAGTGCCCATGAGTTCTTGTATTGTGAGAAAGGGAGAAGAGTACTTCTTTCTCAACCTGCTCAATCCCATTCATAATCTTATAAACCTCGATCATGTCACCCCTCAGCCGTCGTTTCTCCAAGCTTTATCTCCTCCACCTCTTGTTGTTTTGTTGTCAAGTCACAGCTGACTTATGGAGACCCCATAGGGTTTTCAAGGAAAGAGACCACCTTTTGGGGATGTTGTAGGGCTATCTTTTGGCTATGCTCCTGCAGAGTGCAGGGGGCTGGACTAGATGACCTGCAAGACCCCTTCCAACTCTAACAATCTATGATTCTATGATGCTCAGAGGTGGTGCTACCATATTAAGGATGTCTATAAGTTGCAAGATCTGATGTTTGGTATTGCTGATTTACTTTCTACTCTAATTTGCCTTTGTTGTTTGTTATTTCTTTGTAATCTGCTTCATGCTTGTGTATCTGTTGGCCATACTAAATACAAATGGTCAAATAAAAAAAAATCTTTTAAAGAAACCAACATAAAAAAGGGTTGGTTTGCCATTGCCTGCCCAAGGGTCACGAGCCTGGTATTCCTTGCAGGTGTCCCAGACAAATTCTAGCCAGGGCTGACCCTGCTTAGCTTCTGAGATTGGGCTAGCCAGGGCTACAGCGTGCTGTACAAAATGCTAATTCCATGTAAAAAGCAGGCAGCCCACAGCGTGCTGAAAGTGTCCAAGAAAATGCAAACGAGCTGTGCTTTCCCTCCCTGCCTTTGTTCTCAAGTAGGTACAAACTTGACAAACTAGTAATTAGGCACTTTAATTTGTGCTCTTTACCCACACGAATCACAACAGCTGTGATGCTGCAGCAATTTCAATATTAACAGAAGTCCAAGCACCAAATCCATTAATAGGGTTACCCGACTCTGGAATGCCCTCCTGGCCCTATCCTTTAAGCTTCCCTTAAGCGCATTCATTTTCCCGCCGCCTGCTGAAAACAGGCCTCTCTGAGAAGGTCTTTAACATGTAGACTCTGCTGATGCAGGTGATTCCTTATAAGTCAGCTTTTCCTGGCATCCATGTGGAGTTCAGTGCAGTTGGATATACTGGCTTTTCTTTGATGTTTGTAATGTTTTGGCTCATTTTCCTACATTAGAACAGTGCTGAGAGGGGTTATTTGCCCTGTAAGGGGTCCCCTCATGCACCAGTTTGGCTCAAGGAAAACAGTTCGGGGGGAAGGCAGTAACCCCTCCTCCCCCTGCACCACAGTCCCAATTACAATCGGTCCACCGGTGGCACTTGGAAATGGAGCTGCCCTTGGGAACTCAGAACGGCTGCTAGTCCCCATGGCGAACTCGCATAACTTGTAACCAAGTTGTGGTTTGGCCCTCAGTCCTCTCCTAATGCAACGATGCAAAGATGCAACGAACATGAAATTGAGCAAACTGAAAATCTTGTGGGTCTCTCTGGACTTGAATCCAGCTGCCAAGAGAAGAGAAATCTAGGGGGAAAACCCCCAACAAACTACCAGCAAATCCATCTGTGAAAGGCTAGATGGCAAACTGTCAGCAATGCCGATTCTGTGAACTTAGGCAGGTCATGAGAAGGGAGGGCAGGCAGGGTTGTCTCAGGGCTTAGTTCTTGTGGCCCTTTCTTACATGCCCAGGGAGATGCCAATCACCACTTTGGGGTCAGGAAGCCATTTTTCTCCAGGCCACCTTGGCTGGGGATCCTAGAGTTTTTTTGCCATCTTCTGGGCATGGAGCAAGGCCACAGGGGATGTATGGGGGAGGTATTTGTGAATTTCCTGCATTGTGCAGGGGGTTGGACTAGATGACCCTGGAGGTCCCTTCCAACTCTATGATTCTATGACTCTAAGGTGTGCATTTTAAGTTAAGCTTCGAAGGTCTGAACCAAAACCATTGCGACGTTAATACCAGTAGGGCCATGTTATCCTGATGGAATTATAGGAATCGTATTAAAATATGCTCTTCTCACTATTTCTCAGCAAGAGTCCCCCCCCCAGTGAAATGATAGACAGGGAAAGTGAAGGGGGAACGGAAAGTTGTAAACCTCACCTCTGGGTAGGAAGCAGCCTGAGCAGTTAATGGGATTTCTGTAGGCGATTCATCCAAGTGGCTCTTTAGCAACTGCTTCAGAGCGTCTGTCTCTTGCTCACGTCGTTCCATCTCTTTCACGATTGGCTGCAAAGCAATCATTACTATTAGCTGTTTTAAAGTGGATGGAGGGACGTCGGACTGCATGGCCTGATGCCCGAATAAGCCGTCAAACCGCACCCTAGGAGATTATCCAGAGCATTTTGAAAACATTTATTCTGAGACAGAAGGGGAAACGACAACTTTGACAGAAGCTCTGCTTTTTTTCCCCCAGATGGGAACAGTGTAAGTTTGGTGTAGTGGTTAAGAGAGCCAGTTTGGTGGAGTGGTTAGGAGCACAGACTCTAATCTGGGAGAACTGGGTTTGATTCCCCACTCCTCCACATGCAGCTGCTGGTGTGACCCTGGGTCAGTCACAAGTTCTTTCAGAGCTGTTCTCTCAAGGGCAGTCCTCGAAAGAGCTCTCTCAGCCCCACCTACCTCACAGGGTGGGGGAAGGGAAAGGGGAAAGGAGATTGTAAGTCGCTCTGAGACTCCTTTGGGTAGTGAAGAGGGGGGTATAAATCCAGTCTCAACCAAAATCAGGGGAAAAAATTCAAATCAGCTCGAGAAATATTGGCAAAGCAAAAATATGAAGAGATGCGTATTATAGGAGATTTTAATGCAGTATTTGATGCTAAAATGGACAGGGAAAAACAGACAAAAGACAAAAAATCAGGAAATATTCTTCCCAAAACCTTTGGCTTCTTGTTTACCTTGTCTGTTGTCAAAACCCAGGGCTTTTTTTGTAACAGGAACTCCTTTGCATGTTAGGCCACACACCCCTCATGTAGCCAGTCCTAATGAGTTTCTGCTGTTGGGTGTGGCCTGATACGCTAATGAGTTCCTGCTGGGCATTGCCAACTTGGGAGCCAGCTGGAACTCCATTCCTGTGCATTCCTGCCCCAAAATAGCACTGTGTGTGTGTGTGTGTATATCTATATCTATAGTTTTTTCATGACATAAACAGTACAATTTGGTTATAGTAATTTTTTTTAGTCGATTCATCAAGCTTATTTTCTATCTATTTGTAAACTCTTATCCATCGTTTTAAGTGAATTTCTTCATCTTTTCCTAATAAAACAACATTTAATCTGTCCTTTTCGGCTAATTCCAACAATCTTTGAACTATTTCCTCTTTTGTTTTCTCCATTTTTCAATATTTAGCTAGTAGTATTCTAGCTGACATTAAAATATGTCACCATGTACAAATAATTTTGTTTATAACCATCCAGGAACCGTTGAACCATGTTCAATAAGAAAATTTCTGGAGTTAAGGCTAAACTAATATTCAGTATTTCCTGTATAAGCTACCCATCTTGGTCTAATTCTGTTAGGTACCCACCATCAATGCTCCCTCTAAGCTGTGGAGTCTTGTGAGCAAACACTCTACTTTTTGGGCTACTGACATTAAAGTTGAGAGCGAGAGATTTGGCTACTGCATAAATTAGTTTGCTCTGGAGCCATCCTTCCTGAGCTAAGGCGAAAATCTATGAGCCAGAGACTAAAAAACTGTGAGCTAGCTCACACTAACTCAGCTTAGAGGGAACACTGCCCCACCGTCCAGCTGAACCGCAGACAGCCCCTTGCCACAAAGTTTCCCAACATTCACCAGTGGCTATTAGCCAATGATGGCTAAATAGGACCTCCATGTTCTGCGGCAGTGTACTTCTGAATGTCAACTGCGAGGAGGCAGCAACAGGAGAAAATTCCCCCTTCCCCCATGAAGGTTCACTGTAACTTAAGCACTGTAAGGATTACTGAGATTAGTGCATAATTAGTCAGTATAGGATTTATTTTCACCTCGAGCAGCGCCTTTTGGTCCTTGGTCATTCTTTCTAATGTCTTCAGGTCTTTCAAAAGCTGCTTTGCCCTTTGGAAGGCAGAGAAAGGTTGCAGCTTCACACCTGGAAGCCGAAGACCTTCTTGGTAAGACTGTATCTCCCTGAGGGCCTTCTTCATGGGGCCAATGTGGGCCAATATAACCTAAAATGGAAGACAGAGAACCAATAACGTTATGAAAGGTTTGAACACGAAGAGGGGAGAAGCATCCACCAAGAGCATACAGTACTTTACAGTGTTCAAAAGTGTGGCATTCATATATGTTATCTGAGTATTACTCAGTTTGGTGTAGTGGTTAAGAGCGCAGACTCTAATCTGGGAGAACTGGGTTTGATTCCCTACTCTTCCACATGCAGCTGCTGGTGTGACCTTGGGTCAGTCACAAGTTCTTTCAGAGCTGTTCTCTCGAGAGCAGTTCTCAAAAGAGCTCTCTCAGACCCACCTACCTCACAGGGTGTCTTTTACGGGGGCAAGAAAGGTAAGATGCTCTGAGACTCCTTCGGGTAGTGAAGGATGGGGTGTAAAACCACCACTAGAGAACTAGCTGCTGGTATGACCTTGGGTCAGTCACATGTTCTCTCTGAGAACTGGTCGCTCAAGAGCAGTTATCTCAGAGCTCTCTCAGCCCCACCTACCTCACAGGGTGTCTGTTGAGAGGAGGGGAAGGGAAAGGAGATTGTAAGCCGCTCTGAGACTCCTTCGGGTAGTGAAGGGCTGAATATAAATCCAATCTCCTCCTCCTCCTCCTGTTCTTCTTTTTCCACATCTACCAACTGACTAACATACCTGCTGCTGGTGTTTTGATCCCTGCCATGACCACAGCAATTGTAGTGGCCTGAACTAGAGAGACCAAAGAGTTTGTGTGCTGGGGTCCCGAATAGCATGAACCGGGGTGCTAGCAGCAGGTGGGGCCATGGCTCAATGGCAGATCATCTGTTTTGCAAGCAGAAGGCCCCAGGTTCAATCCCAAGCATCCCCAGTTCAAAAGAAGGTGGCACAAAAGACTTTTACTGGAGATGTTGCAGTGCCCATGTCAATCAAGAGTAGACGACACTGACCTTGACAGACCAGTGGTCAGTCTCATTATAAAGCAGTTTCGTGTGCTCATGCAGTACCTCTCTTCCTGGACCCCCAAGGCAACTTGTAGGCAAACAAACAAAGAGTAGCTTTGTTGTATATTAAGCAAGGACCGGGCATGTGGTCGGGGTTCGCACATGGCCATGCGAATGAGTGTAGCTTCGTATCCAAGAACAATGTGGAGCACGGATCCTAGAATGGACCAACAGGCTGGCTAGGATCCAGAAAGGGACCTATGGTGTATGGGTGCAAAGTAGTGAACCTATCACAGGGAGTGGGGTGTGGTTTTGTTGGGTGATTTAAGCCAGACTTCGGGCCGGCTATTTTGTCTCCGTTTCGTGTTCTTCAATGAACTGTGAGCTGATTCACTCACGACGCGTCTGGAACCCAGTACTTTATAAGCTTGTACATTGTCTGAATTATAGCACACGCTGACCAAATCAGGAATGAAGGATAGTTTGGAAAAAAATATACACGGAAAAACTGCAAGTCAGTAGCGGTCTCCCAATTCACGCTGTATTTTCAAAAATATGGATATACTTCAGTTTTCCCAATCTTTCAAAATCAGTCTCCCTGTTTTAAAGAATGGGAATATCCACCTGGCCGTGTTTAAGATGCTCTTTGGGAGAAAACTCCAGGGTGTCTTCGGAAGGAGACAGGATCATCTTAATCTTGTCCACATCCTTCTCCATCGTTCTCACTTCGGTTTCGATAGCTTCCAACTCCTAAGCATAGAGACAAGGAAGAGACAAAAATTGCAAAACACGTTAAAAACCAGAATACACAGGGAATATACACCCACACCGACACTCTAAGACCAGAATATTAAAAAAAACAAAGATTACAAATTTAAAAACACACAGGAAAACACACCTAATTAAAAGCACACACAATTGGAAAACACTGGATTTTGTTAAACAAATTTGCTGAAGCAGATAAAGACGAACTTTGTTCAGATCCAACAGGGACCCTCTTATGACCTTAACAAGCTCTAAAGAATACACGGAACTCGTGCAAAAATGAATTTCCTTCAACCTACGATATTTGATGTGTGTATCCCCTTTCTCACACAAACAGATGTCCCATCCACTGAAGCCTGTATCTGCACAAACCTAGACTCATAGGATCATAGAGTTGGAAGGGACCTCCAGGATCATCTAGTCCAACCCCCTACATAATGCAGGAAATTCACAAATACCTCCCCCTCCACACCCCCAGTGACCCCTGTTCCATGCCCAGAAGACGCCAAAAAACCTCCACATCTGGCTTGAGAGCCACCAGTCCCAGTTCCCTGCCTCAGACATTCCGCACTTACATCGGCCACGTGTTGGATGAGCGGGAGGATTCCCACTATCTTTTGTTGTAAGGCCGCAACTTCTTCATTGACGTCGTTCAGCCGCTTCACCATACTGCCAGTTTCAACCAAAGCGGACAACTCATCCAGCTCTGGGTACATGGCGCTCAGGAGGTTTTGCTTTTGTTCTGAATCTTCCAACGCCATCTGGGGGGGGGGAGGTTAAGATAAAATTCGAAACATCAAAACCCGGGGAGATGCGCTTTCATGTTCAAATAAAAACAATCCAGGGATTCTTGAGTCCTGCAGACACAGTTTAAATCAAAGATGTCGAACTCACTTCTTACGAGGGCCAGATCTGACATATAAAGGTCACTTTGACTGGCTGGCTCATGTATGCCATAAAATGAAGGCCAGATACCAGAGATATAAACTTTGTAAAGGACAGCAGCTGGTAAGCTCTGAGTTGGTGTGTCCTCACTGCAAGGCTCCATGGGCTGGGGGGTGAGTGCAGAGGAAAACCCACATGGGTGGATTGGGGAGCCAGCTTGACTGCTGAAAGTTGTTCCGCCTTGCTGAAGCCACAATCACAGTGGATCCGCTCACTCACCCCCCAGCAGTCTCCTGTGCCCTCTCCTGCACCAGTTGCTCGCGGGCCGCATAAGAGCCCTGAATGGCCCTGTACATGAACTGGTTCTGCTGGGCACTCTATACATGCACTGGTTGTGCTAGGCTTGCAACACCCCCTTGCTTGGATTTGTTGAGCTGGCGCTGCCACAGTAGTACCGATTCTGCAAAAATGCCCTCCCCACCTTCAGTTTTTATGGCAGAGACTCTCTGGTTTGACATCAATCCCTGCTTTTTTGCTGTTTTCCCCCGCCATTGGAAATAATGGAGGATGGTGGCATCTTTTTGGGGAGCATATAGAATTGGACTCCCTGGTCCAATCTTTTTAAATCTTACGGGGTCTTTTGAGTAGATGCACCAAAAAGATGGGAGATCCACTCACCTGGAGTGCGCTGGCATGTTTATTCAACGCTTTGGCGGAGTCGCTCTTCGCCTCCTCAGTCAGCAGACGGTTGGTGCTTTCAAGCCAAGCCCTGGTGCTCTTCAGGAGTTCGTCACTCGCCTCCATCTTGCTGGCAGCCTTTAAACAGGAAACATCACATGTGATTCTGCATAAGGGGCAAGGATCCCAAATGGCTGAGTGCTGCTGCTGCTGAAAAAAAATTGTTCTCTGGCATAAACAATGCAGTCGGTGGCGACAGTCACACTCCAAAATGGTCTTTTGACCATGATTTCCATTCCTTGCTTGGGAAGACAGTCGCAGGAGAAGAAATGAGTTAAGAGGAGGGGAAGAGTATTGGGGAAATAATTGGAGGCTGTACGAAGAAACTCAAGTAGGCACATGGGGTATAGAAGCCTCTGCAAGTTTCCTCTGGAATAGGGACATAAGAAAAGTCCTGCTGGATCAGATCAGTGGTCCATCTAGTCAAGCATCCTGTCTCACATAGTGGCTAACCATCTCTGGAGGGCCAACGATAGGGCATAGAGGCCGAAGCCTTCCCTTGATGTTGCCTCCTGGCTCTGGGATTCAGAGGTCTAGTGCCTTTCAGTGTAGAGGTTCCCCTCAGTCACCATGGCTAGTAGCCACCGCGAGACCTATCCTCCACTAATGTCTAATCCCCCTTTAAAGCTGTTTACTCCTGTGGTCATTGCTGTCTTTTTTGTAGACACTATGTTTGGATTTCCCAGATGTTATGTCGGGAACCACGAGGGGAAGGCCACTTGCTTTTGGAAAAGTACAAACAGAAGTTCAGATGGGCCCAGGATATTCAAGCTAGGTATCCGGTTTTGCAAATGCCACACATGCAGAACTGCAGGTGGCAAAGTCTCCAAAGGTTTGTGGTGATGAGACGGGCACACCAATTTCTACACATCTGGGGGCATCCTCATTCTGGTCTGCACAAGGGAATGCTCTGCACAGAGACCATCAGGTATAGGAAAGGAAATCCCTTGCACACAGAGAGCCACGTCTGTGCCCTCCGGGCCTGATTATAGAGGCAATCGGGAGGGCGTTTATTTATTTATTTACTTATTTCATTTATTGTCTGCCTCTCTCCCTGAGACTCAAGGCAGATTACAGAATATAGTTTGAACACGTTCACCTTCTTTTGTCCCCAGATGCAAACAGATGCCATAATTAGTCACGGCTCACAGTTAAAGCATATGCTCTGCATGCATAGTGTTCAAGGGTCAACCCCCAGAACTTCCAGATAAAGAAGTCAGACGGCAGGAATGGAAAGATGTGAGCTTGAGGCCTCGACCAGACAGAATGCTGGGAGTCCCTCGTCAGCACCTGCATCTTTCTTCACCGGGGCAGACAGCTGTTCCCCAGGGCCACTTCACATCAGGAAAATGGCATGGGCAATTACCCTGAAGTACAGAAAGGCTTTGATGCTTGCGTGCTTAAATGCCCTACCCCTCAGCAGTGACACTAGGAAGATTCTGTGGAATTCCATACTCAGACAGACTCTGCAACTGCAGCGACAACAAAATTGATTCTGTGGACCACACCTTCTTTGACTGTCCTAAATTCTCAGAATTATGAGGTGAACTGATCTCCCCATCACTTAATCAGATCTCTCTCTCTCTCTCTCTCTCCAGAAGCAAAATCATCTTGGCTACTCAGAGATAAAGACAAACTACTCGGCGTGTGGTGAAATTTCTGGCAGCAGTCGTTAAGTTACATGATAACTAACTTCAGGGCCTGCCGTTTATGACTCTGGTTGTAAAAACAGTAAGAAGTAAAGTAAAATGGTACGGGGGAGACTTTAATCTTCCCCCATGCTGTGATCTCAATCTTAACTGGGAACCCAAATGCCTGATTTTTAGGGGGAGGGGGCAAAGACAAAGAGCTCTGTCTGAAAAACCCTGAGCCCCTCATCCAAGAATTTAATCTTCCCCCATGCTGTGATCTCAGTCTTAACTGGGAACCCAAATGCCTAATTCTGAGGGGGGGGGGGCAAGGACAAAGAGCTCTGTCCAAAAACTCCTTGCATCTCATCCGTTTGAGCCCTGAGACACGGGTGAGTGTCTGCCATCAGAGCAGGCAACACTCAATAAAGATTCATCAGTGGTCCAACACAGTATAAACCCCATTGGCACATTCAAAGTCCTAGGAAAAGAGAATTGATCGTGTAGGCAGCACACCTTATCCTGGCACAGATCTGGTGACATAGAAGGTCTTAAATACAATAATATGTGGAAATGAACTAGATGAGAAAAAGGGATACCTTCCACTTCTACATTCCCCCAAATACATTTTCATGGTGTTCTTGTTACGAACACTGCTCGGTCTCCTGACACACAGCATCGTTCCATCCAGCTGCCTCTTACCCTGTTGATCTGTATTGTCCTGCGCTCGGCCCGCTGTGAGACTTGCTGGTATTGCTGAAACGGGATCATCAGGCGATCCATCAGCTCTTGGGCCTGGCAAGGGTCTTGCTCGACGGTGTCTTGGACTTCGGAGTCCAGTTCGTTCATTTTGTAATGCCAAAGGTCTAGCAAATCCCAGATTCTCTGCCGGCATCAGACAGAACATTCCGGTTAAGAAAAATCAATGTGTTAACAAAAAAGAGAGAGAAATCCCCAGCAATGCTAACGTTTGCAGGAGTTTGGAGCCACCTGCAAGAGGCAAGAGTAATTTAGGAGCAAGACAAAAGCTAAAGGAGTCTGGGTTGGATCCGAGATACTGTGGACAAAGTAAGCTTGAACTCCCCACTTCACTCGTCCCACTGCAGGTCTCTGAAGGTTTGCTGATGTGGATCTAGGGACCCTTGCAAACAGCACAACAGGAGTGAAATGGGAATCTCGGTCATGGAGGAGAGGACTGTCAAGAGGTAGCCATGGTGACAAAAGGGAACCCCCATAGTCAGAAGCACTGAAATGCTCAATACTGATAGTAGGAGGCAACATCAGGGGAAGGCCTCGGCCTATGTGCCCTGTTGTTGGAGCTCCTCCATAGGAACTGGTTGGCCATTGTGTGAGACAGGATGCTGGACTAGATGGACCTCTGGTCTGATCCAGCAGGGCTCTTCTTCTGTTCTGATGAAGGCTTCACCCTCTATGGTCTGTTGTTGGCCCTCCAGAAGACCTGGTTGGCCACTGTGTGAGATAGGATGCTGGACTGGATGAACCACTGGTCTGATCCAGCAGGGCTCTTCTTACATTCTAATGAAGGCCTTGGCCTCTCTGCCCTGTTGATGGCCCTCCAGAGGAACTGGCTGACCCCTGTGTGAGACAGGATGCTGGACTAGATGGACCACTGGTCTGATCCAGCAGGGCTCCTCTTATGTCTCTTGGCCTCTATGCCCTGTTGTTGGCCCTCCAGAGCAACCGGTTGGCCACTGTGTGAGGCAGAATGCTGGATTAGATGGACCAGTGGGCTGATCTACCAGGGCTCTTCTTATATTCACATATATATTCTTATATTCACATATGCCTTTAGGGGAAATCATTCAATAAGGCTAGCGAGTAACTTCTCTAGTAATTCCTACCCCCTCCAGCTTTCTCTGCATGTTAGCATGTAAGCCTTTAGAGTTTTCCTAGTTAAAGAGGAATCTCATCCATTGCATTAGTAAAGCACGGCAGGATGTTACCTTTTGTATTTCTTTGGCTTTCGTCACATCTGCACTCTTCTGCTGTAACATGTTTTCAATGGCTTGGAGACCTTTATTAATGTCTTCTATTTTTTTATCTGTGGTGTAGTGAGGGGAATTTTTCAGGACTTCAGTGTTGACCTTAAAAAAAAGAAGAAAACAGATCAGGAAGATTAAAACTTTTTTGTTAAGGTGTGCGCTCCTTTAAGCAGAGTGGGGTGCTGAAATTGACTAATTCCCATACTGAGCAAGGGGGTTGGAGCAGGTGACCTCTAGGATCCCTTCTAACTCTATGTCAAGAAACTGGACTCCATTAAGAGAGTTTTTCTGCCTAAGTGTTAGCTTTCTTGACTTGGAGAGCCAGTTTGGTGTAGTGGCTAGGAGCATGGACTCTAATCTGGGAGAACTGGGTTTGATTCCCCACCCCATCACCTGCAGCTGCTGGTGTGACCTTGGGTGAGTCATAAGTTCTTTCAGAGCTGTTCTCTCAAGGACAGTTCTCGGGAGAGCTCTCTCAGCCTCACCTACTTCACCAGGTGTCTGTTGTGGGGAGGGGAAGGGAAAGGAAGATTGTAAGCCGCTCTGAGACTCCTTCAGATAATGAAGGGCGGGATAGAAATCCAATCCTCCTCCTTCTTCTATAGAAGTCATCACCCCCCACCCGCCGGCTTGTTATCAGAACTGCTGCTAAGGCTGGCAGAAGTGATTAACTTGCAGCAGCTGAGAACTGTCATCTAAAGTGGTTGACAGCTTGCAATTTAGAGAGCTGTCCAGGTAACAGCTTTCTTTTGGCTAAATGGCTTTTCTTTCTGCACTGAGAACTTAAGTCACACCAGAAAAAAATTTGCCCCACAAGCCACAAAATCCTGGCTAGGGGCCTGCTTAGATTAGATACAGAAAGGCTGCACCAAAGTATCTTGATGGGCCTCCCCCTCCCTCTTCCGTGTCACCTCCTTTTCCCTGTTCCTCCCCTGGTTTTATGCTGTTCTTACTGCTCCTCCCCCTTTAAAAAAGACTGCTGTGAAACAGGTTTCTGGGGCTTAAGGATATAGTGTCTTATTTTCTGTTTAGAAGGCTGATTACTATTAAATTCTTAAAGCTTTTCAGGTCTCAGCCTGCTTAAAACCTGAATAAGAGATTAACAAATCGAGCAGTGAATAGCTCAGGAACGCCCTGGGCATTAGCACAAATAACATCTGGGTGGCAAAACACCGTAAGCCCCAATTATAACCTACTCTGAATTTTTTGCAAGAAAGAACTGAACATACATAAGTTCAACCCGGAGCCCAGAAAAAGCTGTTTCGAACTTCCAGATGAATAAATCTTGCTTTTACCTTTTCTTCTAAGTCTTGTAAAACCTGCTTGCAATCTTCCGCATGTTTTTCAATCTCAACCGGGACTATCGTGTACATTTCAGAGTACTTGATCCGTAGTCTGTCCATGGTCTGCTCAAAAGTTTGTTTCTGATGGTCAATGGCTCTCTGGATCTCCTAAGAAATGGAAGGATTGAATCATTATTTGGGTCCCCCCTTTCCCCTTGTGCTTAGGATACAGACAGGTAATTTTTCCGTTACAAAGCTTCGTTTGATTATGGGGGGAAAAGCAGATTAAATCTGAGAGACACTCACTTTATCCTGCCAGATGATGCTTTTCAACCCACCAAGAATAAATTAAACCTGATACCATTTCATTGTCCTGTCAAGGCAGGTGAAATAATAACTCAAGCACGTAAAAACGCCTCTGCGACCAATGCTTCGTAACATGCCCATTGCTGAAATGGAACAGAAAAAAAAGAAAAGTAAACTCCCCCTCCCCACCCCTGAAAAATGTTCCAGCAACAATAAAGGACTGATTAAAGCAATAGCCTCAAAATTTGGAGCATCGCTTTCGTGTGCTTAATTGAAATACCCAGGCGAAATAGTAGCTTCCAGTCCTGGAAGAAGAATATCGATTTCATGCAGCAAAAGAAACTTGACAATTGTCTATTGCTTGTGGTCCAGAAACTTAATCTGATCTCTGGGCTCAGACAGACAACAACTGTAAGGGAACACATTTTGGGGGAAACGCCTAGGCTCTCCAGCAGGGAAATGCATTTCAGTTGCAATTCCCTTTCCCAAAGCCTAAAAAAAAGCCAACTGGCCCATCTTTGGGGTGGTGTCAGCATTTTTTCGAATAACCAAAAAGGCTTAAATGATAAATCCTTGAAAGAATTCCTGTATTAGAAGAAAACGTGTGTGGGGGGAGAGAATTGTAAAATATCTTCCTTCCCCTTTCCGACAGTGCAGTCCTCAACTAAGGTTGATAACCACCAAGTGGCCACAAGTAACACCCACCAAGGGAAGACCGTCAACAATTCACAACTATATAAGATCAAAACTGTGTATTACATTCATTAAGGGACAAAGATGGGTTTAGCAGCCATAGAGAGCCAGTTTGGTGTAGTGGTTAAGTGCGCGGACTTTAATCTGGGAGAACTGGGTTTGATTCCCCACTCCTCCACTTGCACCTGGCTGGATGACCTTGGGTCAGTCACAAGCTCTGGCACAGCTGTTCTTGAAAAAGAGCAGTTTCGGTCAGAGCTCTCTCAGTCCCACCCACTTCACAGGGTGTCTGTTGTGGGGAGCGGAAGGGAAAGGAGTTTGTAAGCCACTCTGAGACTCCCTTGGGTAGTGAAGGGCGGGGTATAAATCCAATCTCTTCTCTTCTTCTTCTTCTTCTAGATAGATTCAGGGAGGATACGTCTATCAATGGCTACTAGCCGTGGTGTCTGAGGGGAACCTCCACATTCAGAGGCATAAGCCTCTGAATCTCAGAGCCAAGAGGCAACATCTGAGGAAGGCCTCGGCCTCTATGCCCATTGGCCATCCAGAGGAACTACGTGGCCACTGTGTGAGAAGAAAAGAAAAGAGATTGGATTTATACCCCACCCTTCACTACCCGAGGGAGTCTCAGAGCAGCTTACAATCTCCTTTCCCTTCCCCTTCCCACAACAGACACCCTGTGAGGTGGGTGGGGCTGAGAGAGGTCTTTCGAGAACTGCTTGTGAGAGAACAGCTCTGAAAGAACTTGTAACTGACCCAAGGTCACACCAGCAGCTGCACATGGAGGCGTGGGGAATCAAACCTAGCTCTCCCAGATTAGAGTCTGTGCTCCTAACCACTACACCAAACTGGCTGTCAGGATGCTGGACTAGATGGACCACTGGTCTGATCCAGCAGGGCTCTTCTTATGCACACATGGAAAGGGAGCATGAGCATTCTTTCCCTCCCTTCTTCACTCTAGATAAGACTATCATAACAATTCTTTGATCCACATACATGATAAATAATCCCGCCCCACCCATTTCTAATTAAAACATTTTTATCCTTGATACAAAATCTGTGGTTTGAGGCACTGAAACCAAAGGATCCATATGCAGAAATCTCATAGAAAGAAATACTTAATATATACATAGTCTGTCAAATACTTTACCATTAATATAGTGTTAATGAATAATATGAATAGTTTTTACATAAATAACTGCCAGGTGTTTCTCAATTCCAGTGCTTGGAAGCCAGGAACAAACAGAGTAGTGGCAGAGTAGTTTAGAGCGTTGGACTAAGACCTGAGTTCAAGTCCCCACTCTGCCATAAATTTTGCTGGGCACTGTGGACCTGGCGTTCTCTCTCAGTGACTAACCTACTATACAGGGTTGTTGACATGATTAAGTGGGGGGAAGGGACAACCACGTACACCACCCTGAGCTCCTTGGAACATCAGCAGGATAAAAATGTACAAGACAGAAAATGACTACCGACCAACTTGGTGGAAAACAGTGTAACCCCCCCCCACACACACAGATCTTTGAATCAAAAGTGCTAGAGGTTTAAGTTTTTGCTTTTAAATAAAAGCTGAAAGGTCAGAAAAGGGACGGGGAGTATATCAAAGACACATCAAGCTGCCTTATCCGAATCAGTCCATCAGTCCATCAGGGTCGGTCTTGTCTGCTCAGACTCCCAGTGGATCTCCAGAGTCTCAAGCCCGAAGGGCTTTACGATCTGCCAACCAACATCTCCTGGTGGTCCCTGGCCCAAGAGATACCTGTCTTGCCTCGACTAGAGACAGGGCCTTCTCAGCCCTGGCCCCTATCTGGTGGAATGAGCTCCCATATGCGATCAGGGCCTTGCAGGACCTTTTACAGTTCCGCAGGGCCTGCAAGATGGAACTCTTCTGCCGGGCCTGCAAGATGGAACTCTTCTGCCAAGCTTTTAGTTAGGGTGGCGGGCATTCCCCCCCCCCACTGGGCCTCCCCTCGGTGGGTCAGATCTCTATTATCATCAAAGGACCCAAACTTGAAACAGACCGCGTCTGTGAGGCTTTGAACATGATTTGTACCACAGAAATGTTGTTATATTTTAATGGGGCTTTTAATTGTTTTTCATTCTTTGCATATTGTATATTGGTTAGTGCGTCTGATGGAACCCTCCCTGAGTCTGCTATGTGGGGAGGGCAGGATATAGATCCAATAAAATAAATAAATAAAATAAAATAAAATAAGCAAAGATCTTTTGCAACACCTCCTCCTTCATCTTTTTAGCTGGAGATGCAGGGGACTGAACCTGGGACCTTCTGCATGCCAAGCAGAGGCTCCACCAGTGGGCCACAGCGCCCCCCTGGGGGAAGCTGCTGAGCCACACTCCCTCCACAGCTCCCGTTCTGTAAGTACATTTCTGTTCCAGAACAACCAGACAGACAACCAACCTCGAGTTTTGCTGTCCTTTCAGGAAGCGCCTCTAAGTCCACCCCATGGAGCAACAGCATGGAGTCTTGTAAGGAATTCTTCACGGCATCTATTTCGTCACTTGCCTTGGCCCGGTCTTGAATCTCAGACACTACAGCATCCTTTTGCTTCTGAGCCTTTTGTTGGAGCCTGACAAACGGGAACAAGGTTCAGTAGATGTTTTGATGGAAACCAGGCTCCATGAGACAGGTAAGGTTGTTAAGAGAAAGCCAACAATCTGTTCTTCCCCTCTCTTTTTAGGAATCCGGAGTCAATTTCTAGTCAGCTGGGAACACGGGAGACAGCAAGGGCCTCGGCTAGCCCTGTGCAAACCCAGATGGGGGGCAGGTGGCAAGGCAAGGAAGGGGATGAGAGCTGACCAAGACAAGAAGAAGGAGAAGAAGGTATTTTTAGCCACTGTGTGACAGAGTGTTGGACTGGATGGGCCATTGGCCTGATCCAACATTGGCTTCTCTTATGTTCTTATGAGAGGGAGAAGAAGAAGAGGAGGAGGAGGAGGAGGAAGAGGAAGAGGAGGAGATTGGATTTATACCCCGCCTGTCACTCGGAGTCTCAGAGCGGCTTACAAACTCCTCTCCCTTCCCTTCCCTTCCCCATAACAGACACCTTGTGAGCAATGCTCCCTCTAAGCTGTGGAGTCTTGTGAGCAAAAATCCTATTTTGTGAGCTACTGGCATTAAAGTTGTGAGCGAGTGATTTGGCTACTGCATAAATTAGTTTGCTCTGGAGCCATCCTTCCTGAGCTGAGACAAAAATGCGTGAGCCAGAGGCTAAAAAACTGTGAGCTAGCTCAGACTAATTCAGCTTAGAGAGAACACTGCCTGTGAGGTAGGTGGGGTTGAGAAGGCTCTGACAGAAACTGCTCTCTCAAGAACACCTCTGACAGAACTATGGCTTGCCCAAGGTCATCCAGCAGCTGCAAGTAGAGGAGTGGGGAATCAAACCCGGGTCTCCCAGAATAGAGTCTGCACACTTAACCACTACATCAAACTGGTGGTGCTGGTCTTGGCTAACAGTGGGGGTGAAGGGAACTGTGTTCCTGTGGAAGTCTGTGTGGCCCTTGGTCATCCCAATAAAGAGACACTTAAAAAGTACCATTGCATCTGGTGATTCTTTGCGGCCCGTGGAAGACACTTATCAAGTCCTGCAGCCCCCTGGTGGAGCCACATAAACATGAAGACAAAACAAAACTCAAATCAAAATCTAACCCTCCCCCCCCCAAAAAAAAACCCCTGCAGCACACAGAGGGAATGTTCATTTCTGATGAACATGGACGAAGCAAGAAATAAAACAGAGGAAGAGAGAAATAAAACAGAGCAATCTGACCCAATCCAGGAACAGGCAAGATCTCTGAGTCTCTATCCCTGGGCCTACAAAAGATCTTCAAGGGGACAATCCAACATGAAACTACTGAATTAGGATTCTCCATGACAAAAACTCCCAAAATTTAATGTAGTCTGGCCCTTTCATTCCAGTGCACAAAAGCCACTGCGCCTCTCCAAATTTTAAAGTATTATGACCTTTCTGGATTACTTCCTCACTAATTTTGCACTTTGGAGACCACACTTCAATGCCGATGCCCCTTTTCATTGATCTACTGAAAATGCTTATACCCTTCTCCCTGTGTAAATATCTACAAGGCGACTTCCAACGTAACAGCGTTACAAACAACAACAAAAAAGGGGAATAAAACACTGCAATAAGAATTCAGCAAAGCTGCCAAAACGGGTTAAAATCAGAAGCTAAAGCTACTAAAACAGCACCTGATTAAAATATTTACAGATAGTAAATTCAGAGCCAGATCCGTTTCTGTGGGCAGACAGTTCCACCACGTAGGGGCCACCAGCGCGAAGGCCCTGCTCCTGCTACACCTCATTTGGTCACACAAGAGGCATGTGTTCTGATGACAACGTCAACCATGGTGCACATTCATATAAGAGAAGGCAGTCTTTCAGGTTCCAGACTGCGCAGAGCTGAAGTTATTTTCTGAAGCAGTTTACTTAACGGAACATAAAATAGTACAGGAATACTTACTCTTTCAGACGATCTTGCATGACATGAATTTCCCTCACAACAGGAACGTCTTCCCCCTTCTCTGCGGGACCTTGACGGATGTTTAGAATGTGCCTTACGCGGTGAAGTATTAAGCGCAGGAACCCCTCCTCAGCTTTCACACCATCCTCATAAGAGTTTGCGCATTCCAGAAATGCCTGCAGTTCTTCTTTGGTGGATCTCTCTTTCTCTTTGGGGTTTTCAGGTAAATCTTCCTGAAGATTGTCTAGAATGATCGTCTCTCGCTCAATCTGGACGGGAAGCAGGAGAGAAACAAGTGAGACGGGCCAAGAACTCCTAAAAGATCTGATTAAAGATCTTATTTTACCCAAGGAACGTCAGAGTAAAAATTATTTAATGCTCTCCACAGATGCTCAAAGTAAGTGCACGTACACCATTCGATAAAATCTAGTATTCTATTTAATATTTAATATAGTGGTTAGAATGTCAGACTAGGAGCTGGGAGACCCGGGTTCAAAAGTCTCCATTCGGCCACATTTTCGGGGGGACCCCTGGCCAGCCACACCCTCCCAGCCAAACCTTACAGGATTGTTGTGTGAATGAAACAGAGGAAAGAACAATGTGAGCTGCTTTGGAGCCCCACTGAAGATAATAAGAAGAATGGGCTGTTAAATTGTAATTGACTCGTGACGGGATGTTCAAGGCAAGGGATATTCAGCTACTTTACTCTGCTCTGGTTAGACCTCACCTAGAGTATTGTGTTCGGTTTTGGGCACCGCATATAAGAAGGATATAGACAAGCTGGAACATGTCCAGAGGAGGTCTGAAGACCAAGTCCTATGAGGAAAGGTTGAAGGAGCTGGGTATGTTTAGCCTGGAGAGGAGACAACTGAGAAGTGATATGGTAACTATCTTCAAGTACTTGAAGGGCTGTCATCTAGAGGATGGTGTAGAGTTGTTTTCTGTTGCCCCAGGAGGTTGGCCCAGAACCAACGGGTTGAAATTAAATCAGAATTGTTTTCGGCTAAATATTAGGGAGAACTTCCTGACAGTCAGAGCAGTTCCTCAGTGGAATAGGCTCACTCAGGAACTTCCATTGTAACAGTAAAATAAACTTATTTTAGCTGAAAAAATTGTATGATTCTCTTATTAATATTATTTTATTTCACTAATTTCATTAATTTTCTCTTGTTACTGTTTTTATACTATTGCTATGTTATTACTGTTTTAATCTTCCTCATATCAGAATTGTACTTTTTTACTGGCCCTTGCTGTGATAGATCAGATCAGATCCAAACTTCCAAAAGAGATATCGACAGTTGCAGCCACCCGCCGACTCACTTCCTCGCTGACAGATTTCCACGCCTGGCTCTGCTCCTCACACCGGCTCTCCCATCCCCTGGACTCCTTCAGCAAGCTCAGCCACTTCATCCACACAGCAGACACAACACTGTCCATCAGCAGGCGGTCGCTTTCTTTGCACGCCGCGCTCAGATATCCCAGGTCCCGCCGCAAATTCACGAGATCCTCTTCCATCGAAGCCAGTCGGAAGGCCAATGCCTTTCAAGGAAAAAGCACAGAAAAGCTTTATTTAATTTTTTCTTCTATCCCCTTTATAAAACAAAAGTCCAGCAGCACTATAAAGATCATTGCGTGTTACATTCCGTCAAGTCGCTTCCGACTTATGGCGACCCTATGAATGAATGACCTTCGAAACACCCTACAGTTAACAAGCCTTGCTCAGGTCTTGCAAACTGAACTTAAGAACGTAAGAGAAGCCAGTGCTGGATCAGGCCAATGGACCACCCAGTCCAACACTCTGTCACACAGTGGCCAAAAATACCCGTTGCCATCAGGAGGTCCAGCAGTGGGGCCAGGACACTAGATGCCCTCCCACTGTTGACCCCCCCCCAAGCACCAAGAATACAGAGCATCACTTGCCCCAGACCGAGAGTCCCTATCTATCCCTTGTGGCTAATAGCCACATGTTTATCTAATTCCCTCCTGAAGCCGTCCATGCCTGTAGCTGCCACCACCTCCTGTGGCAGTGAATTCCATGTGTTAATCTCTCTTTGGGTGAAGAACTTCCTTTTCTCTGTTCTAACCCGACTGCTCAGCAATTTCATTGAGTGCCCACGAGATCTTGTATTGTGAGAAAGGGAGAAAAGTACTTCTTTCTTGACCTGCTCTATCCCATGCATAATCTTGTGAACCTCGACCATGTCACCCCTCAGTCGTAATTTCTCCAAGCTAAAGAGCCCCAAGCGCTTTAACCTTTCTTCGTAGGGAAAGTGTTCCAACCCTTTTATCATTCTAGTTGCCCTTTTCTGCACTTTTTCCAATGCTATAATATTCTTTTTGAGGTGTGGTGGCCAGAACTGAAGACCATGGCTTCCTTGATGGAGTCCATCCACCAACAATGCCTGAGCTGGAAGTGAATGTCCAACACAGACAGGAAGTCGAGATCCAGTCAGACAGTCAGGGCCTTCAGAAACGGCTGTGGAGAGGTACAGGACAGGAAGGAGCGGCAGTCGGGGAGCCAGGTGTTGGGGCCAAAAGGGTTCCAGAAGTGGCAGCTGCAGAGGAGAGGCTGGGAATGGCACTGCCGGGAGTGAGGATGATGGCAACCAAAGAGGAGTCGGCTCCCACAGCTGGTAAGGCAGGAGCAGCAGCAGAGGAAAGCCCCACGGAGGCACAAGATCTCCCTGAGACAGCAGGCAAAGGACTGGGCAGTGAGTCTACCGGAGTAGATGGGGAGCAGCTGTCTAGGGTGGCAGGGGCTAAGGAGGATGAAGATGAGTTCACAGGACCTCGGAGCCTCCAGAAAGACTCAGAATCTCCAGCTGGCAAGATGGCGGGGGTAGAACTAAGGGAAAGGACAGATATGGGGGAGGAGGCAGGGAAATGGGCCAGACTCTATCTCTGGAAAGGATTTTTTAGGAGGACTCTTGGCCAAGGACTCGGGGTGGCTAAGGGGCTCTCGGGGGACTCTGAGAACTGTGCAGCAACTGGAGATGCCGAGTTGGTTGGGGAAGTGGGAAGGCACAGGGGTCTAAGGTGATTACAAGGTATTGGACTGGCGCTGAGGAAAAGCTAGATGAAACCAGCGGGCAAGGAGGAACTAGGGAAGGTGTCCCTGGTGTGTCCACAGGGTTCTCTTGGTCTGAGGTCACTAAGGATCGTAGCAACATACCTCTTCCGTGTTCTAGATGTTTATGGAGTGCTTTGAGCACTCTTTCAACAAGCGCTATATAAATGCAAAACAGTGTTATTCCTCACCTTGCTTTGATCAGACTGCTCCAAAGCTTCTTTGTAAGATCCTGCCATACGGTATAAAGAATTCCCGACCACCTTCTCTGTATCATGAAGATCAGCAAGTATCTTCTCTTTGGATTTTGTGAGGCGGTGGTATTTTTCAAAACATCTGTGGACGGCAACAGCGTTAGACGAGACAGTTCGAATGTACCCATTTTGATCAATTACAAAATTATCCTCTCTCCGTTTTTATCACTGGCATAAAGCACAGCACAGACACACAAAATAAGCTTGATTTCCTCCCCACTTTTCTCATTAAAAATAAAAGTGTCCTATTCTGATCCATTCGAAATTGGGACTTGTTGAGTGACTTGATCCCTTTCCAAAGCCGCCATTTTAGGTTCCTATTCAGCCCCAGAACTTGAACTGTTCCCGGATCTCCCCTGGCTCCTCCCCCCAAGCCAGGTCATCTCTTTCTAACAAGCTAGCCAGTTTCTCACCTTTCCATACCTTAAAACTCTCTGGCAACGAATCCTCTTACTGAAGCTCAGAGAGGGGCACAAATGGATTGTTACAATACAAGGTAAGTGGGAGCCGTAATGGAGCCCATTTACACATTCCCAGGCAAGTCGTTTAGTCGTTCCATTTCAATGTCACAGAAATTTCTCTGCAACCCTGATTTGAATTACAGCGACGCATTACGGGAGGATTACGGTGTCTGTCATGAAAATGGACGCAGCTTAATGGTTACGGATGTGACCTGGGATAGTCCAAGTTCAGGTCTAATCTCGGCCACAAATTCAGTAAACAGTCTTTGGCAGGGCTGCCAAAAATACTTTGTTATTATTTTATTTACCTCATTTATGGTAGTTACAGCGAAGAGCTAGTATGGACCCCACCCAGACAGAGATTTCATCTGGCTCCCCCAACCTAAATATCCTATGAAAACAATCACAGGGCTTGGAGTAGGGCCCCTCCCCGTTATCTGCCTCATTGGCAGCTTAATAGCCTCATCTAGCCTGCTCTCATCAGAGCCTGGGAGCTAAACAGGGTTGGCCACAGTCAGTATTTGGATGGGAAACCATCGAGGATGACTGGAGTTGCTACGCAGAGGAAGGCAATGGCAAACCACCTCTGCTCATCTCTTGCTTTGAAAACCCCATTGTTCTGCCTCACGGGGTCGCCATGAGTGGGGCGTAACTTGATGGCGTGCATTCATTAACAGAATTTCTGCCTCTCAGTGGCTTCTGAGAGTCTGGTGTAGTGGTTAAGTGCGCGGACTCTAATCTGGGAGAACCGGGTTTGATTCCCCACTCCTCCACTTGCACCTTGGCTGGATGACCTTGGACAAGCCATAGTTCTGATAAGAGCTGTTCTTGAAAAAGAGCAATTTCTGTCAAGAGCTCTCTCAGCTCCACCTGCCTCACAGGGTGTCTGTTGCAGGGAGGGGAAGGGAAGGGAGTTTGTAAGCTGCTCTGAGACACCTTTGGGTAGTGAAGGGCGGGGTATAAATCCAATCTCTTCTCTTCTTCTTCTTCTATCAGCCTTGCCCAGCAATCCTGTCCTAGCTACGATATGGTCTGGGAGGGTTAATTATTATTATCTTACGGCATCGTGTGTAGAATAGCCAGGATATTCTAAGACTGTCTGGCAGCCAGACGTTCCAGCTCTTTTAATGTCATGCACCACTTGGTGGTGAGCTAGACTTGTTTTTTAGGCAAGAGACATTTCAGAGGTGGTTTGCCATTGTCTGCCTCTGCATCACAGCCCTGGTATTCTTTGGAGGTCACCCTTCCAAATACTAGCCAAAGCTGACCCTGCTTAGCTTCTGAGATCTGGCTAGCCTGGGCTATCCAGGTCTGGGAGGGTATTCCAAGCTGAAAAGATACTAAATACTATTATTGCTTGCTAATCTCTCCTATATAATAATTTGGAGTGGCAAGATTCGATGTGTGCCAAAATCAGTTGGCTGCCTGAACTGCCACTCAGAAGGCACTGGGTTGCAGGGTCCCACCGACATAAGTGCCGCCACTGTCTCCGGCTTAGTGTGCTTGGAGCCGACGGAAGGGACAGACCGGACTCTCCACGGGGATGGGGATGGATGGGGCCTCCTTCCCTCCTGTTCACGCACAGCGGCAGGGGTGGGAGGGGTGTCCTGCTTTGGTCCTCTCCCACGGCCCCCTCCATCCCTTGCACACCCCATACATGGAGTGAGGACCCAGTGCGCAGCGGCTGGTTCCCCCCTCACGCTGCTGCCGCCCCAGCCGCTCACCTCTCCTCCCCGGCTCCAGCCGGTGAAACTGGCTCTGCCTCACACGCTGGCTCCGCAGCCTGCGTCGTGCTGTTTAAAATGGCTGCAAGGCACAGCAAGGCACAGGGGGAGAGGAGAGTGGAAAAGCCGCGCAGCCAGAGTCAGGGCGAGGGGGCCACTGAGGTGGAGGACAAGGCCACCCATGGTCTGGCCATGGCGCTCGGGGGGAGGAAAGAGAGGCAATGCAGGCCAGAGCACTCTCCCAGGCCCTCTTTTTAGAGCTTGTTGTATTTCTTTCTGCAACAGGCCTTATTACTAGTATTATTATAAACACACGTTTCATATTTACTGTCAGCCAGTTATCTTGAGACAAGAAATTATGTTATTATTAATTAAACTGTGGACCTACCTCTGAACATGAGATTTCCTCTTCAGATTTCGCTCCTTTATTTCCAAGCTCTTAGCAACTAGATCACAAAGTGTTTTTTCCAACTGTGGCTTGAGGTTTGGCTTAACGAGGCTTTGCAGGTTGGAGGTTAGCGTTTCTACTTCTGCCTTTGCTGCCTCAAATTCTTCTTGTGTACGGCGAGGAAGCAGGCAAGACTCTTCTAGCTCGCACAAACTGAGCAGAGGAGAGGAGAGGAGGGATTCATGCTGACGGACCAGATCCGCAGCCTTCTGGACAGCTTCGTTGTAAGACTTCACAGTCCTGTAGGCCTCCTCTAAGGCACTCTGCAAGTGAACAGAAGCATCCAGAAGAACAGCTTAAAACTGCTACAAGTTTCTGTAGGCTAAAAACCTTGGTCTCTTGCCTTGTCAGTTGACCCCCATAAGCAACATTTTGGATATCAGATTAACCTGTTAGGACCAGGGCTTTTTCAGTGGTGGCCCTGAAACTGTAGAACACTCTTTCCTAGGAAGTCCAGGTGATCCCCTTTCTTGCCATTCTCCAAAGGCAAATGAAAACACTTTTGTATTTCTTTAAGACTTTACAGAGTTTAATTTCTTGTTGACATTGATTTTGCTGTTGTTTTTTCAGGTGAATTTTGAATTATTATTTTTTTGTATATTTAAAGAGCCACTGTGGTGTAGTGGTTAAGAGTGTTCAACTAGTATCTGAGAGATACGGGTTCAAATCCCGACTTGTGCCATGGAAGCTCGCTGGTGACCTTGGGCCAGTCACACTCTCTCAGCCTAACCTCCCTCACAGGGTTGTTGTGAGGGCAAAGTGGAGAAGAGGAGGAGGATGTGAGCTGCCTTGGGTCCCCAGAATAAAATAAATCTTGTTTTGTGAACTGATCTGATTCCTCACAAGTTGAAAAGCATAATTATCACAGATAAACACATAAATCAATCCCTAAGCTATGGCTTGCCTCTAGCACAAATGCCACAAGAGGTAGGATAGGGAAAAAAAGATTGGCCAGCATATGGAAGACACAGATCTAACAAGAGCCAGGGCCTGTAGTACTAGCAGGGTCAGACTCTGGGGTGGGTCCCAAATCATGGGCTTAGCAAGGGCCCCCCAAAGGCAGACTGCAGCTAACAAGACTTGTTGAGTACAGTGAAGCTTCTACATAAAACTACATAGAATCAGGCTTCACCACGGGTGTTTATCTGTGGGAACAGCACAGGAAGCAAGCTGGTTGAGTGCTCATTCTGTGCTTGAACTAAGTGACTAAATTGAGGGGGTGGGAAGGAATAAGACCATCAAATCCAAGTCTAAAACTGTACCACTGGGGAGGGCCCAGATCTCACCCCCTCCAACACAAGTCCCACTTATCCCATACTTGCTGCAAAGCTGAGGAGAAAAGCAGACAAAAGGAACGAAGGATAACTGGGGTTAATTTTAAAGGCCCATATCGTCCCCAACAGTTTACCTCATAATTTTTGTGAGATCGGGGGGGGGGGGGGGGGGCTCCCTTCCTATCCACATCATCCCAATCAAGAAAAACAAGGAATAAATAGAAGCCGGCCTTTCTCCTGTTTTCTTATAAGAACAAAATAATACAAATGTGGGAAATAGCCCACAAGGGGGAAATCTGGTCATGCTGACAGAAAATAGGCCAGCTGGCAACTTCAGGCCCGCAGGCTTGGCTTCGGTCTACACTCTTCCCTGCCTCACTAGCTCTGTGCCACTGCTTATTGACCTGGCTTAGCACGGCCAGCGGGGGCTGAGGATACTGAGTGGGTGCGTTCAGACGCGCCGTTAGAGCCGTTTTCGGCACGGCTCAGAAACGGCTTTTACCTGCGCGTTCACACGCCCAACATCTGCCTACCGTCCCCAGCCGTCGCTTTCTGGAGCAACCCCCTTTGAAACGGAGTATTTTGACACCACTTACCCAAGTGGTGTTTTCCATGATTCTCCGTTTCAAGCCGCACTTTTCCCTGTCTGATCGCTCCATCCAGCCACTTCCGGGTGCTTCAACCCCCCTCCCCTCTGGGAAGCTGCCTCCAGCTTCCGGTTTTAGTCTGCCATTTCCCCCCCCCTTAGCGGTGTGCGCTTGAGCGGAGCTCCGCTCCTAAGTTAAATGAAAAAAAGCTTCACTGGTGCCTAATTTAGGCATTTAGACGAGTCCGGGATCTCGGGGAGGCCATTTTCGGGGAGACAATGTAAAAGGAGTCTTCATTTAAACTTTAAAGGGACCAGTTAAGATCGCTCTTCTGCGCACGCGCCAAACTTCCTGTTCGGGAGAGGGCTGCCTGTGCGCATGCTCAAAGGAGAGGGAAACCCCCCCACCTGCAGGAGGACGGCAGGGAGCTCCGAAGGAGGGAAGGAGGCGGTGAGTGTGATCGCGATTCTCCAGTTAAAAAAAAAACGCATCGTGCCGGAGCAATTTAAACCGCTCCAGCACGCTGTCTAAACGCACCCAGTGTGTAATATGTGCTATAATGACTTGGATACGACAAGCCCATCTGCCTAAAAAGACTGGCTGTCATTGCTCTGAACAGTCTCACACTAAGAATGCTTACTGCACGGTCCTAAAGTGGAGTCATAACCTTCTAAGTCCACTGAAGTTAATGGGCTTAGGAGCAGTGTTCCCTCTAAACTGAGTTAGTTTGAGCTAGCTATCAGTTTTTTAGCCTCCGGCTCGCACATTTTGCCTTAGCTCAGGAAGGATGGCTCCAGAGCAAACTAATTTATGCAGCAGCCAAATCGCTCGCTCGCAACTTTAATGCCAGTAGCCCACAAAGTAGAATTTTTTGCTCACAACACTCCACCGCATAGAGGGAGCATTGATTAGGAGGATGGAACTCCACTTAGGATGGTACTGTTAACTTAGGGCAAGAAATCTGGTGAGCAGGCTAAAGACAGAGAGGGCAGAAGGCTCCAGAAAGGCAAGTCAAGGGCAGAGTTTGAGACAAGAACACGAGCAGGAGTTCAGCAATGATGTCCTTCCTGAGGAGTGATTTTATTACAATATTCGTCTCAGAGTATTAATATAAGCAAATCCTTCGGCAGTATCACTCTCCCTCCTGCTGATCAGGTTTATTTTGAAAATTATGAGATAGGCTCTTTTGAGGTCTGCCCTTGAGGGAACAACTCTGAGAGAACTTGTGACTGACCCAAGGTCACACCAGCAGCTGCATCTGGAGGCGTGGGGAATCAAACCCAGTTCTCCCAGATTAGAGCCTGCGCTCCTTAACCACTACACCAAACTGGCTCTCTGAGGAGAAATATTTTAAGCCGCCCTGAGCCTGCATTTCAGGGAGGGTGGGGTATAAGTGTGATAGATCAGTCAATCAATCAATCAATAAATAAATGTTCCCTAGATACTGTATTCTTACAGTAGACTTCTCCCTCAAGTATCTAGCAGCTTTGCCAAACACGGTAATTTCTTAACTAGAGATTATTTCACTGACTTCCGTGGACACAAATCTGCTCAGTTTGATATTGTTAAACATGGATCCAGGTAGGGTTGTCAAAAACCCCGGTTTGGCAGGGGTCCCCCGTCTTGGGGGGGGAGGGGTTCTATCCACTGCCGGCCAGATGGCCAGTGGAGGAAGCCCCGCCCCCAAGCCCCAACTCCCACAGCCACCCCTCTCCCTTCTCTCTGAAGGGCTCCCTTTAAGTGCAGAGAGCTGACGTTTCCCCGCTCATCTGAACGCCAGCTCCCTTTAAGTGCAGGCAGCCTTCCCCACACGCTCGATCTCGAGTGGAGATCAGGAGTGCTGGGAAACGTCAGCTCTCTGTACTTAAAGGACTCCCTTTAAGTGTAAGAGTCAGCATTTCTCATGTGCAACAGGCACGCAGCCGGGGGGGCGGACATCCCCAATGTGACGTCATCATGTTGGGGATGCTCCGCCCCTCCAGGGACGACCCCAAAGTCCCCCGCTGGGGGTGAAGATGGACTTGACAACCCTAGATCCAGGTGGACAGCCATACTGGTGTGACGCAGTAGCACAAAGTTTGAGTCCAGTGGCATCTTTAAGACCAACAAAGTTTTATTCAAGTTATGAGCTTAAGTGTGCTTAAACACGAAAGCTCATACCTTGAATAAAAACTTCGTTGGTCTTAAAGCTGCTACTGGACTCAAACTTTGTCCTGCTGTTAAAACATGGATTTTTATCCTAATCTGTATCCAGAGACCTTTCAGTTGTATCCCCAGGATAAAACATAATGATTAGCATTTTAAAGATGGGCTGAAATGTCCTTTGAAAATATGCTTTCCCCCCTTTAAAATGCTAATTACAAGAAAGTAGCATTGTTACTAGTTAGTGAAACCAAGTGGAGTTTGGAAGGTGAAATCCATCTTCCCTTCCTTGCATTACTCCAAGGCAAACTGAGGCTGCACCAAGCTATCAAGTTGCATTTTCTGGATGGAATAAGACACGTGATCTTTGAGCCCTTAGTGGTGGCCCTGATTTGGCTGAAAGGCAGGATATGAATCTTGTAAATAAAACAAACAAACTATAATTCACGGGGCAATGGCTCTACTACGGAAGCCCTGTGGCCAAAAAGCAGCACAGAAATTACTTGATTAAGTAGCACCTACAGTTTAACAGGAAGTGTCTGTATCTGGCCATACTTACTTTACGTGTGGCAACGCCTTCTTTCAGCTGTACTCTCAAGTTTTGCAGTTCATCTAATTGTGTTTGCAGGTCGTCAGGAGATTTTTCTTCCGCGCCTCCCCTCTCGTTTTTCATCAGCTCTTCAGCAGCACAAAATTCTGCTCCCATGACGTCTTCAAGTGCCCTGCACTGAATCTTTTCACTGAGGATCATATATGTTTCCAAGTCAACCTGGAGGGGTTGTTGGAGTTCAGCTCTGACTTGCCTCCAGATCTGCAAATTACGATCCAGCCTGCTCCGAAGATCTCGTTTAGGGATGCATTTTTCTTCAAGAATCAATATCTGACTTTGTATCGCTCGTGTCAACCCATCTATTTTGTCTCCCAAGTTCTTTACTTGCTGCCTCTTGGCTGCCTGGAGAGACGCACCCAGGGACTCGCTTTTGTCTAACAGACCGAGTTCCTCCTGAGTTAAGTACCTGGCCTGCTGCAATCTCTGACTCAAAATCTTTGCCGAGATCAGACCGGTTTCAGGGGCAGAGCCAGAACCATCTCTTAAGGCCTCGCACTCTTTCTGAAGGCCAGATACAATCACTTCAACCTCGTTGAGCAGCGTTTGGTACCCATCGCTTTCTGCAGAGAAGCCTTTCGCCATTTTGCAAAGCTGGCTCTGCAGTTCGTCGAGGCGGCCGCGTGAGTCGTCCCATTTCAGACCCAGGCATTCCCACACTTCCTTGTATCGGTGCAAATGTGACAAATTGGACTGGATGTCCAAAGCTCTCTCCTTAAACCCATTCAATTTACCCTTGGCCTCTTCTTCTGTACTCAACGGTTCCCCGGGTTTCCAGCCCAACTCATCACCCTGGGGACCGCTGAGATCCTGCTGCAACGTGGTTATTTTTTCTGAGAGCTTTCTCCAGGCATTGATCTTTCTTTTCACTGAGTGGCATCTGTTCTGGATGAGACTGTAGGCTATCCTTGTTCTGTTCCTGAGGCTCCTCAAACAGTCATCTAAAAATAATTGCTCGAATATACTTAGCCCCTGAGGAAAGTCTTTCAAATGTTCATCTATGAGGCCTTCCACTTCCTGAATGGCGTTAGGAACCCCTTCCAAAGTAGCTTGGCGCTGCTCCAAATCAGACATCGTGATTGCTTCACAGGTGTCAGAGGCTGACATCCTCTCGACCTCCACAAGCTGGGCTTCAGCTCTTTCCACATCTGCAAAAAGCTTTTGTCTCTTTCCCAGCTGAGATTCCAGCTGGTGCGACCTCTGTGCTAATTTCAGGACAAGGTCTCGGTAGCCGGTTTCTAACTGCAAGGAAAGGGAGCTGAGGCCCGAGGCGTCTCCAGGTTCCAAATGAGAAGCCGTCTTCCGGGCTTCATCAGCCAGTTCTGTGAGACCTGGTTCTTTGTCTTCAGCTTCTCCAATCACAGCCTGACAACTTTCGATCTGGGACACCACATCATCTGGGAAAAGCGCTGCCTGCTCATCCAGATGGAGCGCCTTGACTCCGACTCGCAAGATGGCCTCTTCTATACTCTTCGTAAGTTCGTAAGTCTGGGGAGAACTGCCAGCGATCCGGACCTCCTCCCGTGGGGTCAGCTGCTCCAGTTCCTCCACTTGGTTCTGCAAATCGTTCATTGCGTTTTCTAGCGTGCCTTTTTCCGCATCGCTCCAAATCCTTTTCATTTGCATCTCGGCGTCTCTTTTGAACACGGTGACGCCGTGTTTCAGGGCCTGCAGCTCTACGGCCAGCGATGCCGGATGAGCGTTTGCTTTTCCACTGGGAACATTTAATCCCGTTCTCAAATGGTACTGCTGTTCTAGCGACCTCTGGAGGGCCTGTGCTTTACTCATGAGGAGTTTAAATTCGCCGGCCTCTGCCGTGACCCGAAGCTGCTTCCTTTGAAGTGCGCATTCTGTCTGATCCCACCAGTGTTCAGCTTGCTCCACCTGGCTTTGCGTTAACTCCTTGTCCATGTCTTTAAGATACCTGGATAAATGCTCTTGCTGTGCCTTCAGGTCATACAAAAGGTCTCTCTCTTTCCTCAGGGAAGCGAAGCACTTCTGAATGTTCTCCAGGAGAACTGCGCCTTCCACGGGTCCCCTTCTGAAAGAAGAAAAAAATATTCCAATGTATTTAACTTGTTTTTTTAAGGAACATTTCTAAAGAGGCCATTTTGCGCAGAACCAATCAGCTGAAAGAGTTCCTCAATACCATTCTGCACAGACAGTAGCTAGGTAAAGGGTCATTTGATAACGGACGCGACTTCACTGCCCCGACACTAGTTCTTGGCTGGTAGCCAGTTGCCTCACAAGATTACACGTAAAAAGGCTGACAGTTTCAAACTCGTACAGACAAGCTCACTTGGACAAACGTGATTGAAAAGACAGTTGGAGCTTTGTGTTCCACTCGTATTCAAATATTTAGTAAGAATAAAATTTAGATTTAGACAAATGATAAAGACAACATTCAGGTTTTAACGATGATTTAATTTTAGCCTAGACGTTTGTTCAACTGCTAAAGATGTAATCTCTTTTATCATTAACAGACTATCGCTAACATTCGGAAACTTTTTATTCTTTTAAAGAGAGAAACTTTTTTTATTTATTCTTTTAAAGAGAGAATCTGTCCCCAAACACTGTAATATTGATGTTTTATTGTCTGCTTCCATATTTGGAATGTGTAATACATCTGATAATACATTTGATTTTACTTGTTGTATACAACAACTCATAATATTGGATAAACTTGATGAATCTGCCACAGGAGGTGGCAGCAGCTACAAGCACAGACAGCTACAAGCATGGACGGCTTCAAGAGGGAATTGGATAAACATACGGAGCAGAGGTCCATCAGTGGCTATTAGCCACAAAGTATAGATAGGAACTCTCAGTCTGGGGCAAGTGATGCTCTGTATTCTTGGTGCCTGGGGGGTGTCAACAGTGGGAGGGCTTCTGGTGTCCTGGCCCCACTGGTGGACCTCCTGATGGCATCTGGTATTTTCAGCCACTGTGTGACACAGAGTGTCGGATTGGATGGGCCATTGGCCTGATCCAACATTGGCTTCTCTTATGTTCTTATCTATGTTTTCCCCTACCCACCTTACCTTTTGTATCCCACTTTTTCTGAGAAAATTTAAAAAATTAATAGAAAAAAAGAAAAGACGGTTGGAGGGGGGAGAGATCCATTTGTATCCAGCTCGTGCGTGATAAAATTTGAGAAAGATTTCCCTGCACTCACGTTTTGATGTGGTCTTTTTCCGCTGATAAATGTCTCATGGAAGACCGGACAGCAGCGAGGCGTTCTTGGTAATTATTAACTAAATGAAGCTGATACCGCTTGGCCTCTTGAATGGTCATTAAATCTTTGAAAAGTTGGTCCCAGCAAGAAACTAGGCTGTGTGGGTCCAGCAGATCCGTCTCGCTTACTTGCGCGGTGGTCAAGCACTCTTCTTGTGATAACAACAAAGCTTCCGCTTTCTGCTGTTCCAGTTGGGTGCACAAACACTACAATGGAAGGTCAGGCAAACAAATTGTTATTATTTCATCATTTGAATTCAACGATGCAAGTATATCCCTTACTGGAGCAGACAAAGGGTCTACCTAGTTTCTCCTCTGCCTGGACTTGGAAGTTCCCTTTGCATACCATGACCTATCCTCCATGCCTCTAAACTAGCAGTAATCGTCACATCTTCTGGTCATGAGTTCAGTAAATTATCTATATGCAGTTTTACACCTTTCTTGCCCTGACTTGGATGGCCCAGGTAAGCCTGATCGTCAGATCTCAGGATCTAAGAAGGGTCAATCCTGGTTAGCTCTTGGATGGGAGACCCCCCAAGGAAGTCCAAGGTCACTAAGCCAAGGCAGGCCATGGCAAATCATCTCTGTTAGTCTGTTGCTTTGAAACTCCTATAGCAGGGGTGGCCAAACTGCAGCTCGGGAGCCACATGCGGCTCTTTCACACATATTGTGTGGCTTCTGGCAGGATGGCTGGGGAAGCGAAGGGGAGGCGTACCTCCCTGATGGGTCTTCCCCAGCTAACGGTTCCCTCCCTGGGTAGGCTTGAGGTGGGGGGAGCAGAGACAGAAAGCAACTTTAACTTTAAATGTGTTCTCAAAGCCCCTCCCCCCGTCGGCTGGCTTAGAGAAAGCATTTGTCTCTTTCAATTCCTTCTCCAAGCCAAGCCAGCTGGGGTGGGGGAACTTGGAGGACACATTTAAAGTTAAAGTTGCTTTTTTTCTACCTCTTCCTCCCTCCCCCATCTACTTGCTTTCTTTCCATTTTCTTTGTCTTTCTCTCTCACTCTCTTTCTCCCCTTCCTCCCCATCTTTCTTCCTCTTCCTCCCCCACATCTACTTGCTTTCTTTCCACTTTCTTTCTCTCTCTCTTCCTCCCCATCTTTCTCTCTCTTCCTCCCTCCCCCACCTACTTGCTTTCTTTCCACTTTTTCTCTCTCACTCTCTTCCTCCCTCTCTTTCTACCTCTTCCTCCCTTCCCCTCCCACATTTACTTGCTTTCTTTCCACCTTTCTTTCTCTTGCTCTCTCACTCTCTTCCTCCCCTCCCTCCCCATCTTTCTCTCTCTTCCTCCCTCCCCCATCTACTTGCTTTCTTTCCACTTTTCCTCTTTCTCTCTCACTCTCTTCCTCCCTCTCTTTCGACCTCTTCCTCCCTCCCCCTCCCCCATTTACTTGCTTTCTTTCCACCTTTCTTTCTCTTGCTCTCTCACTCTCTTCCTCCCCTCCCTTCCCATCTTTCTACCTCTTCCTCCCTCCCCCATCTACTTGCTTTCTTTGCACCTTTCTTTCTCTTTCTCTCTTATTCTCCCCTCCCTCCCCCATCTAAAATTAAATATCATTATCAAGACCTGTTTTTACTCCTTTAATTTTTATTTTTGGCAGTCTCATTTATAATGTTAATAAAAAGCAAATGTGCATATCTTTCAATGAAAAACATGTCTGCGGTATTTGTTCATGTCTTGTGGCTCTCAAACACCTGATGTTTATTCTATGTGGCTCTTACATTAAAGCAAGTTTGGCCACCCCTGCCCTATAAGGTCTCTGTAAGTTGACTGACTTGACAGCAGTTCCCACCACCATGTCTGTCTTCAGTTTCCTGCTGTGACCCTGCACTCCCATATTGAAAGAGACAGAAATCAGTAATCTTATACAGGTCCCTCCTTGGTCATTTTCCTAAACAAAAAAAAGCCTCCAAAACAATTACAAAGAAGATGCTCCAACCCTTCGATCATCTGTGCAGCCTGCCTCTGTCCCTCTTCCAGAGTAATCAAATCTGTTCTGAGATGGAGCGACCCTCACTAAATGCTTTAGGGAGCAAACTGTGACCCCCACCATAGATTTCACATAGAAGCAAACATTCTGGTTGGTTTAACACATATTATGTTAGTGAATTCTGCAATTGTGTGGGTAGTGCTGATTAGAATCATAGAGTTGGAAAGGACTCCAGAGTCATCTAGTCCAACCCCCTGCACAATGTAGGAAATTCACAAATACCTCCCCCCACACAAACACCCAGTGACCGCTCTTCTATGCCCAGAAGATGACAAAAAAACCCTCCCCAGGATCCCCAGCCAAACTGGCCTGGATTGACAAGGTCTGAGAAGATTGCTTCCTGACTCCAGAGTGGCGATCAGCACTTCCTGGGTGTGTAAGAAAGAGCCACAAGAACGAAGCACTGAGGCAACCCTTCCTGTTCTCCCTCTCATGATCTGCTGAAGTTCACAGAATCAGCCTTGCTGTCAGATGGCCATCTAGCCTGTGTTTGAAAACCTCCAAAGAAGGAGAGCCCACCACCTCCCAAGGAAGCCTGTTCCACTGAGGAACCACTCTAATTGTCAGGAAGTTCTTCCTCATGTTTACCCGAAAACTCTTCTGATTTAATTTTAACCTGTTGGTTCTAGTCCGATCTTCTGGGCCAACAGAGTGGCCCTGGACTTCCTTATCCTTATTGGCTATGCTCCAGCAGAGTGCAGGGGGTTGGACTAGATGACCTGCAAGGTCCCTTTCAACTCTAACATTCTATGATTCTATCCTTGGTGGTCTCCCATCCAAGTACTGACTATGGCTGGCTCCATTTAGCTTCTGAGATCTGACAAGATCAGGCTAGCTTGGGCCATCCAGATCAAGGCAAGATTGGATTGCTGAAGATCAAAACTGCAATCAGTAGATGAGTAAATCTCTATCCCCATTCCCCTACCTCTATCTCTCCCAGTTGGTCATTCACCAACACAATATCCAGCTCTGCACCCTGGATTTTCATGTCATTGACCTTCTGCTCCATCTCAGTATATTCAGCAATTGCTTGGTCTTCAGGTGGAGCAAGACCTTTCTGGGAAACTCCTTCCACCACGGATACCTGCAAACACAAAGAAGTCCTCTCAATCAACGCTCCTCTGATTTTACTCACCACCAAAGTGGTTATTCCTCAAGGTGTCATGGGTCAGACAGGGCTCAGTGATAGCAAAGACTCCTTAGGAGAGGAGCCCCATGTAACCAGCCTCAGTTAACAGAAGCTGACTGGCAGGAAAATGAGCTGCAGGCTTATCAGGATTCATACCCAACAGCTGGTGCAGAGCCACAGACACTCCCCCAGCCCTGATTCAGCAAGTGAACCTCAGTTGGCCATTCCCAGCCCACCAGTATCACCTACACCCTTAGAGCACTGTGGACAGAAGCTGAGAACAAAGCTGCAGGCAAGATGGCAAAGTGCACAGCTCCTGGCACAATGCCAGCTGTTTGTTGATAACGAAGATGAGTAGTTGCAGGACTTCTTCTGAGCAACTGTTTGCCAGCATGACCCTTAGGCGTAGAGCTATAAAACCAGCCTAGAAAGGCTGTTAGGCATGGATGCAACACGTACGATAGATGCTAAAGCAACCAACTCTGCCTTGCCTGACTTCTGGCCCCTGACCATGGACTGAACAACTCTGCTTTGTCTGACTTCTGGCCCATGCCCTGGACCAAAAGACCCTACCTTGCTTGACTTCCTGCACCTGATACTCAGAGCCTGCAAGCCAGTACACAAGGGCTCATGTAGAAGTGCATTTAAAAATAAAGAGCTCCCGGGGTTCAAACATGCATGGAGACCACATCTTCTTCTAAGACATCTTATCCTCTGATCTTAGATGTTGGCTGTGCTTATTTAGTGGCACTGATTCTTGCAGAAACTCCACGGAGCTTGTGGGTTTTGAGAGAATCTACTTCCACCTAGGTCCCTAAGCTGAGCCATGGCTCAATGGTAGAGTATCTGCTTGGCATATGGAAGGTCCAAGGTTCAATCCCCAGCTTCTCAAGTTAAAAGTACCAGGCAGTAGGTGATGTAAAACGCCTCAATCTAAGACCCTGGGGAGCTGCTGCCAGTCTAAGCAGACAATACTGACCTTGATGGACCAAGGGTCTGATTCAGTATAAGGCAGCTTCACGTGTTCACGTGTTCAAGGGAACTGTGCAGTCCCCAAGGCAGCCAAAAAGACAAGGGTTGACGAAGATGCCAGAACTGAGAAAGATCAGACACAGTCTGCCTTTGTATACCAGTGTAAGAATCACCCTTGAGGGTGTTATTACAGGCGGGGCAGAGACAGGGAAATGTCCTCAGGACATCCTCTGCAACTTTGTTGTTGTTCAGTCGCACAGTCGAGTCCGACTCTTCGCGACCCCATGGACCAGATTACGCCAGGCCCTCCTGTCTTCCGCTGTCTGCTGAAGTTTGCTCAATTTCATGTTCGTTGCATCGATGACACTGTCTAACCATCTCATCCTTTGCCGTCCCCTTCTTCTTTGACCTTCAATCTTTCCCAGCATCAGGGTCTTCTCCAGTGAATGCTCCCTTCTCATTTGGTGGCCAAAGTATTTGAGCTTCAACTTCAGGATCTGGCCTTCCAGGGAACAGTCAGGGTTGATTTCTTTTAGGATTGAATGATTTGATCTCCTTGCAGTCCAAGAGACTCTCAAAAGTCTCCATAGTTCAAAAGAATCTATTCTTCGGCGCTCGGCCTTCCTTATAGTCCAATTCTTGCAGTCTTCCAAAATCTGACTAAGATCTTTTGTTCGACAAGACAGTGCAGTAAGGGAGTGAACTGTGAACCAGGAGATATCTCATCTCAAATATGACCTGAATGGTAGCACTTTCAGGGCATACATAAGGAACCAACAACAATCAACAATATATATACATATGAATACAGCTGTTAAATTCGACTCATACTTGTGTACATTTATACATCTTCCAGTGCTCCCTCTAAGCTGTGAAGTCTTGTGAGCAAAACTTCTACTTTGTGAGCTACTGGCATTAAAGCTGTGAGAGAACAACTTGGCTGCTGCATAAATTAGTTCGCTCTGGAGCCATCCTTCCTGAGCTAAGACAAAAATGTGTGCGCCAGAGGCTAAAAAACTGTGCGCTAGCTCACACTCACTCAGCTTAGACTGCTTTAGTACAAAACACTCTACAATGAAAAACAGTAACAATCTCTGTCGGAATAGTACAAACAATAGATAGAACAAGGGGGAAGGGGGAAAATGTCGAGTGAAACTTTCCAGATCCAGACATAGATCACGAGGTCCCGGATGTGTTATGTCCCTCATTGTGTCCTAAAGGACCCCACTCTCCACAGGTAAAAAAAACCTGCTAAGCTCCTCCACATCACTTCATTCTAATGGGAAGCCACTAGAAGTTTTTATAAAACGGGCATGTAGCTTAATGTTTTTAGTAGCAGGAAAAACCTGCTGTCAAAATGAAAGGTGCTAAGAAAGGTCTCCTTCCCTCATCGCATCCTAAAAAACACCTCTCCCCACAGGTAAAAAAAACCTGCTAACAAACGCACTTGAATTGACAACATTGCTGTAATTGCATTATTGGGGGAGATGGAAGTCTGGTGAAATTTGTTACTTCTCAGATAACATTCGATTTTGGCCTGGCAAGGAAACCCACTCATCTTTCCCTCTACTTTTTAGTCATGTTTTCCTCCTTTCCTTTTCTTTTTTAAAAACCCCTCTGAGGTTAGTCCTGCCAATAGTCATTACACTTATTGCTTTGCCTGGGACTTTTATTTACTTGAAGTATTCCAACAAGATGCCAAGGCAGAATACCAACAGAATCGCACAAGTTATGTATAAACACAAGCAAACCAAGACGGAAAACAGGGGAAGGGCTGTGGCTCAGTGGAAAAGCCTCTGCTTTGTGTACAGAAGGTCCCAGGTTCAATCCCTGGCATCTCCAGCTAAAAGGATCTGGCATCAGGTGATGTGAAAGATCTTTGCCTGAGACCCTGGAGAGCTGCTGCCCATCTGAGTAGGCAATACTGATCCTGATGGACTGTATAAGGCAACTTCTTGCATGCTCAAAACCGCTCCTTCATTAGCAAAAAGCCCAGGGTTGCCAGGCGCAATCATCGTGCCAGCACAGGCATTTGGGGGTGGTCCGGGAGTGGGCGGCGACGTCCCTGACACAATGACATCACACGGAAGTGAGGTCATAGCGTAGGCGACGTTGTGCAGTGATGCTCTGCTTCTTGGGCAAACTCTATTGTTAAAATCGGATCAAACCATAGAATTTTGCCCAAAAAGCAGAGCGTCATTATTTTGGGAACGCCACCGCCCACTCCCGGACTGCCCCCCAAATCCCCCTGACATTGCTGTTCAGGAGCAGGGCTTCCCCACTGGCCAGCTAGCCAGCAGCAGGCAAAGTCCCCAAAATCGGGGAATCCCCCACCCAGACCCTAGAAAAGCCTATTTGCCTCAATTTTAGGAAGCTGGTTAATGCAATCATGTTTCAGAGGTCTGCTAGACTAAATTATTGGTTTTGATCATGGATGTGTTCTGTTGACAGTGGTGACTTCCCCTGGTTGCAAGGGAGCTTCCCCGGAACTAGAGGGGATGTGCAAAAGCCGCGTGTATGGTGGGGGGCTCCTTGTTTCAGGGGAAAGCATTGCCATTGGCAGAATGGATCTGTGGGATGCACCCCGGGGCAATTAAAAGATTACAATGGAATCTGCTATTTTTCTAATGGGGAAAACTTCTTCCAAAGCATACTTCACACAGAATTTCTAAGGCCCGGTTCCCATGTTATCTGTACGTCATGGCTGTCTCTTTCACGTGATTGTCCCGCATACTTGCTTCGGCACTGTATGTATCGAGAGATCACAAGAGATAGCTGTCCTGAGCCAAGAGGAAAGGCGGGGCATAAATAATTAAATGTACCAATAAATATCACATGGTTATTTCCCACATCAACATTGCTCCAACTCTGGAGCCAGTTGTATTGGACATGGAAGTAACCCCGTCAACACATGTTCATCCCCACGGCACACCATCCTCAGAGCACTGTGAAAACCTGCGGGTGAACATTCCATCTTGTTGCCGTTGTTATTAGCCTTTAGAATAGACACTAAATCCAGCCTAAGCCCAAATGAACCTGCCACTAGCTACCACTTTACTCTGCAGGCTTTGATACACATCACAGATTCTTTTACCAGATGCTGTTCCAACTTGTGTGGTTTTGAGCTGTAGTTGTGCAACGCCCCGAGGACCCAAACAGAGGGAAGGCGAGCACAAATCGTATGACATAAAGAACAATAATGCTAATTCCCAAGCTACAGACGGAAACCACATTGTGCATTAAGCTAGATTCGAGTTCAGTAGCACCTTAGAGACCAACAGGATTTTTGGAATACGGGCTTTCGAGGGTCAAAGCTCAAATCTGGCTGTCCTGCTGCAGGCATGCCCAAACTCTGGAACTTCCATTATGGACTGAGCTGCACATCATATTACACCAACCACAGGGCTGAGGTCAGCATACCCTGAGGTGGAGCATCTGGAAGGGCCCACTGCCCCTTAGCCCCCCCCCCCATTGCACACCGCTTCTGCTACTTGCCTGCATGTCCTTCCTTCACTATTGAGAAAAGGGCATACAGGTAGGTGTGGGGGTGGGAAGAATGATGAGCAAGCAGGGGAAGGCTGCAGAGTCAAGTGTGTAGTACATGGGTGGGGGAAGGAAGGGAGTGCGAGCGGCGATCCTGGTGCTGGGCAGAGGGGGGTAGGCCCCCCCACCAGCACTCTCTGCCCAGGGACCCTCAAAATCTGGAACTGACCCTAACCAGCTGCTACAGGCAACAGGGTTCCCACATCCCATTACTACCAGAAACCGGAGGCTTAAGAGTTCTGGCGTACTGGATCAAAGGCTGTGACAGCTGAAGAGCCACCAGCGATCGGTAACAGCACCTAAGGACGTCCTCAATGGAGTTGTGCAACAATAGAAGATTATTACCTTGCTTTCCGGGGAGTGATGGGTAGCCGGAGAGGGAACAAGGTCGGCCCCCATTACTTTCCCATTCATTAACGGCAAAGTGGTTTGAGGCGCCTCTGACCTCCCGCCCGTTGCTTGCAATTGCTTTTGATGGCCCTGCTGTTGTGGCTGAGCCTTGTCGGTAAGATGATTATCCGCCGGCGCTTGTCTGGATTTCTTCGCCCTCTTTCCACTCCGACTTGTCGAGCGCTGCAAATTGTCGCTTTCCACCAAGCTGCCTTTTAACCCCTGATAAATGGTTAAGAAGAATGTGTCGGGAAAGAGGAGGGGAGAAGGGAAACTTCTCAGGACAAAAGTTACCAAAATGCCAATTGCTTCTTAATGGAAAGAAGTTCTGTCACACAAGGAGGAGGAGGGGGAGGCTGAAAAGGTCTTGGAGAAAACCATCCCTGCTTCCTGCTTGTATTGAAAGACCCTCGCTGGGGTCACCGTAAATTAGTTACGACTTGGCAGCACTTACGCACGGATCCTTTTGCTTTATTTTTGTTCCGCTACTTTATGCTTTTATTTTTAATTAAATTTTTATGCTTTTGTCTCAATCTCGTTAACAGTATTGATTGTGCTAAGCCACTTCAAGTACTCTTCCAAGACCAGAGCCAATAAATATCCTAAAATAATTAACCCGAGTACTAAGGGGGAAAGGTCTTACATTACCTCAGCTAACGGACTTAAGCCTTCTGCAGAGTCAGTGGATATGAACCCTGGCAGTTGCTCTTCACTTATCAGCTGTGACTGGGAATGTTGCGTAGTTTCCCTCTCCGTTTGATTTTTCACTCCACGGGCATTTTCCTTCGGCTGACAGGAAAATTAAAGAATTAATTCAGCAAAGTACTGTGGAGAAGATGCTGAGGCCTAAACATATCGCTCAGCCTGACAAGGCACGAGAATGAACAAAATTTGTCCTGTAAAATTTCTTCCCAATACAACACAAAATGAGTATTGCTTCAAAAATTGGAACAAAACAAATTATTTGGGGGGTTTTCTCCTGTTTAATATGCATAGATCAGGTTTTAATCCAAAAAGTCATCAAGATTCAAGTTGTAAAATCCATCCTAATTAAATATTGTATCCATCCCTGGCAGGGCTATTTTTGGGCAGGAATGCACAGGAATGGCGTTCCAGCTGGCCCCCAAGTTGGCCACGCCCAGCAGGAACTCATTAGCATAATAGGCCACACCCAACAGCAGAAACTCATCAGGATTGCCTACATTAGGGGTGTGTGGCCTAACATGCAAAGGACTTCCTGCTCCAAACAAAGCTGTGTTTTGACAACAAACAAGGTAAACAGAAAGAGAAGCAAAAGGTGGGTGTGGCTAGATGACCACACTTCTGGTAACATGGGGGTGTGGCCTAATATGCTAATGAGTTTCTGCTGTTGGGTGTGGCCTAATATTCTAATGAGTTCCTGCTGGGCTTTTTCTACACAAAAAGCCCTGATCCCTGGTATTTAACATATCAGGAAGAATTTTAATTTTCAGTTGGTCTCCTTGAGGATTGCCAGTTTTGGATTGGGAAATTCCTAGAGATTTTAGGGGGAGTGTGGAGAGGGTGGAATTTGGGGAGGGGAGAGACCTTGGCAGAGCATAATGCTATAGAGTCCACCCTCCAAAGCAACCAGAGAAACTGATCTTCGTAGTCTGGAGAGTAGTTTAAATTCCGAAAGATCTCCCGGAGAGCCTATCTCCCTGATGTAGAGAAAAAGTGAGCTCTTGGGTGCAAGCCAAAAGGTAGGACCCATAGGGCTCTTGACATATGGCTCTCAGACACAGCTCACAGCCTGGGGCTTGTGTTAGCCAGCGGAGTGAAAATCTGGACCCGTCTGCGGTTTATGTAAACTGGGTGACTTGTGTTTTGGAAATTTCTATAAGCCGCTTCAGGTTCCTCTGGGGAGCAGAGCAGCATAGAAATGCCCTAGCAAATCAATAAATACTTTTTTCTCCCGTCAGTTCTTCCCATTCTACAATACACACAAAAAATAATGCTAGCTCTCTCCCAGTAAATACAAAGCCTGGCTAGTTGGGAAAAAGTCCTTTTTATTGCTTTATCACACTAGTCTGCATACTGTGTGTTCTGCATTTTCTTTAAAAAAAATGTTAAAACAAGTGTAAGAACAATGCTACCGCGACATGCTGAAGAAGTCTGGAGGGAACTATAACATTCAAGTACAATCGGCAGACACCCAGACCTAAAGGAGGTGTGAACTTTTAATTAACCAGATTTGTAGGTTTCCAGCCAAAAGCTCTGTTCTGAGCAGCCATGAATAGGCCTGACGTGAACTTAAGCTGGATCCAAGGATAAAATATATTTCTACAGATACACTCTGAAGGGGAAGACAGTACATATCTCAGCAGCCGTAAGCCAGACATTTGGAATCAAGGAGGCACATCTATCAGGAAAGCAAAGGCCAATAGACATCCACGTTAGAAGAAGAAGAAATTGGACTTATACCCTGCCCTTCACTCAGTGTCTCAGAGTGGCTTACAAACTCCTACCCCTTCCCCTCCCCACAACAGACACCCTGTGAGGTCGATGGGGCTGAGAGAGCTCTTTTGAGAACTGCTCTTAAGAGAACAGCTCTGACAGAACTATGGCTTGCCCAAGGTCATCCAGCAGCTGCAAGTGGAGGAGTGGGGAATCAAACCCAGTTCTCCCAGATTAGAGTCCACGCACTTAACCACCACACCTAACCAGGGAAATGGAGCGCCAATTTGGCAGCTGCTCATCCAGCCGACAAAAAAAATAGATACAACTGGAGCTCAGGGGAAAGCCCTGGTTCGAATTCCTTTTAAGGGGGCAGGTCCAAGGTTGTACCCCTGGCCCATAGCGCTTACCGGTCTTTCCTGCCATTCGACAAGGCCTTCTTCCAAACTGCTATCTTCAGTGGCAATGGGAACATCAGAAATGACTAGTTTGTCTGTCTGTCTCATTTTATCAATCGTCTCTTGGGCCTGCGTTTTATCAGAAAGTCCGTTGTTTTGTTTGAGCACATCACTGTGGATATTCCAAGTCTCTTGCCCCGTCCATTCATGTTTGCTTTTGAAACGTTTTTTGGGTTTACACTGAGGCGTGTCCGTCCCATCCTTAATAAACTTCTCTTGCAGCAGGGTGGGCTTCTGCTTGATAGATTCCACTAAAGCTATAATCTCCTGCAACGTACGTCCCATTTGGCCAAGAGGATTTTGCCGGACCTTTCGGTGAAAAACAAAACAAACCAATAAATAAAAATTGCTAGACGTTAGCAGCTACCAACGGGACTTGCTTCCACAAAGACCTTGATAATACAGGAAGGGCATAAACGAACTCTAGATAATAAGAGACTTTCCTGACTGCAACAGAAAGCTGAAGAGAGGTATTTCCCTGTTCACAAGGCCATACAATTTATATTGCATTTTCTAATGTTTGAAACGACTTCGATCCTGGTGACTGGTCGAAGCTAATGAGTAGGGGCGTGCAAGAAAAAAAAAATCGGTATTTTCCCCATTCGGGTGTTAACCATCCGCTCATCCCAAACACATCTTCTTGTAAGCACACTGCCGTCCATACTCCAAACTCTATGCACTACCCAACATGGTCAGAGCAGGGGACTGTGGGTGGCAAAGGAATCTGTGAGTGTGGGTGGTGAGGTGGTGGGGGAACGATGCATAGGGATCTGGGTCAGTGGGTGGAAAGGGAAGCAGCAGAAGGGGGGTTGGCTGGTGGCCAGCGGACGGGAAGGGGGCCTTGGGCAGTCTCCACCGAGGGCCACCCAAAATCTGGAACCGACCCTGGCTTTTCCTCTTCATCACATTTCCCTACTGACTCGTGAAAACCCGTGCAAGGACTTGTGTGGTGCGGGACAGAGGTGAGGGAGAGGCGGTGTTTCTTTTTTTTTAAATTTAAATTGTTATTGTTATTTTCCCCCAAGAAACAAGAACAAAAAAACGAGATGTAATATACAAAAAGAATACAATTAAACAGTGAACTTCACTTAGATAACTCAACAAATCATTTAACTAACTAAGATTATGGCAATTGCATTGCTTACAGTTGTTATGCTATAATTTCAGTATCAAGCTATAAAAGTACCTTAGTAGTTTAGAAATACAATAACCCCTGATAATGTTTACTTTTAGGAATAATTTCACCTTCAACAAGATATTGGATTACTGGGAACCATATTGCTTGGAAGTTTTTCTGAGAGGATTTAGAGTTCCAAAGTGATTGATGAAATGTAATTTTCCCGTGTACGAAGTGCTCCCATAATGAATTTTGCCAACTTGAAAGTGTGGGGATGGTTTTTTCTTTCCAATTCCGTGCAAGTATTATTCTTGCAATTGACAGTAATGTAGAGATTAAAGTCTTTAGTGTATATCCTTTGCAACTCAGGGAGAGGCGGAGTTTCTCTTGGCCCCTTTGAGGCCCCTTAGTCCTAATTAAGCCGCCACCCTTTCCTAGGATTCATCTATTCCCAAACCAATCTAAAAGCTTCTCCCGACCTGCTTTTGTGCCCCGTCCGAAGGCTCCAAGACTTTCTTCAGCGTAGCCCTCAAGCGCACTGCGAGTTCCTCACAGCGCTGGTGCTCTTCACCTTGGCCTTCCAAGAGTTTTGCCATGTCCTGAAATTTGAGGAGTTTTGAAATGTTAGTGCAATTCAGCCACACATGGAAGCATCCTCTCTAGGTAGTGGTGGCTACAGAGGTTCAGAAAAATTGCATCTGAACTCCTCTGGAGTTCTCCATGACCTAACAGTTCCTTTACTTACATGCAACCTGCACTAGGCTGTCTTCTATGCACAGGGAAGTGGTGGCAGCTACAAGAGGAGGTTGGACAAACACAGGGCTCTTTTTGTAGCAGGAGCTCCTTTGCATATTAGGCCACACACCCCCCAATGTAGCCAATCCTCCAAGAGCTTACAGTAGCCCCTGTAAGAAGAGCTCTGTAAGCTCTTGGAGGATTGGCTACATTAGGGGTGTGTGGCCTAATATGCAAAGGAGTTCCTGCTACAAAAAGAGCCCTGGATAAACATATGGAGCAGAGGTCAATGAGTGGCTATTAGCCACAAGGTCTAGATGGAACACTCTGTCTGGGGCAGTGATGCTCTGCATTCTTGGTGCTTGGGGAGCAACACTGAAAGAGTTCTGGCCCTGCTGGTGGACCTCCTGATGGCATCTGGGTTTTGGCCACTGTGTGACACAGAGTGTTGAACTGGATGGGCCATTGGCCTGATCCAACATGGCTTCTCTCACGTTCTTATGTCTGGGGCAGTGATGCTCTGTTTCCTTGGTGCTTGGGGGGGGCACAGTGGGAGGGCTTCTGGAGCACTGGCTCCACTGGTGGACCTCCTGATGGTATCTGGGTTTTGGCTGCCGAGTGACACAGAGTGTTGGACTGGATGGGCCATTGGCCTGATCCAACATGGCTTCTCTTAGGTTCTTATGTAAGTCAATGGGTGGAGCACGAGTCTCTCTGCCCTCCCCTTCACTCACAGTAATGGCACAGAGAGAGTATATTTACTAACTTAGGTATTTTCTCCATAGTGGGATCCAAAGTGGCTTACATGAGATGGGCTAACTCAGTAAACTAAGCCAGGGGCTTTCATTCTGAAGACTTAAGGAAGGCTGTTTAATGACAGGATGTTCTGGAGCTCATTAATTTATAAGGTCACCACAAACTAGAAGTGACTGGATGGCGCTTAACACACACAACATGGCTTACGTTGTTTTCCCATCTTGACCTCGCAACAAAACCCTGTAAGGCACGTTAGGCTGAGAGTGACTGACCCATGGACCACGCCCAATCCAAGCCCAACGGTCTTCCATGTCACAGCGAGGACTTGAACTTGAGTCTCTCACATCCTAGCCTGACACGCTCACCACCTCACCAAATTGGCTCTCATGGCGTACTACAGAGGTTGGAGCTACTCACTAGGGAGCAGAATCCCAGGGAAACAGAGACCAGCAACAGGCAATATACTTTTTTCCAGTCCACCCCTGGAACTAATAGCACATCAGGGTGAAGGCTCAACCAAGATTCCCCCTCTCCTGACGCCTGTTTTTCCCCACCTGCACTATTTTATATATATATATATATACACAAAAATTAGAAGTCACAGCTCTAACACATGAAGAGCTAAGAACCTATCAACCTTCCACTTTCATCTCACAGTCCCACACGGGGCTCAGCATCAGGTTGTTCTCTTTCTCATCCCCACAACAACCCTGCAAGATAGGTTAGGCTGAATGAGCCTGAAGGTCACCCAGTCAGTTTAACAGCTGATTTGAACTCAGGTCTCCCTAACCATGGTCCAGCACTCCAACCACAACCCCGCGCTAGCTCTCCCATGGTACCAACCTGCAGCTGGCTAAAGAGACTGTTGTGGAGATGTTTTAACTCCGTCAGTGGTTCTTCAGCAAAGGAGCCCTCGTCACCATTCCCCAAGGAACTGCGCTGGCTCTCTAATTCATTCAACAAACTGCTTAAGCCTTTGGCTTCCTGTAGGAGTTCAGTTGACCGAGTTTGTATCTCCGGCGAGGTGGGCTGACGATCAAGACTTAATTCCTGGGTCTGTTGTCCCAGCGCTGCCCTGACATCTTCCTCTCTTTGCCTGTCCTGTTCCATTTGACATTGGAGTTGCTCTTGATGCCTGAAATGGGGAAGGGAGAACTCAATACTGATTTAATAGCTCACGTCTTTTTATTATTAATATTATTACTACTATTATTATTATTATTATTATTATTATTCACATTTATATCCCGCCCTCCCCAACAGGCTCAGGGCAGCTAACAATAAGGGCTCGAAGCCATAGTAAAACAGTTAAAAACCAGATAAAACAATACCGTGGCGGCGGCGGCTCCTACTCAAAAGCCTGGTGGAAGAGCCCCGTTTTGCAGGCCCTGCGGAACTGCCCAAGGTCCCACAGGGCCCAGATCTCCTCCGGGGGCTCATTCCACTGGGTAGGAGACGCCACCAAGAAGGCCCTGGCCCTAGTCACAGCGAATTTGACATACCTGGGGCCTGGCATAACCAAAAGATGTTGGGCCCCCGACCGTAGTGCCCGTGGGGGAACATATGAGGAAAGGCGGTCCCTCAGGTATGCCGGACCCTGGCCATAGACGGCTTTAAAGGTAAGAAACAGCACTTTGAAGCAAATCCGGTACGCTATTGGCAGCCAGTGCAGTGCCTTCAGCACAGGCCTGATATGGTCTCTCCTAGAGAGGCCCATCAACAGCCTGGCTGCCACATTCTGCACTAGCTGCAGCTTCCGGATTTGCGCCAAAGGCAGCCCAAAGTAGAGAGTGTTACAGTAGTCCAGCCTCGAGGTCTTTCAAGAAACAGAACTTCTGGGCTGTGTGAACAGAGACAAAAAAGAATCCTGTAGCAACTCAAAGGCTGACAGATGTATGGTGGGAAATGTTCTAGAGTTAGGGCTGCCAGCAGGTCTGGAGGAGGAGGAGGAGGAGGAACTGAGGTCAGTGGGGCTGAGAGAGCTCTGAGAGAACTGCTCTGAGAGAACTTTGACTGACCCAAGGTCAACCAGCAGCTGCATGCAGAGGAGTGGGGAATCAAACCTGTTTCTCCAGATTAGAGTCTGCCGCTCTTAACCACTACACCAAAGATTTCCTGTCCCTTTAGTTGAGACTTAATTTATGGGAGTGGGCAGCTGATGCTTCTCATTGCAACGGAGATAAATACCATCCCATTAAGCCTCTGTTAGGGAGTGAAGGCACCACGGTATACCCTGACCTCGGAAGCTAAGCAGGGTCGGCACACAGATGGGTAACCACCAACAAAGACTCTGCGGGGGAAAACAAGGGCAAACCATCTCTGCTTCTCACTTGCCCTGAAAGCCGCTTGCTGGAGTTGTCATGAAGACATGAACCCACCAGGAATACATGATGCTGCCTTGTACTGAGTCAGACCCGCAGTCCATCAAGATCAGTCTTGTCTGCTCAGACTGGCAGTGGCTCTCTGGGGTCTCAGATGGAGGAGGTCTTTCACATCACCTACTGCCTGGCCCTTTTTTAACTGAAGATGCAGGCGACTGAACTTGGGACCTTCTGCATGCCAAGCAGAGGCTCTGCCACTGAGCCATGGCTGGTCCCCATAAGTTAGCTGTGATTTGACAGCACTTTTGTGCAAGTGTCAGCCTCTAATAATGAGACAGGACCTTTTTCTCCAGGCCACTTGGCAACCCCATCTAGAGTCCATCAGATGCCTCAATGGGTATCTTACACTGTCATATTTATTTGTTCCATGCAGGGCTTTTTTTGGTAGAAAAAGCCCAGCAGGAACGCATTAGCATTATAGGCCACACCCAACAGCAGAAACTCATTAGCATATTAGGCCACACCCTGACAGCGCAGCTCCCTCCCAGGATCGGCTTCCCTAGGTGCCCCGCGGCTTCCGGGGTACACATGGGGGACCCGAGAGAAGGAAGACAGTTTCTGGATTGGCAGCTGTGGGGCGACTGGGGAACCCGAGGAGGGAAGGTAGTTTAAACCACCTTCCCTCCCTAGATCGGCTTGGCTTCCCCAAGTGCCCCATGGCTTGCAAGGTACCTGGGGAACCAAGGGGGTGGGAGGCTGTAGGTCTGGCCAACTTGGAAGCCAGCCAGAACTCCGTTCCCGTGCGTTCCTGCCCAAAAATAGCCCTGATTTCATGTACTAACATCTGCATCCTGTCACTCCTCCAAGGACCTCTGAACCTTGTGGCATCCCAACACTATTGTGGAGTGGGTTAGGCCAAGAGAGACAGTCTCCCTTTTCAAACTGCCTTTGTATTCCATCTTAGCGACTGATTGCTATTTTTTTCTGTCATTTCAGACAGACTGTTTTAGTAACCAGCGGCTAGTCACCCTTTTACTTAAAGATACAGAATTGCTAATGTGCAAGCCCAGGTGTCATGGCTACCATTGGATACAAATGATCGTATCATCCTCTCAGTGGCAAAATTCATACATGCAATAATCAAATATAAGAGAAATAATACTCAGTAAAGGGTGGTTGTTCTAATTTCTGCTTAAGGTGATAGCCATATGAGCAGTAATTGATAGATGATAGATAGATGGATGGATAGATGGATGGATGGATGGAACCAGCTGCTAGCAGAATTTATTTACCTGTTCATACAAACCCGCTTGCATAGGGTTAGCAAAGTGTGGTTGGGCCGCTTTTGAGGGAAACTGCTTTTTTTCGTTTTCAACCCCTTCGTTGTGCTTCTGAATCGATGTGGCATGCTGTTTAAAACGTCCACAGCGCTTCCTACAATGCCGCGTTTTTCCCCGCCCTTTTTCACCACATGATCTTCCTCAGACCTTCCTCAGACCATCTTCCTCAGACATAGAGCTGTCTCTGAAGCACTATGCTCATCTGAAACAGTGCTGCTTTTTCCCCACCCTTTTTCGCCACATGATCTTCCTCAGACCTTTTTTTTACATTCTAAGGTGAGTGCTTATAGCGCTCACCTTAGAACATTAAAAAAAGTCTGAGGAAGATCATGTGGCGAAAAAGGGTGGGGAAAAAGCAGCACTGTTTCAGATGAGCATAGTGCTTAAGAGGCAGCTCATTCACGGAAGGAAAACCGTTGTACGAAACCCCCATCCCTGTATTGCTTTAACCGAAATCGGGCCTAACAACAAATCACATCCGGATTAGGATGGTAACGTGAAAAGGCCCAGTGGTTTGCCCGGGACCACCTGGTGAATTTCACAAATAACTGCTGATTTGTACTCAGGCCTCCTTGTCCAAGAACAGGAGTGGCCAAACTGTGGCTCGGGAGCCACATGCGGCTCTTTCACACATGTTGTGCGGCTCCCGGCAGGGTGGCTGGGGAAGTGGAGGGGAGGCAGTCTTCCCTTCCCCAGCCAGTGTTCCCCTCCACGGGTAGGCTTGAGGTTTGTGTGTGGGGGGGGTAGCAGAGAAAGAAAGCAACCTTTAAATGCATTCTCAAAGCCCCCACCAGTTTGGAGAAAGCATTTGTCTCTTTAAATATTATCAATATCTATTTTTACTCATTTTGTTTTTATTTCCGGCAGTCTTATTTAATGTTACTAAAAAGCAAATTTGCATATTTTCCAATAAAAACATGTGTGTAATATTTGTTCATGTCTTGCGGCTCTCGGACATCTGATGTTACTTCTGTGTGGTTCTTATGTTAAGCAAGTTTGGCCACCCGCTGTCCAAGAACCACTGTATGTATACGCTCTATTTTATAAACCTCTGTCAAGTCCTGCTTTGGTCCTTTAAATAAAAAAAAAAAATAAACTGAAAAGTTGCAAACTCTTTAGCCTTTCGTTGCAAAGAAGGGAGAGGAGGGGAAAACGGACAAAGATGGGGAGCTAGATTTGAGTCCGGTAGCACCTTAGAGACCAAAAATATTTTCGAAGGGAGCACAAGCTTTCGAGAGTCAAAGCTCCTTTCATCAGATAGGACAGAGAGAAAGACTCTTCTTTCCTCCCGTTTCTCCGTCTGCAGCTGCTGCCACCACCCCAACAGGGAAACAGGATAGGGAAGAAGGAAGATAGGAACAGAGGAGAGCGGAGGACTGAAGACGAGATTTTTTTTTTTTAACTTGGATTACACTCCCGATCTGGAGAAGAACAGGAGCTTGTCATGTTCAGCACTGCGTCTAATGTGAGCATTACACTCTGCTGAAGTTCATACTCCAAGCCCTGATCTTCAGCAGCATCACTTACGTAGGAGCTAGAGCCGAAAACAAATACTTTAAGAAAATCTGACTATGAAGCTGGCCGGACTCGGCTACTTCAAGCTTCCTTTTAAGGTCTCTGTGTTACTGCAGATAGTCAGTGGCCAGATCAATAGCGAGTTCCCACTGATTTCGGTATGACAAGCTTCCTTTTAAGGTCTGTGTGTTACCTCAGACAGTCAGTGGCCAGATCAATAGCGTGTTCCCACTGATTTCGGACGCCGGAAACCATCTGCTGAACAGCCAGCACCTTGCTCCTGTCGTCGGCCTTCAAGTGTTCCCCAAGAGTTGCAACATTTTGTAGCTTCGTGTCGCCTTCGTCTCTCAGCGATACAATTTCCTGCATTATAAGAAACCGCTTGAGGGCAAACTGATTTCGTGCATTGATCCTGGTCAGTCCCCGTGATAAGGTATCCCGCCGCTCACCATAAACATTCACACAGAAATGTGTATGTACCATTCCTTTTGTTCTGCCGCTTAATCAAGAAAGCTGAACTGCGTTCTTATAGATCAGGAGAGGGGCTAAATAGTATCTCCTTAAATGAATTATTTGATGTATTTCACAACATGTCTAGAGGAGAAACCACAGTGTGAGCTCCGACCTGGATGGCCCAAGCTAGGCCAAGTTTGTCAGATTTGGGAAGCTAAACTGGGTTGGCCCTGGTTAGGATTTGTATGGGAGACCACCAAGAAATACCAGGGTTGCTACGCAGAGGCAGGCAATGGGGAACTACCTGTTTGTCTCTTGCCTTGAAAACCCTAGGTAATGAGACCTCCTTAGAACATCTTGTAACTTAATAAGTTTGGAATTGCCTGCTCTATTTCAACATCTAGTAGAGTATGTTTTTAGGATCATGGAAAGAGAATGTGCTTCTCACCAACTTTTCTTTGTTCTTCCGGTTGCTGACCTGGTGCTGTGCTAAAAGTATGCTTGTAACCTTTTTCTCTTTTTAATAAATATTTTAGTCTTTGAAGCTAGTAGTGTTCTCTGGACTGCATAGTCTCCCTGACCACCCTAGACCACACTACTTTAAGGGGGAGTCCCAGGAGGGGGGAAGGCAAGCAGTAAAGGCACCCATTGCCAATACTCCAGGGGGCCCCCACAGAAGGAATTGGGTCCCTGTAGTAACCAGGTGCTGAGTAGCAGGAGACCTTTGAGGCCGGGCCTCAGAACTGGAAAGGGGTATTGAGAGTCCTGTTCCTTTCATTCAGTACCCCTAAATTGTGCAGGTGGTGGCAGTACACCCTAGTGGCAGGAAGTGGAATAGCACCCCCCAGGAATCGGAGGGGGCAGGCAGAACAGGGTCTATAAGACAGAACAGGCCTGTTCCTTCACAGGCTTGCCATAAGTTGGCTGCAACTTGACAGCATTTTCCAACACCAATATGGCGAACTCAACCAATGAACAGAACCTGACTTTTCAGACAGCAAAATGGAAAACTTGATCAAAGGTCATTCCTTTCACAAAACAAGCTGACAGACCAGAGGTGTCGAACTTATTTGTTACAAGGGCCGGATCTGACATAAATGTCACTATGTCAGGCTGGGCCATGCGTGCTATAAAATGTAATGCCAGGTACGGGAGATATAAACTTTCTAAAGGACACGGGCAAACCCAATTAATGACACTATTTTTTACTCAAAATACAAAGCATGCCTAAAACCTTAACACTCTTACAGTAATTCCTTACAGTATCTCCCTGATGCCCATCCTCCCACTTCCACCGCCCCTTACCCATTAGCACTGGGACAATACACAGGGACACAATGCACAGCCTGTCATTCGGCAATAAAGGTAATGGCCAGTTGCTTGCGGGCCAGATAAGAGCCCTAGACAAGCCGGTTCCAGCCCACAGGACGTATTTTTGACACCCCTGCAATAGAGTATATTCTGTTGATCAGCCACTTCTCTTCTTTCCTCTCAGCAAACTAACAGCATCTCTCTTCCTTGATCCTAAGTGCCTTGAAGGACTGACTTCAACATGAGATGTGGAAATGAAAGAATCCAAGGCCTGATTCAGATTCAATTGGCAGTGGGTTGCTAAGCACTTCCTATGCTTTCTCTCTCTCTCTCCATTCCTTGGAAGCACAGTCCACGTCCTGTGGACTGATCGTTTATTAAAACACCAGAGCATTATGGGTACACTAGACCAACTTCTTCAAGGGTGAGAGGATATCACATGAGCGACTTAGAACAGATAAAAGGAAATACTTCTTCACCCAAAGAGTGATTAACATATGGAATTCACTGCCACAGGAGGTGGTGGCAGCTACAAGCATGGACAGTTTCAAGAGGGAATTAGATAAACATACGGAGCAGAAGTCCATCAGTGGCTATTAGCCACAGGGTATAGACGGGAACTCTCAGTCTGGGGCAGGTGATGCACTCTATTCTTGGTGCTGGGGGGGACAGCAGTGGGAGGGCTTCTAGTGTCCTGGCCCCACTGCTGGACCTCCTGATAGCACGTGGTAATTTTGGCCGCTGTGTGACAGAGTGTTGGACTAGATGGGCCATTGGCCTGTTTCAACATTGGCTTCTCTTATGTTCTTATGTATGTTCTTATGACTTTATCACAGATATGCATTTACATGTTGCTGTATGTTTTTAGCTAGCTCATGTTGCATTACATTTGTATTTATGTCATACCATTTCTTTCATTGTTTAACATGTCACGTGTAATAATCGTGCTTTCTTTCAGATTTCTGCAGTTCCAGCCCTATTATTTATTAGGTGATCAAGATTCGAGTCTTGTAGCATCTCAAAGAACAACAAGATTTTACAGGGTATGACATTTTGAGAGTTTAAGCTCCCTTTGTCATAGCTTTGACTCTCAAAAACTTGGTGGTGGTGGTGGTGGTGGAACATACCATCAAGTCACAACTGACTTCTGGTGACCCTGTGGAGTTTTCAAGGCAATTGATGTGGTTTGCCGTTGCTTGCCTCCACATCACAACCCTGGTATTTCTTGGAGGTCTCTCATCCAAATACTAGCCAGGGACAACCCTGCTTAGCTTCTGAGAGCTGATGACATCTGGCTAGCCTGGGTTATCCGGGTCTGGGCTAAAACTAGGGATGGGCACAAAATGGGAAAATGCAGTTTGGCTCATGAACATAACATAACAACCTAAGAACTTAAGAGAAGCCAATGTTGAATCAGGCCAATGGCCCATCTAGTCCAACACTTTGTCACACAGTGGCCAAAAATACCAGGTGCCATCAGGAGATCCAGCAATGGGGCCAGGACACTAGAAGCCCTCCCACTGCTGCCCCCCCAGGACTCATGGTCTGTGGACAAACCACGAATCAAACCAGGAAGTTTGTTTGCAAACCAAACCGGTTTGTGGCCCCACAAACCCCACTGAAAGGGGTCCCTTTCAACTGGGTTCGTAGAAAGTCCAAAAACCAGCTGAGCAGCGGTGAGCAGGTTGCTCCCTGCCGCACAGCTGTTTCAGGCTGTCTTCCGCGGTCTTTTAAATTTTGAAGGGATTGCAGAAGAGTCTGAAAAACAGCTGTGTGGTGGAGAAGCACTCCCCACTGCTCAGCTGTTTTGGGATGGCAGAAGACAGCCTGAAAAAACAGCTGTGTGGTGGGTACTGCCTCCCCGCCATGCAGCTGTTTTTTGGCTGTCTTCTGCAGTCCCTTTAAAGTTTAAAGGGACTGCACAAGACAGTTTGAAACAACTGAGTGGCAAGGAGTGCCTCCCCACTGCTCAGCTGTTTTTGCAGCTTTCACAGGGAATAGAAAACAGGGTTTTAAAGTCCCTTTAAACCCCTACTATCTGCTCCATCCATGAACCACCACGAACAGCCATGAACTGCTTTAAAACTTTGCGGAAATTTGTCACGTCAGACCCATCACGAGCGTTTGTTCACAAACCAAGAACTGGGCAAAATTCATGATGAATTCGTGGTTCAGTCTGTGCCTATCCCTAGCTAAAACTTATACTCTGGGAAATCTTGTTGGCCTCTTAAGGTGCTACTGGACTCAACTCTTGCTCTTCTACTGCAGACCAAAATGATCACCGACCTGAAATTGTTTATTAATTTTTTACTAACAGAATTGTCATCCTATTGGCCCTGACCATGGATGGCCCAGGATGGCCTGAACGCATCACATCTCAAAAGTTAAGCAGGGTTGGCCCTGGTTAGCACTAGGATGGGAGACCATCAAGGAAGTCCAGAGTAGCTCCGCAGAGGCAGGCAATGACAAACCATCTCTGTTCGTCTCTTGCCTTGAAAACCCTGTGAAGTCGCCATAACCAGGCTGTGATTTGACTGAACTTTCAACCAGCCTATTGATTGTACTGGCATACATTATTGTAATCCACCTTGAATCTCAGTGTAACAAAAAAAGGACCATAAATAACATAAATAAATACACAAGCAAATAAAAGTAAATGTTCCGGTACCTTTATCTGTCTCACTTTTTCTTCCAATGGCATCTTGGCTTCCTCATACATCAACTCAGAGATGGAATCTTTCACTCTTTGCACCCATGAGAGTGTGCTCTGGACAAGTTCCTCAAAATTCCTTTCTTCCACAGAAAGTGCCGCAGAAACTCCAAGGTTCTTACGTACGTGGCTGAGCAACGTCTTGTACCGGTCAACCAGCTCTGTCGACTCTAGCACCACTCTGTCGCTTGAAAATCCAGACTGCCTCAAAGAATTTGCCAACCAAGCCAAAGAATCAAATGACTCTCTGAGGGAAAAACAAACAAACAATAAATACACTTCAAGATCATATCATTTATTCATTTGCCGTGTAAGTGTGGGTGTGAGCAGCAGCTCTGCTTTGGGTGCCCCTGCCTTCTGAGGTTAGATGGCAGCAAATCAGGAAGGGGACCTTCTTGGTTGTGGCATCAAAAAAACAGGTTGCTTACCTGTAACTGATTATCTTCGAGTGGCCATCTGTGCATTCACACCCATGGGACTCAGTGCGCCTGCGCTGATCCGATCAGTGTGGTGTAAAGCTCTAAAAGGGATTTTCGCACCTAAACCCCAGGCATTCACGGGAACCCCACCGCGTATGCACAGGGGGTGGGGCACAAACATCCCGCCAGTTTCTTCTGACCACTGTACCAACAGGAAGGTGTAACCCCGAGGCTGACAGCACTGGGAAAGGAAGGGCGGGCGGTGTGAATGCACAGATGACCACTCGAAGATCATCAGTTACAGGTAAGCAACCTGTTTATCTTCTTCGTGGTTCCTGTGCATCACACCCATGGGAGAATAGAAAGCGGTGATGGCTCACCTGGCGGAGGATGCTGGCAGATGGTCAATACGCAGCAGAAGATAAAATCAGACGACCCATCCGAGTCCTGTGCTGGGAGAGGACACCAAGGGCATAGTGTCTGATGAAAGTATTCAGTGTGGACCAGGTGGCAGCCTTGCAGATGTCAGAGAGTGGAACTCCCTTGAGAAAGGCTGCAGATGTTGCCATAGCCCCCGTTGAGTGAGCACAAAGAGATCCTGGGAGAGGGCACTTAGCCAAAAGATAGCAGAGATGGATCGTCTCGACAATCCATCTGGACAGCCGCTGAGCAGTGACCCTTGGGGCATACGACACAAAGACACATTGGATCACGGTGGGTGGGCCTTATTCGGTGTAGACAGAACAAGAGCGCTCATTTCACGTCCAAGGTGTCTAAGAGATGCTGTTCATCGTCCTTGGGACCGAGGGGAAAGTCCGGTAGAAAAACCTCAGAGTGGAGGTGAAATTCAGACACCACCTTAGGAAGGAAGGAGACATCAGGTACCCAACGCACTTCGTAGGGAGGCAGAGGTAGGGAGGATCGGTACAAAGCGCTAACAATTCGCTGACTCGTCTGGCAGAGGCGACTGCAACCAAGAACGTGGCCTTCCAGGCGAGGTACTTGAGGTCACAAGTTGCTAGAGGTTCAAAGGGCTTATGGGTCAGCTGATGTAATACTAACGGAAGGTCCCAAGTATGAGTTGGAGCCCTGATAGGCGGATTCAGGTGCAGAAGGCCTCGCAAAAAGCGCTTAGACAGCAGATGAGAAAAAACAGAGTAACTATCCATTGGGCTATGATAGGCCGAAATGGCTGCCAAATACACCCATAGAGAAGCATGTGACAAACCAACATCTGACAATGAGAGAAGAAAGTCGAAAATACGGTTGAGGCCCACAGACATAGGCAGGGCTGAAAAGAACCGAGATAGGACAAAAAATTAGACCACTTATGGGCATAAGACATGCGAGTTGTAGGCTTACAGGCATTTAGGAGGACATCCATGACTTGGTTGGAGAAGATGGGCAGTGTGTCCTCCATGCGGTTAATTTCAAGCAGGGAATGTTGTGGTAATGCAGACATCTACCGGACACTAGGAGGAGGTCTGGAGCTGACGGAAAATGGTGAAAGTTCCCCTCCGTGAGTTGAAGAAGCGGGAACCAGGGTTGCCATGACCACCACTGCATCACTAATATGCAGTCTGCCTCCTCATTTGCAATCTTGTGCATCACCCTTGGAAGAAGGGGCCATGGAGGGAACATGAATAGGAAGCCTAGGTTCCATGGGTACAGCATACTGTCGCTGAGCGAGAAGGTGTCTGCTCCCCTCCGGCAGCAGAAATGGGAACATTTCTTGTTGGACCGGGTAGCAAAGATGTCCATCATTGGGTGACCCCAATGGAGGAAAATGAGCTGCAGGTAAGTCCAGTTCAACTCCCAGTCATGAAGCCGCGTGACCCCCTCTAGTCTTTCCAGCCCTACCGGGATGCATCTGTAGTTAGGGTCAGCTGAGGGATGAAAAGGAGTGCCTTGGACTAGATTGGAGAGGTGCTTCCACCGTGCAAGGGAGTCCCGAACAGTCCTGGGGGGGTAGAGTAAAGTTAACTGGGGTTGCCTCATTGGATTGAAACTCCTGAGGAACCATAGTTGGAATGGATGCATTCTCAGCTTGGCAAACACTAGAACAGCCGTGGTTGTGGCCATTAGGCCCAGCAGGCGCTGAATCTCTTTTTATATATAGAAAAAGGTAGGGTATATAGAGGGACTAAGAAAAGGGCAGAGTGAGTATCCTGTTAATGGGGGTTAGATTAAGTTAGTATAGATACATTTTTTGACGGTCACCGCGGTCGAAGAGTCTTCTTTTTAGATTAACAAAAATCCAAAATAGCTCTGTTAATCAGGTTAGTAGTGTCCTTTGGGGTTAGTTATTAATCAACTCCTTTCAGACGTCTCATGAACAATCATTTCTTTGGTTGTCTTCCTTTAGTGTCTCACAGGTTCCTGAAGAGGCACGCCAGCTCAGAGGAAGATGCAGCTCTCGCAACTTGGACAAGTAGCGAAGATGACAGCGGTCCAGAGGAGGGAGGTGCCGGTGCGGGAGGTGGGAAAGCTAAAGAGAGCAGGCGCTGAATCTCGAACACTGAACTTGAGGCCAAATGTCGGACATGGTGGGCGAGGGAGACTAGGGCATCCGCTCTGTCTCTTGGAAGGTACGTTCTGCAGGTAATGACTGCACCGATGAATTGCACCCTCTGGGTGGGAAGGAGCTGAGATCTCTTGTGGTTCACACAATGGCCCAGTGAGTGAAGTAGATGCAATGTAGTTTGAATAGCCGCTATCAGTTGGTCTCGGGTGTTTGCGACTATAAGCCAATTGTCTATGTAGGGAAAAATCATGATTCCCTGCAGGCAGAGAAAGGCGGTGACCACGACCATGGTTTTGGTAAAGACCCTTGGAGCCATACCAAGGCCGAAGGGAAGAGCCTTGTACTGGAAGTGCAGATCACGCGAAGCGGAGGTATTGGTGATGAGAGGGACACTGGCAATGAAAGTAGGTGTCCTGCAGATCAAGAGTGGCCATCCAGACCCCTCTTCAAAGTAGGGGAAGTATAAACTGCATTCTGAACCTGTGGTAAACGATGAAGGAATTCAGCATTCTCAAGTCCAGAATAGACCTGGTGTCAAACTGTAGAGTTGTAATGCGCAACCAGGAATGCCTGCGTAAGGCAATGGCTGATGTCATTGTTTTAGAAAAGGTGTCCAGGACGTGTTTAGATGAATTTATCTGCTGCTTATCCAGGACAAGACCTTCCTTTTGAATCTTGCACAGTAGCTAGCGCTAGGTCTCAGTTGGAGCGGTGAAGACCTCATCAAGCTGCTCCCAGAGAGCGTATTGGCATCTACTGATGCATGCAATGTAATTAGTGGTCTTGATGCCCAGTGCACCCACCATGAAGAAGTGTCTCCCGAAGGAGTCTAACTTCCTGCTTTTCCTGTTGGATGGAGCAGAATAGATTCGCTTAGATTTTGAAGCTGAGGTGACCACCATAGAATTTGGTTTAGGGTGGTTAAAAAGAAATTCGGACCCGGGCTCTTGCACCTTATACATGTGGTCAAGGCGGTGTGATGAGACTGACGCAGAGGAGGGTTTATCCCAGGGAGCCTTTGCAGATTGAAGGAGCACAGATGACATAGGTAACGTGATAGCTGTGGAGGTACCCAGCTGGACCACATCAAATACCGCATCTGAAATCGAAGGTTGAGGTTGCATCACCGAAAGGCCTAAGGAGTGGGCCATGCGCTTGATCAAATCCCCATAAGATGTCAAGTCCTCAGAAAGGGAAATTGGCAGATCATCAGAAACTGTTGGCTAAGGCGAAGGATCATCAGGAGAACTGTGGCTGTCCAAAGCACTGCCATTGAAGTCCTCGCCCGAAGAATCAAAGGAAGCAGAAGCAGGGGTCTATACCAGAGGCATTTGTAAAGAAACCTCAGTTGCGACTGGAGCAGGCAGAGGTGGGGGTTTCGATGCCAGGCACTTCAGTACCAATTGTCCAGGTGATCGATGCCAGGGAGAAAGGTTACCAGGAGCTTCCAGCAGCTTCGATATAGAGTGGAACCACACTGGGGACCTGGACCTGTCTGCGCAGTAAAAGTCCCTTTGCAAATGGTGGCCCTCACGGTGTTGAGGGACATCAGAAGAGCAAGTGTAATGACGACTGGTGCTGACAGGTGACCGGTACGGATGTCATTGAGTAGATTTGATGTCGACCGGGGATGGCGAATGGTTGGTCACAAAGAAAGATCTTCAGGGCGACTGAGCTCCCCGTGGCGACTGGTGAACCAAGATCTCCTTAATGTCAGAGGCCAATCTTGAAAAGGGTTGAGTTTCAGAGAGGGGTTCTAATGAAGGGGGTTCAACTGCCAGATGGGAGAGTCCAAGAGTTCTATAGACGGCGCAGCCAGAATTGCCGGCAAAGCCTCCATCAGGGCCCCCATAGAAGCGGGTTGCGCTTGTAGAGTTTGGGAAGAGCCCACGGTGTTGACAATAGTGATCGATTTAAGGGATTTATGAGTGTCCTTAGATGAGCTCCTATGGCTCTTCTCTGATTTCTCCTTCTTTTTCTTCACAGGGACTGAAGAAGGAGACTTAACAATCGGAATCTACCACTTCGATGCCGACGGACCGATATTGAAGGCCGATTTCAACAGAACCAGAATCGTCGAGGTTGAAGATTTTTGAGGTGGATCAGAAGCCATTTTCAAAAAAGCTCTAGTGGATGGTACAGCTGAGGGAGTAAGAGCTGACTCTAAAAAGGCCACATGGAGACAGGCCATTCGGTTCTTGCAAGTTTGGTATGAAAACTTTGCACAATGAGAGCAAGTCTCAGGTCGGTGGGCCTTGCCAAGGCAGACAACACAGAGAGTGCGACTGTTCGGTGGAGCTAGCTTGCTACCGCAGTGGGAGCACCGATTAAAAAAGCCCCACTTTTTAGCTATAAACAAGTGGCTAAAACGCAGAAAAGGGTGTGGGGGGGAACGGCCTAATGTAGTGGGGGTTAAAGAGAAGGAGAAGATGAAATATTCGAAGACAAAAAAGAACTGAGGAAAAAAGAGGTTCCCGCGCATGCCCGGGGTTGAGGTGCAAAAATCCCTTTTAGAGCTTTACACAACACCAATCAGATCAGCGGAGGCACATGGAGCCCTATGGGGGTGATGCACAGAGACCACGAAGAAGATCTCAGGAGCTTTCTCCCCTGGGAGACTTGTCTGTCTCCTTCTGTTGCCATCTTCCACCAGATGCTCGGCTGGTTGATGGTGGCCGCACACTCATTAGCTTTCTACATTTTTAGACTCCCTGGAGAGTTTAGCCTTCCCAATACCCCTGCCCTCTTGCAGGTTCTGCCTGCCTCTGACCACTTCAAATATTCGACCACCCAATGTGAGGTTTCAATCTATCATATTTTTATTCCACCCTTGCTCCAAAGAACTGAGAGCAGCATACAGGGTTTCTCCCTTCACCCATTTGATCTTCACAACAATGCTGTAAGGTAAATTTATGGCCTGGGACCACATATCTAAAGGCCCCATCTCTCTCCATATGTTCTTGTGCTCCAGCTATGGTTTGCCACCTTCAAGGTGTTCCCTGATTAAAGAAGAAGAGGAAGAGATTAGATTTATACCCCACCCTACACTACCCAAAGGTGTCTCAGAGTGGCTTACAGACTCCTTTCCCTTCCCCTCCCCACAACAGACACCCTGGGAGGTAGGTGGGGCTGAGAGAGCTCTGACAGAAACTGCTCTTTTTCAAGAACAGATGTGCCAGAAATACGGCTTGCCCAAGGTCATCCAGCAGCTGCAAGTGGAGGACTGGGGAATCAAATCCGGTTCTCCCAGATTAGAGTCCATGCACTTAACCACTACAGCCCATCAGACATCAACAAAGGCCCATGCTCCTTCTGTGGCTCTCTCCACTTTATGGAACAAACTTCCAGGTAGGTGAGTGGGAGAGCTGTCCTTGGAAACTTTTAGGCAACTCTGTTTTGTCACCAGCATGGGGAAAGACACATGGAATCTGAGTATGTGTTGGCACCTTCCATGAGCATAAAACAGGAAATCATCTACTACACTTACACTGGAACTGTCTCCAAAGGAGAACATGAAAGGCATCTATTAACAAAAACAGGATACCTCTGTTTTAGGAGACTCTGGTAAACATGTTCGAGTTCCGGGTTTTCCTTTCCGCCCTCTTGCCATTTCTCTTCCTGAAGACTTAGCCACTCTTCTAGATCGCTGAAGTCTTCTTCTAGCCTAAAAAGAATAACACAAACATAGATGCAATATTTCAGTGAGCGTTCTTCTACAGCTGCAAAAATCTCTGGCAAATAGCAATTCAATGCAAAAGCGACTGAAAGGGTCTTAGTCCCCATTCAACAAGTCCACTTGACTTGGCCACCACAGAAAAGGCCCTGTTCTCTCTCTCTCTCTGTATGTTAAGTGCCTTCAAGTCACTTCCAACCACTGGCAACCTGTTTTTTCTGTACTTGCCAGTTTATTTATTCACAGCACTTATACTCCACCGTTCTACCCTCATTACAGCCATCAAGGCAGCTACCAGACAAAAAACATGAATAATAAAAACACACCTTAAAAACCATTCAAACCAAACCAGAACACATTAAAGCAATTAAAATCAAGTCAGAATACACATACAATACAATAAAATACACATACCTGAAAAACAAACAATTAAAAACAGGGCAGGGAGGAGAAAATTTAGCCTCTGGCCCTTGGAGTATGGCTCATACTACAACATGGAAACAAGGGCAGAGCTAGGGTTGCCAACTTCCAGGTAGTGGCTGGAGATCTCCTAGGATCACAACGGATCTCCAGGTGACAGACATCATTTCCCCTGAAGAAAATTTCTGCTTTGATAAGAAGATTGGATTTATACCCCACCCTTCACTACCCAAAGGAGTCTCAGAGCGGCTTACAAACTCCTTTCCCTTCCCCTTCCCACAACAGACACCCTGTGAGGTAGGTGGAGCTGAGAGAGCTCTAGACAGAAACTGCTCTTTTTCAAGAACAGCTGTGCCACAACTATGGCTCGCCCAAGATCATCCAGCCAGGTGCAAGTGGAGAAGTGGGGAATCAAACCCGGTTCTCCCAGATTAGAGTCCGCAAACTTAACCACGACACCAAAGTGGACTCTCTTGGCAATATACCTCCCTGAAGGCCCTCCCCTCCCCAGACTCCATCCTTCCCTGACTCCACCCCCAAAATCTCCAGAAATTTCCCAACCCAGAGTTGGCAAACCTAGAGAGAGCTCATATTGATTAATTTTTCTTCCCGGGTCATTTTTCAGTTAAAAAGCACTCCCCTCAGTTGTGTGGGTACCCATGTGGGTCTGAAGCAGCAGAACTAAGTTTGAGTCCAGTGGCACCTTTAAGACCAACACCGTTTTATTCGAGGTATAAGCTTTCGTGTGCAGGCAAGATCTGATAAAGTGTCCTTGCACACGGAAACTTATACCGTGAATGAAACTTTGTTGGCCTTAAAGGTGCTACTGGACTCGAACTTTGTTCTGTTGATTAATTTGTTTAAAATATGTGTACCCAGCCACTCCTTGCGCGGGCTCTACACAATATACAACGAGAAAGCTAAAACAGGTTGTGTAAAACCATTAGATCGCTAAGATGGTCCAAGCAACAACATCACGTGCAACAAATCCACCAGAACCACCAACCAGCTGTATTTAAAAATTATCACTGAAAAGCCCTGAGATGCAGAATAAGTCTGTACCTCTTGCAAAAAGCCAGCAAAGAGCAAAAAGCCAGCAGAATAAGTCTGTACCTCTTGCAAAAAGCCAGCAAAGAGCAAAAAGTCAGCAGGATAAGTCTGTACCTCTTGCAAAAAGCCAGCAAAGAGCAAAAAGCCAGCAGGATAAGTCTCTTGCAAAAAGCCAGCATACCTCTTCCAGCAACCGTTCCCAGGAGTTTGGCACCGCAACTGGGAAAGCATGCTTTCTGGCCGTAGGATACCAATGCTTGCAGAATAACTACACATACACAACCACATGAAGCTTTTACTAGTCCTGTGTGTTGGATTCCCTGGACCAGGTACTGCCAGGGAACCACGGAAAAATAGCAGAGTGCTCAAAGGCTTAAATGCAGCAGAGCTTGGGGCTTGGTGTGGCGATAGACTTACAAAGTCACACCGAGTCGGCAGTCAATTCTAAAACTAATAAGTAACGTTTATTAAAGGAAATACATGGTTGAGAGTGCAGGTAATAGATAGATATAGATTGCCTGTTCTAACTAGCTAGATGGTGTTGGATGCTGGACGCATGTCCAGCCTCCATGGTGCAAGATGGAGATCAAGCACCCTCTTCATGCATGGGAGAGAGAAGAGAGAGAGAGTGTGAGAGCAGAAGCAGAGTAAATTGCCCCTAAGAGTAGCATTAAGAACATAAGAATATAAGAGAAGCCAATGTGGAATCAGGCCAATGGCCCATCTAGTCCAACACTCTGTCACACAGTGGCCAAAAATACCAGGTGCCATCAGGAGGTCCAGCAGTGAGGCCAGGACACTAGAAGCCCTCCCACTGCTGCCCCCTCCAGCACCAAGAATAGAGTGCATCACCTGCCCCAGACTGAGAGTTCCCATCTATACCCTGTGGCTAATAGCCACTGATGGATCTCTGCTCCATATGTTTATCTAATTCCCTCTTGAAACTGTCTATGCTTGTAGCTGCCACCACCTCCTGTGGCAGTGAATTCCATAAAATTCTACTTCAAAGGAAAGGATCATATAGCAGGAAGGAAAGGATGCTCTGTGTGTCCTGACCTCTCTATCTGTCTAAACTCTTTGGTGCCATCTTCTCACGTCTGAGACAGGAGACAGTGCCAAGCCCTCCACTTCTAACACTGTGCACATGTTCCATTGAATGTTCATACCGCTGCCATGTACAGGTAGACATCTGCTGGTTAGGATGAGCCAGTACACGTGTGTTTTAAGCATAAAACCAGGGGACCGGTAGCTGGAGGCTTTATTTGTGTGTTCCCCCTTACATGTGCCGAATGTAATGCAAAAATTATTCAGCGTGGGCACAGAGAAAAATAATAGCCCCTCTGTGTATAACCCCTTCCTGCACTGACCAAATGCACAGACAGCAAGAGTGGGCATGAGAGCACTGACAACCAGCTGTTGCATCCAAAGGACCACTGGTTCAAGAGCATGGCAGAGGAAGGGTTCACGTATACATCACCTCCCCACGACCAGGGACGCTGCTTTCCAAACAAGCCTGATCACAAGGAGGGAGCGGATGCACAGACATATCCTCTGTGCATAGGTGCAGTGATCACAAGCTGCCGATATTGCAAAGGCGGGGCCAGCCACTCACATCCACTCCTAATTACCACACAAGGGGTTGTCTGTGGAGGACTAATGTCTATACTGTACAAGGATCATATGCACATTCACTGCCATGCTTGTGCAGGGCAATTGAGTCTCACCATTGATTTATCAAGTTATTGTAAATGGCAGTGGCTTGGCATGAACCCCTCCCACTGCTGCCCACCAAGCACCAAGAATACAGAGCATCACTGCCCCAGATACAGTGTTCCATCTACATAGTTTTCATAAGAACATAAAAGAAGCCATGTTGGATCAAGCCAATGGCCCATCCAGTCCAACACTCTGTGCCACACAGTGGCCAAAACCCAGGTGCCATCAGGAGGTCCACCAGCGGGGCCAGAACTCCAGAAGCCCTTCCCCTGTTGTCCCCCAAGCGCCAAGAATACAGAGCATCACTGCCCCAGACATATGAACATAAGAGAAGCCATGTTGGATCAGGCCAATGGCCCATCCAGTCCAACACTCCATGCTACACAGTGGCCAAAACCCAGGTGCCATCATGAGGTCCACCAGCGGGGCCAGAACTCCAGAAGCCCTTCCCCTGTTGTCCCCCAAGCGCCGAGAATACAGAGCATCACTTCCCCAGACATATGAACATAAGAGAAGCCACGTTGGATCAGGCCAATGGCCCATCCAGTCCAACACTCCATGCTACACAGTGGCCAAAACCCAGGTGCCATCATGAGGTCCACCAGCGGGGCCAGAACTCCAGAAGCCCTTCCCCTGTTGTCCCCCAAGCGCCAAGAATACAGAGCATCACTGCCCCAGACATATGAACATAAGAGAAGCCACGTTGGATCAGGCCAATGGCCCATCCAGTCCAACACTCCATGCTACACAGTGGCCAAAACCCAGGTGCCATCATGAGGTCCACCAGCGGGGCCAGAACTCCAGAAGCCCTTCCCCTGTTGTCCCCCAAGCGCCAAGAAGACAGTGCATCACTGCCCCAGAGTGTCCCATCTATACCTTGTGGCTAAGAGCCACTGAGGGACCTCTGCTCCATGTGATATACTCGTTCCTATAGAAAGATATCCTTTGGAAATGTGGTACTAGATCACAAGGGGCTCCTCACCTGGCAAATTGCTGCAAAGTTGCTTGGAGCTCTTTTTCTCGCGCCTGACATTTGGAAGTCACTCTTTGTAACTCTGCTTCTTGGTCTCTCACCCAGATGCTCAGCTGGTTGACAGTGGCCTTGGGCAGGCAGTTCTTCACCTTGCTCAGGAGAGTTTTCACCTCATGGATGTCATCGCCTTTGCCTTCAAAAGCCAAGAAGCTCTGGACAGAAACCACAAATTGCCATGTATCAAAGATGCATCCAAACTCAGTGTAGCGACTGAAAAGGGAGCAATTCAAGGCACGAGATGGCAGAACGGTTCGGTCATTCTGAAGCTGACCCCAGGGTGCAGATGGGAAATGGAGAGAGAGAAAATAGCAACCTCCCCAGGCTTGCAGAAAAATCTTAATTATTTTTTTTAAAAAGGGGGATACAATGAAACAAACCAAAAAAAGTTGTAAAATGCCAAGATCCAGCACGACTACTTCACCAGATGTCACCAGCCATTCTGGATTGACGACAACGACAGACAACGTCACTGCTGTTGTCTGTGGTTGCTCTGGGAGTCCAAAATGGCTGCCGCAGTTTCATTTTGACACTGGACACGATTTGTGGTGGGGGTGGGGGAGAGGGGAGAAGTCGAAGTGAGCAGGCGGGCAGGACAAGATCACAGCGGGAGGAGCAAAGCTCGAACGGAGGGAGGGAGGGAAGTTGCTCTGGGAATCCAAAATGGCTGCCACAGTTTCATTTTGAAACTGGACATGATTTGTGGGGTGGGAGAGAGGGGAGAAGTCGAAGTGAGCAGGCGGGCAGGACAAGATCACAGCGGGAGGAGCAAAGCTCGAACGGAGGGAGGGAGGGAAGTTGCTCTGGGAATCCAAAATGGCTGCTGCAGTTTCGTTTTGACACTGGACACGATTTGTGGGGGGGGGAGAGGGGAGAAGTAGAAGTGAGCAGGCGGGCAGGACAAGATCACAGCGGGAGGAGCAAAGCTCAAACGGAGGGAGGGAGGGAAGTTGCTCTGGGAATCCAAAATGGCTGCTGCAGTTTCATTTTGACACTGGACACGATTTGTGTGTGGGGGGAGGGGAGAAGTAGAAGTGAGCAGGCAGGCAGGACAAGATCACAGCGGGAGGAGCAAAGCTCGAACGGAGGGAGGGAGGGAGGTAAGTTGCTCTGGGAATCCAAAATGGCCGCTCCAGTTTCATTTTGACACTGGACACGATTTGTGGTGGGGGGAGAGGGGAGAAGTAGAAGTGAGCAGGCAGGCAGGACAAGATCACAGCGGGAGGAGCAAAGCTCAAACGGAGGGAGGGAGGGAAGTTGCTCTGGGAATCCAAAATGGCTGCTGCAGTTTCATTTTGACACTGGACACGATTTGTGGTGGGGGGAGAGGGGAGAAGTAGAAGTGAGCAGGCAGGCAGGACAAGATCACAGCGGGAGGAGCAAAGCTCAAACGGAGGGAGGGAGGGAAGTTGCTCTGGGAATCCAAAATGGCTGCTGCAGTTTCATTTTGACACTGGACACGATTTGTGGTGGGGGGAGAGGGGAGAAGTAGAAGTGAGCAGGCAGGCAGGACAAGATCACAGCGGGAGGAGCAAAGCTCAAACGGAGGGAGGGAGGGAAGTTGCTCTGGGAATCCAAAATGGCTGCCGCAGTTTCATTTTGACACTGGACACGATTTGTGGTGGGGGGAGAGGGGAGAAGTAGAAGTGAGCAGGCAGGCAGGACAAGATCACAGCGGGAGGAGCAAAGCTCAAACGGAGGGAGGGAGGGAAGTTGCTCTGGGAATCCAAAATGGCTGCTGCAGTTTCATTTTGACACTGGACACGATTTGTGGTGGGGGGAGAGGGGAGAAGTAGAAGTGAGCAGGCAGGCAGGACAAGATCACAGCGGGAGGAGCAAAGCTCAAATGGAGGGAGGGAGGGAAGTTGCACTGGGAATCCAAAATGGCCACTCCAGTTTCATTTTGACACTGGACACGATTTGTGGTGGGGGGAGAGGGGAGAAGTAGAAGTGAGCAGGCAGGCAGGACAAGATCACACCGGGAGGAGCAAAGCTCAAACGGAGGGAGGGAGGGAGGGAAGTTGCTCTGGGAATCCAAAATGGCCACCAAAGTTTCATTTTGAAACTGGACATGATTTGTGTGTGTGGGGGGAGGGGAGAAGTAGAAGTGAGCAGGCAGGCAAGACAAGATCACAGCAGGAGAAGCAAAGCTCGAACGGAGGGAGGGAGGGAGGGAGGGAGGAAGGGAAGTTGCTCTGGGAATCCAAAATGGTCGCCCCAGTTTCATTTTGAAACTGGACATGATTTGGGGGGGGGGAGAGGGGAGAAGTAGAAGTGAACAGGCAGGCAGGACAAGATCACAGCAGGAGGAGCAAAGCTTGAATGGAGGGAGGGAGGGAGGGAGGGAAGACAGCAAAATGGAGCGACAGTGTGTTTTGGAGTGGGTTGGGGAACAGAATGTAGGGAAGAGTGACGGGGAGAGGGGAGAAGCAACTGGGCCTGCCAGGAGCAGGGAAGGAAGGGGAGGGAAAGAAGCTGAGAAAACTAAGTGGGAGAGAAGGGAGAAAAAAAGGAAGCGGAGAAGATATGGAAGCTGCGGAGGGAGGTGTCAAACAATATGCTGGTTCTGTCAAGGAGATAAGGTGAGGCTACTTTCACATGTGGTGGGCATGCCCTACGTGCCTCCAGCTATCAGTGATACTTATATTCTGGCTTCTCCTGTCCATGGTCCCCCTCCCAGTGCCCTTGCTGTTTTGAATATTATTTGGATGCTGGAGCTTCTTGGGTACCTGCTGCTCCTTGACGGACGTGAGGCATGGCTTTCTGCTATCATTTGCTGCTGCCATTTATTGTTTTATTGTCTGATGATTTTACATTGTAAGCCACCCTGAGCCCACTCATAGGGTAGGGCAGGGTATAAATTAAACAAATAAAATGCTTGGCTTCAGGACTTAAATACTAGACCACACAAAGCCACTATTGAAGTCATGTTGGATGTGGCTAAAATGGCAATCGCATCTTATTGGAAGGATGGTATGGTTTTAAAAATTATGGAACCATTATCTCATGGACGCAGTCACAAATAAATTGAACTATATGTCTCAACACTTAAATCATTCTAAAGTCATTGGGAAGTGGTTTCCGATCCTAGAATATCTAGCTCAACAACAGTTTATCTCTTCTGAATGGTCTCAATTTCATAAATAGCTCTGAGTTTTTGACCTTTGTTATATCAGTGTAACTCAATTTCAGCTCCCCCTTATTTATCTTTGTTGTACATTCTACAAGTTATATTTATTCTCTTATAGTACACAACTATTGACAAATTGAAATGTTTATCATACTTTCTGAAAGACATGATGCTCACTGTACACAAATACCATTCTTCATACATATAATGTTATTGATCACGGTATTTGTTCTATTCATTGTTATAAAAATGTGTTACTTGTTAATATCTGTTAAAATTAATAAAATGTTTTTTTTTTTTAATAAACAAATAAATATCAGTTGGGTTGGAAAAACAAATCCCCTATAAAACAGAGGCACTGTTGAAGAATTACCTACCTGATATCCCTGGAGATCAGCAAACCTTACATATGATTACTGCTGCCCAAGAGAGTTGTTGGGAGTAAGTTTGTTCAAGAACGTGACAATACCAGGGGTTGAACTTGTGACCTTCTGCATGCAAAACAGATGCTGTACCACGGAGTCACAGCTCCTCACATTTCAGACGTTTGGGGACCACTGCTCTAGAAGATGCAATTCCAAGTCACAGGCCTTACCCTCAACTGTTCAAGCTTCTCTTCTAATAGCTCTTTTGTTTCCAGGGGATCAAAGCACTCCTTCAGAGACATCCACGTACCACTGAACCAGTCATTAAAATTCTTACACAGATCTGCAGAAAAAGATTTTTTTTTTTAAAAAAAAAGGATTTTGGACAGAGGAAGAGCAACCTGTACCTTTCCCTTAACTCTGCAATGAAAAGGGCTACAGATATTTTTTTAATAATCGAAAGCTGATAAATAATAGCAAAAATGAAACAAGGAAATGATTGCCGCTTTGAAGTTCAAACCACTGCACTTCCGAAATGAGATGATCTGCTCTGACCTGGATAACCCAGGCAAGCCCGATCTCATCAGATCTTGGAAGCTAAGCAGGGTCAACTCTGGCAAGTACTCAGAAGGAAAACCTATAAGGAATACTAGGGCCGCGACGCAGAGGCAGGTTATATCAAGCCACCTCTCTGAAACATCCTAGCCCCACTAGGGGTCACCAGAAGTCATCATGACTTCCAGGCTCGCAAGCACATGTACACACACACAAATACTCACCCCCTCCCCCCAAAGCCCCCCAAATTGAGATGATCCAATAAAAATTCCTTTTAAACGTTATTTATTAGTTAGTTTGTGAAGAACTGCTTTACGCATGGGAGGTCTAGCAGTAAAATGATATTCCCACTTACAGTTCAAGAGAGTGGAAAAATTATCCTGGAAAATTTGCTTCTTTGAATTAAATAAATCAGTAACACTTTTAAGCTGCTTGTTTAATTCGATCACGTCTGGGTTCAAACAACCTGTTTTTTCCTGGAGCAATGTCACATGGTGTTTTTGTTGAAGAATCTTTTGATGTAGTTCCTAATTTTTTCAACAACAAAAAAAGTAGAAGTGGAACAATGTTCCTTGTTAACAGAAAGCAAATATGAAGATAAAAATTTACACATCTAACAAAAGCCTATATGAAATGTTATTATTTGCTATTGGTATAATCCTGGTCTTGTATAGTTACTAACTTCAAAACTGACTAATTTCAGAACACTGATCAAAGTCATTGAACTAAAATGTTCTCTAGTTTTTACTAAACTGTAGCAGTGTAAGTACAGCTGCTTTTTATTACTCATTTCAAGGATCTAATCCTTGTTTGTTAATTTCAGAAATGTTTACAGAGAAGAACAGATAACTGTAAAATGCAACTTCAATTTAATACATTCCCAAGGATGGTATACACTAACAAAAGTATTGAGCAGCCTGAATAGTCCCGACTAACCCAAGCTTGCCAGATCTCGGAAGTTAAACAGGGTCTACCCTGGTTAGTACTTGGATAGAAGACCACCAAGGAAGTCCACGGTTGCAACGCAAAAGCAAGCAATTGCAAAACCGTCTCTGCTAATCTCTTTCCTTGAAAACTCCATGAGGGGGGGTCAGCCATAAGTTGATTGAGACTTGATGACACTCAATTATTATTATTAATGTTCAAATACCAGTAGGGATGGGCATTAACTGGAAAAGGTAGTTCAGTTCATGGTTCGTGATGCGCCCCATTCGCGAACCATGGACCGTTACAGATTTTTAGTCAGCCCACCAAGGTGCTTTCTGGGGAAAATACAGCCTGTCACGAACCGGCCAAAATTCATCATGAACCGGACAAAATTCATCCATAAGTCAGTTTCTGCCCATCCCTAGACACAAGTATGACACCATATCAGCATCCTGCCTTAACCATGGTAAGAATTATATCAGCATCCGCCTTAACCATGGTCTGTTTTGCCTTAGCTGTAAAGATAATTTCAAGAGGGCAGCCATGCTGGTCTGCAGTAGAAGAGCTAGAATTGAGACCTTAGACACCTTAGAGACCAACAAGATTTTGGGAGTATAAGGCTGTGGTCACACACACTAAATAATCCATTTTCAATCCACATTCAGTGCACTTTCCAACTGGCAGTGGATTGAAAGTGGATTATTTAGTTTGTGTGACCACAGCCTAAGAGTATCACAGCTCCCTTCATCAGATACCTTAACCATGGTTAACACTTACCAGCCAGAGTTTGCTCTTCACCACTATTTTTATTTATTCTATTTATCTAGAATCATAGAGGTTGAAGGGAGCTCCAGGGTCATCTAGTCCAACCCTCTGCACAATGCAGGAAATTCACAAATACCTTCCCCTCCACACCCGCAGTGACCACCATTCCATACCCAGAAGATGACCAAAAAACCTCCAGGATTGCTTCCTGACCCCAAAGTGGCAATCAGCATTTCCCTCGGCATGTAAAAAAGGGCCACAAGAACTAAGCGCTGAGGTAACTCATCCTATCCTCCCTCTCATGATCTGCCCAGGTTTACAGAATCCACATTGCTGTCAGATGGCCAGAGCCCACCATTTCCCAAGGAAGCCTGTTCCACTGAGGAACCGCTCTGTCAGGAAGTTCTTTCTAATGTTTAGCCAAAAACTCCTCTGATTTAATTTCAACCCGTTGGTTCTAGTTCGACCTTCTGAGGTAACAGAAAACAACTCCACACCATCCTCTGTAGGACAACCCTTCAAGTACTTGAAGATGGTTATCATATCACCTCTCAGTAGTCTCCTCTCCAGCTCCTTCTACCCAGCTCCTTCTATTTATGTTATTTATAATCCACCTTTCTCTCTTGGATTCATGGTATTTTGAAGGTATTCGGAGCTGATTTCAAAAACCCAGTGTGTTAAGACTGGGGCTGACCCACCTTTAACCATGGTAAAAGCCAAAGGAGAAGAGTGGGGTTTTATACCCCGCTTTTCTCTACCCTAAGAAGAAGAGAAGAAGAGATTGGATTTATACCCCGCCCTTCACTTTTGAGTCTCAGAGCGGCTTACAAACTCCTTTCCCTTCCCCTCCCCACAACAGACACCCTGTGAGGTAGGTGGGGCTGAGAGAACTTCTGACAGAAACTGTCTTTGAGAGAACAGCTGTGCCAGAGCTTGTGAGTGACCCAAGGTCACATCAGCACGTGCAAGTGGAGGAGTGGGGAATCAAACCCGGTTCTCCCAGATTAGAGTCCGCACACTTAACCACTACACCAAACTGGCTCTCAGGAGACTCAAAGCTTAAAATCTCCTTCCCCTCCTCTCCCCACAACAGGCCCACTGTGAGGCAGGTGGGGCTGAGAGAGTTCAGAGAGAACTGCGACTGGCCCAAGGTTACCCAGCAGGCTCCATGTGGAAGAGTGGGGAATCAAACCCGGCTCTCCAGATCAGCGTCTGCCACTCTTAACCACTACACCATGCAGGGAAGAGACTGTGGTAATGGAGGCTTGTAGACCATTGCTCACTCCTGGCTCCTTAACCATGGATTAGATTTAACCAGTTCTAAGCAAGGAATTAAAGGTGGCCAATGGGGGGGGGGATGCCATTGACAAGAACAGAAAGAGCCCAGGAGGTTTTCTTTTCCCTGCCAGCTTGGCGTACCTCCAATTTAGTAAAGATCTCCAGCGTGTTAGAGGGAGACAAAGCTTTCAGAAGCGATTCAGTCATTCCAATTTGCGTCTTGGCCAGGTCAAGATCCCCTTTTAGCTCAGCCGTATTGCCGTTGAGTTCAGCAGGTACTGACTTGTTTGGTAAGTGCTTTCTTATTAGCTCCATTTTGTTAGAAAGAGAAGATCTGATGACCTGAGAATGCGAAGCAGAGAGGCAGGGGTCAGGAGTCCTGTCAGCTTATTTTCTTACATTAACTTCACAAAATGAAATTTAGGAGTGCTTCTAGCTTTCCTTTCATGGAGTTACAGTTTTCCTTCTGGTTCTGAGGGCCTCTTCCCTCATTATTTTTTTAAGGTGTACATTTTAAACTCCTTTAAGGATGAGACTAGGCATTCTGGAGGACAAAGAGCTTCTGTCAGAAGTGGAGTCTGTGCATCTAAGAGGGGACATGATAGAGGTCTCTAAAATTATGCACAGGGTGGAGAGAGTTGACAACTTTTTCTCCCTCTCCCAAAGTGCTCAAACTCAAGGTCCTCCAATGAAGCTGACGGGCAGTAGGTTCAAGATGGACAAAAGGAAGAACTTCTTTACACAGAGAGTGTTTGAAATGTGAAATCTGTTGCCAGAGGATGTAGTGAGGGCCACAAGCACAGATAGCTTTAAAAGGAGACAGATTCATGGAGGATAGGCCTATCAGTGGCTACTAGTCATAGTGACGAGAGGAGCCTCCATGTTCAGAGGCAATCAACTTCTGAATACCAGCACCAGGAGGCAACATCAGGGGAAGGCCTCAGCCTCTATGCCCTGTTTTTGGAGCTCCTCCATAGTAACTGGCTGGCCACTGTGTGAGACAGGATGCTGGAGTAGATGGACAACTGCTCTGATCCAGCAGGGCTCTTCTGATGTTGTTATGAAGGCCTCAGCTTCTGTGCCCTGTTTTTGGAGCTCCTCCATAGGAATTGGTTGGCCACTGTGTGGGACAGGATGCTGGACTAGATGGACAACTGCTCTGATCCAGCAGGGCTCTTGTTATGTTCTAATGAAGGCCTCGGCCTCTCTGCCCTGTTGTTGGCCCTCCAGAGGAACTGCCTGACCACCGTGTGAGACAGGATGCTGGACTAGATGGATCACTCGTCTTATCCAGCAGGTCTCTTCTCATGTTCTTATCTATAATTGTTCCTTGATCCTCCATAATGTCCAATCAATCTTGCTCCATGACATGATGTCATCACACTGTGAACTACCTGGGCCAGAAACATCCAGTGATATGAAACAAGAGCAGAAAAGCTCTCAGCATGGATTTATTCTATTACATAACAAGTTTCATTAGATAGGGGTCAGGGGAAAGCTAGAAGAGGAACTTCCATTTTTGACAGAGACCTTTTGTTGTCTTCAGTACCTAGTTCTACCTTAAGCATACATCTCAAAATCCGATGAGAATGACAAAACATATACTCAAAAACACGAGTCCAACGAAGATTCCGGATATGAGCTTCGTTTCGACTATCCTCTTCACGGATGTTTGCACAGATAGAATGGTTTATTTGAAATTTGTGACTCGTTGCCCATTTGAAGATTACCTGTTACCTTTCAGTATCTAAGAATTGTATTGAATTCTAAAATTGATTGAAGATAACAATGAATGAATACAAGTGTACTAACATGTAAGCATCCTTGAAGAAAATAGTCGAAATGAAGCTCATATCTGGAATCTTCGTTGTACTCATTGTGCACTTACTTGCATTTATGTACAACTTATGAAATTTTGTATCATTTAAAGTGTTATTCATTCTAAAGTTTATAGGCTTTTGCCTTGATTAGCATCTTATGCCACAGCTTTTCTTACAATTTATATTTTGTGTGAGGAAATCTTTTCTTTCTGTTTGATACATCAGTTACCAACATGCAAAGTTTTGATCTCACATGGTACCAGTTCAAAGGTCACCTGATACAAATTTCATCCTAATTAATCAAAGAGAAGCCACTCTTTCTCTCATTCCATCAATTCCCCTCTCCTCAGATGCATCATAGAGATAGCGACTGTAGCCGTCTTTAAGGATAGCACATGTTAATCTCTGAACATTCTAAAGCACTATCTGTTTCCTATTTCTTCACACACACAGAGAGAGAGAGAGATATGGAAGATTATGGGATGTTCCCTAGACTTTAACAGTAGCAGAAGGCATCCCAACACATTCCAATAAGCCACAACCATTGCCAGTCATGTTGTCTTCTCACCTGTAGTTCTAGGGGTGGCTCACTACCATTGAGGAGATCTTGTATTTCACCCACTTTTCTGTCAAATTCCTCTAAGTTTTTCTCTTGGTACTGTAGGCCAGCCTAAGACGAAAGAAGGAGACAGTATATTAGAAACCAAACCAGTTGAGGCCTAATTTAATTCCTATTTCATCAATTAGAACCGAAGAGTCAGGGGACCCACAAAGTCTTGCATGAGGCATTTCATTGGCCCCTCCCCTAGTGTTTTCTTGTTCCCTTTCCTGAAAACCCCCACAGTGACTTGCCTTTGCCTGTCTTTTTCTCTCTTTCTCACCTACTAACCAATCAACCAACCTACCTTTATCATTCCCCCAGCCATCTTCAGTTTTTCCTCTTTCCTAGTTTCTGGTAGGGTGATGTCCCTAGACATCACCCTGCCAACAAAAGTCCGCATGGTCAAAGCAATGGTATTCCCAGTAGTTATGTATGGCTGCGAGAGTTGGACTATAAGGAAGGCCAAGCGCTGAAGAATAGATTCTTTTGAATTATGGTCCTGGAGAAGGCTCTTGAGAGTACCCTGGTCCGCCAGGAGATTGAATTAGTCAATCCTAAAAGAAATCAACCCTGACTATTCCCTGGAAGGCCAGAGACTGAAGCTGAAGTTCAAATCCTTTGGCCACCAAATGAGAAGGAGAAAACCCTGATGCTGGGAAAGATTGAAGATCAAAGAAGGGGACGGCAAAGGATGAGATGCTTAGACAGTGTTATCGATGCCATGAACATGAAACTAAGCAAACTCTGGAGCATGACAGAAGACAGGAGGGCCTGGTGTGATGTGGTCCATGGGGTCGCAAAGAGTTGGACTTGACTGTGCAACTGAACAACAACAACAAAGTCTCTGGTAGCCTCTCCCTGGGAAAACTCTGGCCCACTTGCTCACTGCTAGCCGCTGGGCCAGGCCCAGTTGCCCAGTAGGGAACCCCCAAGGAATTGTGAGGGGCACTTCGGATTCTTCTCTATCCCATTCCCCAGACTATTTCATTTTTTCCTCCTCTTGACAGTCCCCACATCCTCACCTGTCCCTGCTTCCTTTTCTTCTTCTTTCTCACCATCCAACCAACCTTTTATTAGCCCCCAATCTTCAGCTATATTTACTATTTATTTATTTCATTTATATACTGCCTTTCTCCGCCATGGGGTCCCAAAGTGGCTTACATCGTTCTCCTGTCCTCCATTTTATTTTCACAATGACCCTGTGAGGTTAGGTTGGGCTGAGTGTGTGTGACTGGCCCAAGGTTACCCAGTCAGCTTCCATAGCAGAGTCCAGATAGAAACCTGGATCCCCCAGATTTTTGTTGGAGACTACTACGCTGTACTGGTGTTCATACAGTGTCTGCAGTTGAATGCTAGCAAGCAGTTGAGCCTGGGTAAGTCATACAAGTCAAGTGGTGGCAAGTAACCTGGCAGTCGCTGCTGAGCCCAGTCCTGGTAAGTTCTCCCTGAAAGACCAAAACAGCCCTGAAGAGAATCCTGTCCCTGTCTTCTACTGAAAGAAGCTGAAGCTTTAACTGGCAATACTATTGTGGTTGCCTAGCAATGGTCACAGAAAGTATTTGTTTCTTAAAGCTACAGGTGCTACTTCTATTTGGGGGGGGGTTAACCCTCTAGAGGAGCTGTAGTGGCTCAAGCGGTTAAGACGCTGAACTGCAGGCTGTGGAAGGTCAGTAGTTCAACAGTTCAAGACCCGGGTGCCGCATGACGGAGTGAGCTCCCGTCTCTAGTTCCAGCTCCTGCCAACCTAGCAGTTCAAAAGCAAGAAATTGCAAGTAGATAAATAGGTACCACTGCGGTGGGAAGGTAACAGCGTTCTGTGTGCCTTGGTGTTTAGTCATACCAGCCACATGACCACGGAAACATCTTCGGACAGCGCTGGCTCTTCAGCTTTGAAACGGAGATGAGCACTGCAACCCTAGAGTTGGATTCGACTGCCTTTCGAGCAAGGGAAACCTTTACCTTTACCTTTACTAACCCTCCAGGTTATTTATTTATTTTAGCTTTCCGGTTTTTCTGCAAACCTAAGGCTTCTCTCTAGGTTGTAGATAGCTAGATGACTTCAGTCTCTGGATTTAAGTAACCACAGGTCTGGCCATGTTGAGAATTATATCTATGAATGGAGGCACTGACCCCTAAACTTTTGGAGGTGTAAAAATCTTTTAAATCAATCAATCAATAAAATATAATCAAGAATCCACATTTGCTCCAGACAAGACAGTTTTCTTCACTGATCTTCTCCTATTACTCAAGGTTTAAGATGATCACAGTTGCAAACATACCTTTCTGCACAAACCAAGGTGTTCCTTACTCAGTAGCATCAGCGTGAGAAAGACTCATGAAGTGCAAATATGTTGCTTCTATAATAAAACTGAAATCTGTCTGGACTCCTTAGAAACTCTTTATGTACTCCTTGGAAGCCTAATAATTTTGTTCAATGCTTCTTGAAAAAGGAATGATATTTTTTTGTCTACCACAAATTTTACCCATCACAACGTTCCATCACAATCAAAGGCTGGGGTAACAAAACTTTCTTCTGTGTGATCCCGATTAAACAAGAAGGGGGAAAGATTTCTGCTAAATTGGAGAGTTTTGTCTCATCCTGGCTTGCAGTTGTAGATGCGGGGTTAACAAATAACAATATACAGTTGCAGTAATATAACACTGCATAGAGAAGGGCATTTCTGGACAGAAGAGAATTCAAGGGCGACGAAACACATAAAGAAATTAGTTCTCAAATGTCCTTTATTTTATAAGGCCAAATAAGAACATTGCAAGTAGCAAGTTCAAAGATGTCCATCCAAAGGTTTACTCAGCTGGTGCATTAAACAAAGGAGCATTTTGTCTGGAGTGAGGAGCTGGGCAGGACATGTCTACAAACAAAGCCACATTTTCCAACTTGAAGCAAGCTCTTTCTGCAAGAGCAAGTGGCAATTTCTGGTTCTTCTGCCCAGCAAGCCATTCCTCCCGGGTTCAGGAATACTGCTTCCATTAATTAAAAACACCATTCCTGGCTCGCAGCATGTTAATTCTGTTTGTGTAACTTGCAATCACAAGATTTCTGCAACTTGGCCAGACTTTTCCTAGGGAGAGGCTGCCAGGGGGAGAAAAGGAGGGAAAGCTGGAAGCCAGCATGGTGTAGTGATTAAGAGAGTCGCACTAAGATCTGTGAGACTCAGGTCCGAATTGCCACTGCACCATGGAATCTTGCTGGGTGACCTTGGGCTAGTCACATGGGGCCTAACCTACCTCACAGGGTTGTTGGGAGGATAAAATGGAGGAGAATGATGCAAGAAGAGAACAAGAGAACAAGAAGAGATTGGATTCATACTCCGCCTCAGAGTCTCAGAGTGGCTTACAAACTCCTTTCCCTTCCCCTCCCCGCAACAGACACCCTGTGAGGTAGGTGGGGCTGAGAGAGCTCTGACAGGAACTGCTCTTTTTCAAGGACAGCTGTGCCAAACTATGGCTTGCCCAAGGTCATCCAGCAGCTGTAAGTGGAGGAGGAGAGGGGAATCCAACCTGGTTCTCCCAGATTAGAGTCCGCACACTTAACCACTACACCAAGCTGCTTTGGGTCACTGTTGTGGCGGAAAGTGGGGTATAAATGAAGTAAATAAATAGCTGTAAAGCCAAAGATGCAGGGGGGTTGGTGGGTGGGTGTGGCAATCATCCTCCAGCCTCTCCTCCAGGGCTCTGAACCATTCCCCGTGATTTGGGCCTCATGCAAATCCAAGTGACTATTAGCCAATAAGAGCCCACAGAACACCACTGGATGGGAGGGGCTGAGCCAGCCTCAGCTTAAGATGGATGAAGAATTTTTTTTTCCTCAGACAGGAGATTTCATGGCTCTGGATAAGAGCATCAGATTAGCCAGTCTTTTATTTGGCTTTTTGTTCGGGCCTGGGGTCGGCTTAGGGAAGAAAGCTTGTTTTAGTGTGACAAACAAGCATCTTGTGAAGGGCCCAACACATTCCTAACTTATGTGTACAGGTGCTGCGGACAGGAGTTCCTGGGTGGTAAAAGAGCAGCCTTGAACCTGCTGCAGGAACCTGTCTGGAGAAAGTGGAATCAAACCTACCCTGAGGGTTTAACTGAGGCACAGTTACGAAATGGTCACCCACGCTGGGAAAGCTTGTAATCCATGGGGGTGAAGTTGAAAAGCAGTTCACTTTATTATATTGAAATATTTCCATGCGAGATCCTTACCCTGTTAAATACTTTGTTTTCTGTTAAATAAACCTTTGCTGTTCATCTCCATCAGTATCTTTTCTGTCCAACCAAATATCTATGGAAAAGTGATTTCTACTTACCTCATAAATAATGACAATCTTGGTCTGGCACGTTCCCAAATAAGATATATTTAGGGAGAACAAGGCTTATACACTAAAGGTAAAGGTTTCCCTTGCTTGAAAACTGATCGAATCCGACTCTAGGGGGTGGTGCTCATCTCTGTTTCCAAGCCGAAGAGCCAGTGTTGTCCAAAGACATTTCCGTAGTCATGTGGCCGGCATGACTAAATGCCGAGGTGCATCGAATACTGTTACCTTCCCGCCAAAGTGGTACCTATTTATCTACTTGCAATTTCCTGCTTTCAAGCTGCTAGGTTGGCAGGAGCTGGGGCCAGAGAGAGGAGCTCACTCCGTCACGTAGCACTAGGGTCTCGAACTGCCGAACTACAGACCTTCCAGTCTGCAGCTCAGTATCTTAACCTCTGAGACACCGTGGCACCTAGCTTATACACAACCAATCCTTTAATCAAAGCTTGTGTCCCCCTTTTTCTTTGATTGTGGGCAGTCGGGCCTTAAAGAATCCATAGTAAAGGCCAGAGTGTGGGGGGACTGGACATTCTTCAGTCCAGTGGCCAGTTGCTTCAGAGTCTTCTCCCCTCCCTCCACAGCTGCCACAGTGGGAAGGAGAAAGGTAAGCAGGGAAAGGGGAGAAGCTATGGGGGCTGCCAGGAGGCGGGAAAGAGGAAGTAGTGGGGGAGAGGCAATCACTAGTGAAGCCACTAATGATTCAAGACAGACAACGAGCTCACAATTTATCTGCAGAGCGACCTAAATAGTTAAGGCCAGGCAAACGATTTGTTTGGATTCACATTCCTTATCAGACTACCTTACAGCTTAAATAGGAGAGACCCAGAAACACAACAGTTGATTTCACTTTCCCTGAGAGTCAGTGGGGTGTAGCAGTTGTAGTAGGGACTGGGAAGGTCTGGGTTCAGATCCCCACTTTGCCTTGCAACCAGCCATTTCTCACTGGCTTAGAATTGGTTGACTATAGTCACCAACTGACAGCTATCATCTCTGTCAACCTTACCTCCAATCCTGCTAACTCTTCTTCAGTCAGATGGTGGCCTTCCACGTTCTTCAGCTCCGTGTTGGTCCACAGATCGATCGAGCTGGATAAATTAAGCAGCTTGTCCCACAAGGCCAGAGCTCTGCCCAGATTATCGCAATAATTCTCCGTCCTCTCGTTGATCTACAAGACGGTTTGTGGTTTCCAGAAACAAAAAAAAGTTTGGGGGAGAAAGCAAAACATAAGCCTTTAGCGACTTCATATGTCAAGGAAGGCTGAGATGAAACCAGAGAGATAAACAAGAAGGGGATAATCAGACTCGTACCCGTTGGGTAAAGGCAGTTTCTTACCGCATACGGCTTTGAATATTAGCATTCCAAATACAAACGGAGCACTCTCCTACTTCTAAAAGACAGGTCTGGCAAGTTGGTTTGGCACATCCCCTCTTATTCCCCTCCCAATAATATGTCCCAACTAGTCTTAGCAGTGAAGAAATCACATTCAACAGAAGCAACAGAGAATCAACATCTCCTACCAGCCATTTAAGAATGCACCCGGTTCCTAAGAACTGCATCAACAGAGAAGCTTCCAGGACAAAACAATCCAAACAATGCAAGCCAATATTGCCCGCCTGTATATCCCCCCCACCGAATTATCTCCCGCCAGACCTCATGTCTGACATAACGAGAAAAGGCTGTAGAGATAAGCCAGCCTGAATCCCCGAAGTCGCTCTTTCAAGCTCTCCTTTGAATTTTTTAAAAAAATGATGATGTGTTTTCCTTGTGACTCCTCAATTTGCTGCAGTTAATTTATCTGAAATATTGCTTGCCGGTCACAGTCAATTACGATAATGTGTAACATATCAGAGCTCCTTGATCGTTTACTTTTCTACATACGTCCAGCCATCTGTCCACGACGACATTAGCCTCGTTCTCAAAGGGGGGCTCCTCAAAGCTCTTCATTTTGTTCAGCTGGAATTGAAGGTTTTTGCTGATCTGGTTGATCCGGTCGACGTCTTCGGCGTGGCTGCTGAACTCCTTCTTTGCCATCTCAACCTGTGGAAAGGCGAGGATTTGCGGTGGTAGACAAGTGCATTGTATTTGGGGGCAAACTCTAAAGGGAAAGGAAGAGACCTGCCAACTTTTGTGTCGGTCGGGGGAGGGATGGAGAGTATGTGTTTTAATAATCCTTTAATAATGCAGTCCTTTATTTTATTAATTAAAAATATTAAAGAACAACAGTATAATGGATGCACATTCCAGTGATCAGGAGGACCCTGCTCAAATTAGGTATGCATTAAAAGTTCCAAAAATGACCATTGTTTTTCAAATGCCTCTTCTCTTGTACCCATGTCAGCTTGGTTCCTAGACATATCCTGTAATTTCGCTAGCCACTCCTCCCTTAACACGGGAATCTTTCTTTTGCTCTCAATCATTTGCGCAAGCCGCAATCATGCAAAATAACAGCCCTTTCTCTTTTCTCTTCCCTAATTGTTCCTTTTAAATAGATTAGCAGACGTGTCTTTGCATCTAAGGGGAGGTGAACACTTAAAATCCCATTTATCTTTATTGAGAAGTACTGATTGCTAAGATGACCGAAATTACTTTTTAAAAAATTTAAATTGATCTAATGTAATCCATTCTGATCATTTATGTATCAAAGATATGATCATTTCATTCTTGGTTCATTTAATCTAGGAGGTTAATTGTAACGTTCTGTGTACAAGAAAACATGGTCACAGATAGGCATCTTTTCCTCTCCAGCGATATTCAGTCTCTGCCTCTTCCCTTTTATCCCCTTGTTCGTCTGCAATTTTCGGATTGCTGCCCCAAAGGGAGAGCCCTACGATGCTGAAGTGCCTGAAATGTCTCCTTGAACGTGCCCACTGCATTTTAAGATTCAAATCTTGGGTTTTTAGGTTCTGACAGCTGGACAGTGAAGAACGCCGACAGAAAGGAAACTGATTCGTTTGAGATACGGTGGACCACCAAAAAGACAACTAAGCGGGTTCTAGATCAAATCAAGCCTGAATTTCCCCTAGAAGCTAAAATGACTCAACGGAGGCTATCAGACAGAGGTGTCAAACTCATTTGTCATGAGGGACGGATCTGACATAAATGTCACTTTCTCAGGCCGGGCCACGTGTGCCATAAAATGCAATGCCAGATACCGAAGACAGAAACTGCATGAAGGAAGCTCTGAGTTGGAGTACCCTCACAGAGGAAAACCCACAGAGGCAGACTGGAGAGGCAGTGGCGGGCAGTTGGGTGTAGTGGTTAGGTTTAGTGTAGTGGCTAAGTGTGCGGGTTTGAGTCCCCACTCCTCTGCTTGCAGCTGCTGGATGACCTTGTATCGCAGAGCAAAAATTCACACAGGAGTGTGCATTATTCCTGCCAGAGCTTGATTATTGTTGTTGCAATCCCCCATATACTACTATGCTGTCTCAGAGGGTCCCCTGAAACCCAAATTGGAGCAAAAGGACTGCATTGGAAAGAGGGAGGTGGCAAAGATCCCTTCCACACACTCAGAAGAATTGGCTCCAACACTTACTTCATGTTATAGAAGAAGGAGGAGGAGGAGGAAGAGGAGATTAGATTTATACCCCGCCCTTCACTAACTGAAGGAGTCTCGGCATGGCTAGCAGTCTCCTTTCCCTTCCCCTCCCCACAACAGACACCCTGTGAGGCAGGTGGGGCTGAGAGAGCTCTTTCGAGGATTGTTCTTGAGAGAACAGCTCCAAAAGAACTTGTGACTGACCCAAAGTCACACCAGCAGGAGGAGTGGGGAATCAAACCCGGTTCTCCCAGATTAGTCTGTGCTCCGAACCACCACACCAAACTGGCTCCCAAACACACAAACAGAACAAAACACAAATCTGAATTTGCATTTGCTCAGATTCATCCCTTCCTACATTTTTCTCTCCCTCTCCTTCACTATTCCTATCCTGTCCTTGACGGCGGCAAACAGAATGTGTATTTAAAAACTACACACTTACTTGACACTGTATTATTACTAAATAACACTGAAACAGCCATATACGTTTTTCAAGGAAAGCCAGATTCTTGCAGCACAAGCCTAATCAGAGTTACGCCCTTCTAAATCCATTGACTTTATTAGATTTAGAAGGGAGTCGTTCGGCTTAGAATGGAAGTGTTATAGTCTGCAATCTGGCATCACGAACTGGTCCCCAGACCCACCCTAACAGCAAAGAACCGAACCATGCCATCAAATCCATATTCATTGTCAGCGCATGGCCTCTCACGACAGGAGGCCGTGTTTTGTTTTCAACTGTCCTTTTCAGCTCTTTAAAGCAGTTTCTTTGTACGTGGAGGGATGTTTACAAAAAGCTCCCGCAAGACTGCAGGAACACCGACCCCTAGCGTCTCGCGACCAGACAACCTCATTAATGAGGTCTTTTGTTTTCCAGCAGACAATGAAATCTGTTCTCAGGCAGATGATGGGAAAGTAGGACAAAGGTCTTGCAGGCAGTAACAGAGGAGAGAGAGCGCTCTCCCCTGCCCTTTGCATGGGTGGAAAATGATAATGGAATGTTGTAACTTTTTAAAAGAATTCCAGCCACTGTTCACAATTACAGACATCCCAGTTACATCATGCACTGCACAATGCCGAGCTTGCACAAGGGGGAATCCTTTAGAACACCACCACAAACAGCGGGAGAATGGCTCTCCCGATCAAAAAAACTGCCCCGGACTATTATCGTGAAACTGACATGAACTCTGTCCTCTTTCCCTCCTCCTGGCAACCCTCATAGCCTCACCTTTCCCTGCTTCTTTCTTTCCTTCCCATCCATCAACCGGCCAACTGGCACCACCCCTATCTTCAGCTATACTCATTATTGACTTCGCTTAGACCCCAACGGGAACCCAAAACAGCTTACATCGTCCTCCTTCTCCATTTTATCCCCCCAGCAATCCTGTGAGGTAGTTAGGCTGAGAGTGGGTGTGACTGGCCTGGCAGAATCCCATGGCAGAGTGGGGATTCGAACCTGAGTCTCCCAGCTCCTAAGTCCAAAACTTTCACCACTATTCCACACTGGCTCTCTGTTCCCCCACTGTGGCAGTTTGCTGGGGGAGGGAGCTTCTGGCTTCCCCTGTGCTGTACTACAACGCTACCACTAAAGGTGGCAGAAGGGGGTATTTGCAGCTACCAGCTGAGCAGGTGACATAAGGGGTCAGTAGCAGTGTTCCCCCTAAGCTGAGTTAGTGTGAGCTAGCTCACCGTTTTTTAGCCTCCAGCTCACACATTTCTGTCTTAGCTCAGGAAGGATGGCTCCAGAACAAACCAATTTATGCCGTAGCCAAATCACTTGCTCACGACTTTTAACGCCAGGAGCTCACAAAGTAGAATTTTTGCTCACAAGACCTCACAGCTTAGAGGGAGCATTGGCCAGTAGGGTTCCTCCTAGCCCTACAAATGTGTTGACCCCGACGCTGGTCTTCAATCTGAGTATTAGTTGCTAATGAGTAACTGGCCCATTCAGACATTCTGCCCCATAATGTGCAAAATGGATCTCAGTGCCAAAAGAAAGCCTTTATGAGATTATGAACAAGCGCTGCGAAGAACGAGGAATGAACCATTTAGATCCGTCCCTTTCAACCCATAAAACAGCGTCAGTGCATGTTGAGGCCTGGGAACCCATTTCACCTGCGCTTTATTTGGTGGAAAGGGGTTGCGCGTCGCCCAACGGTGCATATTATGGCAGCCTCAGAGCAACTTTGGAGAAGTGTTTCACATGAATACATGAAGTTGCGTTGCACGGAATCAGCCCTTCAGTTCATCAAGGTCAGCACCGTCTACTCAGACTGGCAGCAGCTCTCCAGGGTCTCAGGTGGTGGTCTTCCACATCACCTCCCACCTGATCCTTTTAGCGGGAGATGCTGGGGGCTTTCTGCATACCTAGCGGATGCTCTACCCCTGAGCCACGGCCCCTCCCCTCAGCACCAGGAGTCAGCAAGAAACAGACTGCTTTCAGCGTAGTCAGTTTACCGTTTTCCTATAAAGGACATAGGAGAAATGGAAAGATGTACACCCCCAACAATCTCCATTTGGTATAGTAAACTGTGGGACTTTCTAGTAAGGGGGGGGGGATTCAGATCAAATCTCTCATTTGGAAATGCAGACTTTCCATTGTAACCTTTTGGAACAACGGTTCCCAGTATTAGAATGTCGGTCTGAAGAGGAGATAAAGAGTGGCACTAAGCCAGTGAACCAGTATTATATTCTAATGTATTTTTAGACTGAATGAACATGAACATAGAAGAAGCTGCCTTATACTGAATCAGGCCCTTGGTCCATTGAGGCCAGTATCGCCTACTCTGACTGGCAGTGGTTCTCCAGGGTCTCAGGCAGAGGTCCTCCACATCACCTACCTGACCCTATTCACTGGAGGTGCTGGGGACAGAAACTGGGACCTCTTCAAAGCAGAGGCTCTTCCACTGAGCCACACCCCTTCCCCAGGTCTTTCCCTCTCCTTCCCATGTGACTCGTGCAGGAAGCGAGAGAGTTTACCAAAGGGCTCTGAAACGCCACATAGGGCTCTGGGGCAATCGCCCGCTTCCTGGTCACAGAGGCACCGTGGGCAGGGGGCAGCGGCTCACGGCCGTCTCTGCTCCCAGATGGTCGGAGGACCTCCCCCTTAACCCCCGCTCAGTTGAAGCCACCCATCCAAAGGTTCACGCAAGTCTGCACATGACTCCGAGATGTCCCACAGACCAACGAGGTGATAAAAGTAACTGGAATAGCGCTTGAACTCTCACTAAACCTTGGGTCCCCTTTTCAGCCCTGGCTCCAGCCTGGTGGAACTCTCTGCCTAGGGACATCCATGCCCTGTGGGGCTTAATGCAATTTTGCAGGGCCTGGCCTATGGTTGAGGACAGCAACGGTTCGTCATTGAGCCCGGCCTCCTTTACTCCCCCCCCTCCCCTCCAGGGGAAAGGGGATAAATTGGTACCTAATGCCATCTGAACTAGTTGTGATTTATACCGTGTTGTTTTAGTTGTTTTAATTGGTTAGTCGTTTTAACTGAATTTAATTATTATTGATTGATTACTATATGTATTTACTGAACGTTGTGCATTGCACTTCGGGGGGAGGGCGGTCCACAAAGCAAAGAGAGGGAGAGACAGACAGACAGATGATAGATAGATAGATAGATAGATAGATAGATAGATAGATAGATAGATAGATAGATAGATAGATAGATAGATAATTGATGGATGGTAGATAAGTGATTGATACACAGATGATAAATAGATGACAGATAGATGATAGACAGACAGAGAGATGATACATAGATGATAGACAGATGATGGATGGATGGATGGATGGATGGATGGATGGACGGACAGAGATGATAGATAGATAGATAGATAGATAGATAGATAGATAGATAGATAGATAGACAGACAGACAGACAGACAGACAGACAGACAGACAGACAGACAGACAGACAGACAGACAGACAGACAGACAGACAGACAATGGATGGATGGATGATAGGTGATTGATACACAGATGATAAATAGATGACAGATAGATGATAGACAGAGAGATGATACATAGATGATAGACAGACGATGGATGGATAGATGGATGGATGGATGGATGGACAGATGGACAGAGATGATGATGATGATGATGATGATGATAGATAGATAGATAGACAGACAGACAGACAGACAGACAGACAGACAGATAGATAGATTGATGATAGATAGGTGATTGATACACAGATGATAAATAGATGACAGATGATAGAGAGATGATAAATAGATGATAGATGATGGATGGATGGATGGATGGATGGATGGACAGAGATGACAGACAGACAGACAGACAGATGATAGACAGATGAAAGAAGATGATAGATGATAGACAGACAGACAGACAGACAGACAGACAATCTTTCCAGCTCCTGCTGTGCTACAGGGCCTCAGCTGACACAGTCTCAAGAAGCTGTCTTACAAGAACTTGAGTACCATTTGGGGGTTTCCAAAATAACCTGGATGTGTGCCAAATTCTGTCTACAGCTAAGCCTGGGGAAGAAGATGAGATCAGCGTGGGTGGGTGGGTCTTAGGTGCCCAGCACCCAGAAATGCCCCACGAAATGCGCACCAGAACTTTCTCCACTTTGTCTTCCAATTCCCCATCCCAAGAATGATAGCAAGGAACTCTGTCTGCCAAGGCACAGCGCCATGAAATTGCAAGGTGGGTGGGCCAGCACCCCCTTTTGAATGGCCCCCTTCATGTATCTGAAGAAGGGAGCCGTGACTCACGAAAGCCTCTCCCCTGCCAGATTTTGTTAGTCTTCAAGGTGCTCCTGGACTCTGGCTCTTTTCTACCCCCTCATGTAAATTTGTCAACTGGCATCACTGTTTTCAGCTGGTCAGGATGAAAGGAAAATGAACTGCGACAAGTAGTGAAGAACAATAGCTAGATTCAAATCCAGTAGCACCTTAGAGCAGGGGTGTCAAACATACGGCCCGTGGGCCAGAAGCGGCCCGTCCAGGGCTCTCATCTGGTCCAAGAGCAACTGGCCATTATCATTATTGCCAGATGACAGAGGCTGTGCATTATGTCCCTGTATACTGTCCCAGTGCTGATGCATAAGAGGCAGTGGAAGTGGGAGGGTGGACATTAGGGAGATACTGTAAGGAAATACTGCACGAGTGTTAATACTCAAAGCAAGTTTTTATTTTGAGTAAAAAAAATACTGTTCGTTGGGTTTGCTTGTGCCCTTTATAGAAAGAGGAGGAGGAGGAGATTGGATTTATACCCCTCCCTTCACTAGGAGTCTCAGACTGGCTTACAAACAACAGACACTCTGTGAGGGAGGTGTGGCTGAGAGAGCTCTTTCAAGAACTGTCCTTGAGAGAACAGCTCTGACTGAACTGTGGTTTGCCCAAGGTCATCCAGCAGCTGCAGGTGGAGGAGTGGGGAATCAAACCCGGTTCTCCCAAATTAGAGTCCATGAACTTAAAGTTTATATCTCCAGTACCAGGCATCACATTTTATGGCACAAGTGGCCCGGCCGGACAAAGGGACGTTTACGTCAGATCCAGCCCTCGTAACAAATGAGTTCAACACCTCGGCCTTAGAGACCAAAACTTCTGGCCTATAAGCTGTTAGCTTTCATCGAATACAAGCTTTGACTCTTGAAGGCTCGTACCCTGAAAATCTTTTGTGATCTCTAAGCTGCTAGTGGACTCAAATCTATCTGTTCTACTGCAGACCAACATGGCCACTCTTGGGAACTAAGCAGTGAAGATTTGCTCTTGAGCCATGGAAATCACATCTGGCAGCTCTCTCACTTCCTGGGTTTCTCCAGGACATCCTCATGCATATCAAAGCTTGTATCTTCAGCTGCAGGAACTTTTGCTGGTTTATAAACTCAGACAAGGGCTGCCAGGTCCCCTGGGAAGGCGGAGGTTCCCCCGCTAAAAGGGTCCCCAATCCACCAGTCCGGAAAAGGCCAGTAGGGGGAACCCCACCCCCAAAGTGCCCAGTTCAGGCTGGTGTGCCCGGCGCAATGACATCACCCAGAGGTGACATCATCACACCAGGCACGTCACCAGCTGACTCTCTAGCAATCAGCCTGAAAATTCTATGGTACCACACAGTTTCCAGGCTGGTTGCTAGAGTGTCAGCCGGCGATGTGCCCAACGGGATGATGTCACTTCCGGGTGACATGATCATGTCGCGCGTGCGTCCCAGCCAGGGACCAGCTCTCCCCCGCTATTAACAGTAAGTAACTTGGCAACCCTAACTCGGACACAACTTTCTGCCTTTTCATGCTTTTTTTCCTCCTCGTTTGCGTGGAACCACAAACGAACTCAAATGCAAAAAAGGGACCCTTTGAACTCACCTTGGCCACTGTCCTCTGCAGATTCTCCTTCCCCATGTAAGATGCTTGCTGGGACAGGATACGCTCTTGTTCCTGAGTAACGTTTGCCAGACTGCTTTTGCAGCTGTGGTACTGCTTCAAGAGCTCTATCGCCTGAGCGCACTGCTCCTGCCTTTGGAAAGGAAGCAAAAGAAGCGATTAACACATCTGCGGGTCTGTCTAAGTCCAGAGAGGTTCACTTTTCACAGGGCTGTGATCAAACCACTGATCGAAGACACCTGGCTTTTAGTACACAGGCAGAAAGTTTTTGATGTGGAGTGGAACTGAAGGGAAGGATTCTCGAGTTAAAAGATTTCCAGGCCAGCCCACATATTAAGTTTTATAACAAGCCAGGTCTGGGGAACGGCATTTTAAAGTTCTATAGGGGTCGAATTCAGCTCAGGACTGCCGCGTGGGCAGGATGAAGGGCCCCGCCTTCCCCTCTGAACCTTTTTCCTGAGCTGAAATTGCCCCGTAGTGGAGTTCTTTCCTCCATTCTGGAGCTCTGTACTTAGCTCATTACAAAATCTAATGCGTAGTCTGGTCTTTAGGTACTAAGCACTGGGAAACAGCTCTTTTCTGCCTGGACCCGCGACAGCTGCTGCCAGCCTGAGCAGACAACACTCGGCGAGATGGTCTGACTCAGTACGCAGACGTCCAGCCTCCTCCCTGCATTCTGAAGCAGCGGAGCCCAAGAAGGGTGCACTCTGTGATTCCTCTGAATGTACAGACCTAGTTCAACCAATATTTCTGTGACGAAAACTGGTTCCCTGAAAAATCTTGTCCATTTAGAAAGTTTGGTTCAGGCTGAAGTGCGGCCTGCTTGCGAGTTCTTAGAGTTTAGAGAACGACTTGCTAAGCCAGAGCAAGCTGACCTTGTGAAACTGCAAATGACATCCAGAAGCAGATGGGAGTCAAGGAGCCGGGTACCAGCTTCCAATTAGCCACATTCCATTCAATTAAGGTCTGTGATTTGCGCCTGTGGGAAAGGGCCGAACCTAGCTGCAGATAGTTTCGATTCTTCCTCCCCAGGTCAGACCACTGCTTAGGCCATCTGGCCTAGCAAACTGGCTATACAGGCCCTGCCTGGTGGAATGAGCTCCCATATGAGATCAGGGCCCTGTGGGACCTTTTACAGTTCTGCAGGGCCTGCAAGATTGAGCTCTTCCACCAGGCCTTTAGTTGAGGCGGCGGGCATCCATTCGTGGCTAGGCTTCCCCCCCCACTGACTGCAGGTCCTGAAAGCCAGACTGGGACCACACTATCTGTTGCGAGGCGCGTTATCATTTTAAATACCAGTGATCTTATTGAATTGAGGTCGACTATTTTATGAAATTAAAAGACGCCTGCTCCTTGGGAGGAAAGCGATGGCAAACCTAAACAGCATGATAAAAAGCAGAGACATCACTCTGCCAGCAAAAGTCCGCATGGTCAAAGCAATGGTATTCCCCGTAGTAATGTATGGCTGTGAGAGTTGGACTATAAGGAAGGCCAAGCGCCGAAGAATAGATTGTTTTGAACTATGGTGCTGGAGAAGACTCTTGAGAGTCCCTTGGACTGCAAGGAGATCAAATCAGTCAATCCTAAAAGAAATCAACCCTGACTGTTCCCTGGAAGGCCAGATCCTGAAGCTGAAGCTCAAATACTTTGGCCACCAAATGAGAAGGGAGCATTCACTGGAGAAGACCCTGATGCTGGGAAAGATTGAAGGTCAAAGAAGAAGGGGACGGCAAAGGATGAGATGGTTAGACAGTGTCATCGATGCAACGAACATGAAATTGAGCAAACTTCAGCAGAAGACAGGAGGGCCTGGAGTAATCTGGTCCATGGGGCCGCGAAGAGTCGGACTCAACTGTGCGACTGAACAACATTTTATGGTTTTTAACTGGTTATTGTTATTGTTTTAAATTGTAAATTTGTATTAACTGCAGATAGATACATGTTGGCACCCACCCTGGGCCTACAACATGGGGAGGGCTGGATATAAGTTTAATGGAATTAAATAAATAAATACCTCGCCACCTAGGGTCCCTATTCCCCTTTCAGGCCTGAGAACACAAGGGCCCCCTGCCCATAAAGAAGTAGCTTTCTAGTCTGTTCCTTAGCTCAGTGGTGACTGTCTTGAGATTCTGACATGCAGTCATTATTTTGCTCACGGTGGCCATCTTGAACGTTGCTTGCGCGAGCCAGACACCGCCTGGCTATGCTGACGCCGAAAACAGCCGCTCTGGATTACTGGACTTTTCTACTGAGAATGGTAACATTCCATATTTGGAACAAATGTATTACTGTTTTAGCTAGTTCTCGAAATCTTAGCTTTCTTGTTTTATCCTCACAGTTTCTCTCATTTTGAAATATTCCTGCAGCCTAATAAAAAAATATTTTAATTTACTTCGGTGGTTATTTGCCTTCAACTAGCCTTGAGTCTAAATCCAGCTTCTTAGACTGGCTGACCACGTTACCAGGTTAATTGCTTTTGTGAGAAACTCGTTCTGCAAGTCTACCTTACAGGGCTGACTTTCTGGTTTAGCCCCGGGAAGGTTGGAGGCTCGCCCCTTGGCTTCTGATCTTTGGGATAGTCTAAAGGGCTGATGGCAGAGCACCAGACTCGTGTGTGAGGGGGTCACACCCCCAGGGTTTTGTAATTTCGTGTTCTGCAGTCCTTAAACAAAGATTCTTGACCCAGGACTGGAACCGGAACCTTTGACAGTTTCCAAGGAAAGGGAGGTGTTGCATAGGATCGTGCCAGCTTAAGCCTCCTACCTTTCAGCAATGGAGAGCTTGGTCTCGTTCCATAAGGCTTCCATATCTGTCCATCTTTGAGTGACCTCGTCTGCCTCCTTGGATTGTGAAAGCTGGCTGCTAATTTCTTTTAAGGATTTCATTTCTACAGCGTGGCGATTCAGCTGCTGCTTCAGTCCATTTAACGATTTCAGCCTGGAAGGAGGAGGAGAAGAAGAAGGAGAAGAAGAAGAAGGAGAAGGAGAAGGAGAAGGAGAAGGAGAAGAAGGAGGAGGAGAAGAAGAAGAAGAAGGAGGAGAAGGAGGAGAAGGAGAAGAAGAAGGAGAAGGAGAAGAAGGAGGAGAAGGAGGAGAAGGAGGAGGAGGAGAAGGAGGAGAAGGAGAAGAAGGAGAGTTGGTTTTATACTCTGCTCTTCACTACCCAAAGGAGTCTCAGAGCGACTTACAATCGCCTTCCCTTCCTCTCCCCACAAATGACACCCTGTTAGGTAGGTGGGGCTGAGAGAGCTCTGAGAGAACTGCTCTTGAGAGAACAGCTCTGAGAGAACTTGTGACTGACCCAAGGTCACCCAGCTGGCTACATGTGGAGAAGTGGGGACTCAAACCCAGTTCTTCAGATTAGAAGAACTTGCTGCTTGAGAAAGATAATGAACTGATGCATTCTAAAAAGTCTCTGCAAAACAATCTGGGAATGGAAAAGGTTTGTTTGCAGTAGATTCAGGACGGACAAAAGGAAATACTTACATGATCAGTTGATTAAAATGTGGTATTTTCTACCGGACTATGTAGTGGTGGCCACAATAGACAGCTTTAAAAGGAGATTGGACAGATTCATGGAGGATAGGTCCATCAGTGGCTACTAGCCATGGTGACTAAATAAAACCTCCAAATTCAGAGGCAGTAAACCTCTGGATTTCAGTATCAGGACTGGCATCTATGCCCTACTGTTGGTCCTCCACAATAGTAAATGGTTGGCCACTGTGTGAGATAGAAGACTGGACTAGATGGACCAGTAGTCTGATCCAGAAGGACTCTTTTGAAGTGCTCACGAAGGTAACCTTATAGGATGTTTGCCAACTTCATCAGGGGAGGGGGTAAACTGATAATCCCCCTTGTTAAAAAAAATAATGCGGGCAATACATACCCCGAAGCACTAGAAAAGGACTTGGCAGAGAACTTTTGCATCTGCACAGACTGCACCAGGATGTCCACATATTAGGGACACGCAGAGGGCACAAAATGGATTCGCCTCCTGCCAGCTGCTGCATGAAAATAGGAGAACACTACAAACCTCATTGTAGGCTTTGCCTTCTGTCAAAAGAACATAAGGAGAACCCTGCTGGATCAGACCAGTGGTCCATTTAGTCCAACATCTTGTCTCACACAATAGCCAACCAGTTCTTCTGGAGGGCCAGCCACAGGGCATAGAGGCCAAGGCCTTCCTAAGAACATCAGAAGAGCCCTGCTGGATCAGACCAGTGGTCCATCTAGTCCAGCATCCTGTCTCACACAGTGGCCAGCCAGTTCCTCTGGAGGGCCAACAACAGGCCACAGAGGCCGAGGCCTTAATAAGAACATCAGAAGAGCCCTGCTGGATCAGACCAGTGGTCCCTCTAGTCCAGCATCCTGTCTCACACAGGGGCCCACCAGTTCCTCCGGAGGGCCAACAACAGCGCATAGAGGCCGAGGCCTTCCTAAAAACATCAGAAGAGCCCTGCTGGATCAGACCAGTGGTCCATCTAGTCCAGCATCCTGTCTCACATGGGTCAGCCAATTCTCCTGAAAAACTGACAACAGGGCACAAAGCCCAAGGCCTTCCCCCCTGATGTTGCCTTCTAGCCCTAATACTCAGAGGAATACTGCCACTGGATATTCACGTTTCCTTTAATCAACAGGGCTAGCAGCCATTGATACTATTTATTTTAGGCTGCTATCACACGCGTTTTTAGATCTGACATAGCAGCAAATGTCTGACAGATCTCCAGCAAGCAATCGGACAGCAACATCTGGGAAGCATCCCACAATTGTTGGCAACCTGTGCTGCTCCGCAGCAGAAGCAGAGTTAAAAGACGCCGGGGAAAATCCAGTAGTAAACAGGTTTCGATGGGCCACGGACGGACTTTCCCCTTTCTGATCATGCAAGCACGCACTCATTCTATTGGGGTGGTCTGATCAGGCCATACCAGCTCGGTGCTGGTTCCCGCCCCCCCCCTCGCAGTATGTGCATCATTGCATACTCCACAGGGTGCCGTCAATGCAAAGGTGTGATTCTTTGTTTATGCACATACCCGACTCACCCACAGTTGCATCTGATCACACAGATGCTGCCACGAAGGGCGGTGTGATCTCACCACCACGGGTCAAATTCCTCCAGAAGAAACAGCCTCGCTTCCCCTCTGCTTCAACTGGCACGTGTGACTGCAACCTTAGTCCCCTTGCCCACGAATCTGTCTAATCCCCTTTTAAAGCCGCCTGTGGTAGAGACCACCAGTACGTCGACTGGCAGCGAAATCCACAAATGAATTACTGATTCAGTGATAAGAGTACTTCCTTTCGTCTCTCCTGAAAGTGCTAGGAATTAACTTCATCGGATGCCTTCAAGTTCTCGTATTATGTTCATTTTCTCCACCCCAGGAGGAATTTCATAAACCTTTCTGTTCTCCCTCCATAGCTGTCTTCTTGCTAAACAGAAAACTTATATACACTCTTTTTTATTGGGTACCCTGAGAATTGGGCTTTCTTTCCCTGAGCCAGAAGGCAGGGCCATCCAAAGCAGGCCCTCTAAAAGTGGCCGTAACAGTCAGATGGGTTCATAAAGGGTTAGGCATCACACGGGATCAGGCAGTCTTTCCAGTATGTTGGTGCCAAGCCATGCTTAGGAATGCTTAAGATATGCTCAGGTATGTTTAAATATCTGAAACACTGAACAAAACGCCTTTCCGTCTTAGCCTAAGCACCCAATATACGATGAACAGAAACCATAATTATCCTTAAAATGAATAAAACACATAAAAAGCCACTATGCTCACAGGGAAAAGGGTCACAGCTGCTCACCTTTGCTGAATAGCCGGAATTGTCGGCTCCCTCAAGCCAATTTTACCAATCTTATCGTGGATATCTTGAATGTTTTTAAAGAGCTCGCTAGTCCTCACGGCGAATTCCGTCTCCGCTTCGGAGTCCTGGGCGACTCTGTGTTCTTCCCCAGAGCCAACGGCGCGGTTTTCCTTCGGGGGCAAAGCCGCGCCGAGCATCCCGCAGCACGTTGTTTTCCCACCGTCGGCATCTTCCAAGCAGATACTGACCCTCATCAGCTGCTCGTCTAGTGATTTCGCCTCTTCCCACAAGGCCTCTTCCTTGGATACCTTTCCTTGTGAGGCACCAGCGTCAGGCACAAAGGCATCCTCGGGACTGTCCGCAGACTGCCTGAGATCTCTCAGGGAAGCCAGGAAAACTTCCAGCTCTTCCACGGTCCTTCCGATGGCCTCCGCCTTATCGCCCAGTTCTTCAAACCGCTCCTTGTACTTAACCACCATCACGCACATGGCTTGCCGATCCACCGGGTCAAGGCTACCTCCCACGGGGCTGCCTTGTTCCAGCCTGTTGCACTTCTCGAGGCAATCTGCGACAGAAGCCTGCATTTCCTGATAGAGGGGGCAAGACGACAGAGACGGCAAATGGATGAGGGGAGAAATCAGTCCCTCCTGTATTGAACTATCATACCTGGAGACGAGGGCTGGGCCTGTCGCTCAGTAGCAAGACTGCAGGTCGGGGAGCAAATTTTCTCCAGGCCAGTTTGGCCGGGGATACTGGAGGGTATTTTGTCATCTTCTTGGTGTGGAGCAGGGGTCACTAGGGGGAAGGGGGGGAGATATTTGTAAATTTCCTGCACTGGGCAAGGGGTTGGAAGATGACCCTGGAGGTACCTTCCAACTCTACGATTCTATGATCAGGGGGTTAAATCCCTGGCATCTCTAACCAAAGGATTTCAGTGTTGGAGAGGACTCTGCTGAAGACCTTAGAAAAACAGGTTGCTTACCTGTAACTGATGATCTTCGAGTGGTCATCTGTGCAGTACCACACATGGGTTGGGCGCCTGCGCACGACCTCGATCGGAGAAACTTCTAGAGCTTTACCTCAGAAGAGCCCGCCAAAAGCTCTTCTGAGGTAAAGCTCTAGAAGTTTCTCCGATCGAGGTCGTGCGCAGGCGCCCAACCCATGTGTGGGACTGCACAGAGACCACGACGAAGATCAGGGGGTCACCACTGGGGCGCCTGTCAGCCAACACCTTTCTTGGTGCTAAGTATTTTTAGAAGGCAAATAGGGCCAGGTGGGGTCTTTGCCCGGCAGGATCCCGATCGGCTACGCAGATTAAAATAACACTGCTTCAATGTTATTTCCCGACGGATTTTTAATCTTAATTGTCCCCCCTTCTCCCTCGCACATGGGCTTCCTCTGAGTGTGTGGCTCCGCCTCCTGTGGAAGCCATTTTGTGCTTGATGTCATCACGTGCGGCAGCCTGGCCTGTAGCTGCAGCGGGGATATTGAGGACTCCGCCCCCTTCCTTAAAGGCCCAGCCCCACAAGATTCTTTTGAGAAGAAGATTTTTTTAGAAGAAGGGGGGGGCCGCGTGCATGGCCCCCTGCTTCTTCTCAAAAGCATTTAAAGGGATCCTTTAAACGCTTTTGAGAAGAAGCAGGGGATGGGCACGCGCCCCTCTCCCTCCCTCCTGCAAGATTTAAAGAGCCCACCAGCCAATCAGCTGAAGGACCCTTTAAATCTTGGAAGAGGGGGACGGAGAGGGGTGTCCGCCAGTGGTCAGGCTTGGGGGTGGATTGGAGTTGCCCTGTGCTAGAATTTCAAAGGTGCACACAAGCTCAAAAAGGTCGGGGTCCCCTGCCTTAGAGAATTACCACAAGCCCCATGAGGCAACAGCTGTCTAGGCGGGTCAACAGTCAGACTGTATAAGACAGTTTCATGTGTTCTGTTTCTTTCCCAGGAAGCCACAGGAAGCAGAAACAACCATCGATCTGATCTCAATTCTGGGTCAGGAGAATCTGAACTGCAGTCAAAATTGAATCAATCAGATCTGCCAATCAGGGACCAGCCCTGTAGGTGATGGGGTGGAACTGGGCAGCAAACCCTGGCACACCAGCACTATTGTGTCACTTCCAGTTGAAAACAGAAGTGACACAGGGGACATTCTAGCATTTCATAAAAAACTCTTATGGTTTTATCATAGAGTTTTCGCAAAATGCCAGAGCGGCCCCTGACAGCAGAGTGCATTCCTTTCCCCCACATACTTCCTGCTGCTGGTGCCCAAGTGACTGGAAGGCAACAAAAGGCCTTGCCAGGCATCCCTACCTACTTGTCCTCTGCAAAAACAGTGGTGGGAAGTGGCAGCCTGCAGAGGAGAAACAGCAGGAAAGCACTCATGGAACCAGGCAAGGGAGAGATGCATCAGGACTCTTGCACCTGCCCCTTCCTTCTCCCCTTCTGGGTCTGAATAGAAAAAGTAGCAGTCGGGTTTCCATACATACATATAGGATTCCAGCTGGGGGGGGAAGCAGTCTGGGAGGAGCACTGGCTAACAGGCAAATCACTCCCTCCCACTATAATTATAATAATTGTATGGCAGTGTGTGTAGTATAGCCAAGAGATCCTAAGATTGTCTGGCAGCCAGGAGTTCTAGCTCTTTTAGGGTTATGCACCACTAGATGGTGAGCTACACTTGTTTTTGAGGTGAGCGATGTTTCAGGGGTGGTTTGCCATTGCCTGCTTCTGCAACACATCCCGGGTATTCCTCGGAGATCGCCCATCCAAACACCATCCAGGGCCGACCCTGCTTAGCTTCCGAGATCTTATGAGATCAGGCTAGCCTGACTCCCACTGCCAGATGGCTGTGGAATGCGCAGTTCTGGTTTCAACAATCTTTGCACTGGGGTCGAGTGAAAGAGCAGCAGGCGCCCAGCGCTGCAGGACAGAAGCATTCCTAAAGAAACACAAACCTTCAGTTGTTTGTGGGCGAGATCGCCGTCAGTCAACAGGCACTGCTGCACGCTTCTTTCGCAGAGCTGCTTATCCAAGCTGCAGAGCACAGCCCATTCGTTTTCCATCGGCAAAACGAACGCCCAAGCAGCCTTTAAAGATTCCATCCTAAAAGACAGGAAGGGAAGTGTAAGCAGCAAGGAAACAGTTCCACCCGGGCTTCCAAGGTACGTCGCTACACTCATGTGAATGCCATGATTCTTTGACAGCCTGTGCGGTGTGGCGGTTACAGTGTTGGACTACGAGCTGGGAGGCCCAGGTTCGAATCCCCCACTCTACCATGGAAGCTTGCTGGGTGACCATGGGCTGGTCACACTCCTTCAGCTTTACCTCTCTCACAGGACGGTTGTGAGGATAAAATGGGAGAGAGGAGAACGATGGGAGCTGCTTTGAAGAAGAAGAAGAAGAAGAGTTTGGATTTATACCCCGCCCTTCACTGCCCAAAGGCGTCTCAGAGCGGCTTACAAACTCCTTTCCCTTCCCCTCCCCACAACAGACACCCTGTGAGGTAGGTGGGGCTGAGAGAACTCTAACACAAACTGTCCTTGAGAGAACAGCTGCGCCAGAGTTTGTGACTGACCCAAGGTCACATCAGCAGGTGCAAGTGGAGGAGTGGGGAATCAAACCCGGTTCTCCCAGATAAGAGTCCGCACACTTAACCACTACACCAAACTGGCTTTGGGTCCCCAGTGGGGAGAAAGGTGGGTTGCAAGTGAATTAAATCAAAACCGTAAAGCCCCCTTTGTTTCAAATCTGGCTGACTGCAGCAAGCGAAGCCCCTGCCTTTGGGTGCAAAGATATTTTCCAGTACAGGCATTTAAGCTGGCTGCCCTCAGACCCACTTGAGTGGCCTTGGACTCGAAGCCCCCCGGTCGACAGTCTGTGGGCGGCAGCGACCACTCCCAGTCTAGGTGGGAGGCAATGCTCCTTCCTCTTAAACCGTGGAGTCTCGTGAGCAAAAATTCTACTTTGTGAGCTCCTGGCCTCCAAGTCGTGAGCGAGCAATTTGGCTCCTGCATAAATTAGTTCGTTCGGGAGCCATCCTTCCTGAGCTCAGACAAAAATGTGTGAGCCGGAGGCTTAAACAACCTGTGAGCTAGCTTACACTAACTCAGCTTAGAGGGAACACTGATGGGAGGGAAGGAGGGTGAGCTCGGGAGGATCTTCACTGGGGACCCACTTTTCCTAGGGAGGCTCGGCTGCCCCCCACAGCCCTGCTCGGTCTCAGAGTTTCCTCTCCGGAGGTCCCCGTGCTTTGGGGGATTCCCCCCTCGCTCCCCCAACCCCCACCGACAGTCACTGCCCCTCCCCCCGAAATCTTCCTGGCTACGGAGCTGGGTCCATCTAGTCCAGCATCTCGCCTCAAACGGCAGCCAACCAGTTCCTCTGGAGGTCCAACAACAGGGCATAGAGCCCGAGATCCTCCCTGAAGTTGCCTCCTGGCTCTGGGATTCGGAGGTTTACTACCTCTTGTTGGAGGGAGCAGGAAAAAATCAGCCTCTCTCTGAATGGAGCCCTCTTCCCTCCTTTCTCCTCCAGGTTGGCCCTCAAGCACATGCATACCACAGCGCACTGACAACTGCTTGGTATGCACAGCCAGTGCGTGCCTCGACATATGTACATGAAAGAAGTACTTTTCTCCCTTTCTCACAATACAAGAACTCGTGGGCACTCCATGAAATTGCTGAGCAGTCGGGTTAGAATAGATAAAAGGAAGTCCTTCTTCACCCAAAGAGTGATTCACACATGGAATTCACTGCCACAGGAGGTGATGGCAGCTACAAGCACAGACGGCTTCAAGCGGGAATTAGATAAACAGATGGAGCAGAAGTCCATCAGTGGCTATTAGCCACAGGGTATAGATAGGAACTCTCAGTCTGGGGTAGGTGATGCACTCTATTCTTGGTGCTGGAGGAGGTAGCAGTGGGAGGGCTTCCTGGTTTCCTGGCCCCACTGCTGGACCTCCTGAGGGCACCTGGTATTTTTGGCCACTGTGTGACAGAGTGTTGGACTAGATGGGCCACTGGCCTGATCCGACATTGGCTTCTCTTATGTTCTTATGTACATCCAGCCCACTCCTCCTGGTGTGTGGGTTGTACCGTTCATGCAAAGCAATGTGGAGCTTGTTCCATTCTTGGAGCAGTTCTTCCCGGGATGTTTCTGTGTCTGCATAGTCTTCTGTTTCAGTTTCCAGCTTTAAAGCCATCGTCTCAAACTGCTTCCATGAAGAATCGCCTTTACTCTCTAGAGTCTACAAAATGAAGGAGGAGGGATGGATGTTTTACTGGCATAAAATAGAGCGGTTTTCCTGATGTAGCACCCAGGGATTTCTAAACATAAATAGCAAAAGCATCGTAATGCTTTTGGGCTAAGCTGCACGTTACTTTGGGGATGTGTGATCAGATTTTTTTATTATTATTTTTATTTATTTGGATTTATTATCCCGCCCTCCCTGAAGGCTCAGGGCGGCTAACAATAGGGCACGAATGCCAGATTTAAAACAGAATAAAACAGTATAAAACAAATAAAATCATACAACATCAGCATTTAAAAACAAGACGGGCCAGCAAGGGGGAGAGCATTTTGGAGAGGGGGGCGCCACCACCGAGAAACCCCTGTCCCTAGTTGCAGAGACCCCACCTCCAGAAGGTGGGGGGCACAGAGAGCAGGTCTTGAGAAGAGGATCTTAACTGACTAGCCATTTTGTGCCAAGAGTCTACACAAAATAGCACCTGAAGCCGGCTTCCAGAAGACAACATTAACTGGCAAGGGAACACACAGGGGACTGACCTGGATCGCTCAGGCTAGCCTGGTCTTGCCAGATCTCGGAAGTTAAGCAGGGTCAGCCCTGGTAAGCACTTGGATGGGAGTCCAGGGTTGTTATGCAGAGGCAGGTAATGGCAAACCGCCTCTTTTCATCTCTTGCCCTCCCCTGCATGGCTCAAGCTAGCCCAATCTCATCAGATCTCAGAAGCTAAGCCGAATCAGCCCTGGGTAGTACTTAGATGGGAGCAGGGCTCTTTTCGTGGCAGGAACTCCTTTGCATATTAGGCAACACACCCCTAATGTAGCCAATCCTCCAAGACCTTACAGAGCTCTTCTTACAGGGGCTACTGTAAGCTCTTGGAGGATTGGCTACATTAGGGGTGTGTCGCCTAATATGCAAAAGAGCTCCTGCTACAAAAAGAGCCCTGTATAGGCGACACACCCTAATGTAGCCAATCCTCCAAGAGCTTACAGTAGCCCCCGTAAGAAGAGCTCTGTAAGCTCTTGGAGGATTGGCTACATTAGGGGTGTGTCACCTAATATGCAAAGGGGTGTGTCGCCTAATATACAAAAAGAGCCCGGGATGGGAGACCACCAAGGAAGTTCAGGATCACTACATAGAGGCAGGCAATGGCAAAACCATCTCTGTTCCTCTCTTGCCCTTGAAAACTCTATGGGTTGCTATAAGTAGACGGAGACTTGACGGTGCTTTCCGCCGCCACACAGGGGAAGAGGCAGAAGGTATCATCTGCTTTACAGGTTAAAAGAAGCCCTCCGTTTGGGACCGGAAGCTACCTGGAGGACCGTTCAATTGCCACCAGATTGGCTGACTATGCCCCCACGTCTCTGAACCTCCTAGGAAGCAGACCATTGCAGGGCAGGGCGGGATAGAAATCAAAAGTAATAAATAAATAATCTACTTTCTAAAGCATCTGGGTCACCTTTAAGAGCAGGCACACATAAGGTTCACTGTAGCTACACATAAAGCGACCGTTACTTAAACGTTAGTGTTTAGTACCTGTGGAGTACTGAGTCAAGCTCAAGGTTTTGGTACTGACTTATAAGGTCTTGAGCAGCCAGGGACCAATGTACCTACGGGACCGTCTCCTCCATTATGTCCCTGGGAGAGCGTTGTGCTCTTCAGATAGTAACTTACCAGTGGTTCCTGCCCCAAAGACATCCAGCTGTCCTCGACCAGGGCCAGGGCCTTTTTGGTCCTGGCCCCAGCCTGGGGAACTTTCCTCTGAGTACCCTCAAGGGACCTCATGAAATTCCGCAGGGCTTGCAAGGCTGAGATGTTCCACCAGGATTTGGTTAAGGACAGCAATGGTGTTCACCTTGGCTGGCACCCTCGTCCACTCTCTCCATTTGCCTTACCCCTACCCCCTGCCCGCGAAGCGGCCGGCAGCCTGAAATGGGATTAATCTGTTTGCCATCTGTTTTAAAATGCACTGTTCCGATTTTGTTTCATCTAGTGTATGTTTTTATTCATATTGTACATCGTCCAGAGCCCTACAGTAGCAGGGACTGGGCAATTAATAAATTTAATAAAAGAAGAATAACAAAAAATTAGGGTTTGAAGTGGTGTGTGTGGGGGGGGTTAATATAGTCATGGTTTCCCAGGATATGTGTGTCATGGGTGTGGATGAGGGAGAGCTGACAGAGCTGCAAGAAGGAACCACAGCTGGCCCCTCCGCAGCAGCAGAGGAGGAGAGCTGGCAGCTGCCTGTAACATCAGTCTTCACACCTGGCCCAGGTAAGGGGAAAGAATTGCAAGCTGAAAGCCCTCCTGACTCACCCCCACGTGCGAATCGTTTAAGGGGAGCGACGGCAGCAAAACTTAGCAAGCAGGCAAAGAGAGGCCAGGCTACAGGGAAGACGTTCAGCTAGCCCAGAGTTCTAACAGGAGCCTGGGTGATTGTGCAGCTGGCTAATTGGAAGCAGCATTTAACTCCACACTCTGGGCAGTACTCTTTGTGGAAGCAACAAGTTAGCTTTGTGCTGCTTACATCCACTTCGGCTCAGCTCTTGCACTTCAACCCCGCTGGCTTTGGACTTGGCTCTGTGTTCCTGGCTCCTGATCCCAGCTTGGCTTTTGGGACTACGCTTCTGGTTAGTGATTTTAGATTTGGCTCTGTGTTTCTGGCTCCTGACCCCAGCTTGGCTTTGGACTTTGCACTGTCTTCCTGGCTCCTGACCTTGGTCTGTTCTGGACTCCCTTTGACTGGTAACCCAGCCCGTGACAATATGTATATGGCAAAATACACCATATGACAGACAGCCATCCAGTGGGTGTCTCTGGTTCCGTCCATACATTGTGGCAAACAATGGCTATAGCCACTGTTCTGTCTCCAGAAGTTGCAGTACCGTGAAGACAGGAACGAATCTATGAAGCCAACTGCTGCATGGATGGCAGAGAAAAGCACGCTCTAAGCCACGGTTTGCCTGTTGCTTGTTTTGAAGCTCAAACCACAGTTTGGATTCTAAACTACATTCAGAGCCAACTATGGTTCAGTGCAACATCTCAGCCGAGCCAATCTAGAACGCCAGCCGTCATCATAGCCTAAAGGCAAGTGTGGGAAGAGATTTAGATAGTACCTGTAGCTCATCCAGCTTCTTCTGAAAGCAGGAAGTGTCTTTGACATCATCAGTAAAACCAGAGATGACGTTCTCTCTGATGGTGCACAGGTGGAGCTTCAGATTGCTTCTTGCTGTGTCACAGCTGGGAGAGAATACAGAATTTACTTTATTCCCTCTAATGGCCCAGAGAAGATCACCTACAAAAGACTGGACTGTTGAACACGGAGGGCCAAACTAGACCTGATGGTGTCCGTGCAGCTGTCACAAGGATGCTGCCACCATTTCTGAAACACCACGAGGACCCAGATCCTGATTGGGCCCAAAGGCAGCAGGCAGAGGCGCTCTTGTTTTCTCCCTCTGCAACTTATCAGGTGCTGAAATGGCTGGAACGGTGGCTGTTTCAGCACTGGCAAAGGCAGAGAAAAACAAGAGTGCCTGCCCCTTTTAAAATGGTTTTTAAATGGTAGCTGCATTCTCATGGCCATTATGAGGATCATGTCTAGTTTGGCCCTAAGACCATCAGCGGGAGCTGCGGTGGCTCAAGTGGTTAAGACGCTGAACTGCAGGCTGTGGAAGGTCAGTAGTTCAGCAGTTCAAGACCCGGGTGCCGCATGACGGGGTGAGCTCCCATCTCTAGTTCCAGCTCCTGCCAACCTAGCAGTTTGAAAGCAAGGAATCGCAAGTAGATAAATAGGGACCACTTTGGTGGGAAGGTAACAGCGTTCCGTGCACCTTGGTGTTTAGTCATGCCGGCCACATGACCACGGGAATGTCTTCGGACAGCGCTGGCTCTTCGGCTTTGAAATGGAGATGAGCACCGCAACCCTAGAGTCGGATTCGACTGGCTTTCAAGCAAGGGAACCTTTACCTTTAAGACCATCAGCAAACTGAATCCTATATTTAGCTGGTACAGCATTTTCCTTCCTTCCTTCCTTCCAATCACAGAATTGGAAGGGGCCACGCAGGCCATCTAGTCCAACCCCCTGCTCAGTGAAGGATCAGCCTAGAGCATCCCTGACAAGGGTTTGTCCAGCCGCTGCTTAAAGACCGCCAGGGAGGGGGAGCTCACCACCTCTCTGGGAAGCTGATTCCACTGTTACACAATTCTTATCATTTTTCTTGGGGCTTTTTTTTGTAGAACAAGCCCAGCAGGAACTCATTAGCATAACAGGCCACACCCAACAGCAGAAACTCATTAGCACATTAGGCCACACCGCCGTGTTACCAGAAGTGTGGTCATCCAGCCACACCCACCTTTTACTTCTTATTCTGTTTACCGTGTTTGTTGTCAAAACCCAGGCCTTTTTTTGTAGCAGGAACTCCTTTGCATGTTAGGCCACACACCCCTGATGTAGCCAATCCTGATGAGTTTCTGCTGTTGGGGTGTGGCCTGTTATGCTAATGAGTTCCTGCTGGGCGTGGCCAACTTGGGAGCCAGCCGGAACTCCATTCCTGCCCAAAAATAGCCCTGATTTTTCTAATATCCAGCCGGTACCTTCCCGCCCCTCATTTAAACCCATGATTGTGAGTCCTCTCCTCTGCTGCCCCCGGGAACAGCTCCCTGCCCTCCTCTGAGTGAGAGCCCTTCAGATACTTCAAGACAGCCATCCTGTCCCCCCTCTGCCTCCTCTTCTCCAGAATCTTCTTCCTCCTCCCTCCCTCCCTGCCTCCCTCTCTCTCATATGCCACCCCTCCAACAGAAGTGCCCTGAGCAATCCACAATTGTATAGTTCAATTAAAGCAATCTATGTTAACAATTTAATCTAAAAATGAGAAATATTAAAGCTGATCAGACATGCTAAAAACTAAACGCCACTTCAAAAACACATCAGGATTAAAACGGCAATAAACTAACAAAGAAATGGCAGCTGGTCAAAGCCTAACATGACCAAAAGCAACATGAAAATGGGGTGGTTTCTTTTTTTGAGGGGAAGGACAGAGATGGGATGAAACCATACCCCAATCAATTATACTCCCCTGCATAAAAATGCCCATGCAATTAAAAAACAAAACACATAAGCACACCAGAATGACTCAGGGCTGACTTAGCCACTAGGCACAGTATCTAGGGCCCACGATACTTTTAGGGGCCCACGAAAATGTTTTAATTTCTGTTAAAATTAGAGGGGAGGGGAATGAACTTTTAGAACTTTTTTTCTCACATTAGAAAAGAACGAAATTTTAGGGCCCACAGAAATCTACTGAATTTTGTCTAAAACCGAATCTATTGAATTTGAATGAATTGAAAAGAATGAAATTTTTAGGGCCCACGGAAATCTATTGAGTTTTGCCTAAAACCAGATCTATGGAATCTATTGAATTTTGCCTAAAACCGGAAAAAACCAAACCCCCCCCCAAATTTGAAATCGTATCAAAGATAATTTAACTACTGACATTATTATGATGGGAGGGGGCCCACAAAGCCAAAAGCGTCTAGGGGCCCACGAAAGTCATAATGCGGCCCTGGGGGGGCGGGGTCTAGTTCAGCCCTCATACCCATATATCTGTTGCCTTCTTGCAAAGAGCTTTTTTATGCACAGGAACATTTCAAAAGCGTAACCCACCCCAGCAGTCCTCCTGTGGTCTATAAGTATGAAGTCCACTCTAGCTCCTCATTCCATTACATGTATACGCCAGATCTGAACAGAGATTTGATTCTAGTGCTCCACAGTCTAAATGCAACATGCTAGTCACACTCGCAAGCAGACATTCAGACATCTTATCGAGTTAAGGACAAATGTGGACAGCCCCAGCTGGGCTCACACGCACGCCTTTGTGCTCCTCCCTTGCAAATCAGTAAATCACAGTTTAAAAATTAAATCTGTGTAAAACATTGTTGCCCTGACCTGAGTAGCCCAGGCTAGCCTGATCTCGTCAGATCTCAGAAGCTAAGCAGGGTCGGCCCTGGTTAGTAATTGGATGGGAGACCTCCGAGGAATAGCTGAGAGCCAGTTTGGTGTAGTGGTTAAGTGCACAGACTCTAATCTGGGAGGAACCGGCTTTGATTCCCCACTCCTCCACTTGCAGCTGCTGGATGACCTTGGGCAAGCCATAGTGCTGTCAGAGCTGTTCTCTCAAGGACAGTTCGGGAAAGAGCTCTCTTAGCCCCACCTACCTCACAGGGTGTCTGTTGTGGGGAAGGGAAGGGAAGGGAGTTTGTAAGCCACTCTGAGACTCCCTTGGGAAGTGAAGGGTGGGGTATAAATCCAATCTCTTCTTCTTCTGGGTTGCCACGTAGAAGCAGGCAGTGGCAAACTGCCTCTGAACATCTCTTGCCTTGAAAACCCTACCAGGTCACCATAAGTCAGCTGTGACTTGATAGCCCTTTCCACCACCACCAAGATAGATGGGTGGAGCGTAACAACAGGGCCTCGGATAATTACTCTTAGCATCCCACAATGAAGAAGGATATGTTTACACATCAGTCTCCAATTCTGACATATTCATTGGCTTCACTGTGTTTGCCCCGGAATTAAATCCAAACAAATGGTGACTATATAAACTTAGCTTGTTATTCCTGTTTGGTTCTTGAATCTGTTAAACATCTCCATTACGTTGCATGCTAATTTGCTGTTCACCCTCTACCTATTTGTATGGACTGATAACTTCCATTTCAATGTATCTGAGGAAGTGTGCCTTGCACACAAAACCTCATACCTTGCATAAAACTTAGTTGGTCTTAAAGGCGCCACTGGACTCAAACTTTCTTTGGTGTAGTGGTTAGGAGGGCGGACTCTATTCTGGGAGAACCAGCTTTGATTCCCCACTCCTCCACTTGCACCTCCTGGATGACCTTGGGAAAGCCATAGTTCTGGCACAGCTGTTCTTGAAAAAGAGCCGTTTCTGTCAGAGGTCTCTCAGCCCCACCTTACCTCACAGGGTATCTGTTGTGCGGAGGGGAAGGGAAAGGAGACTGTAAACCGCCCTGAGACTCCTTTGAATAGTGAAAGGTGGGGTATAAATCCAATCTCCTCCTCCTCCTCTTCTTCTTCTTCTTGTTTCACTACCACCAAGGCACTGAGCAGCCCTTACTGCCCTCTAGAGACCTTAGAGGGAGATTGCCACCACTATGAGGGTTCAAGGCAGTGCTTGGGAGGTCTTATTTTAGGCACAGACAGGACTCTTTTTGTAACAGGAACTCCTTTGCATATTAGGCGACACCCCCCCAATGTATCCAATCCTCCAAGAGCTTACAGAGCTCTTCTTACGGGGGCTACTATAAGCTCTTGGAGGATTGGCTACATCAGGGATGTGTCGCCTAATACGCAAAGGAGTTCCTGCTACAAAAACAGCCCTGGGACTCATCTCCCCACCTTCTCCTGGGACTCCTCTAGTGCCTCCAACACAACATGGAGAGGGTTTTGTCTTCCTCCAACAGGCCCCCTTTCCAAGCGGGTTCTTGTGGCTGTGAACCCAGCTTCGACTTCCGGCCCCTAAGCAACCATGTCCCTTCCCTGTTCTAGCCTGCCTGCCGCCACCAGGTGTGCACGCAATACCTCTGCCACTCTGCACAGACACTCCACTCGCCTGCAGTTCTACATCATGGGTAACCAGAACTAGATTACAGCTTTAGACTGTCTATCTTTTTATCTCGGACAAAATCAGCTCACCACGATAAGATTAGCGTAAGAAAAATGATATATAATTTTTTTTTCTTTTGGGGGTGTTTTGTGTGTGTGTGTCCATGCCTGAAAGTCATGGCGACCCCTGGCGTCTCCTATTGGGGCATGGAGGATGTTCAGAAAAGCGGCTTGATAGCCTGCCTCTGGCCTCTCGGCCCTGGAATTCTTTGGAGGTCTCCCATCCAAGTACTTGCTGGGGTCGGCCCTACTTAGCTTCTGAGATCTGGGCTATCCAGGTCGGGGCCCTTTGTATTAATTTTCGATGTGGAAATGGACAGTCCAACCAAAGCAAGGCTGGGCTCTACTGAATAGGAAATACAGATTCATTCCAAATAAATAATAATGAAGTAATTTCTCAGCATGAGAGGCACCTCTCTTTTAATGTCTTCGTGGGCAAGTTTCCGTCTTGTCCAAGCTTCTCGGCACGGTGCCCTCCGTTCTGAACCTCCACTTCTGGTTCCGAACTTGTATCAGCAACGTCTCCTGGGTCCTGAACGAAACATCAGAGTTAGTTTAAATGCATAAAATCAATATATAAAGGAACGTGTACACAGAATACCACCAGGGCCGACTGATTCTCCATGTGAAAAACGACTCATCCACGAGACGAAAGGCTTCCGCTTAGAAACATAAGCAAGAGATTCTGCTTTGAAGTTATGGGCAGTGTTCCCTCTAGGCTGAGTTAGTGTGCGCTAGCTCAACAGTTTTTTAGCCTCCGGCTCACATATTTTTGTCTTAGCTGAGGAAGGAGGGCTCCGGAGCAAACTAACTGATGCAGCAGCCAAATCGCTTGCTCACAACTTTAATGCCAGTAGCTCACAAAGTGGAATTTTGGCTCACAAGACCCCACAGCTTAGATGGAGCACTGGCTATGGGACTTGTTTATCCTGGATAAGATTACATACAATTTGGATAAATTTGGAGATACCCAGGGGTCTTTTCGGGGGGGAGCGCACCGGAGCACAGCTCCGGGAGCTCAGGAGCCAAGCCCCGCCCCCAGCCAGCGTCCCGGGGAGTCTTTCAGGCAGCCGAATGTCAATTTCAGCTCCATTATATCCTATGGGACATTGAAGTCAATAGTGAAAACATAGGGTATATTCTGGGGGCTGGAGGGGAGGGGTTTGAGGGAGAGGCTCCAAACTCAGAGGGTAGCTGATGGAGCCTCTCTCCAAGATACCCACCAAGTTTCAAGAATATTGGACGAGGGGGTCCAATTCTATGGGCCCCCAAACAGGTTGCCCCCATTCCCTCCATTGTTCTCTATGGTGGGAAAAAAGTTATATTTTTGGAGTTTGGAGCCTCTCCCTCAAACCCTCTCCCCTCCAGCCCCCAGAATATACCCTATGTTTTCACCATTGACTTCAATGGCCCATAGGGTATAATGGGGCCGAATTGCCGCAGAATTTCTTTCATTCCCTCCTTTCTTTCTCTCTTTTTCCTCTTTCCCTCCTTCTTCTCTTCTCTCTTTCTTTCTTTCCCACCTTCTTCTCTTCTCTTTTTTCCTTCTTTCCGTTTCCCTCCTTCTTCCCTCTCTTTCTTTCCCTCTTTGCTTCCTTCTTTCCTTCTCTCTACTCTCTCTCTTTCCTTCCCTCTTTCCTCCTTCTGTGGCCCAACTCTCATGAGAAGGAGTTTAAACTTTAAACCCCTTCTCTCTTAGCTCCCCCACCCAGACCAGCTGGGGAAGGGAAGGGGAGGCTTTTGAAGATGCCTCCCCCTTTTGCTTCCCCTTCTGACATCACTTCCGGCGATGTCACGGGGCGTGGCATATGCTAATAGCCTAATAGCTCATTAGCATACCATATGCTAATGAGCGCCTGCAGCTGTTTTTCTACAAAAAGACCCCTGGAGATACCTCAGGCCACTTCCAGTCTCCTAGGGAAATGGCAGCCTCTAATGCTCAGGTGTCGGTCTGCTCTCTCAAATGATTGCTGTGCTTTAAGTAAAAGCTGGCTCTCTCTTTTCTGCTCACGCTGAATGGCTTGTATCTATTCCTTAGACTAACTCACTGTTCCACTGCTGGGGTAACTTCTCAGGCCCTGCATCTGTATTTCTAGTCTACTGTGTTTAGAACAGATAAAAGGAAGTCCTTCTTCACCCAAAGAGTGATTAACACATGGGATTCACTGCCACAGGAGGTGGTGGCGGCTACAAGCACGGATGGCTTCAAGAGGGAATTGGATAAACATCTGGAGCAGAGGTCCATCAGTGGCTATTAGCCACGAGGGATAGATAGGGACTCTCGGTCTGGGGCAAGTGATGCTCTGTATTCTTGGTGCTCGGGGGAGGGGGTCAAGCCAAGAGTTGCACCCCTAAGCAAGCCCTCTCAGCGTGTCCAAAAGTCCTTACCCTGTCAGTGGAAAGCCTATCGCAGGAACTCGAAGAAGACGCCTTCTCTCCATTGGCAGAAGAAAGTGAAGAGGCACTGCATTTTAAAAAACAAATGATGTCAGCTGGTGCTAGCGACAGCATGGCTAAAATGTATTTTTTTTTTAAAGGAAGACTTGGGCGGGGGGGAGCATTAGCAGCAATGAGCTGAGCCCCACTCACATTATAATTATGCCTGGCATTTGCACAGCATTCTGATTTGTCAGAATGCTTCACACTATGCAAAAGAGTTCCTGCTACAAAAGGAACAATAGATGATAGACAGAAGATAAATAGATAGATGGATAAAAATACAGAAAAGGAAAAGTGATTATATATCATAAACAAAAAAAACCCCACTCCCTTCATTACATTAGAAGGTTTCTGGAGTACGGTCTACAAGGTACGATAAAAATTACTTCTGTCGGGATACATTTATATTCAACATTTTACATTTCAGATTTCATAAGTGATCTGTTCGTCAAATAATTTATTAGTTTCGCCATTGCTGCAGACTCAGGACTGCACACTTGGCCCTTACAGCATACTTGGTGTTACTTTTAGCAAATAGGTAATATAATGAAAATATCATTGTCCTGTTATAACCCTGACAACAGCCCTGGAAGGTGGGCCAGCAGCACCTACTGCCAGCTTCTTTAACTGGAGACCCCAGAAATTGAACCTGGGACCTTCTGCATGCCAAGCAGAAGTTCTACCACTGAGCCACAGCCCCTTCCTAGCTGCCTTATACTGAGCCAGAGCACTAGTCCATCAAGAGCACTCTTGTCTACTCAGATTGGCAGTGGTTCTCCAGAGTCACAGGAAGAGGGCTTTCACATCACCTCCTACCTGATCCTTTCACTGGAGATGCTGGGGATTGAACCTGGGACCTTCGACATGCCAAGCGGATGCTGAGGAACCACAGCCCCTCCACAAGGGCATGATGGGACAGGACAGCCAACAGTTTGGTGCAGTGCTTAAGAGCACAGACTCTAAATCTGGGAGAACCTGGTTTGATTTCCCCACTCCTCCACATGCAGCTGCTGGTGTGACCTTGGGTCAGTCTTAAGTTCTTTCAGAGCTGTTCTCTCAAGAGCAGTCCTCGAAAGAGCTCTCTCAGCCCCACCCACCTCACAGGGTGTCTGCTGTGGGGAGCGGAAGGGAAAGGGATTGTAAACTGCTCTGAGATGTCTTCGGGCAGTGAAGGGGAAGGGTACAACCTCTCTCTTCACTTCTCTAAAAAATGAGACAGAATCCACCTCTTTGTTCTCATCTCTGTCTACTGCATACGAATCTCTTAGAGAATCCCTATTAAGGTACTTCTCACTCGCCCACTGAAAATACCCACTCTCTCTTTGATGAATGACCATCCGTAGGCAGAGACGTCAGAGCCCCGTAGATTGCTGATGCCCGCTGCAGAACGTATTCCTTCTTTCTTTCATATTCCACCACCCACATCTTTGTTCTGGGCTGCGATTTAGCCGTTTTCTCACTCAGGGTTTTCAGGACCTGCAAGCTGATGTTGAGTTCGCTGAGGCTGCCGCTCTCTGAAAAGATGGCCTAGACAGACACAGGAACGCATAATAGTCCTTTAACTAAGCTTTGCAAGAATCTCCAGTCGTGCCGTAAAATTCTCAGTGGAGGCTCCTCAGCAAATATGTAAACCAGCCTCCCAGTCTTGACACGCTTAAGTATTCATAAGAACATAAGAGAAGCCAATGTCGAATCAGGCCAATGGCCCATCTAGTCCAACACTCTGTCACACAGCGGCCAAAATATACCAGGTGCCATCAGGAGGTCCAGCAGTGGGGCCAGGACACTAGAAGCCCTCCCACTGCTGCCCCCTCCAGCACCAAGAATAGAGTGCATCACCTGCCCCAGACTGAGAGTTCCCACCTATGCCCTGGGGCTAATAGCCACTGATGGACTTCTGCTCCATATGTTTATCTAATTCCCTCTTGAAACTGTCCATGCTTGTAGCTGCCACCACCTCCTACCGTATGCACACATCTGTGACCAGGGCAGTAACACGAAAACTCTAAGGATCTATCAAGCCAGTTTGGTGTAGTGGTCAGGGGCACAGGCTCTAATCGGGGAGAACCAGGTTTGATCCCCCCACTCCTCCACAGGCAGCTGCTGGTGTGACCTTGGGTCAGTTACACTTTCTCTCAGAGCTGTTCTCTCAAGAGCGGTCCTTGAAAGGGCTCTCTCAGCCCCACCTACCTCCCAGGGTGCCTGTTGTGGGGCAGGGGAAGGGAAAGGAGATTGTAAGCTGCTCTGAGACTCCTTCGGGTAGTGAAGGACAAAGTATAAATCCAATGTCATTGTCTTCATTCTAAAACCACCTGCACACCATATTTCATTCTGAGATATGCAGGCTGAGTTCAGACTGGCAGTTTGAAGCACGGGGGAGTCGTGACAAAAAGACCCGGAACAATTTGTTCCCGGGCTTTCCCGGTCACACTGCACCGACTGATGTGGGCGCATACCAGGAGGATGCGCAAGGCAGCAGTCGCACCGTTGCCCCACCCCTGGTGAAGGCGCAGCTGTAACCGGCTTTTTGTAATGCAATCTGACGATATGCGCTCATGCGCATAAGAGCATCCCTACCGGATCAACTTGTTCATGTTCACACTTCTGGGAAGCGGGATGAATGCACTCTCCAGGCTTTGCTACCACTTTCACCTGGTATCTTTTGAACTCGAGAGGGAAGCATTACAAGACGGGTTGAATACGGCTAGGAAACACCTGACAGATGTGCCTGTGTGAACCGGCCCTTTAATCCGTTTGTGAAATGTCTCTGAAACGTGCCTATATCGGGCCAAACTGCCAGTCTGAACTCGGCTGCATACAAGCCCACCAGTTAACCAAAAGGCATCATTTCATATTTCACCATGCTCTGAATGCAGAAAATCCCAGATTCGGGCATCTTAAATTACAGGGTCTCAGCAGGGCTGGAAAGACCATCGTGCCTGAGTCCCTGGGGAGGGGTCAGTTGTGTTAGCCAATACAGGGCCAGACAGGCTGACCCAGTGTTGGAGACGGCTGAACTCATCTGTTAGCACTGTGATTGAAGGAGCAAGATTTGACGCCAACGCACCTTAAAAAACCAACAAAATTTCCAGGACACATGACGTAATGATACATTGGCTCTGAAGTGCTTTTGAGATGGTATCTTTTGGACCAAGTTAGGAAGGCATATAACTGAAACGTCGCCCAGGTTAGCTGCACCTGATTATGACACAAGGTGATATCATACGAGGCCTCCATAACCTATTTATTAGGAGTGGTTAAGAGTGGTAGACTCTAATCTGGGAGAACCAGGTTTGGTTCCCCACTCCTCCACATGCAGCTGCTGGTGTGACCTCGGGTCAATCACAAGTTCTCTCAGAGCTGTTCTCGCAGGAGCAGTTCTCCAAAGAGTTCTCTCAGCCCCACCTACCTCACAGGGCGTCTGTTGTGGGGAGGGGAAGGGAAAGGAGGTTGTAAGTCGTTCTGAGACTCCTTTGGGTAGTGAAGGGCGGGGTATAAACCCAATCTCTTCTTCTTCTCTTCGTACGTCATTGATTAGAACTATAAAACTCTTTTTTGGTCCTATATTGATTTACAATTTGCATTCTTATTGAAATACTGAGCCTTAGGTCCCGGTCACACGTGCCAGATAATGCAGGGGGGAAGCGAGGCTATTTGCCCCATAGTAATTTGACACGCCACTGCACGATTGGACGCAATTCTTTGCCGCTTCAATGAGAGATCACTGACGCAATGAGAGCGCCCCGGTGCGATCACATGGAGACCTCTGTCTGCGGCCCATCACAAACCCGTTTGCTACTGCATTTTCCCAGGTATTTTTAACTCCACTTCTTCAGAGGGGCGAGACAGGTTGGCGACGGGTGCGGGACGCTTGCCAGATGTTCCCGTGTGATCGCACCCGTAAAATCTGCCCTGCATTCATCCCTTTCGCGCTGCTAAATCTGCGTGTGATCGGAGCCTCATTGTAGTACCTAGGCTTGACCACTGAAGAAGGCCAGTTAGGCCACAATATGTTGGGTCGCATTAGGTTTCATTTGTGTACACTATAAGATTTCATCTTGTATAGTGGGAGGCTACAGTTGGGCCCATAACTTTTTAATTATCTCCTAATAAATATATCTATTTTTGATCATTTTGTACTATTTATATGTTTACCGTTTCACATTTATTGTTTTTAAGGAACAGGCCCTCAGAATTGTATTTATTTAACCTTCCTGGTTTTGAGAGTCAAACTTCCCTTTGTTCCTTTCTACTTGTATCTGATGAAGGGGGCTTTGACTCTTTAACACTTATGCCCTGGAAATCTTGCTGGTCTTTAAGTTGCTGCTAGATGTGCTCCTCTTGCTCCTCTACTGCAGACCAACACGGCTACCCACCTGGAAAAACAAAGTTTTGATCAAGAGTTTTAGTTCGGTATCAAATGTACAATTACATTTTGCACTTTTCAAGAATATGGTAGAGCTACGAAAATACTCCAGTTGCTTATTTTTAAGGCTGTGAAGAACTGTGAACCAAGCAAGAGAGGAAGGGCTTTCAAAAAAGCTGTGTGATCCATGAGCTCGTCTGCCCAAATTGTGGGACGCTTCTCAACTCAGTGCTTTTTATGTATTCTCTGTGAGCTAATCTCACCCGGCCACTGTTTTCTTCCTTTTATAGCTTACGGTTGTTGGAATATGCAAGGTCAGTAATACAAACAGCCTTATGAAGAAGATCTCATGATCACCCTACAGGTGGAAAGCTTGAAGGGCTGGTAGTTAGCATAGCCGGTTTGGGGACTGCCCACAATTCCCAATTATGTCCTTGCTGTCTCCTGATTGGCTCTTCTGGAGACTTCCTGCTCCTGTAGAGCTTCCTTCTTCTTGTTGCTCCTCCCACAGGAGTTAGACTAGATGGTTAAAGCTCCCTCTCTCTTCTATGGTCTATCGAAGTTTGTTCTTCTTCAATAAACCTACTTGCTTAGCTCTAAGCAGTGCTCTACCTCCTTACACAGTTAAACTCTGCCAAAAAGGGTGAACATCATGCCCCCCCCAAAAAAAAAACCCCTTTGCTCCCCAAAGCCTCAGTAGGAAATGCATTTCTATTATGCAAATATCCCGTCTGGGTTAACAGAGAGAGAATACTGGCTTTGCATAATACCTCATGTTTCTTAAGAAGTCCTTCGGTTTTCCCAGCATTGAGCAGGTTCTTCTCTTTTTTCAATTGCTTCTTGAGCTTTGAAAAAATCTTATTCAATTTCCCTTTTTCAATTTCCATTTTCAATTGGATATACGCTACAATCTCACGATGAACCGCCTGCAAAACACGGAAAGTGTTGTCAAGGACGCACCGTAAGTGAAAGTAACGGTCGCTTACGAGGGTTCTACTAACCATGGCGACCAAACAGAACTCCCATGTCAGCGTTCCCCCTAAGCTGAGTTAGTGTGAGCTAGCTCACAGTTTTTTAGCCTCCACTCACGTTTTTGTCTTCACTCAGGAAGGATGGCTCCAAAGCAAATTAAATTTATGCAGTAGCCAAATCACTTACTCACAACTTTAGTGCCAGTAGCTCACCAAGTAGAATTTTTGCTCACAAGACTCCACAGCTTAGGGGAAGCGTTGCCCAAAACCACCCAGTAAGTTTCACAGCAAAGCAAGGATCTGAACCCAGGTCTCTGCGGTCCAAGCCAAGAATGTTCTATCCATCATACTGCATTGCCTCTCCAAAAGACGCCTTGGAACCTCACGTCAAAGGAGGAAACAGTCAAGAGGCTGAGATCTGATTAAGATGCCACTCTGATCTCCCCGGTACATTTTCTCACCTCCCATCTCTCACAAACATCTTTGCTCCTTTCTTCCACCGCTGCCTTTTCAGGAGCAGGCAAGATATCTTTCCATTGTTCCGCTGCTTTCAAAAACTTGCCGAGGATTTTGGCATCCAAGATGCTAAAAGCTTCCTGAAAGAAAATGGGGGAGGGGGGAAATTAAAGGATCTTATTTGAGACACAAAGCATCACCTAAAAATAGAAGGACATCCAAAATATAAGGGGTTCTTTTCTGCGCTGTTCCCACAAAGAGCGGTGCAGGGCTATTAGGTTACGATAGCAAAGGAAGAGATTTCCAAGGTTTAGTCTGAACCCGTTACCAGAGGTGAAATGCCCACTCCTGTCCAGCACTACTGCTTCACACACCTGCTAAACTAGTTCCCAGTTTGGTGCAGTGGTTAGGAGCATGGACTCTAATCTGGGGGAACAGAGTTTGATTCCCCACTCCTCCACTTGCACCTGCTGGATGACCTTGGGCAAGCCACAGTTCTGTCAGAGCTGTTCTCTCAAAGGCAGTTCTGGAAAGAGCTCTCTCAGCCCCACCTACCTCACAGGGTGTCTGTTGTAGGGAGGGGAAGGGAGAGGAGATTGTAAGGCCGCTCTGAGACACCTTCGGGTAGTGAAGGGTGGGGTATAAATCCAATCTCTTCTTCTTCTTCTATTGCCATCTTCTGCCTGCACATGAAGACTTTTTTTGTTTCATTTGGCATTCCCTCAATGATCGTTCCTTCCTAGGGTTGCCAGATCCCCCGGGGGGGCAGGGAAACCCCCATTCAGTGGGTCTGTTACCCGCCGTCCCGGCTCAGGCTGCCAGGGGAAACCCCACCCCCGAAGTGCCAGGATCGCGGAGACGTGCCTGGCATGATGACGTCACCCGGAAGCAGCCCCACAATTATGGAACAACCTCCCCAGGCAGGGGAGGCCCCCTCACTGGAGCTCTTCAGGAGGCAGCTGAAGACAGTTTTATTTAGGACCGCATTTGATTGGTTTAAGCTTTTGTTATTGGCCGTCCTAAACTGGCATTTTTAAATTGTGACTTTTTATGGAATTTATAATTGTTATGTTTACTGTGTTTTTAATAAAGTTTTACATATATGGTAAGCCGCCTCAAATCTGGCCGGGGAAAAGGCGGCAAATAAAAGTTTTAAATAAATAAACTATGTTTTGTATGTATCTACTAAACCAGGAATTCTGTCTGTTAGCCATTTTGGAACTGATGAATTTTACTAAGGACTGTTGCTTTCTGTGCTGGCTTAAAATTTTTAAAACTTATTTATTTACTGTTTATATATTATATATATATTCTGTTTTAAGCCCCCTTGAGCACTGCTTTACAGAGGAGGCCAGCCTAGAAATTTAATAAATAATTTATACCCCACCCTATCCCACAAGTGGGCTCAGGGCAGCTTACAACTTAAAATCCATAGGACAATAAAAACAGTAAAACCAATAAAACCAATAAAACAATCGACAGCACAGTAGACAATAAATAAAAAAATTATTTAGATGTTTTAAATAAACTGTGTTTTGAATGTATTTTACCTATGTTTTCAACTCTGTTCATTGTTTTAATATTTGGAAGGGGGGTTGATTTTAATGGCTTTCCATGTGCTTTTTATCATGTATGTTTTAATTGTCAGTCGCCTTCCTATCCTTACTTAAAATCATGGCTTTTTTTGTAGAAAAAGCCCAGCTAGAACTCATTAGCGTAATAGGCCACATCCAACAGCAGAAATTCATTAGCATATTAGGCCACACCCTGACAGCGCAGCTCATTAACATATTAGGCCACACACTATGCCTTGCCTGGGCATTTAAATGCCTCCCGATCCTTCCAAGGCCCCCCCTGGACCGCCCACCTCAGAGTTGCCGGGGGGGGGGCGTGGGTCGCTCTCCAGGCCTTCCCTCTGTAGCCACGCACGCAGAGGTTTTGGCTGTAGTGGGCTTGGCCAACTCTGAAGCCAGGCGGAACTCCGTTCCTGTGCATTCCTGCCCCAAAAATAGCCCTGCTTAAAATATATTTACTCTGCCTCTCGACACCACGTTCCCAAGGAGACAAACAGTAAAATGGCAGCAATCATTAAAACCACCTCAAAGCTTTGGGGCTGTATCTAGCGGTCCATGGGAGCAAGAATCTTTCCTGCATTCCCCTCCCTGACACAGTCCTGCCCCAACCCCAGTAAAATTTGGTTCCCAGGCTTCTAGGACATACATAAACTAATGGATGCACAGGTCGGGGGGAACTGCTTTAAGGAAGGGAAAGGAGCAAAATTACTCTTTCCTCCCTCTTCCACCAGTGCAGTTCCACTATTGGAAGGGGCAGAAGAGTGACTTCGTCTTCTTTCCCCTCCATCCTGATTTCGAGAATCCCAAGACTTCAAGAATCCCTATGAAGAAAGGTTAAAATGCTTGGGGCTCTTTAGCTTGGAGAAACGATGGCTGAGGGATGACATGATCGAGGTTTATCAGATTATGCATGGGATCGAGCAGGTTGAGAAAGAAGTCCTTTTCTCCCTTTCTCGCAATACAAGAACTCATGGGCACTCTATGAAATTGCTGAGCAGTCGGGTTAGAACGGATAAAAGGAAGTCCTTCTTCACCCAAAGAGTGATTAACCCATGGGATTCACTGCCACAGGAGGTGGTGGCAGCTACAAGCATGGACGGCTTCAAGAGGGAATTAGATAAACATATGGAGCAGAAGTCCATCAGTGGCTATTAGCCACAGGGTATAGATGGGAACTCTCAGTCTGGGGCAGGTGATGCACTCCATTCTTGGTGCTGGAAGGGGCAGCAGTGGGAGGGCTTCTAGTGTTCTGGCCCCACTGCTGGACCTCCTGATGGCACCTGGTATATTTTGGCCGCTGTGTGACAGAGTGTTGGACTAGATGGGCCATTGGCCTGATCCAACATTGGCTTCTCTTACGTTCTTATGTTCTTAATCCACCTTCCAGGTGTCAGGCGGGAATGCTTGGGGGAGAGGAAGATGCAGGAAAGAGCCACGACACTGACAGAACACTGGATCCAACCCTTTGGCTCAGCTCTGACAAACGTTTTTTGGCTCCAGTAGCCAACTCAGAAATTTAAGAGGCAGACTCATATTTCAGCCTTCAGGTTGACGCATGACCACATTATCTAATTATTGCTACCGCAACAAAAAATTATAACCTAGCACCTGGGATTTGTCAAGACCTGCATGAACTGCATAAGAACAATCTACACACAAGGATGAAAAAAGCTGCATCTCTCTCCTGCCAAAAGCCCAGGAGAAGGAAACCATGCTCACTGGGTGCCTAGCACTCAAAAGAACAGGCATTGTGTTAACATACACAGGGAAACTGTTCCATAGAAAGAGAAGGGTGGGGGAGAGAAGAAGGAGGAGAAATTGGTTTTTATAGCCTGTTCACTTCCTGAAGGAATCTCAGAGTGGCTCACAATCTCCTTCCCTTCCTCTCCCCACAACAGACACCCTGTGTCGTAGGCAGGGCTGAGAGAGTTCTGAGAAAACTTGTGACTGACCCAAGATCGCCCAGCTGGCTTCATGTGGAGGAGGAGTGGGGAATCAAACGCAGTTCTCCAGATTAGAGTCTGCTGCTCTTAACCCCTATACGACAAAGGACTTCTCCCTGGTAGCCACTGGTAGCTCACTTCGGAAGAGAGATGTACACACATAGCAGCATCTGCCCTGATGATTTTAGCTGCTGGGCAGATTCTTTTGAGAGCAGGCCGACCTTTAGTGAGGAAAGGCCAAAGTATCCTTTATGAGAGCCACAGAGATGGTACCATTCTGTATCTCCTTGCTCATCCTTTATTGTAACACGTAAGACCAAAACCGAATGATGTAATAAAGTCACAGAAATTAAAGGGACCTTCTGGGCCACCTAGTCCAACCGCTGCTCGAAGTTAGAGCATCCCCTCCAGAGCAGCGGAGAACAAAGTCTTTGCCTGCTTCTGTGAGGCAGCCCTTAAGGTACTTAAACAGGGTGATCGCTTCCCCATCCCTCCTCTCCAAGCCTATCACACACAAGACTTTTAGTGTCAAGGAGTATCCTGAATTGTTTAAGTACTCACAACCCTGTTTCCCTTTGCTTCCCACTACAGACAACCACACCGCTATCTTCCGTTATGAATTTTGCAGCAGTAGTTTAACTCACTTCATATTTTGAAACCTGTCCCTCGGAGCTCATCTTCTGGCCAAGGAGCTGCACCACTTTCAAAACAGACATTTCGAGCTCCTTCTGAGCCTCTTCAAAATTTAGCTTGACTTCTTGTTCAGATAAGGAGGTTTCGAGGGCAGGCGAACCAGCACGAAGATGGTTAAGGAGAGTCTAGGATCCGAAACGGGAAACAACAGAAGCGGAAAAGGCAACGCCTTTGATTTGCGATGCATTCTAAGGTCAACGTAACTGACTTTGCAAATAGCGAAGTCCTCTGCCTTAAATGAATACGCGAATGAATGTTTATTTGCGGCCAAAGACCATTAATCATGGGAATACATGCTTATAACAGCCAAAGAGATTCATTCCAGCACAAAAAATATGTTTAGTCATAATATGTCATAAGAACCTTAAAATATTTATGAAATATAATAATCCAAAAAAATCTAAGATCTAAAACGTCTAGTATATGTAAAACGATTATGAGTCATACAAACAAAAACTATACATAATCATGTTTCTTATTGTGGAATTTTACCAAGTGGAAGCAGAATTTGGCTATTTGCCTGGAGAAAGTCGGATTTTCATTACTTAAAAGTCTCTCCAGGCAGGTCTTATCTGCATCTACTGACGGTTTGTCTAAAAAGGAGGATATAAACTTATCCCTATAAACTCGATGGAACAGGCACCAAGAGAACACATGAACTATCGATTCCACTTCTTCAATACAGCAAGGGCAACACCTGTTTTCATATGGGATCTTCCTCTATTTCCCATCTAGAACCCTTGAGGGGATAACCGCACAACGAGCCAAAGTAAAAGGTCTTCTATAAGATGGCACGTCTATATAAGTAAGACATTTGGCCATATTCGTAACATATTTGGACTCGCTAGGGGCTAGGAAAAAAGGAGCTCTGCCTCAAGTGTGGTGTCGTGGTTAAAGCAAGGGTTTCCAACCTTCTTAAGCTTAGTGGGCTCCTTTGGAATTCTGACACAGGATGGCGGGTGTAACTACAAAATGGCTGACACAGGAGGTGGGGCCAATCACAAGATGGCTATCACAAAGAGGTGGAGCCTGAAACTCTAGCTCTTTTTGAGGTGAGCTAGGTTTATTTGAGGGCTGACAGAACTATGACTGATAAGTGCATATGGTAAGGCAAATGCTCTACCTCCGCATTCTCAAAGGCCATGCTCAGAGCCTCCTCTGAGGCATCCACTGGCTGATCCAGCGCTGCTTTAGTAGGAGAATCCACATCTCTGTTACTGTCAGCTTCCAACTTAATTTGTTCTTGTTGCTTTCTCAGCAATCGCATTTCCTGTAAAACATCAAACAGTGTATTTAAAAAAACCTTCCAACTGTACCACTCATTTGATTCATGAGCACCATCCACGAATTTATTAGCACACTTCACTCTATTTATTTCTTCATCAAGACAATGGATTTCTCTTCCATTACAGGTTGCTGCCTGGTTCAGACCAGCCATCCTTCTTTGTCATGTCTAAACTGGCAAACTACAGTTTGCACTCACCCTTCAAAGAAGGACAGATACCCACCTTCAGAGCCTGGTTTCTAATCCCGGTTTGGAGGACAAGAACAAACCCTGGTTTGCTAGCTTCAGATGTTACAGCAAACTATGGTTGGAAGTACAAGATTGGTCCAACTATGGTTTGGTGGAGAGGAAAAGACATTGGCAAACCAGCCCTTTCTGTTGCTTTGGGCTGGTTTCACACTTTACAGAGCAGGTGAGTTAGTAGTGTATCCACCATGTTTTTGCCATAAGGGAACATAAGAGAAGCCATGCTGGATCAGGCCAATGGCCCATCCAGTCCAACACTTTGTGGCCGAAACCCAGGTGCCATCAGGAGGTCCACCAGTGAGGCCAGAACTCCAGAAGCCCTCCCACTGTTGCCCCCCCAAGTACCAAGAATACAGAGCAAGGGTGGATTGGATCCTGTGCTCTCTTCCATTAATATCAGCCTCTCCCCTAATGCAAGAAGTAGGGATGCATGCCAGACCCCTAGGTGGGGGCAGAGGTCTCTTGCTTTCAGCCTCCACCACTCTGCTGCTGGCCAGCTGGCCGGTGGGGGGGGGATTTCCCCCCCAAAAAAGGGAGGAACACCAGAAATTAACATTTTGTGCCTATGTGACTCTGAAATGATATGAGCACATTAGGGACACGGGAGGGGAGGCTTGATGCTCTGGTTTTGGGGCAAAACGCTATGTTAGAATCTAATTCTACCATAGATTTTTACCCAAAAAACAGAGCGTTTCCCCCTACAATGTGCCTATGTCACTTCCGGGTCGCATAGACATGTTGCGTTAACTTCCAGCATTCCTCCCTGCTCCGGGTAAGTGTACCCCTCATCCCCTGCCAGCTGCTCTGAGGGGACCTAGCAACCTTGGTAAGAAACCTTTCCCTGATGAAAGATGCACTTCAACTGGTGCAGAAACTTCTCGGTCAGGGGATTGCTCCTGGTACTGGGTTAAAGCACTTCTGTAACTGGAGCAGATTCAGAGGATCCAGCCCCATATCTAGAAACACATGGTGCGAACAGGATTCATTTCCCATTCTCCAAACCTTGGTTTTTGGAACACTGGAAAATACATGCAAAGTGATTCAGAGAAGGATGGAAGAACTGGTACTGATTTTGTTGTTGCTTAATCAACTGCAAAAAGCCAGTATGGAAATCCTTCCGGAAATGGATTAAATAAAATAAATGCACGGCAACTTACAAACTGTGTCTTCTTTATAAGCTTTGCCCATTTTCCATTCAACTTTTTGAGTTCCCCAGAAAGTGCTGACCCCACCTTGTCATTACTGGCTTCAATCAAAAAGTTTCCGGCTTCGTTTAAAGATCCGTGCCGCGAGTTCCAGGCCGCCAGGGACTCTGTGGGAATCTAAAGGGCAATATTAGAACAGGCATGATTGTCTGCAACTCTTCCATTCCATAAAGAGCAACACAAGCCTAACAACCAAAAAGCGAGGCAAACGTACCTTTTTAGGATGCGCTTTCCGCATCTCTTCCAGCCAAGCTTTTAGCAAGTGGACGTTCTCTGTATAGATAGCCCATGATGACAAAATCTTTTGCAGAGTTGCATTCACATTAGAAATGTACTCTTTGCACATGGAAATCTTCAGTTCTACCGTCTTAAATAGCTTCATAGTATCCTGAGGAACAGCACCTAGGAAGTTAAATAAAAATGTTGTCATCAGTTGTTCAACCAGAGAAGTGAAATCTTCTTTCCAGTCTTGACTAACCATCATTTCTGTGGGCAGAAGGCTGCTGTTTTACCCATTTTACAGAAGATGAACTGAGGCTGAAAGAGAGTTACCCGGTGTCTGAAAAAGTGAGCTGCATGACTCACAGACGCTCCTATTGAAATAAATTCTGTTAGACTTTAAGGTGACACTGGGTTTTTGTTTCCTTTTGGAAGGACAGATTAATACAGCTGCCCCTATGAAATCCTGGGAGTAAGCCCCACTGAATAACATGGGACTTGCTTCTGAGTAGAACTGCTGCAGTTCGAACTCCTAAGATCCATGGCGTGATTCTCACAAACACTAGGTGAGAAGCTAAACTTGTGTCTTGATTCGGGCTACAAAATTCCAGATGGCACCTGGAGATTTCCCGCTATTGCAATTGATCTCCAGATGACCAAGGTCAGCTCCCCTGGAGAAAATGGCTGCTTTGGAGGGTGGACTCTATGGCATTGTACCCTGCTGAGGTTTTCTGTTGCGGGTTGAAATTAAATCAAGAGAGTTTTCAGCTAAACATTAGGCAGAACTTCCTGACCGTTAGAGTAAACAGTCATAGGAGCTCCTACTTATAGCCAGGACTAGAACCACCCAGACAGATGTTTATCTTTTTAAGGGTTGTCTCTAGAAACTAGGCCTGTATCTGCAAGATTTATTGATTTATTTACAAGATTTCTACTCCATCTTTCTGCCCTTGTAGGCAGAAGATTCCAGGCATTGGGTTGATTTGAATGCTGTGGCTTTTTCTCCCCACTCTCTGTCTCCAGGGTTATCAAGAGGCCTGGAGAAAATTGTTTTGTTCCTCTAACAGGTAAAGGTGCAGGTTTCCCTCGCTCGAGAGCCAGTCGAATCTGACTCTAGGGATGCGGTGCTCATCTCTGTCTCCAAGCCGAAGAGCCAGCGCTGTCCGAAGACATTTCCGTTGTCATGTGGCCAACATAACTAGACGCTGAGGTGCACGGAACGCCGTTACCTTCCCATCGAAGCGGTACCTATTTATCTACTTGCAATTTCTTGCTTTCAAACTGCTAGGTTGGCAGGAGCTGGGGTCAGAGACGGGAGCTCACTCTGTCATGCGGCACTCGGGTCTCAAACTGCTGAGCTACCGACCTTCCAGTCTGCAGCGCATAGAGGTAAAATAAAACTGCTGGGTAAGTAACATCCCATCCGTCCTATATTAAAGGGAAATGATTTCTCTAGGCAGTGAGCAATCCTGCCTGCTTCTTACTGAAGGCCTACATAACTTTTGGCAAACCAGTCCCACCAGGTCTTTTATGTACAGTAGCCCAGAGCAGTGTTCCCTCTAAGCTAAGTTCGTGTGAGCTAGCTTACAGTTTTTTAGCCTCCAGCTCACCCATTTTTGTCTTAGCTCAGGAAGGAGGGCTCCAGAGCAAACTGATTTATGCAGAAGCCAAATCGCTCACTCACAACTTTAACACCGGGAGCTCATAAGACCCCACAGCATTGGGCCAGAGCCCCGTTTTTTCCAGTTCTGTCCCCTGAAATGTCCAAGTTCTGCTTCTGGCCAAGCAAGGTTCCTTTTCCTTTCTTTTTTTTCCCCCCTGAAGAAACTTTTGGTGAATACTGGAGCAGCAGGATACAACACAGGGTGCTGAGCCCTGCCTGATGAAGAGGGGGATGAAGGGGGATGAAGGAAGCACTTGTGGTGCTGTTATGGACCCTGGCCAGAGGCCCCACAGGTTCATGGAAGTTCCCAAAGAACTGACACGAGAGATCCAGGTTTACTTACAAGGAGAGTAGTGTATGAAAAGGAGATCTTGGGGTAAGGGTGGACTGTGAACTGAATATGAGCAGTCAGTGTGATGCGGTGGCAAAAAAGGCAAATTCAGTCTTGGGTTGTATTAAAAGGGCCACAGCATTGAAATTGCAGCAGGTCATAGCCCCTCTGTATACTGCCTTGGAATCAGGCCGCACCTGGAGTACCGTGTGCAGTTCCGGAGGCCTCACTTCAAAAGGACGTGGGCACAATCGAGAGGGTGCAGAAGAGAGCGATGAGGATGATCGGGGGCCTGGAGACTGAGCCCTGTGAGGAAAGGCTACGGGCCCTGGGAATGTTTAGTTTGGAGACAAAGAGACTGAGGGGGGACAGGATTGCTCTCTTTAAACATCTGAAAGGCTGTCATTGGGAAGAGGGCAAGGAGCTGTTCCAGTTGGCAGCAGAGGATAGGACCCGAAACAACAGGTTTAAATCACATGCAGAAAGGTTATCGGCTGGCTATTAGGAGAAACTTTTTCACGGTCAGAGTGGTTCAGAGGTGGAATCAGCTGCCTAGGGAGGTGGTGAGCTCCCCTTCACTGGCAGCTTTCAAGAAGAGGCTGGACGAATATTCGTCAGAGATGCTTTAGGCTGGTCCTGCATTGGGCAGGGGGTTGGACTAGAGGGTCTGTATGGCCCCTTCCAATTCTATGATTCTATGAGATCTTTCATAACCCATCAAAGCTATCAAAGCATATGCAAGCTAAGCTTCAGTCAGCTGGCCTCAAGAGCACCATGCACACAGAGCGAAGGTTAGCCAAACCTTGAGACCTAGTGCACAACTAAAGCTACACGTCTTCTACTCTAAATGCTGGCAGCAAGTCAAAGAATGAATAATTAAGTTGTCTGAAACACTTGGATGAGCCAGGCCATCCTGCACCTGGGCTTCAGGGTTGCCACATCCCATCGTCGCAATAACGGAGGAATGGGGGGCACTCTGGGAGTGGGTGGGGACGTTGCACAACGCACTGACATCACCCGGAAGTGACGTAGGCACATCAGTGATGTCGGGGGCAATGTTTTGAGCAAAACTCTATGGCAAAATCACCCTCAAACCATGGAGTTTTACCCAAAAACCAGAGCGTCATTTTCCCCCCATGTCAACAATGCGCCTACATCACTTCTGGGTGATGTCAGCACATCGTATACAATTTAGCCGATTGGAAGGTGGGGGGAATTCCTCCTGCCTGCCAGCCAGCCGCAGCAGGCAGGAGCCCGTGAACGCGGGGATACCCTGCCCCCACCTGGGGAATGGTAACCCTACCTGGCTTCCAGTGGGGGGAAGAAACACAGGCCATAAAGTTAAGCAGTGCTAACAAGTATGAGAGTGAGAAAGTTCCCCTGAGAGCAGCTAACTGGCCTATCCCAAGACTCAGGGCTACTAAGCAACTACGCACCAGCATGTAGCAACTAAGAACCAGCATGTGGCAAAGATGGAGTCACCCAGGCCAATAGAGGCCTGAAGTGGTACAGTCCATTCCATCACCATAAGGCTCTGATGCCTCATTCTCCTGCATATGTGAACCAGGGCCTTCGACAACACAATACGAAATTCTGGATCATTTATTATTTTTGAGACATCTGTCTCCTATACATTACACCTACAGATTAAAGTAAAGGTAAAGGTTCCCTTGCTCGAAAGCCAGTCGAATCCGACTCTAGGGTTGCGGTGCTCATCTCCGTTCAAAGCCGAAGAGCCAGCGCTGTCCGAAGACATTTCTGTGGTCATGTGGCCGGCATGACTAAACACCAAGGTGCACGGAACGCTGTTACCTTCCCACCGAAGTGGTCCCTATTTATCTACTTGCAATTTCTTGCTTTCGAACTGCTAGGTTGGCAGGAGCTGGAACTAGAGACGGAGCTCACCCCGTCATGCGGCACTCATGGGTCTTGAACTGCTGAACTACTGACCTTCCGCAGCCTGCAGTTCAGCGTCAAACAAGGTAGTTAAAAATAATATAACAGATGCTAATAAGATATCCTTAGAGCAATATCTATTTCCAACACTCAAAACATCCATAAGACGACAAAAAGAAGTGATCAGTTAATAAAACTGGGCAGTGAGGTTTTCGTTGTAAAAAGCCATTAGCAGAAAAAGCCAATTAACGCAGCACTTTTGGGATACGAATTAAAACACTTTTATGCTAATACGAGCTTACCCAAATTAGCAGTGTTTATGATTTTGTTCTTCTTCTCTTCACATATGCAAAGTGCGGTTTCTAGCTGAGCGAGGAATCCTTTCTCTTCAACAAAACCCTGGCCACAATCAAAAGAAAAATGGTAAAGAATTCAGGATTTTAATGCTAATTTAAAAAAAAAAACCTGCAAGAAAGAAAATCCATAAGCAAATAAAAAGATTTTCCTAATTATTTCAGCATCCTCACCCTTTATCTCTGTCTGTCATGGGACCCAAATCTTTCTTGTAACCTGGACAGGACTTTCTGTTAGGCAAGATCAGGCAGTCTGCCTGACACAAAACCTGGATGGCAATTTATTGACATTTAGTTGATTATTATGTGTTTTACTAGCGCAGAATCATTACCATTTGGATCTCTCTCAGGCACATCTGGAGCCTCCAGTGACTACAGCTGATATAGATGAAGCCTGTGAGCGCCTGCCACATAATCCATACAAACTGCAAAGGATTCTGGGAGATATAATAGTGCGGCCTTTATGAGGGCAGAAAGGCGGGGTATAAATTCTATTAATTAAATAAATAAATAGTGTGCTCAGTCAGGTCATGCATGTTACTGGCCAGGCCTTTTAGGCCTCAGTATCTTCCTGTGCCAAAAAGTATGTGCTCTTCAGCCTGATTTAAACATGAGGTAAAAGAATTCACCCACGGATTCTGCTTCTCAATTTGGTTACAATAAGCCTGTGACCACAGAGTCTCATAGGTGAGGTCTTCTGCCTCACCAATAGGGTTGCCAACCTTTGGGTGGGGCCTGGTGATCTCCCAGAATTACAACTGATCTCCAGATAACAGAGATCAGTTCCCCTGGAGAAAATGGCTGCTTTGGAGGGTAGGCTCTATGACATTATACCCCGCTGAAGTCCTTAACTTCCACAAACACTGCCCTCCCCAGGTTCCACCCCCCAAATCTCCACAAATTTCCCAACCCACAGTTGGCAACCCTAGGCCTAAGATTTAAATAAGCCTAAGAGAAACCAGTTCTTTCCCTTGTTGCTTCACACTACAAGAGAAAATCAGTAGCAGGGTCTAGGTTGTCTTTCTGGCTTTTTCATTCCTGATGTACTTTCAGGGAACCTAGGGTTGCCAGGTCCCCTTGTCACTCCAGCAGGGGGATTTGGGGGGTGTTCCGGGATGTCCCCAACATGATAACATCACCCGGAACTGACGTCATCATGCTCTGGTTCGAGGGCAAAACTCTATGGTAAAACTGGCTTAAAACCATAGAGTTTTCCCCTCAAGACAGAACTTCCGAATGATGTCATCTCATCAGGGAAGTCACGTGGGGATGTGGCTGTTTGAGGGTGGAGACTGGAAAGCCTAAGGGACTCTCTGGATTCCGCAGAACAGAGTTTGAAAAACAACCATCTGAAAAGATTTGGAAAAGAGGAAGAGTCCAGTAGCACCTCAAAGGCTAATGAAATCTGTAGCAAGATATGCAGTTTCGTGAGTCACTGCTCACTTCTTCAGAATAGATTTGGAAAGAGGATGTTGGTGGAAGGGGGGGGCGAGGAAAGAACAGATTTGATGGAGAGGAAACAAATGGAGAAAATGGAGAAATCCCATTCTTTCTGAACTGGGGTAATATTATTGCGTGAAAGAAGATGAAGACCTAGCATACAGTTTATACAGCATATTCATGTGGTAGACTTTGAACGAGGGTTGCAAATCTACAAGCAGTTGCTGGAGATCTCCCAGTATTACATCTGATCTCCCAGGTCAGTAACCTGACTTTGAACAGTTTATCTCAAATGAGAGACAGCCACTCAAAATTTTGCCAGGGGCCTATGCCTGACAGAGACTGTGTGAATGATTCGCCCCTCAAGAACTGTTTTGGGAAGATCTAACATAATCTGGCAAATCTTTCAATCCAGAGGGGGAATTAAATTTTTATACCATCTCACTATTAGCTGTTCACAGCTTTACAGTGACATCTCCTGGTCACCTACGTGCAGCATTTTAATTCTCGCTTAATTCAGGAAGAACAAGTTACAAACATGACTCACACCAAGGCATGAGATACAATAATGCTTATGGTTGCTAAAAATGCTGCATGTACATCTTCACAACAACCCTGTATGGTTGGGTGGGGCCATGGCTGTGTCTGTGTGTGTGTAAAAAACACAAAAACAGACTGTCTTTCAAAAGTTAAGCACTTACGGATAGACACAGATGTGATGGGGAGGGGCTGTGGCTCAGTGGCAGGGCATCTGCTTGGCATGCAGAAGTACCCAGATTCAATCCCCGGTATCTCCAATTAAAAGATCTGGCAGTGGGTGATGTGAAAGACCTCTGCCTGAGACCCTGGAGAGTTGCTGCCAGTCTGAATAGACAATACTGGCACTGAAAAGACTGGAAGTCTGACTTAGATGAGGATGTGGGTCTGAAGCTACATAATGCCACTATGGAAGTCATCGCAGAGGCAAAATTCAAACCGCTGAGTGGGAATTCACATGTAATGCTGTGCTTGTGCATGTGTAAGTTTGAAGAAGAGTTGGTTTTATACTTCTCTCTTCACTACCTGGAGGAGTCTCGGAGTGGCTCACAATCGCCTTCCTTTCTGCTCCCCACAACAGGCACCTTGTGAGGTAGGTGGGGCTGAGAGAGCTCTGAGAGAACTGTGACTGACCCATGTATAAATGTGATATTGGGCCAGTCACACTCTCTCAGCCTAGTTTACCTCACAGGCTTGTTATGAGGATAAAATGGAGCACAGGGAAATGATGTAAGCCGCTTTGGGTTCCCATTGGGGAGAAAGGTGGGGTATAAATGAACTAAATAAATAAACATATTAACCCTTAAGGTTCCACAAGACTCTTTGTTGCTACTACAATGGCAGACAAACACGGCTAAACAACACCAGGATTCAAACTGGGGATTTCTCGGCCTGCAGCGATTCTATTACGCATACACCACGGCTAACCAGCCTGCACCTACGAAGAGCCACAGAGCTTACGTTCCAGTCCGACAGCAGTGCCTCCACGCTCTCCTTGGCCCCGTATTTAATGTGCCAGATGTTCAGCTTGGACGTCAGTTCCTCTAGGATAGCTGCGCAGAATGAATGGTAGTATTCCACAAGGATGTTGAAGTCGGTAAGCTGAATGTTGCTGAACCTGAAAAGAAAGTGCCAACGTAATGCAAGACAAAATGGCTGCATCCAATCAGTACAGTGTGAAATGGGACCCCACCATTCTTCCCACCAACGCCCTTCCTGGTGCCTACTGAGTGTTTTTAGAAAGTGGGAGGCATCAGATGGGGCTTTGGCCCAGCAAAGCTTCTGATTGGCCACTGGACATTTGATGGGCTAGGCAGATTTTTAAAAAAGGTTGATTTGGGAGGAGCTACCACCACAGCACAAGGACCCTCATTGAGGGTAAGCTGCAGCAGCCATTTTGTGACAGCCATTTTGGGGTGACAGCCATTTTGGGGTGACAGCCATTTTGGGGTGACAGCCATTTTGTGGCTGCAGACATTCTACTGTATCAGAATTCCAAAGGTGCTCAAAGGCTCAAAAAGGCTGGAGACCCCTGGTGTAAAATCCTGCAGCACGTAGAGGAACGTGCAACTTTATAGGCTGACAAAGGATTTTTTTTTTGTATTTATCTGCAAGGCTAGGCAGGGAAAAACCTCACTGGGAGCAGAAAGTGCCACTGGGGAAGGGGGTTATGATAGTCCAAGGCTGCTTCCACACAGATGTTTTCCTCTGCACAAAATCGTCCTTTAACTGCCCACTTTCTGGGTTTTCCCTGTCCTCAGCACACTCTCTCTCTCTCAAACCTGCTTCAGTATGATCTTTGGGGGAATAATGCTATCCCAGTACAGTAACATGCTGTCTTGTCACGATCACGTACATTTTGGCAGGTCAAGCTGACTGGCAGCATATTTTACCATTAGCCTCTCACGAGGCCATTTCCCTGCTTTGCCACCAGAGGGCTTTTTTCAAATCAGTAATTGCTACAGCGTTATAAGGCTATAGCGTTGCAGTTTGTTTTTAAAGTCTAATACGACTTGATCTTACTCTTATTGTTGCTTGTTTAATGCTTTAGATGTTCATTGTTGTAAATTATTATTATTCTAAAACGAATACAAATAAATTTAAAAAAAAAAGTTTTCAAAAAAAAACCCCACCCTCAAATTGTACAGCAGGAAGGAAAGGAAGGGGAAATAGTAGCTGATGGAGGAAAGAGCCCAGAAAACTCCCACATGGATCCTCCATTGCCGATACGAATGCCTCAGTTGCTAGAAAGATTCGATTGTGTAGACAAAAACACTGCCACTGTAACAAATTGCGCTAAAGATTTTTTTAAAAATAAATCTAATTCACGTCAACCATTTTTTAAAAAAGACCTGTTTGTTATTATGCGTGGTAGTCTTTTGTCAGTTTACAATTAACACAGTCATTAAACAAACGCGATCTCTTACTATTTTGCCGTACATTGATTATAGTTACTATCTAGTGGTTTACCCAGTTCTCCAGATTACTGTCCATCGGCCCTTAACCACTACACCATGCTGGCTCTCAGTGGACAATTCACGGAAAAGACGTCCATCAGTGGCTAGTAGCCATAATGACCAGGGGCCATGGCTCAGCGGTAGAGCATCTGCTTTGCATGCAGAAGGTCTCAGAGTCAATCCCCCGACATCTCCAGTTTAAAGGACCAGGCTGTAGGTAACGTGGAAGACCACCAACCTGAGGCCTTGGAGAGCCGCTGCCAGTCTGTGCGGACAATACCGACCTTGATGGACAGATTGTCTGATTCAGAGTAAGCAGCATCATGTGTTCATGTGACTAACAGGAAACTATATAATTTACAGGTATGTTTCTGTGCCAGCTGGCACTGTAAGAACTCTCAGCCCAGGTCAAGGAAACTGGTGTTTGGAATCATCACCAGCAGAGGGGATGGCCATCAGCAAAACTGCATGCCTCTCACCATGCCACTAAACCTGGTAAAAGCTATCGTTTATCTCCCGCCAAACAAAGAAATCTGACAGCCCTAACAACCTCCTCCTCATTTCCTCCAGCTTCTGAGGCGGTACCAACAGCACACCCGTCTCGTCTCTGTTCTGGAAGGACCGCAGGGCCTCCAAGCGTTCTTCAAAACATCCCATCAAGCTCTGAAAGAAAAAGCAGTGCAGGTCACAGGTGGTTTCTGTCGTCCGAGCTAGGCCCGACTGGGATGTAGCTGTAACAGTGCAGCACTCACATGCAGCAAGGGGAACAGATCGCACCACTCGCCCTCCACACCAGGGGCACCTGTCCTACTCCCGGGCCCAATTAGCGCCCAATGTGAAACCGCGCAATCTCTGCGTGTGTGTAAAGTGCCATCAAAGCTGAAGTCAACTTATGGAGCAAGGGGCTTCAGGGCAAGTGAGAAGTAGAGGTGATTTGCTGTTGCCTTTTTCCGCAGAGCCTTCCTTGGTGGTCTCCCATCCAAGACTTATATCAACCCCAACAAGGGGCTTTCGCAGCAAGTGAGAAGTAGAGGTGATTGGCCATGCCCTTCCTCTGCAGAGCCTTCCTTGGTGTTCTCCCATCCAAGACCAAGTTACTGTTTAGCTTCTCTTAGTTTTTCTTATCTGTGTTTGTTTGAACTGGATCACATTGTATGCAACTTCATGCCTTTTGAAAGTGGAAAAGCCCCTCATTACTCAAATTAACTAGAGGGGGTGGAAAAGTGCTGTCATCGCAAACAACTTATGGCGACCCCATTGGGCAGGGGTGTCAAACATAAGGCTCAGGGGCTGGAACCAGCCCGTCCCAGACTCTTACCTGGCCTGCAAGCAACTGGTATGTATGGAAATGTAAGGTATTCCCCCCTTTTATGGTATCCCTTGGGGAAAAAACTAGTCTTGCGTGTGATTAAATACATTTATTGGGGCTTTTGTGGGTTCCCCAGGAAATCAATTGCTTCCACTGCTATGAATCAATCGCTTTTGTTTGTATTTTGAGTAAAAAATAGTATTGTTAATTGGTTTTGCCTGTGTCCTTTATAAAGTTTATATCTCTGGTCCCTGGCATTACACTTTATGGCACGCAAAGCGATATGTAGGTCAGATCTGGCCCTTGAAACAAATGGGCTTGACACCTCTGCAAAGGGATTTCAAGGCAAGAGATGAACAGCAGCTGTTTGCCATTCCCTGCCTCTGCATCATCATAGTGGTCTCCCATCCAAGTAGTAACCAGGGCTAACTCTGCTTAGCTTCCGAGATTTGATGAGATCGGGGTAGCTGAGGGCACCCACTTCAGGGCAAATCAGGTAACTAAGGGTGATTAAGAACATGTATCTTTTAAAAGTATTTTCTTGAGCCTACCTGGATGGATGTCATTTTGTCTTCAAGGGCAGCCATTGTTTTGCAGTGGGCTTGAGCATCCGGGAGGTCGTCTGCCAGCCGCTGTTCCATCTCCTGGAGCCAGGATTCCAGGGTGTCCAGAGGATGAGGCAACGACTGGTCCAGCCGTGCTTTCCATTCATTCATCTAGACCAACAAATGGCATTTCTGTTAGCTCAGTGGTTCTCAAACTTTCTGTAAGCCCTAGGCAAGCCTGATCTTGTCAGATCCCGGAAGCTAAGCAGGGCCAGCCCTGGCTAATATTGGGATGGCAAACCTCCAAGGAATATCAGGGCCATGACGTGGAGGCAGGCAATGGCAAGCCACCCCTTAACATCCCCTGCCTTCAAGCCACACTAGGGGTCACCAGAAGTCAGCCTGGCATGATGGCACAAAACCCCCACACTTTTCGTAACAGGACTTCAATGGACTTAGAGGGGCCGTAACTTTGCTTAGAACGACACTGTTCGTGTACTAAATTTTATGGATCCGTTTGCAAAGAAGCTTCATGCTACTTTTCACAGAATCCTAAGATTTTTCTCCCCTGTAACAAAAAGGCAGGGATCTGTTAACACTGAACATGACTGTGCTTTGTTTTTCCATATTTGGTACTTACAAATCTATAGAACTACTGCATATCAGGGTCATTTTGCGCATTACACAGAGGCAACCCCAAATTTACCACTGAGCCTCCTCCTCTGGAGTTGGTTTTTATACCCAGGGGTCATTTCATAGAAAAAGAGGTGCAGGAGCTATTAGCCTAACTCATTAGCATAACTTATTTGCATATGCCACACCCCTGACATCACCGGAAGTGTGTCAGAAGGCAACACCCACCACTCAGGCTCAACCTCTAGGGATTGTCTTTCCACTCTGGGGGCTGTCATTCCAGTCCCAGAGTAGCCTATCTGGGCCCAGGAGGAACACTCCATGTGCTGCTTTGCACTCCTGCTGGGAGCTGGGGGCGGGGCTTGCCACTGCCTGTGCTTCTAACTGCCGGAGCTCCGCTCCTGTGGGCTCCTGCTCCAAATGACCCCTGTTTATACCCCATTTCTCTCTACCCTGCCAAGTCTCAAAATGGATTACAATCACCTTCCCGTCCTCTCCCCACAATTCAGGTGGGTCGCTGTGTTGGTCTAAGGCAGCAGAACAAAGTCTGAGCCCAGTGGCACCTTTAAGACCGACAAAGTTTTATTCAAAGTATACGCTTTCGTTTTCCCCACAATGTCTCTGAAGAAGTGGGCTTGCACACAAAAGCTTATACCTTGAATAAAACTCTTGGTCTTAAAGGTGCCACTGGACTCAAACGTTGTTGTGCTGCTTCTGTGAATTGTGCTTCAGATATGCCATCTGGCCATAGAATGGTATGATGGGAGAGCCCAATGTCAGTCAGGGTTCTGGCACCGGGGAAGACAGAGCTACCTCTTCTCACCTTTACCATTTCCCTAATCGGAAATGCTCTCCTCCCCTTTTCTGGGCTGCTTCAAGCCTTGGGGAGGAAAAAAAGAGAGGGAAACTACAGGAGGCCAGGGTCAGCAACACAAAATGGCAGCCGCCTCAAAGCGCGCAAAATGACCTGAGAGGTGAGGGTGTCCCACGCTTCTCGCATCCTGAGGGAATCTTCACTCGGCTCTGCCTCTTTTCTTTTCGATGCCAGAACAGGTAGGAAAGCTTTTTTCTCCTCATTAAATGCTTCCATAAATGACAGCATCTCCTGGGATGATGAAAAAAGATTATTTTTAACAAAGGAGAGAGAGAGAGAGAGAGAAACATCCACATCTATACAGCCGGATTCGGTATCAAATATTTGCAAGGTGAAATACTTACACACAGGGCTTTTTTTGTAGGAAAAGTCCAGCAGGAACTCATTAGCATAATAGACCACACCACTGGTAGCACCACTCATTAGCAAATTAGGCCACACCCCCATGTTACCAGAAGTGTGGTCATCCAGCCACACCTACCTTTTGCTTCTTATTCTGTTTACCTTGTTTCTTGTCAAAACCCAGGGCTTTTTTTGGAGCAGGAACTCCTTTGCATGTTAGGCCATGCACCCCTAATGTAGCCAATCCTAATGAGTTTCTACTGCTGGGTGTGGCCTATTATGCTAATGAGTTCCTGCTGGGCGTGGCCAACTCAGGAGCCAGCTGGAACTCCGTTCCTGTGCGTTCCTGCCCCAAAATAGCCCTGCTTACATGTATTTATTTATTTGCTTTACTTACATCCCACTGTTTTCCTCAAGGAGACCAAAAGAGGCTTACGTCATTCTCCTCTCCTCATTTTATCCTCACTACAACCCTGTGAGGTAGGTTAGGCTGAATGTGTATGACTGGCCCAGTATCACCCAGCAAACTTCCATGGCCAGTTCAAACCAGGACACTTTAACCACTATACTGTGCTGGCACTTAAAGTTCATCGGCCAAGATGGTATACCAGTTAGAGTGTTTGGACTGGTACATGGGAGACCCAGGTTCAGATCCCGTCTACCATGAAACTCACCTGGTGACCATGAGCCAGTCTTCTCTCTCTCTCTCTCTCTCTCTCTCTCTCTCTCTCTCTCGCCTAAGCTACATTGCAGAGTTGTTCAGATAAGATGAATGAGGGGAGAGAACCATGTAAGTCACCCTGAGATCCCTGGAGGAAGGCTAGGATAAAAATGTACCAGATAAATAAGATCAGCCATGATGGCTCATTGGAACCTCCATGTAGAAGGGCAGTATACCCCTGAATCCCAAAAATATAACTTCTAACTTCTTCAGGTACCTGAAGAAGTTAGAAGTTATATTTTTGGTCAACCTGAAGAAGTGAGCAGTGACTCGCAAAAGCTCATGCCCCGCCACATATTTTGTTAGTCTTTAAGGCTGCCCTTTTCTACTGCTACAGACAGACTAACATGGCTCCCCATCTTCATGTATCTCCTAGATCTCAGTTCAACACTACACTGGCTCTCAGGATGACCAGCCCTGGATAAGCATGCACTTATCGAGAGACAGAGGGATTCTGCTCTTCCAACATCACTTTAGCCAGAAGGTAGCTAAGTGCAGAAAACAATAGCTTTTTGTTGTACAGAACAATGCAAGTTTTCTTTCTATATTGTTTTGTATCTCTTGCAATTACGGAGATTAACCAGAAGTATAATTTACAAAATTATTTACTTGGAACTTGTTGCAAAAAGGCGTATCTTCTGCCTCTGCCAGCAACTTTGTTAACTTCTTCCCTTGCGTGTTCAGCCAGCTCAAGGTCTCTTGGACTTTCCCCTGGGAAAACAGAACAAAAAGTTGCCTTTTTTTGCCTCATCTCTTCTGAAAATGTCAGTTTGCATTACTGTTGGAGAAAGCGCCCTGTCAAGCAGACAGCCAGAGCTTTTCCCCTTTCCAAGTGGTTTCCATGTCCAGATTTAACATTTCACACAATTCACAGAACTCATTGCTCCAGGAGATCCAGGAAGGATTTCCCAAGTTTCATTCGTATTATTTCTTTTTAACTGGAGATGTCGGGGATTGAACCTGGGACCTTCTGCATGCAAAGCAGATGCTCTGCCACTGAGCTACAGCCTCACTTCATGGCTCTCCAGGGTCTCAGAAGGAGGTCTTTCACATCACCTCCTGCCTGGTCCTTTTAACTGGAGATGCTGGGGATCGGACCTGGGACCTTCTGCATGCCAAGCAGATGTTTTGCCACTGAGCTACAGCCTCACTTCATGGCTCTTCAGGGTCTCAGGCGGAGGTCTTTCACATCACCTCCTGCCTGGTCCTTTGAACTGCGGATGCTGGGGATCGAACCTGGGACCTTCTGCATGCCAAGCAGATGTTTTGCCACTGAGCTACAGCCTCACTTCATGGCTCTCCAGGGTCTTTGTCTGAGGTCTATCACATCACCTCCTGCCTGGTCCTTTGAACTGGACATGCTGGGGATTGAACCCGGGACCTTCTGCATGCTAAACAGAGGCTCTTCCACTGAGCCACAGCCATTCCCCATCTAGAGGAGGAAAACAGCACAGAGAGAAACATGGTCTTGCTCCCCTGTGCCACTCCTACTGCAGCACTGTTTCTTCTGCTGTTGGGAGACCCTAGGAGCATTCCTAAACAAGTCTACTCAGAATCCTACTCAGGTTTATTCAATGGGGCCTACTCCCAGGGAAGTGTTCTTAGGATGCAGACATAACCCTGGTTAAGGCCCGGGAGCCCAGATCTGGACGGCCCGGGCTAGCCCAATCTCATCAGATATTAGAAACTAAGGCCCTGACCTGGATAGCCCAGGCAAGCTAAGCAGGGCTGACTCTAGCAAGTACTTGGATGGGAGACCTCCAAGGAATTATTAACAAATGCGATATCACAGTATACAATATGAGTACTCTATGAAGGTAATCTTTTTGCCTCTCAGTATTCAGAATATGGGTTTGACTGCAATATATGATATTAATAGTTTGGTTTTACTTGTAACTGCAGTAGTGTGAACTTCTTGAAGAAGAACTATCGAAACGAAGATCAAAATCCGGAGTCTTCGTCCACTTTGTCTGTGTACCATTTATGGACCTCTACTATTCATGGACTTGTACGTTATGTGATCTAATTTGGTTTTACTGATATATGTGGTCCCCTATTATATAAATTGATGTTTGCGCATGACCTCTTGAGCACTTGTGGTCTGCATTATTTGTGCAGTGCTTGCTTACTTACTAGACCTTCAAGGAATACCAGAGGCAGGAGGTGGGGGCAGGCTTCATACAGCCACCTCTCTGAATATCCTCCAGGCCCCCAGTAGTGGTCAGTATTCAGAGGTCACCGTGACTTCCAGGTGCACAAATACTCACACGCACACATATGAAAAATACAAAAAATACCCCCCCAAAAAATCAGAAACTAAGCAAGACCAGCCTTTGTTAGTACTTGATAACAAACAAACAAACAAAAAACTGTGATACTGAACAATTAAACAAAATTTATGAATATTATATGAATATTATATATAATATATATAACAGAAATACAAGGTGTGAAGTCTGTGAAGTCTGACGGCGGTCTCCGGAATGTGGAGCCGTTTCGATGAACGTCTTCTTCTGAGTAGGGTGAAACCTTATAAATAATTCATAATATGCATAATACTATTATTATTTGGCAATGTACAAAAACATATCAAAAATATTTCAAAAACATTTTTACAATAAAGCTCATTCTTACAATTCAATGCCTAACAACTCTCCTTAATTGAGAGTTTTTACAAGTAGAACATTCTTACCGGACAAGTCTAAGTCTCTTAACAATTGCTGAATGGTAGCTGACATTAAGTACTATCATTCTCCCAAAAAGAGCCTAATCCTTACAACACGGTAAGAATGTTCTACTTGTAAAAATAGCTAGAGAAATGTGGGTAAGTTAAGTTTTCATTGTATTTTTTGAAGTTGAAGTTATATTTAATTGTTCAATAGTAATGTGTGTTATTTATTTCACTACAGTATACCACAATGGAATTTTACATATGAGACTCTGTCCCATTAAGGAGAGTTGTTAGGCATTGAATTGTAAGAATGAGCTTTATTGTAAAAATGTTTTTGAAATATTTTTGATATGTTTTTGTACATTGCCAAATAATAATAGTATTATGCATATTATGAATTATTTATAAGGTTTCACCCTACTCAGAAGAAGACGTTCATCGAAACGGCTCCACATTCCGGAGACCGCCGTCAGACTTCACAGACTTCACACCTTGTATTTCTGTTATATATATATTATATATAATATTCATATAATATTCATAAATTTTGTTTAATTTTTCAGTATCACGGTTTTTTTTGTTTGTTATTAATTACATATACTGTGTACAGAGAACCATTTTGTTTGTTAGTACTTGGACAAGAGATCACTAAGGAAGTTGCTATGCAGAGGCAGGCAACGGGAAACCATCTCTGTCCGTCTCTTGCCTTGGAAACCCTACAGAGTCATCATAAGTCAAATGTGGCTTGACAGCACACACACCCCTCCCCAAAAAAACTGGGGAGTGTCCATGGCTCACTGGCAGAGCATCTGCTTGGCACGCCGAAGATCCCAGGTTCAATTCCCAGCACCTTCACGTAAAAGGACCAGGCGGTCGGTCAAGTGAAAGACCTCAGCCTGAGACTTTGGAGAAGCTGCTGCCAGTCTGAGTAGGCAATACTGACTTGGATGGATTGAAGGTCTGATTCAGGATAAGGCAGCTTTGTATGCGTGCGCAAACATCGGAGGGGAAAGGCTGGGGAGGGAAGCATCTAAGCCCATAGCCATTTGTCAGTATCTCGCAATGGGAGATTAATCTGATAATTGCATGAAGAGGAATTAAGAGTCAGCTCTCCTTCCTGGACCATCAGTTCTCCCCTCCCCCCAAGCAGCTAAAGAGATCAGAGGCAGCCAAAATGACCTCAGTACTGACCCAGCGGGTGTGGGGACAGTAGGGTCTCTCCAAAATGAGATGGTTAGTGAGACACAAGGATTCTGATGCAAACGGTGCATTTTTTACAAGTGGTCCAAGGGGAAAAGAAAGCCCGTACCTGCGTGTCCTCTTCGGCGACAGGTAAGCTTTTGTAATACTGGAGGAACTGAGCCACGTATGTCATGATGGATTTTTCATCTGGACTGATGACGTCAACATCTGTGGAGAGACCAGAATCAGCCCATATGGACACAACGAAGAAAAGAGTTACCAAACAAACCAAAAAAAATCACTTGGATTCTAGAAGTGCCCATTCACTCGTCTCTCACCACTGGTGTTAGTCTTATTTCTACACGTTTCTGGGATTTGTTTAAACACTGCTTTAAAAAGAACAGAACAAGACCCCTGCTGGATAAGAACAGTGGTCCATCTATATCAGCATCCTTCTCACAGGACCAATAAATAGGGCATAGAGACCAAGGCGTTCCCTTGATGTTGCCTCCTAAAGCGCGGGCCCCCAGGAAGCCCTCCCCGACCCCCCTCCATCTTTGCATGGCTGCGCTAAAGCGCGGGCCCCCAGGAAGCCCTCCCCGACCCGCCATCTTCACAGGTCCGTGCTAAAGCGCGGGGCCCCAGGAAGCCCTCCCCGACACCCCCCTCATTTTCTTAGGGCCACACTAAGTGTGCCCCCCAGGTAGCAATACAAAGAGTCCAGTGGCATCTTTAAGACCAAGACTGATTTCCCACAAGCTGCTGCTCCACGCTTGCTCTTCCCTTTGCCCCACCGTACATGCAGATCTGCCTACAGAGAGAGCTTTTATCTAAATAAACCTTGGTCTTAAAGGTGCCACTGGACTCCTTGCATTGCTACAGGGGAAACACGCAGATCTGCCCTCACAGAGAGCTTTTACCTCAATAAGCCTTGGAGCGATTTCCCACAAGCTGCTGCTTTGCGCTCCCTCTTCCCTTCGTGCCAATTTCACACCATGTGCCGGGCGGTGGCATTTTGCCCCACAGCTTCGCCTGATTTCCCCAGTGTCTCAATCCTGTTTTTTGAGGACTGAGTAGACGTGGGGGGAATTGGGTGAAACTGCGAGTCAAAATGCCATGGCCCAGCACATGGTGTGAAATGGACATGATCGGGGCGAAGGGAAGAGGGAGCGCAAAGCAACAGCTTGTGGGAAATCGCTTCAAGACTTATTTAGGTAAAAGCTCTCTGTGATGGCAGATCTGTGTGTTTCTCACACACACCCCATAGCAATGCAAAGAGTCCAGTGGCACCTGAGAGAGAGAGAGAGAGAGAGAGAGAGAGAGAGAGAGAGAGAGAGAGAGAGAGAGAGAGAGAGAAATCTCCAGGCTGTCTTAAAACGCTGGGTTGGTTCTGTGTGTGTGTGAGAAAGATTGTGATCCAGGCTGTCTTAAAACATGGGGGGGGGGGGTTTGTGAGAGAGAGAGAGAGAGAGAGAGAGAGAGAGAGAGAGAGAGAGAGAGAGAGAGATTGATCTCCAGGCTATCTTAAAACGCTGGGTTCGTTCTCTGTTCTTCTTCGTTACAACCCCTTGGCTTAAATTGTATTTTCAAATGGCCATCCCTATTCGAACTTTACACTTCAGAATCAGTGTGCTTATTAAATCTGCATACTGGTGATCAGTAACTACATTTGCTGGTGAGGCAACTTATCTCTTTCTCCCCCTGGCTTACCAACCTCATGTTTTTCTTTTACGACAAAAGATGTTAACGTATGAGTTGTTTTTTCTAAACTAAAACCTCAGTATTCAGGTTAAATTGCCCGTGTTGGCACTTTGCGATACTTAAGTGGGTTTTGGGTTGCAGTTTGGGCACTCAGTCTCTAAAAGGTTCACCATGACTGCTCTATGCCCCATTGTTGGCCCTCCAGAGGAACCGGTTGGCCACTGTGTGAGACAGGATGCTGGACAAGATGGACCTCTGGTCTGGTCCAGCAGTGCTCTTGTTATGTTCTTACGCCACACCACAGATTTGTACAGCAGCACTACAGCATTGGTTGTCTGCAGTGTATAAATGCCGTCTGATTCATCAATGGTAAAAAATGAAGCCCAAACTCTCATGAAGCCAAGACAACATTCATCATCATGTATTTCCAGACAGGTGCCCTGACCTGGGTAGTCCAGGCAAGCCTGATCTCGTCAGATCTCAGAAGCTAAGCAGGGTCGACTCTGGCAAGTACTTGGATGGGAGACCTCCTTGAAATACCAGAGGAGGGAGGCGGGGGCAGGCTTTAGTCAGTCACCTCTCTGAATATCCTCCAGGCCCCCACAAGGGGTCAGTCACCAGAGGGCACCATGACTTCCAGGTGTGCCCGTGCACATACATGCACATATTTAAAAAAAAAAAAAAGTATTTCCGAACAGATTTATAAACAGAGATTGCTACAAGGGAGGCTGCTTCACAGCAGTTTCCAAGTAGTAAGATGTACCTTCGGGTTCAAGCAGCCTGGGAATATTCAGCTCCTTCTCTGCGATCTGGAAGGCGTCTCTCAGGTTCTCTTTGTTGGATCTGTCTTTCGCTTTCTCCATGTCCACCAAGTCTGGCCTCATGGCATGAATGACCGCTAAGAAAGCCAACCCATTCCGCCAACTGGATTTGAAGTCAGCAATGCTGACCGACCCATATCTGTGTTCAAAAAAAAAGCCAAGAGTAAAACATGCACAGCGAAAGTTATATCAACCATGGAAACACAGATTTTGTACCCCCCAATCTAGACCAAGATCCCCCTTTCTGCTCCGACATAATGTTATCCATCTCCTACCCATGGTGAAGAGGTTTATTTTCACATCTATTGTTATTTCTTCGCTGGGAAGTGCTGTCAAGTTGCAACCGACTTACGGCGACCCCCTAGGACACAATTTAAAATATCGGCTATTACATAGAGAGCCCTTCAATGCCCTTGGACCCTTCTATCTGCGGGACCGCCTCTCCCACTATGCTCCGCCATGACAGCTTAACTCATCCAAGCAGGGCCTTCTGCAGGTGCCAACCTGAGAACAGGCAAAATCAACATATACCCGTACAGGCACCTTCTCCGTTGTGCCCCCCGCACTTTATGGAACGGCCTGCCTGTAGTCAGGAAGGCTCCCCCTCTCCTGGCTTTGTGCACATTATGCAAAAACTGCATTACTCAAGAGGTCTTTTCCATTCAGGGTAGCACGGAATCAATTACTGGGCACTGCAGTCTGTACAAATGTAAATAGTTTGCTGTGGGTTGGATCCTATTGTGTAACCTTGCATCATTTAGTGTGTCATTTAAACACTTATGCCTTGCTTCAGTTCTGTTCTTAAGACTTCTGGTTGGTTCTACAACCTGAGGCCTACCGCATTGTTTATTGAATGTCTCAGTTGGTTGACTGTGCTGACGCACTAGAGTCCAAGTGAGGAAAAGTGAACTATAAATAACATAAATAAATAAAGTGATCAGAGGTGGTTTGCGATTGCCTTCCTCTGCATATAAAACCTAGACTTCTTTGGTGGTCTCCCTATCCAAGTGTTAATTAATTAATTAATTATTGTATGCAGAGCTTTTTTTGTAGAAAAAGCCCAGCAGGAACTTATTAGCATAACAGGCCACACCCAACAATAGGAACTCATTAGCATATTAGGCCAGACCCCTGACAACACAGCTCATGAGCCTATTCGGCCACAACCCCATGTTACCAGAAGTGTGGTCATCCAGCCGCACCCACCTTCTGCTTCTTATTCTGTTTACTTTGTTTGTTGTCAAAACCCAGGGCTTTTTTTGTAGCAGGAACTCCTCTGAATGTTAGGCCACACACCCCTAATGTAGCCAATCCTAATGAGTTTCTGCTGCTGGGTGTGGCCTGTTATGCTAATGAGTTCCTGTGCGTTCCTGCCCCCAAACAGCCCCGATTTATGGTGTTGTCTGTGATGTAGCCAGGAGATCCAAAGATTGTGCTTATGTGGAGTACTAGCTGTTTTTAGCGTTATGCACCACTAGGTGGCGAGCTAGACTTGTTTTTTGGGCTGAGAGAACTCTGAGAGAGCTGCAACTGACCCAAGATCACCCCAGCTGGCTTCATCCAAGTACTAATTCATAGGGTTGTGGTAAGTCAGACGCAACTTGACAGTACCTAACACACACCTACACTCTCTTCCCCTAAAATGCCTACCACATTATTCATTATGTAGTGTATTTTGCACCGAGCTCTTTGCATCTGAACGGTTAGCATTCATCAGAGAAGATGGCAACAGGCCCGTAGCCAGGATTTTCTGGCTTGTGGGGCGGATTTTTTTTCTGGTGGGCTACCAGACATTCATTTTTCATCCTGCTCCAGTTTATGGCAAGCCCACACCAAACCACCGTTTGGAACCACTTGTTCACTTCCCTCTTGTGTGCCACACGGGAGCGTGCCTTTAAACAAATGTTAAAAAATGATTTAAAGTGATTTAAAGATGCATTTTCTGGATAAATAACTGTGGGGCTGTGCCTTTAAGAGAGGGGGCAGAGCCCCCCAAAGCCCCACTGTAGCTATGGGCCTGGTTGGCAAGGCTGACAGTCATTGCTAGCACACGAAAGGTTAAAACACTTGGGGCTCTTTAGCTTGGAGAAATGACGGCTGAGGGGTGACATGATTGAGGTTTATAAGATTATGCATGGGATTGAGCAGGTTGAGAAAGAAGTACTTTTCTCCCTTTCTCACAATACAAGAACTCATGGGCACTCAATGAAATTGCTGAGCAGTCTGGTTAGAACAGATAAAAGGAAGTACTTCTTCACCCAAAGAGTGATTAACGTATGGAATTCACTGCCACAGGAGGTGGTGGCAGCTACAAGCATGGACAGTTTCAAGAGGGAATTAGATAAGCATATGGAGCAGAGGTCCATCAGTGGCTATTAGCCACAAGGTAGAGATAGGAACTCTCAGTCTGGGGCAGGTGATGCACTCTATTCTTAGTGCTGGGGGGGCAGCAGTCGGAGGGCTTCTAGTGTCCTGGCCCCACTGCTGGACCTCCTGATGGCACCTGGTATTTTTGGCCACTGTGTGACAGAGTGTTGGACTGGATGGGCCATTGGCTTGATCCAACATTGGCTTCTCTTATGTTCTTATGTTCCGAACTGGATGACTTTCACCTCCTTAGCCTGGCTTTCATCAGAAACTGCCCTTCCTTCCTGATAGCTGAAACTGAGTTGAGATCTTTCAACGGGCATCGCAATTTACAGAACAGTTCCTCAGTTCTACCTAATCCTCACTGTGAAAGCGCGGCCCGCTTCCTGAAGCAACGCCCCGCCTCCCTGCTGGCTCCCACACTACAATTCCCAGGCTGCACTGTGAGAAAGCAAGTATTCCAAAACGCAATGACCTAACTTAGGGCTGATTTTAGAAACTAAAACGGCCTAACTCAATTCCAGGAAAGTACAAATATGTGTCAAGAGACTTCTGTGAGACTTTTGTTCCCTAGATAATGCAGCCGTGCCCGCAAACACTCACATGAGTCAGAGTGGAGTGCTGATAAAACAGCTACCTAAAAATGGCTGATGTGCCAGAAGGAGAACACGGCCAAGGCGTGGGCACACAGCAGCTGCAGTTGGTGATCTCACTGGTTCACAATGCGAGGGTTTACTGACAGAGCAGCCAACGTTGGTCTCGCAACAAAATAAAGGGCGGAAGTCACTTGACCTGATCGGACTTTTACTTTTCCCACCTGATGGGGTCATCCAAGAACTGAAAAAATGTAATTCTTTCTGAGGACAAAATCCATCAGAAATCCTTGTTTGAGATGTTAAAGAAAACTGTTATAAAATGATGTATAGATGGTATATGACACCAAAAAAAATTGCTAATATAAGTGAGAATATGTCTAACAAATGTTGGAAATGTAAGAAAAAAGTGGGCTCATTTTACCATATGTGGTGGACATGTGAAAAAGCAAGTGCTTTTTGGACTGAGATTCATAATGAAATTCAGAAAATCTTGAAATGTACTTTGAAAAAGGAGCCAGAAATGTTACTCTTAGGACTTAAATTAGAAGAAGTTAAAATGGCAAAAAGAACGTTGTTATGGTACTTAATTTCAACCGCAAGAATGACTTATGCTCAGTTTTGGAAGCAGGAGCGGGTACCTGACAAATGGGAATGGATTAAAAAATGATTTTTATGATTGAAATGGACAAGCTGACAAGAAAACTTCATGGAAGAGAAGACGAAGAATTCTTAGCAGATTGGAAAGACTTTAAAGACTACTTAGAATCTGGGATGTGAAAAATAGACTGCTCTGTTTTGATAGTTATTAATAATAGAAGTGCTGTAAGAAAAGGGACTGTAATAGAAAAGTTACCTAATAGTGATAAATAGAAAAGGGAAATGCTGAAATTTTTGATTTGAACATTGAAAACGAATTGAATGTAAAAGAATACTGATAGAAATGTTAATGGGGGTGGAGCATCGTTGGAAGCCAGGGGAGGGGGGATAAAAACTTTTAGAAAAGGATATGTTAAGAATTGGTTGTCGAATATGGAACATGCTATTATATCCTGTTAATAAATTTTCTTTTTTTAAAAAAAGAAATCCTTGTTTGAGGAAGAGCAGTTCAGAGCAGTTACAAACCAGAAGAAATCCTTGAATAGGTATTTTGGAAGGATATGCCTGAGTTTTGGTTTCAATGATATCCTGTTTTGTGAAAGCGGTTCCTACTTGAAAAAGCCCTGCCAGGCGAAACGTGAAACTAACACTGTTAGCAAGCCCGTAAGAGGACTTCATTGGGACTGCCGTCTTTGGATATCAGAGTTGTGTGTCGGTTGTCTAGTTTCAATTTGGAATGTGGCTTCTGTTTCTGAAAACTGAAGACATCCGAGCACCTCCAACAGAGTGACTTATGGGGCTCTGATGGACTGTTGGGAATGTTTGGGTTTTTTGCCCTATGATTTGAGAATTTGAATTTTGATAATCAGCCAGTACCATCATGCCCCTGTGTAAATCATTGGTGCGACCTCATTTGGAATAGTGTGTACAGTTCTGGCCGCCACAGCTCAAAAAGGATATTATAGCCTTGGGAAAAGTGCAGAGAAGGGCAACTAGAATGATAAAAGGGTTGGAACACCCTTCCCTATGAAGAAAGGTTAAAATGCTTGGGGCTCTTCAGCTTGGAGAAACGACGGCTGAGGGGTGACATGATCAAGATTTATAAGATTATGCATGGGATACAGCAGGTTAAGAAAGAAGTACTTTTCTCCCTTTCTCACAATACAAGAACTCGTGGGCACTCCATGAAATTGCTGAGCAGTTGGGTTAGAACAGATAAAAGGAAGTCCTTCTTCACCCAAAGAGTGATTAACATATGGAATTCACTGCCACAGGAGGTGATGGCAGCTACAAGCATGGACAGTTTCAAGAGCGAATTAGATAAACATATGGAGCAGAAGTCCATCAGTGGCTATTAGCCACAGGGTATAGATGGGAACTCTCAGTCCGGGGCAAGTGATGCACTCTATTCTTGGTGCTGGAGGGGGCAGCAGTGGGAGGGCTTCTAGTGTCCTGGCCCCACTGCTGGACCTCCTGATGGCACCTGGTATTTTTGGCCACTGTGTGACAGAGTGATGGACTAGATGGGCCATTGGCTTGATTCAACATTGGCTTCTCTTATGTTCTCATGTATATGAATAGCTTTGGAATTTATGGAATTTATTTATGAATTGTGTATACGATATAAAATTAATCGTGTTTCCACAGGCAGCACACCCTTGACTTAGTGCATATCTGCTTACCACTAGGCAATCTCTTATAGTCTGCATTTCGCACTGACGCAAGCCCGCCACAGAAAACCATGAGAGGTAACACCTTTCAAGCACCGCACGGTTACATACGTGGCACACTGCTCCTTGGCCCACAGCAGCAGCGCCTTCTTTGCTGACATCTTCCACCGTTCCTTCGCTTTGGCGCTTCGTTTGGCCGGTAGGCTTTCCGTGGGTGACGACCCGACATCACTCGCATGGTCCGGAGAGGGACGATTGTAACCGCAAGCCAGAGTCCAGGCCAGTTCTTCAATCTAGCAAAGAAGAATTCAGAAAAAGAGGAAACCCTGAGTCCCAAGTCTTTGCTAAAGATGCTGAGGAATGAGTTCCAAACACGCCCTCATTTATTTGGAAAATCTCCTTCGAAAAAACTCGCCGCATCAGAGAAAAACCTCTCAGCTGGACTTCTTTGTAGCAGGCTACATTTTTCATACGGGTTGTCGTTTTCACGATAAAATGAACAGCTACCACCATCTCCGGTCCAGGAGAACCTCTGAGACCAACAAGGTTTTTAGGGTATGAGCTTCTGAGAGTCGAAACTCCCTTTGTCAGATACGAAAGGAGGTTTGACTCTCGAAAGCTCACGCACCGAAAATCTTTTTGGTCTCTGAGGTGCTCCCAGACTTGAATCTAGCTGGAGACCTACATGGCTACCCTCTAGAACTAGCTTCCACTGTGAAAAGTGAAATGGTACAGCCAGTTTGGTGTAGTAGTTAAGAGTGCAGACTCTAATCTGGGAGAACCGTGTTGGATTCCCCACTCCTCCACATGCAGCTGCTGGTGTGACCTTGGGTCAGCCACAAGTTCTCTCGGAGCTGTTCTCTCAAGGGCAGTTCTCGAGAGAGCTCTCTCAGCCCCACCTGCCTCACAAGGGTGTCTGTTGCGGGGAGGGGAAGGAAAAGGAGATTGTGAGCTGCTCTGAGACTCCTTCGGGTAGTGAAGGGTGGGGTATAAATCCAATCTCCTCTTCTTCTTCCTATCTGAGGACCTATACCACTTCAAACATGGCCATTTGAGCAGGCCCTCAACAATAGGCTGTTCCCGGATTCATACACCATAGGTTTCTTTCTTTCTTTTGCAAGGACTAGGTTATATATATTTTTGTTTGTTTGTTTGGGTATTTTTGTATTTGTGTGTGTGTGTGCACCTGGAAGTCACGGCAAGCTCTGGTGACTGACCCTTCCTGGGGGCCTGGAGGATATTCAGAGAGGAGGCTGAATAAAGCCTGCCCCCACCTCCTGCCTCTGGTATTCCTTGGAGGTCTCCCATCCAAGTACTAACCACAGTCGACCCTGCTTAGCTTCCGAGATCTGATGAAATCGGGCCTGCCTGGGCCATCCAGCAGAGCAAGGCTAGGTTATATTTTGTGGAATAGCTGCTTAAATTTTTCAAATGTTTATTAACAGGCTATGTGCAGAGGGGGGGGGAATAAACATATGGGTCAAACAGCAGGCAGCGTATCTAAACATCAGTTTTCTTTTCAGTGGCACCTTAAAGACCGACAAGATTTTTCAGGGCATGAGCTTTTGAAAGTCAATGTTCCCTTTGTCGGATACCACACGAATACCACGTATCTGGCCACCCTCTTAAACAATATCTGTATGTGAGGCTATGTTAATGGGGCTATGTAAATGGGATAAAAATTGGGGGGGGGTACCCTCTGGAGAGAAATTGACCATACAATTTCTGGTATAATACCAGTAAACCCACTGTTAAGGGAGGGAGTTCCGTTTTCCAGGACTCTATGGTGGCTCACCCTTCTGGTCTTATGTTACTGGTCCCTGTAGGACTCCATCTATAACCCCTCACACTCCCGAGCAATGTTCCCTCTAATTCCCCCCCCCCCCACTGAGCATAGCAGTTCACATCCTGAGCAGAATATAACCACTATGATCTTAAAATCAGCAACGGGCAATGCAAGACCCTGCGGGGCTCCAGACTGCTGCTGGACGGGGCTTCCTGTGTTAATGAGCAGCCGTTCACGTGCACAACTTAGAGGAAACAGTGCTCCTGAAGTCCTGCCCCCCTCTCTTCCAGTTCATTATTTATTTATTGCAGTTACATCCCGTCCTATCCCATGATGGGCTCAGGGCGGCTCACAACAGAGATAAAATAATAAATATACGATTAAAAAGCAATTAAATAAAAGCAGGATGGCAGCATTAAAATAACATCAGTCCAGAGCAGCTTAATACACTTCCCGTTAGGCATTAGTAGGAAAGTAGGCATCTGTAGGCCTACTATGGGCAGGGGAGGCCGAGATAGTAAAAACATCAACCAAAGGCCTGGAGGAACAGCTCTACTTTACAGGCCCTGTGGAATCGTCGTTAAGTCCCACAGTGGGCCCTGATATCAATTGGGAGTGTGTTCCACCTGGTGGGGGCCAGGGCAGAGAAGACCCTGGCCCTGGCTGAGGCTAAGCGGACATCCTTCGGGTCAGGGACATCCTTCATCCTAAGTGGACGTCCTTCGGGCCAGAGACTACCAGTACGTGTTGTTCAGTGGAGTGCAAGGCTCTCTCGGGGATATGATTCTGAGCCATCCCGCTTTTCTGTATCTTGCCTTGGGGCTAGGTGAACACTAGCTAACTCTTCCCCTCTCCCGGTAGCCTCCATTTCCAAAGCCAAGAGCACCCCCGTATAACGTCATATCTAGGCACCGAAGGCCTTGACTGAGCCGGAGGAGTTCTGCCATTGAAAAGGGCCAGGCAAACTGCACCAGCCCTGCTTTGCTAGAAGGAACAACCTGCCCATCATTCAGCAAGCACACACCGTACCATGTTTGAGAAGGAAACGAAGGGGGCAACTACAGGAGATTCTTCGTTTCTCACTGCAACTTATTTTTACAATAGCGCAATTCAATATGTAACCTGAACGGAACCCGCCGAGCTCTTATATCTTTACTTATTCTCGTTGCAGTTAGTGTAAACAAATACATTGTTTCTGTCCATGGGGAAAATATAATTTAGGGGAGAGGATATCTTCTCTGGCAAGAGAGCCAGTTTGGTGGTGGTGGGTTAAGTGCGCGGACTCTTATCTGGGAGAACCGGGTTTGATTCCCCCACTCCTCCACTCGCACCTGCTGATGTGACCTTGGGTCAGTCACAAGCTCTGGCAATGCTGTTCTCTCAAGGACAGTTTCTGTCAGAAGTTCTCTCAGCCCCACCTACCTCACAGGGTGTCTGTTGTGGGGAGGAAGGGAAGAAGAAGAAGAAGAAGAAGAAGAAGAAGAAGAAGAAGAAGAAGAAGAAGAAGAGATTGGATTTATACCCGCCCTTCACTGCCCAAAGGCGTCCCAGAGCGGCTTACAAACTCCTTTCCCTTCCCCTCCCCACAACAGACACCCTGTGAGGTAGGAGTAGGGTAGGAGGAAGGTAGGAGAAAAGGAGTTTGTAAGCCGCTCTGAGACGCCTTTGGGCAGTGAAGGGCGGGGTATAAATCCAATCTCTTCTCTTCCTCTTCTTCTTTCCTCCCCAGCATGGCCTTCGCATTCCTACCCCCACTTAGTTAGCGATTTGCCTCTGTCCCACTGTTTGATGACCCAAGCTGGCCCGATCTCGTCCGATCTCGGAAGCTAAGCAGGGTGAGCCCTGATAGGTACCTGTGTAACCCATGCCATATCAACGTTATTTTATTTTAATTAAAAGGCTTTAGCATATAGGTCCTCGGAAGCAAAAAAAGTCACACGGCACAAGCAATTAGAAAAGTTGCTCTCATATTACCCACTGCGAAAGCGCCACCCAAGGTTGCCAGGTGCAGGCTGAGAAATACCTGGAGATTTTGGGGGTGGAGCCCGAGGAGAGCAGGTTTTGGGGAGGGGAGCGGTGTTCCCTCTAAGCTGAGTTAGTGTGAGCCAGCTCACAGCTTTTTAGCCTCCGGCTCACAAAGACTTTTGCCTTCGCTCAGGAAGGACGGCTCCAGAGCAAACTAATTTGTGCAGCAGCCAAATCGCTCACTCACAACTTTAAGAGCAGTTTGCTCACAAGACTCCACAGCTTAGAGGGAGCATTGGAAGGGAGGGACTTCAAAGGGGTATAATGTCAAAGAGTCTACCTTCAAAGGGGTCATCTTCTCCAGGTCAACTGATCTCTGTCACCTGGAGATCACCTGTAATCCCAAGAGATCTCCAGCTACCACCTGGAGGTGGCAAAGTAACACCATGTACAAAACATTCACTATTATTAGAAGTCACTGTCCAATATCATATAGCATATGGCACTTCAAACGATATCCTGTTTCGCAAAAAAATTACTCAAAGAGACAAGACTTTTCACAAGGAAAGAACCATAATTCTAAATGGTCGACACTTATTCCAACACTCTTGAGTTAATTTTTTTGCGAAATGCGATATTGTTTGAAATGCCATATGCTATGTGATATTGGGCTTGTCAGTTCTAATAATTAATATTTAGTGAATGTTTTGTACATGGTGTTATTTTGTTGCTTGTAATCTCTCTAGTAGCCAGTTTAGTTGTAGTGGTTTAAGTGTGCGGACTCTAATATGGGAGGACTGGGTTTGATTCCCTACTCCTCCGCTTGCAGCTGCTGGATGATCTTGGGCAAGCCATAGTTCTGACAGAGGTGTTCTTGCAAAGAGCAGTTTCTGTCAGAGCTCTCTCAACCCCACCTACCTCACAGGGTATCTGTTGTGGGGAGGGGAAGGGATAGGAGTTTGTAAGCCGCTCTGAGACTCCAAGAAAAGGGTGGGGTATAAAGCCAATCTCCTCTTCTCTTCTTCTTCTTCTCTATACTGTGTTTTCCCTGCTTGGTTTGTACTTCTTGGAGGCTGGCAACCCTACCTCAACCCTTCAGTCTGGCCTGCATTGGAGAGAGGCGGCCTAGAGTTTTGACTGAGGGAACTCCCAATTTCTTTGCAGGGATGTGAGGGCCCGACCAAAGAGAAATTCTATGTCAGAATTTCCCTTTATAGGAGATACAATAAAGTCCATCTGTTGTTTCAGACTTTCCCCCTCACTCAGTCTGGCCTGCAGCAGGAGAGAGGCGGCCTAGAGCCTGACTGAGGGGAACTCCCAATTTCTTTTTTTATATATATATCTTTTATTTATATTTTTCCAAAATAGTACAGAAGTAATACAAAGAAAAAAGAAAAACAATCACATCATTTGAGATTACAATGGGTAGTTTTTCACGCTCTCTTCTCCAACCATTTATAAAATTTTTCCCATCTATTTGCATACAATGAATCATCTTTCCCTGAGAGAATAATGCTTAATTTATCAGATTCCGCTATTTCTAGTAAATTACTAATAACTTCTTCCCTATGTGGGAGCAGTTCTTTCTTCCAACATTTTGCCACTAGTATCCTTGCCGCTGTAACTATGTGCAAAGTAATTCTTATCTCATCTTTTCTAAGTCCTGTTGGGAGAATGTTAAGCAAAAATAGTTCTGGAACAAATTGTATATTAACATTTAAAATTTCTTGTATTAGTTTACTAATCATTTTCCAAAAAGGTCTGATGTTTTTACAGTTCCACCACACGTGTAGGTAGGATCCTACCGCTTTTTGCACCTCCAACAGATATCAGAGTTTCCTTTATAGCATTTAGCTATCTTGTCAGGCGTCCAATGCCACCTAAAGAACATTTTATAAATATTCTCTTTATAGTTTGTTGCTCTCAGAAATCTAAGAGATTTCCATAATCTAGACCATTGATCCAATGTGATATTATATCCTAAGTCTTGGCTCCAGGCTATCATGTTTGATTTGACAACTTCATCCAATAGTTCCTCCACTAGTAGAAATTTATACAACTTTTGTATCAGCTTATCTGCAGAGGAAAGCCAAATCTTGTCCAATTGTGTATGTGTATCTTGGAAGCTAATTTTTTTATCCTTGGCATATCTGAAATTTATTTGGATTTTTTCCCATATGGTTAATTTTGCTTTCTGAAATGCTTGTGTATCCAGAGGTTTAAGATCGTTATTTTCTGTCAGCAGCATCTCGTAAGTCAATTTTTTATCTTTCCCCCATAAGGCAGGTAGAATAAAAGCTTCCGTTGGGGACACCCACTTTGGTATTTTATGGTAAAACTTATTTTTAATTTCTTTCCAGATTTTAATCAAAGAGGCCTCTAAATATGTGATCTTGGAAAGTTTGCTGTCTTTTATCTAAGTTATACCAAATATATGCGTGCCAACCCATGGGTAGATCGAACCCTTCTAGATGCAAAGTCCTTTCCTCCTCTAAAAGGATCCAATCTCTGATCCAACCCATTGCTGCCGCTTGATAATATAACTTCCAATTTGGTAAGCCCAATCCGCCCTTTTCCTTGCTGTCTGTAAGTACTTTCCTATTTATTCTTGGTTTTTAGCATTCCATATGAATGTTTTCGCCAAGCGATTTATTTCGTCAAAGAACTTTTTATTTGTAATGATCAGTAGGCATTGAGCTAAAAATAAAAATCGTGTAGCTATTCTATCCAAAAGGAAATATGCATCCCCTGCCACCTATTTAGATCCTTTTTAATTTCTTCTAGAAGCTTTGTATAATTGTTCTTAAATAGGTCTTTATTATTGTTTGTCAAGATAATTCCTAGATATTTAACTTTATCCACTATCTGTATTTGTGAACTATTTTGTATTACGGAAGACTGGTCCTTAGAACAGTTTTTCATAATAATTTTGTCTTTTTCATATTTATTTTTAGCCCTGCCACTTGCCCATATTCCTGTAGATCTTGCAATAAAAAAATGCAGTGGTTTTAGGGGTCTTCCAAAATAAATACTAAATCATCTGCAAAGGCTTGCAGTTTAATCTGTTCTTTTTTATCTTAGCACCTGTAATATTTTTGGAACTCCCAATTTCTTTGCAGGGATGTGAGGTACCCGACCAAAGAGAAATTCTATGTTAGAGTTTCCCTTTATAGGAGATACGATAAAGTCCATCTATTGTTTCAGACTTTTCCCCCTCACTCAGTCCGGCCTGCATCAGGAGAGAGAAGGCCTAGAGCTTGACTAAGGGAAACTGCTAATTTCTTTGCTGGCCCAGATCAGAGAGGTAAAAGCATCAAAAGCAGAAGCAACAGCCAGAGACACTGAAGAACATAAGGGGAAGAAGATGCCCTGGATTTCTTTAACTTACCATTTTGGACTGTCTCTTTTCCTTCCGTTACTGGGCAGGGTTTGCTAAGGTTTGCCTTTGTTCAGAGTGCCCTTCCTAAAGGGCACTGAAAGATTCGGTCTCTGCAAATGTTGCTATGTTCAGAGCCATTATGGCTCAGTTTTACCTCTAGTTGTAAAACTGCTGGAGTTTATGATTAACATTTGTTACTCTGAAAACCGTGAACAACTTGAATTTTTTGGCTTTTTGATGCAATTTCACATTTGCTCGCCAAGACACAAGGGGGCCGTCATTTACTGATTTGAATTCCCCCGCCCAAACTCTCCAACTGGAAAAGGCAATTGAGGAGAGGGAACTATCTAGCCAACGTTCTGTCGGGTTACACTTGGATATGAAACGACCAAGGAAGTTCAGGGTCGCCATGCAGAGGCAAGCAATGGCAAACCACCGCTGAACAACTCTTGCCTCGAAAACCCCACCAGGGCTTGCCATAAGTCAGCGGCAACTTGATGACCCTCCCATACATATTTAAAACCATCGCTCCTGTCCCAGCGCCACGCTGTGAGCATCTACTGGTTCGGTAGCCAAACTGGCAACCATACAGTGGAATCCTAGGTGCCCGTTTTCACCTGGACACTCACAAATGCTTTGCTCACAGCAACCAGATCAAATGGAACATTTCTGCAGATGGAAGGATTTTTGCCAGCAAAAACATGGGGGTTTTGCTTCCTCTTCCCAATTCCAGGCCAAAATGCCCCCTGAATCAGGACCAGACTAAGACATGCTGAGGCTATAAACTGTGTGGAGTTTAAGGGGTCTCATAGCATTACCCCCCCCCCAAAAAAAAGGTAATTTAGTAATTTTAGTGCTTTTGGGGGGTATGTATAGGCCCTTCATAATCCGAGACCTTAAATTGTGGCTTACTTGGCTTGTGCATAAAGCCGGCTCTGCCCTGCATAGCTAGCTTGGTGTAGTGGTTAAGAGCGGTGGACTCTAATCTGGAGAACCAGGTTCGATTACTCACTTCCTCACTTGAAGCCAGCTGGGTGACTTTGGGCAAGTCACAGCACTCTCCGCCTAAGCATAGCTCGCCATCTAGTGGTTCCAAAAAAGAGCTACAGCTTCAGGCGGCCAAATAATCCTTTGGGATCTCCTGGCTATTCCACACGCAATGTCATACGATTATTTTTTTTATTTTGCCCTGCAGCGATTCAGGGGTCATTTGGGGCTGAAACAGCGAAGGGCGGGGGAGAAACACTGCACAGGTGGAAATCCTTCCATGCATGGAAATGTTGCAGTGGGTCCAAGCCTTAACACATTTCCCAAATGGTAGCATTTAAACACTCACATGGAAATGCAGTATGATTGTCCAAATGAGGCCCAGTACGATGGATGGATTCCCTTCAATGATATCGGCAACGTGAATGTTGATGAGCTTGATCTGGGCAAAGAAAGATTTTGACTGGTGAAAAAACATGGATGAAACCCATCACTGCTTAAAGAGGCCCTCATAAGAGGTCAGAGAGTCTCAATGCACACTCCAGAGAACACTACACATACTTCATAACAGTCCCATTTTGCTGCCTCTTTATAGTTCTGCTGGAGGCAGCTTACAAATAAAAATTGTTACAATTGCTGGTGTGACCTTGGGTCAGTCACAAGTTCTCTCAGAGCTGTTCTCTCATGAGCAGTCCTCGAAAGAACTCTCTCAGCCCCACCTACCTCACAGGGTTGTCTATTGTGGGGAGCGGAAGGGAAAGGAGATCGTAAGCCGCTCTGAGACTCCTTCAGGTAGTGAAGGGTCGGGTATAAATCTAATATCTTCTTCTTCCTTTGCTTTGCTTTTGTTCATTTTTTTAAAAATTGCCATTGGCAGTAAGAAAACAGTCTCCAATGTTTCAGTAATATTTCCAGCTAGAAATAAATGCCACAGGAACAATCCCGCTCATTCTGCTTTTGAGAGTCTCATAAATAACCCAAAGAATGATGTCCTACAGTTTTGGCTGCAAACCACTGTGTTGAGACCTTTGGGGCACGCTGGTATCTCAACACAAACAAACAAAAAATTCAGGGTTGAAATAATACTGACCGATCTGTTCTTGAGAAAACGCAGGGCATTTTCCACATTGCTTCTGCACTGGAAAGGGTTGCATCCTCTTTCTCGCGGCTGCAAAGAAGACAAATTACAGTCTTAATCAGAAGAGGGAAAGAATAATATGTCTAATGTGAGAGATGAAGATTGCTTCGCTTCTTTGGCTGCTATTAGTGTTTTAGCTAACCGTATGGCAAGGAAAGTTGTATAGGCTACTGAAACGAGATAAGGACTTTATGATTAGGACAATACAATCTAAATGGGAGAAGGAGATGAGCCTATCAGTTCAGGAGGTAAATAGACTAATAAATACTTGAAATAAAAATGGGAGAAATTTAAAGAACTGGAAATGAAATTAATCTTGAAACGGTATACGACACCTGCTCAATTATCGTATATGATCAAGGGAATGAAATCAGAGTGTTGGTATTGTAAAAGGGTAAGAAGATATTATGCACCTCTTTGGTGGGAAAGCCCTAAGGTAATGGCGTTTTGGAATCTGATCCTGGAAAAGGTGGATAATTTATGTAGTGTTAAGACTGAGTTGAATGAGGAAGTGTTATTTATGGGACTCCTGGGAAATAATAACGTAGATAAATCCAAGAAGGATTTATTTAAAGTCAGGATTCTAGCTGCTCATGCGGAAATAACATATGGATGGAAAGATGCTTTAAAATGGACTTTGGAAAGTTGGAACCAGTATCATTATAAATGGATACAATCAGATATTTTATTGATAATAAAACAGGAAAAGACATGGGAATATAAGCTGTTGGAAATAAGGAAGAAATGGTTTGGGTGTATAAAATGGGTAAGAGAAGGGGGCCCCAATAATGATGTATTTATGAAACTCCATAGGGTGTGCTCATGGTTACAGATATAATAATAAGAGGGGTTATTTTCCTGGTCGCTAGGGGGAAGAGGAAGGGAATAATAAAGGGGGAAATTGATGCATCGTTATGATATGTAATCTTGATGAAAAGGATTATGAAAGTATATGGAATGTTAAACATCAATACAATTTTTTTAAAAAAATTAAAAAATAGCTAATTATGCTGAAGTCACAGAAAAACCTGAGTACTGCTATTAGAAAACAGAAGAACACACGAACACATGAATCCATCTTATACTGAAACAGATCCTTGGTCCATCAAGGTCAGTGCTATCTACTCAGACTGCAATAGCCCTCCAGTGTCTGATCTCAGGCAGAGGTCTTGCGCATCACCTGCTTTCTGGTCCTTTTTTAACTGGAGTTGCCAGGGGATTGGACCGGGGACCTTCTACATGCCAAGCAGATGCTCTCCCAACTGAACCACCGTCTCTCCACTATCTGAAGAAGTGCGTGTGCACACGACAACTTATACCCAGAATTAGACTTTGTTGGTCTTAAAGGTGCTCCTGGACTCAAACTTTCTTCTCTGGCCCCTCCACTAAGCAGTTAAGGTGCCCCAATAGCAGAAGTGTTTGAATGGCAAGTTATATATTAAGATGGGTAGCCATGTTACTTTGTCTATAGTAAAGGTAAAGGTTTTCCTTGCTCGAAAGCCAGTCGAATCCAACTCTAGGGTCGCGGTGCTCATCTCCATTTCAAAGCCGAAGAACCAGCACTGTCCGAAGACGTTTCCGTGGTCATGTGGCCGGCATGACTAAACACCAAGGTGCACGGAATGCTGTTACCTTCCCACTGAAGTGGTACCTATTTATCTACTTGCAGTTTCTTGCTTTCGAACTGCTAGGTTGGCAGGAGCTGGAACTAGAGACGGGAGCTCACTCCGTCATGCAGCACAGTTGGGTCTCGAACTGCTGAACTGCTGACCTTCCACAGCCTGCAGTTCAGTGTCTTAACCACTTGAGCCACCACAGTAGAAAAAAGCAAGAGTCCAGTAACACCTCATTCATTCATTCATTCATTCATTCATTCATTCATTCATTCATTCATTCATTCCATTAGATTGACCACCCTTCCACACTTGCACGGGGCTCAGGGCAGTTTACAACAGAATAACCTTAAAGACTAACAAAATATGTGGCAGGGCTTGAGCTTTCATGAGTCACTGCTCAGTTCTTCAGATATCTGATTTGCCAGGAATCTACAAAACTAATTTGCAAGGTACTGCAGTCCTGGGAAGACACAATTATAAGACCCTTATTCTTCATAATCATATGTTGAATTCTTTAGCCTGTCATAAGGAGGTCCCTGATTTACTGTCGGTATTATCTGTATTGTAAATTTAAGACGTATTGCGTCTGTGTTCTGTTCATAAATACTTGGCATTCTGATATATCATCTCTTTAAATACGGTTGCTTATCGGCATTCAGCGCATGCAAGCACATATTGTTCTTGGCGACCGTGGCTGCTGGCAACTGAAATAGTTTGTAAAGAGTTTAAATTATAATCGCACGAGCCTTGCAGCTCTGAAAACTCAAAGAAGTCACATTTTCAGAACTGATTTATTAATATATAATTTAGTTAACAGTGATTAGGTTGTTCTGACAGCTTCTTTCTCAGCATTTCTTCTTGCTCTTTGCTACACTCATGCTGGGAGTCCTGTTTCTTTGCTGGAGGTAAACTAACAGCATGATATTCTTTGAGCTGCAGCGTTACATCTCCTCTGCCACCATACCAGAGAAATACATTTCAATCTACCATTCTACATTCTAATATTCTTGGTGTTACCTTACAATCACTATTCCAATCTACTATTCCAAAGAAGAAATACACTAACATTTATTGTGCACAGCCCAAGTATACACAAATCACTTCATCATTCTCTTACCAGTTGGCATCCGGAAAGCACTTCCAGCAGATCCAGAAGAACGTGTCCCTTCCCAACATCTGCATACAAGTCCAAGATAGCAGAAGGCGGAGAATGCTGCAAAGCATCAATTTATACTTTCATTACCACCACTGACACTCATCAAAAGCCTGATCCTGTATTCTCCTCACTGGCACTGCAGAGAGCTTCAGGAATCTCAAACTGTGGGCTCCAGCAATGAGACTAAAGTCCTTCAGTCACTATTCCACCATAAGAGGTTGACCAGCATAACCTGCTAGAAGAGGACACTATGGCATTTTCTCCCCAGGACCACCTTCTCCGGTATACCCCCAGGAGAGCGCTTCACTCTTCACAGAACAACTTGCTGGTCATCCCCGGCCCGAGAGATATTCGGCTGTCCTCAACCTGGTGGAACTCTCTGACAAATTACTTCAGGGCCCTGTGGGATCTTATGAAATTCCTCAGGGCCTGCAAGGCAGAGATGTTCCGGCAGGGATTTGGTTGAGGCCAGCGACAGTTTACATCATGGCTGGCACCTTTCCTGGATCTCTGTTCCCTGAAGGATTTAACATCTGTAATTCTACCCCTCCTCAATACCCATGAGGCAACACAGACCCGATAATGGGAAAGATTCACGAAATTCTGCCTCTTGATTTTTAACTACTGTAGTGCACATTTTTTGACAATGACCCATCAGGGCTATTTTTGGGCAGGAACACACAGGAATGGAGTTCCAGTTGGCTCCCAAGTTGGCCACGCCCAGAAGGAACTTATTAGCATAATAGGCCACACCCAACAGCAGAAACTCATTAGGATTGGCTACATTAGGGGTGTGTGGCCTAACATGCAAAGGAGTTCCCGCTACAGAAAAAAAAGCCCTGGGTTTTGACAACAAACAAGGTAAACAGAGTAAGAAGCAAATGGTGGGTGTGGCTGGATGACCACACGTCTGGTCACACGGGGTGTGGCCTAATATGCTAATGAGCTGTGCTGTCAGGGGTGTGGCCTATTATGCTAATGAGTTCCTGCTGGGCTTTTTCTACAAAAAAAGCCCTGTCAAAACCCATCCCCTCCCTCCACTGTCCACTTACCTTTTCCAGCTGTGAATTGATCCAGCTAGTGAAAGTTTTCTTTTGTGTATTCTCCTGCTCCGCTGTATGAAAATAAAGAAGAATCGCACATAAGCAAGGAGCTGAGGAGAGGGACTTACTTTTTTTTTCTTTTTTACAAGAAACTTCAATACATTTCTCATCCATCCCTCAATATCTGTTCTGGCATGAAGTAAAAACAAAGTGCAGAAAATATTTTCATCAAGAAGATGCCTGTTTCTTCCAGGAAGGCCGTTGGTGAGTATTTTGAAGAAAGGAGCCATGTTTGGAAAACACATCCGCTACCCTCCATAGCTGATTGGTGTGTGTGAAACTCGAACTCGGTTCTCTCCACCAGTGCAAAGCATCCTGCGAGAAGCAGCCCGGAAGTCACACAACGGGATTACTGTGGCATTTAGTGCACACCCTCCTAATCAAGCACATTTTTATCTCACTTTACCTAAGTAGTATTTATTTATATTTATATCCCACCCTATCCCATGATGGGCTCAGGGCGGCTCAATAAATATATGATTAAAAACCAGTTAAATACAACAAGATGGCAGCAAAGAAACATAACATCAGTCCAGAGCAGCCCAATACGCTTCCCATAAAATGACAGCAGTAACTCTGGCTGGCCACGTGGTCTCGCTCTATTTCATTTTACACTGAAAAATGGGGTAAAATGTGGGGTCTGCTAGGCTGGGAAAGAGCTAACTGGCCCAAGATCACCCAGAGACTGCACAGTGGAGGGATCCGAACCTAGGTCTCCGCAGACCTAGTCCAACACTCTAGGCAGACAAGCAGAGGTGGTTTGCCACTGCCTTCCTCCACATAGCGATCCCAGCCTTCCTTGGTCCCATTCAAGAACTGGCCAGGGTTGACCGCTGCTTAGCATCCAAGTCCTGAAATACTTGGGCTAATCTTGGGTTGTGGTCACACACGCCAGAAAAAATGGGGGAGGAGAAGCGAGGCTATTTCTTCCGGCGGAATTTGACCCGCAGTTGCACGATCACACTGAAAAGTACTGAGGTTGGAGACTCAGCATAGTGAATCAGTTCTTGTTTATTGGATTACATCAGGAACGAAGGATACACGGGCCAGGAAGTGCCTGGCTTAGATTCGTGCCCCGCACCACACAGACACCCATCACCCATGATTGGCCTTATTTAAAGGTAAAGGTAAAGGTTCCCTTGCTCGAAAGCCAGTCAAATCCGACTCTAGGGTTGCGGTGCTCATCTCCGTTTCAAAGCCGAAGAGCCAGCATTGTCTGAAGACGTTTCTGTGGTCATGTGGCCGGCATGACTAAACACTAAGGTGCACGGAACGCTGTTACCTTCCCATCAAAGTGGTACCTATTTATCTACTTGCAATTTCTTGCTTTCGAACTGCTAGGTTGGCAGGAGCTGGAACTAGAGACGGGAGCTCACTCTGTCATGCAGCACACTTGGGTCTCGAACTGCTGAACTACTGACCTTCCACAGCCTGCAGTTCAGCATCTTAACCACTTGAACCACCGCAGCTCCTTTGGCCTTATTTACACATCTACAATTCAATAGGTCTACTTTCAGATCTGGGCGAGCCCATAGGTGTGCCTACGGATCCGAAGTGGCTATTGTCTTTGGAGCGAAGCTCTGAGGTTTGTGGACCATATGGGCAGGCCATGCGATGGCGGCCATCTTATTCCAGTTAATACACAACACACACCTCCCTTTGAAGCTGTGGGCACAGCCCGTCAATGTGTGATCAGATACAACTGTGAGTGAGTCGTGTGTTTTTGGTGCCGTTTTCGATGAATCGCACCTCCACACCGAGGGCTCTCTATGGAGTTTGCAATAATGTGCATACTGCGAAGGGGGGGGGAAACAATGGCACAGAGTCGGGATTATATACTAATCACATCATCCCAACGCCATGGGAGCACGCTGGAGCGATCAGACACAGGAAAGTCCGTCCGTGGCCCATCACAGCCCGTTAACTACCAAATTTCCCCTGGTGTATTTTAACTCCGCTTCTGTGGTGGAGCAAAATAGGTTGCTGATGGCTGCGGGGTGCTTCCCAGATATTGTTGTCTGATTGCGCCCTTTAAATCCGCTCAGCATTCACACCTATGTCAGGTCTGATTGTGCGTACAATCGCAGCCTTGGGTATTCAGGGCCCCTTGCACTATCTTAGCACTATAGTAACAAAATCGCCAGTGGGTTGTCAAGTAAAATCCAGTCGCTACAGCACTACGATAGCACAATATCCAATCAGATGCGGATGCAGACCCCATCTCAACAGGGACACATTCGTTATCATCCCTACTTCACCATCCCTTTCCCTTCTCCTATTACACACAGCTGGAGGTTCTTCACTGCTTCATTTAGTCTGAAGAACTCCCTCTGATTTAAAAGCCAAAAGGAGGATTCTCCTTGCAGCCAATGATATACCAGAAAACCACATTTGTTTCTCAGTTATCAAGGGCTGAAAACATGTCTCAGCAGCGGCTGTTTACGAAATCATGTCAAATCCATGTGATACCTTTTGATTTGTGGCGGAAAGTGCCATCAAGTCAGAGCCGACTTGGGGCGAGCCTGTAAGGCTTACAAGGCAAAAGACAAACAGACACAGTTTGCCGTTGCTTGTTTCTGCAAATACCTTTGTGTGCAAGCCCACTTCCTCAGATACATTGAAATGGAAGTTAACAGTCATATTAAAGCAGAGGGTGACCAACAAATTAGCATACAACATAAAGAAGATGTTTCAACAGATGCAAAGACCAAACAGGAATAACAAGCTACATTTATATGGTCACCATTTGTCTGGATTTAATTCTGGGGGAAACACAGTGAAGCAAATGATCTACTTACCTATCTATCTAATTTTATCTATCTACCTATCTACCTACCTACCTGTCTTCCCGTCTACCTACCTACCTATCTATCTGACTGGGCGGGACAGCCATAGACAAACCAACAAGAAGAAAACAGATAAAGGGGCTGCTCAGCATGAAAGACAACAGAAGGGGGAAAACCCTGTGTGTGAGGGAAGGAAGAGGATTAGAGCATCATATTAGCCCTATACAGAACCTCTGGGTTTTCCCCCCCCACCATGGGAAAAACACCAGTTCGGTGCTTCAGGGCTGATTTCCCACTACTTGCCACATGGCCGCATTTTGACCCACAGCATCCCGATTTTCCCCGTGTCTTCTCGATCTGAAAAAACAAGGATCAAGAAGATGCGGGAGAAACTGGGGGATGCTGTGGGTCAAAATGCAGCTGCACAGCAAATAATGGGAAACTGACGAATACAATTGGGGGAAGGGGAAGAGCGAGGCCGGTGCAGCTGCTTGTGGGAAATCGGTCAGAGAGACCCGGAGAGATCTACATTCAAATCAGCCCTGAAGCATTCTGGGACAATAACAGTCTCACAGCTTCATCGGATTATTGTGAAGGTGAAGTTGTAAGCCACAGGGAAACGCCCTGGAAGAAGAGTGGGTGTAAATTGATAGATAAAGACAAGCGACTGAGCTGCTGAAAAGGCTCTCAAGTTAAATCTCAAACTTGCTTATGAAAGTTTGCTTTCTAGGCTGCTGACGAAAACTTTGGCAGATCATTAAGAAGAGCATCCAGGTGCTCACACAAGCAAACAAAAACCACCTCTGTGCGGCTACGTACTGTTGGCAGAATAAAGCCGTCTAATGAAGCGCAGGCGCTGCAGGGCCGCTGATCTCAGAGGGAATAAAACATGCTTGGGGCTGCCTGTATTCTGAAGTTCGGCAACCAGGCAGAAAAACAAACTGACCGAATTAGCATCCAGAACATCAGAGCTGAAAGCTGGAGTCCTCGCCCAGGCTTGTCCCATCTTATCAGATCTTGGAAGCTAAGAAGGATCGGCCCTGATTAGATGGGAGGCCACCGAGGAAGTCCAGGGTTGCTATGCAGAGGCAGGCAACAGCAAATCACCTCTGAATGTCTCTTGCTTTGAAACCCTACAGGGTTGGACATAAGTAGGCTGCGACTTGGCAGCGCTTGGCTGCACATTCCTCCACCACCGTAGTCACTAAGGCCCTTTTCACATTAGTGTTCTAAACCAGATGTTATTTGTTGTTGGCTTGATTTCGAGTAAAGCGATACAGGGACGGGGAAGTTTATACAGCAAATTTCCTTCCGTTAACGAGCCGTCTCCAAATCGCTATGGTCCTTTCAAACAGTGCCGCTTTCCACCCCTGCCCCTTTCACCATGTAATCTTCCTCAGACTTTAAAAAAAAAAACATTCTAAGGGGAGCGCTATAGCAGCACCATTGAGATGCACTGACTCAACTGAGGCAATGCATCTCAATGGCGCCGCTATAGTGCTTCGGTGCTATGGCAGTTTAGCGCTATAGTACTTACCTTAGAGCTTTTTTATTGTTGTTTTTAAGACCAAGGAACGTTGCACAGCAAAAATGGGCAGGGAAAAAGCAGCACTGTGGGAAGCGCTATGGGCATTTTAAAAAGCACACCACAACGATTCAGAAGCGCAACAAAGGGGTTGAAAACAGAAAAAAGCTGTTTCCCTCAAAAGCAGCTCAACCACGCTTTGCTAACCTGACACGAGCAGGTTTGTATGAACGGGTAAATAAATTCCACTCACAGCTAGTTACTAAAATGGGTCTGTCTGAAATGACAGGAAAAAATCCATTAGCAACCAGCTACTAAAACAGAATGCAAAGGCAGTTTGAAAAGGGTCTAAGAGAATAATATGATCCTGGAAGACCTTGGATTAAACTTATTTCAGCCAGTGCCCTCCTTAGACTGGCACAGCCAAGCCACTAGTTCTCACCAACACATACAATATGAGGAGCATGCTGACCTACCATACAGGGTTGTTGTAAGGATTACAGAAACAACACATGCGAAGTGTGGAATCAATGCAAAACGTTACTGGTATCGGGCTTCCAGCTGCCTATTTTACACAGCTTACATCCCCTCAATTACGTCGTGCCTTTATGCTTGCACAATTCAATGTCTTCCCGTCAGCCGTTCTTCAGGGGAGATTTGCGAATCTGCCCTACCACCCAAGAATCTGCCCATGCAGTCGTAAAGAACCCGAATCGATTGCTCATATTTTGCTTTGATGTGAATTGTATGTCAAAATACGGGATGTCTTAATTAGCCCTATTTTGCATAACAGGCATAAACTCCCAAAAGTGAGGCTTGTTTCCCTTCTCTTATTGGAGCAGTGTTCCCATATTGCCCTCCCGGTGGCGAGGTTTCTTCTGATTGCTATGAGGATTGGGGAATATAGGTTTAAAGTTCTGGAGAGATTTTGATTGTGCTCTGTACATTTAAATACTCGTTTTGTTCAATTTTAATTTATGCCGATAAAGGTACTGACTGACAGACTGACTGACATTACTAATATGATTATCTTTTTACAAAAAAATCGAGTCCTTAGCATTGAGAGAGGCTTGAAAGGGTGGATTAAGCAGGATGTCCAGTGGTTTGGGGCCTTCCCGTGTCTATCGTATTTCCTTATCCCCACACCAAAACCCGGAAGAAGCAGGAAACATTATGCAGAACAGAAAGGGAAATTTATTTGCATCAATTCTGCATGTCACAGAATCTGGGGTTTTTTTATGGACTTGGTACAGAATTTTCTTTTTAAAGCATTGATTACAACCCACTGAAGAATGCATGGCAGAAATGGGTTGAACTTTAAAGCTATAATGACATGAACACATGAGGCTGTCTCATACTCAGTCCACCAAGGTCAGTATTGCCTGCTCTGACTGGCAGCGGCTCTCCAGAGTCTCAGGCAGAGACCTTCCATATGGTGCCAGATCCTTTAACTGGAGAGACCAGGGACTGAACCTAAGACCTTCCGCATGCAAAGCTGATGCTCTACCACTGACCCCCAGCCTGTCCCGCTCCTAAACAGAAGGAAATAACACCCAGCCGAGTTCAGTGTGACTTGCTTGAAATAAAACATATTTAGGGTCTGGCTGGAAGTCTCAGTTCTTCCAAATCGTATGTGCTGAAATATTTTTGCACACAGCAGTGAAAGAACCTTCTAAAATGTTTTATTCTAAGTTAGACACGTTAGCCTGTGTCAAGGAGTCCGGGCCTGAACCCCTTGGGTCCCCAGAGCCAGTGTGCACAAGAAATATATAGAATTTATTAGAATAATATTTTGGATACTAACCTTATTTCTGGGCAGCACACAACTCTAACAAATCCACAGCAAAGAAAACAAGAAAATCTAGCTTAGAACCATAGAATCACAGAGCTGGAAGGGCCCATACGGGCCATCTAGTCTGACCCCCTGCTCAGTGCAGTATCAGCCTAGAGCAGCGGTTCTCAACCTGTGGGTCGCGACCCCTTTGGGGGTCGAACGACCCTTTCACAGGGTCGCCTAAGACCATCGGAAAACACATCCTTCCTTATATATATTTGAGTTTTGGTCATACCTTATATGGTCAAAATGCGCGCCGGAATCAGTTGGCCGAGGGACTTGCCAGTCAGAGACGGAGTCCCTCGCCACTGGCTGCTTAGCCTTCCAGCGTGGCTGTGCGCCCTCCCACTCAGCCACCGCGCAGCCTCACGACCCCAGTCTGCTCCAGCCGCCGATCGCTTCGGCCTGGGGGGCGGCGACTACCGGCTCGGAGGGACTTCACCCAAAGCTGGGTATGGAGGCTTTGTGGGGAGGGCGCAGCGGGCCTTGGGAGCGCTGCGCGGCCACCCCTCCCTGAAGGCTTTCGGGAATGCAATGTGCGGGGCGGGGTTGCCCATTTCGGAGGGCCCTCCCAAACGGCAGGGCAGGGAGGCTTGCGCACGGAGTCAGCGGCGGGCCTCGGACGCTTCCTTGCCCGGAGAACACGCCCTCCTCCCTGCGTGACGGGGCCAGCCCAGCCGCCTTGCCCACCCCCAAGGACTCTCCCTAGGGCCCGTTGCCTCGGCCGCAACGGGCTTCCCCCTAGTATTACATATTGTATTACTAGGAATTACATACTGTTTTTGTGATTAATCACTATGCTTTAATTATGTTCAGTTTGTTACAATGAAAATACATCCTGCATACCAGATCTTTACATTACGATTCACGACAGTAGCGAAATTACAGTTCTGAAGTAGCAACGAGAATAATTTTATGGTTGGGGGTCGCCACGACATGAGGAACTGTATTAAAGGGTCGCGGCATTAGGAAGGTTGAGAACCATGGGCCTAGAGCATCCCTGACAAGGGTTTGTCCAGCCACTGCTTAAAGACTGCCACAGTGAGGGGGAGCTCACCACCTCCCTAGGCAGCTGATTCCACTGTGACACAACTCTTGACTGTCAAAAAGTTTTCCCTAATATCCAGCCGGTACCTTCCCGCCCTTAATTTAAACCCACGATTGCGAGTCCTCTCCTCTGCTGCCAATAGGGATGGCTCCCTGCCCTCCTCTGAGTGACAGCCCTTCAAATACTTCACGAGAGCAATCATCAGATGCATTTGTGATCTGCATTAGATGGCACAATCTTACAGTCCCAGAGTCAAAGGCCACAGCTCAAGGGCTGTCTACATTGCTGTCCATTGCAATCTCAGCACATCAGAGTCGAGGCCTTTTAGTACATCGGAATCCAAGCAAACTTTTCCTCAAGGCTCTTAGCTCAGTTATAGTTTTCTGGCCAACCGGCATCAGGTGATGGTGACAATCCAATCAGGATGTGCTCTTGCTAGAACCCTCCAGAAAATTACTTCATCACTCCTGGTTCTCCCCCTCCCATCTTGTGGCTCACAGGTGTTCATGATGAGCAGGGCTTTTTTTGTAGAAAAAGCCCAGCAGGAACTCATTAGCATAATAGGCCACAACCAACAGCAGAAACTCATTAGCATGTTAGGCCACAACCCTGACAGTGCAGCTTATTAGCACAGTAGGCCACACCCCCATGTTGCCAGAAGTGTGCTCATCCAGGCACACCCACCTTTTGCTTCTTATTCTGTTTACCAGTCTGGTGTAGTGGTTAAGTGCATGGACACTAATCTGGGAGAACTGAGTTTGATTCCCCATTCCTCCACTTGCACCTGGCTAGATGACCTTGGGCAAGCCATAGTTCTGATAAGAGCTGTTCTTCAAAAAGAGCAGTTTCTGTCAAGAGCTCTCTCAGCCCCATCTACCTCACAGGGTGTCTGTTGAGGGGAGGGGAAGGGAAGGGGGTTTGTAAGCTGCTCTGAGACACCTTTGGGTAGTGAAAGGTGGGATATAAATCCAATCTCCTCCTCCACACACCCCTAATGTAGCCAATCCTAATGAGTTTCTGCTGTTGGACGTGGTCTATTATGCTAATGAGTTTCTGCTGGGCGTGGCCAACTCGGGAGCCAGCCGGAACTCCATTCCTGTGCGTTCCTGCCCCAAAATAGCCCTGATGATGAGCCAATTATCCCATTCCTTAGTTTGGCCTTGAAGATGTTAAGGGCCATGTAGGCAGAGAGCCCTGATTAGTAAGATGGAATGAATCTCCTCTGGTATGTCCCTGGGAGAGCTTTACGCTCTGCAGATAACAACTTGCTGGTGACCCCTAGCCCCAAAGATGTCTGGCTGTCTTTGACCAAGGCCCCGACCTGGTGGAACTGTCTGCCTAATACCATCAGGGCCCTGTGGGATCTTATGCAATTCCGCAGGGCCTGCAAGGCAGACATGTTCCACCAGGTTTTTGGTTGAGGACAGCAGCAGTTGTCTATCGTGGCTGGCACCCTCTCCCTTTCCCCTTCTCCTTAATTCTGATCTCATGTTTCCTCTCCCCCTGACCAGAAAGCAGCCAGGCAGTTCAGAACTGGGATGAAATTTTTTAAGAACGCCATCTGGGACTTCTTTTTAACCTGATTTCCTTTAGTTTATTATTCTACTTTTTGTCATATTTAGTCATGCCAGCCACATGACCATGGAAACGTCTTCGGACAGTGCTGGCTCTTCGGCTTGGAAACAGAGATGAGCACCACAACCCTAGAGTCAGATTCGACTGGTTTTCGAGCAAGGAAACCTCATTAGCATAATAGGCCACACCCAACAGCAGAAATTCATTAGCATATTAGGCCACAGACCTGACAGTACAGCTCATTAGCATATTAGGCCACACTCCCATGTTACTAGAAGTGTGGTCATCCAGCCACACCCACCTTTTGCTTCTTATTCTGTTTACCTTGTTTGTTGTCAAAAACCAGGGCTTTTATTGTAGCAGGAACTCACACCCATAATGTAGCCAGTCCTCATGACTTTCTGCTGTTGGGTGTGGCCTATTATGCTAATGAGTTCCTGCTGGGCGTGGCCAACTCAGGAGCCAGTCGGAACTCCGTTCCTGTGCGTTCCTGCCCCAAAATAGCCCTGCCTTTTACATTCATTTTATGGCTTTGTGCCTCTGTTGTACATCACCCAGAGCCTGGCACAAGCTGAGATGGGGCAACCAGTGAATCAAATTTTTATTATTATTATTATTATTATTATTATTATTATTCTCCCTCATGGATCACTGCCTTGTCGTGGCGAGGGGGCTTGCGTGGTTCGATGAGGCTGTGGGCTATGCCGTGGAGGGCCACCCAGGACGGACAGGCCACAGCAGAGAACTCAGACCAAGCGTGATCCCCTGGAGAAGGAAATGGCAACCCACTCCAGTATCTTTGCCAAGAAAACCCCATGGACAGTAACAAAAGGCTAAAAGATATGACGCCGGAAGATGAGCCCCTCAGGTCGGAAGGTGTCCAATATGCTACTGAGGAAGAGCAGAGGGCAAGTACGAGTAACCCCAGAAAGAGTGAAGCGGCTGGGCCAAAGCCGAAAGGACGCTCAGTTGTGGATGTGTCTGACGGTGAAAGGAAAGTTCGATGCTGCAAAGAACAATACTGCATAGGAACCTGGAATGTAAGATCTATGAATCAAGGTAAGCTTGACGTGGTCAAAAATGAGATGGCAAGAATGAACATCGACATCTTGGGAATCAGTGAACTAAAGTGGACAGGAATGGGCGAATTTAACTCAGAAGACCATTATATCTACTACTGTGGCCAGGAATCCCGTAGAAAAAATGGTGTGGCCTTTATAGTCAACAAGAGAGTGAGAAAGGCAGTATTGGGATACAATCTCAAAATGACAGAATGATCTCGGTCCGAATCCAAGGCAAACCATTCAATATCACAGTAATCCAAGTCTATGCCCCAACCACTGCTGCAGAAGAGGCTGAAGTGGACCAGTTCTACGAAGACCTACAACAGCTCGTAGAACTAACACCAAAAAATGATGTCCTCATCATCATAGGGGACTGGAATGCTAAAGTAGGAAATCAAAAGGTAACCGGAATAACAGACAAATTTGGCCTTGGAGAACAAAATGAAGCAGGGCAAAGGCTAACAGAGTTTTGTCAAGAGAACACGCTGGTCATAGCAAACACCCTTTTCCAACAACCTAAGAGGCGTCTCTACACATGGACATCACCAGATGGGCAACACCGAAATCAGATTGACTATATAATTTGCAGTCAAAGATGGAGAAGCTCTATCCAGTCAGTAAAAACAAGACCTGGAGCTGACTGTGGCTCAGATCATGAGCTACTCATTGCAAAATTCAGACTTAAATTGAAGAAAGTTGGGAAGACCACAAGGCCATTCAGATTTGACCTAGATCACATCCCCGATGAATATACAGTAGAGGTGAAGAATAGGTTTAAGGGACTAGATTTGATAGACAGAGTGCCTGAAGAACTATGGACAGAGGTCCGTGACATTGTAAAGGAGGCAGCACTCACCGCCATCCCAAAGAAAAAGAAATGCAAAAAAGCAAAGTGGCTGTCTGATGAGGCTTTACACATAGCAGAGGAAAGAAGGAAAGCTAAAGGCAATGGGGATAAGGAAAGATTTGCCCAATTTAATGCAGATTTCCAGAGAACAGCAAGGAGAGATAAGGAGGCTTTCCTGAATGAACAATGCAGAGTAATAGAGGAAAACAATAGATTGGGAAGGACTAGAGATCTCTTCAAGAAAATTGGAGAAATCAAGGGAACGTTCCATGCAAAGCTGGCCATGATAAAGGACAAAAACGGTAGGGACTTAACAGAAGCAGAAGAGATTAGGAAAAGATGGCAAGAATACACAGAAGAACTATACAAGAAGGACCTCGATGTCCTTGACAACCACGATGGTATAATCACTGACCTCGAGCCAGACATCCTGGAAAGCGAAGTTAAATGGGCCTTAGAAAGCATTACTAACAACAAAGCTAGTGGAGGTGATGGTATCCCAGCTGAGTTATTCAAAGTCTTAAAAGAAGATGCTGTTAAAGTGCTGCACTCAATTTGCCAACAAATTTGGAAAACACAACAGTGGCCACAGGATTGGAAAAGGTCAGTTTACATTCCAATCCCAAAGAAGGGCAACGTCAAAGAATGTTCAAACTATCGCACAATTGCACTCATTTCACACGCTAGCAAGGTCATGCTCAAAATCCTACAAGCTAGGCTCCAACAGTACGTGGATAGAGAACTGCCAGAAGTACAAGCTGGGTTTCGAAGAGGTAGAGGAACTAGAGATCAAATTGCCAACATTCGCTGGATTATGGAGAAAGCAAGAGAGTACCAGAAAAACATCTACTTCTGCTTCATTGACTATGCTAAAGCCTTTGATTGTGTGGATCACAATAAATTATGGCAGGTTCTTAAAGAGATGGGAGTACCAGACCACCTCACCTGTCTCCTGAGAAACCTGTATAAGGGTCAAGAAGCAACAGTTAGAACCGGATATGGAACAACTGATTGGTTTAGCATAGGAAAAGGAGTACGACAAGGATGTATATTGTCACCTTGCTTATTTAATTTATATGCAGAGTACATCATGCGAAATGCTGGCCTGGATGAATCACAAGCTGGAGTTAAGATTGCTGGGGAAAAGATCAATAACCTCAGATATGCAGACGATACCACTCTGATGGCAGAAAGTGAAGAGGACCTAAAGAGCCTCTTGCTCAGAGTGAAAGAGGAGAGTGCAAAAGTGGGCTTGAAGCTCAACATCAAAAAAACTAAGATCATGGCATCTGGCCCCATCACTCCTTGGCAAATAGAAGGGGAAGTCGTAGAAGTAGTGACAGACTTCACGTTCCTAGGATCCCAGATCACTGCAGATGGTGACTGCAGCCATGAAATTAAAAGACGCCTGCTCCTTGGGAGGAAAGCATTGCAAACCTAAGGTAAAGGCAAAGGTTCCCTTGCTGAAAGCCAGTCGAATCCGACTCTAGGTTGGGCTCATCTCCGTTCAAAGCCAAAGAGCCAGCGTCCAAGACGTTCGTGGTCATGTGGCCGGATGACTAAACACCAAGGTGCACGGAACGCTGTTACCTTCCCACCGAAGGGTACTATTTATCTACTTGCAATTTCTTGTTGAACTGCTAGGTTGGCAGGACCAAACAGATGATAAAAGCAGAGACATCACTTGCCAACAAAAGTCCACATGGTCAAAGCAATGGTATTCCTCGTAGTAATGTATGGCTGTGAGAGTTGGACTATAAGGAAGGCTGAGCGCCGAAGAATAGATTCTTTTGAACTATGGTGCTGGAGAAGACTCTTGAGAGTCCCTTGGACTGCAAGGAGATCAAATCAGTCAATCCTAAAAGAAATCAACCCTGACTGTTCCCTTGAAGGCCAGATCCTGAAGCTGAAGCTCAAATACTTTGGCCACCAAATGAGAAGGGAGCATTCACTGGAGAAGACCCTGATGCTGGGAAAGATTGAAGGTCAAAGAAGAAGGGGACGGCAAAGGATGAGATGGTTAGACAGTGTCATCGATGCGACGAACATGAAATTGAGCAGACTTCAGCGGACAGCGGAAGACAGGAGGGCCTGGCGTAATCTGGTCCATGGGGTCGCGAAGAGTCGGACTCGACTGTGCGACTGAACAACAACAACAACTATTATTATTATTATTATTATTATTATTATTATTATTATTATTATTATTATTATTATTATTATTCATTATTATTCCTCCTTGGGAGCAATAAGGGATGCTTTGCCTCGCAGCCTGCTATATACAGAAATGGATAACTAGCTTATCAGTCCTGTCTCCTCTGATTGGCAGAAGCTATTGGAGGCGTCAGGCAGGGACCTATCCCATCACCACTTTATAATAATTATAAGTCCCTTCAAGTTGCAACCAATTCATGACAACACCTTACCTGTTCCCTTTTAACTCAAAATGCCAGGAACTGAAGCTGGGATCTTCCGCACGCAAAGCAGGTGCTCTACTGCTGAGCCACGGCCCCTCCCCCAAACTTTCGTCATCACTTAAGCAACCGCCAGGGTTGTTTGCCTTCCATTTGCCTGCAGTCAACATTTGCTTTGCAAACAACCGCAAAGGATTATGTACGCAAGTGCGGTCAAGCCCCAGCCAACTTATGGAGACGCTGGCAAGGAGCTTTCAAGGCAAGCGAGAGGGAGAGATGGTTGGCCCATAGGCTTTCTTCTGCACAGTCGTCCTTGGTGGTCTCCCATCCCACTGATCTGGCTTAGCTTCCGAGATCTTACAAGCACTAAAGATTATCCAGTACCACCCTTGCCTGGATAGCCCAGGTAAGCCTGATCTTGTCAGATCTCGAAAGCTAAGCTGGGCCGACCCTGGAAAGTATCTGGAAGGGAGACCTCCAGAGAATACCAGGGCCGGGACGCCAGAGGCAGGCCACCAAGCCAGTTCTTTGAACATCCTCCACGCCCAGTAGGAATCGCCAGAGGTTGTCATGACTTCCAGGAATGGGTGCGCACACGCACAAAATGCAAAAATGCAACAACAAAACTGATTATGAGTCTTTCAAACAAGGTAAAGGTAAAAGGTAAAGGCTTCCCTTGCTTGAAAGCCAGTCGAGTCTAGGGGGTAGTGCTCATCTCCGTTTCCAAGCCAAAGAGCCAGCGCTGTCCAAAGACGTTTCCGTGGCCAAGTGGCCGGCACGACTAGACGCCGAGGCGCATGGAATGGTGTCACCTTCCCACCGAAGCAGTACCTATTTATCTACTTGCAATTTCTTGCTTTCAAACTGCTAGGTTGGCAGTGGCTGGGGCCAGAGATGGGAGCTCACTCCGTCCCACGGCACTTGGGTCTTGAACTGCTGAACTACCGACCTGCCAGTCTGCAGTTCACCACCTTAACCACTTGAGCCACAAGGACTAAACTATAACGCTGGCAGTTCTCAGCCTTAAACCTGGAAATTCACATAGTGGCTCTGACGTTCATAGTCCAACGCAGCTTGGGTTTCTAAACAGGCCTTCAAATGGACCATGAAGCTGTTAAGACCACTAGGGTCTACACTGACTGGAAACAGATCTTCAAGGTGTCTAAACCAACTGGAAGCAGATCTTCAAGGTGTCTAGCTAGCCCAAGTGTTGCGATCTCAGATCCTTCACCTGGAGACCTCAGGGGATGTGATTAGATGATTTGCCAGCAGCGCACGTGCTCTATTACTGAACTGTGGGCTCTTCCAGTCACTCAGCCTTTCTCATGACATACACGTGCCATATATAAGAAGCTGCCTTATACTGAATCAGACCCTTATTCCATCAAAGTCAGTATTGTCTACTCGGACTGGCAGCAGCTCTCCAGGGTCTCAGGCGGAGGCCTTTCCCATCACCTATGACCTGGACCTTTTAGCTGGAGTTGCGTGGGATCGAAACTGGGACCTTCTGCATGCCCAGCAGATGCTCTACCACTAAGCCATGGCACCTTTCCATTGGGAGTAGCGTTCCCTCTAAGCTGACTTAGTGTGAGCTAGCTCATGGTTTTTTAGCCTCCGGCTCACACATTTTTGTCTTCACCCAGGGAGGAGGGCTCCAGAGCAAACCGATGTATGCAGCAGCCAAATCGCTCGCTCACAACTTTAATGCCAGTAGCTCACAAAGTAGAATTTTTGCTCACAAGACTCCACAGCTTAGAGGGAGCATTGACTGGGAACAGGCAGGGCACAGATCAAGATGGGCCAGTCTGATGTAGTGGTTAAGTGTGCGGACTCTTAATCTGCAGAACTGGGCTCGATTCCACTCTCCTCCACTTGAAGCCAAGCTGGTTGACCTTGGATCAGTCCCAAAAAAGTCCCTAGCTCATTAAAAAAAAAAAAAGAGCTAGAGCTACAGGCTGCCAGACAATCCTAGGATCTCCTGGCTCTACTACACACAATGCCATATGATATGATATGTGTCCAGATCACGGGAGGTGGTAGTTTTGCTCTATTCTGCTATGGTCAGGCCTCACCTGGAGTCCTGTGTCCAGTTTTGGGCACCACACTTTAGGAAGGATGTGGACAAGCTCAAGCGTGTCCAGAAGAGGGCGACCAGGATGGTGAGAGGGTTGGAATCCAAGTATTATGAGGAAAGGCTGAAAGAGTTGGGTATGTTTAGCCTGGGAAAGAGAAGGCTTAGAGGGGACATGATTGCAGTCTTCAAGTATTTGAAGGGCTGTCATGTAGAAGATGGAGCAGATCTATTCTCTCCTGTTCCAGATTGCAAGACTAGATCTAATGGGTGGAAATTACAAGGGAGTCATTACCGGCTAAATATCAGGAGAAACTTCCTAACTGTAAGCGTGGCTGAGCAGTGGAACAGCCTGCCTTGGGAACACCTTCCCTATGAAGAAAGGTTAAAATGCTTGGGGCTCTTTAGCTTGGAGAAACGACGGCTGAGGGGTGACATGATCGAGGTTTATAAGATTATGAATGGGATTGAGCAGGTTGAGAAAGAAGTACTTTTCTCCCTTTCTCACAATACAAGAACTCGTGGGCACTCTATGAAATTGCTGAGCAGTCGGGTTAGAACAGATAAAAGGAAATACTTCTTCACCCAAAGAGTGATTAACATATGGAATTCACTGCCACAGGAGGTCGTGGCAGCTGCAAGCATGGACAGTTTCAAGAGGAAATTAGATAAACATATGGAGCAGAAGTCCACCAGTGGCTATTAGCCACAGGGTATAGAATGAGAACTCTCAGTCTGGGGCAGGTGATGCACTCTGTTCTTGGTGCTGGAGGGGGCAGCAGTGGGAGGGCTTCTGGTGCCCTGGCCCCACTGCTGGACCTCCTGATGGCACCTGGTATATTTTGGCCGCTGTGTGACAGAGTGTTGGACTAGATGGGCCATTGGCCTGATTCAACATTGGCTTCTCTTATGTTCTTCTTATGTTCTTATGGGAGGTGGTGGATGCTCCTTCACTGGACGTTTTCAAGCGGAGACTGAACAACCATCTTTCAGGTATGTTGTAGGTATGTAGGTATGGAGAGCTATCTATTGGCTATGCTCCAGCAGAGTGCAGGGGGTTGGACTAGATGACCTTCGAGATCCCTTCCAACTCTAACAGTCTATGATTCTATGATTCTATAATTTTTAATTCTAGCGCCTGACCTCCTTCAGTGTGAATAGAGTCACCAAGTCAAGGTCTTACAAAGCCAAGGGCTGCTTTTGGGGGGGGGGATATCACAAGCCCCTCGTTCCAAGCAATTGTTCCTTCTTCCATATTAATAGAAAGACTAACGTAGAAGTAGTTCACCATAAATGAAAAAAAAAAACAACAACACCCTATTTCCTTGAAAGGAAGACTAGGTCTCCCCCCCACACGTGCGCCACCAAGACAAACAGAGGGCCATCTTAATTCCTGTTTCCGAATTGTTTTGTTCTTCTTCTTTTAAAAGAAACTATAAGGAACTGAAGAAGTATGCTAAGCGATCTTAGTACTGACAGAATAGGGCAAATGGGTCATCCGCTGAAGGCTGGCGGAGCGGCTGGCCCATTCTCTTTCCCACACACAAAAAATGTGCTCCTATCTGTCTGAAAATAACAGGCGGCTCAAGGTGATGGCCTGAAAGACAAGGACGTGACATTGACAAATGGGGGGAAGGGGGGGTCCAGAACGCAACACTCCGAGGGGAGGGGCTGATTCCTGCCGTCCTTCTTCATTGGAGGATGAGGCCAAGGTTAAGTAACGGCCAAGTGGCTTTTTGTAACCCTTGTCATCAGCTACAGCAGGTCTCAAAGCCTCAACTATTTACTCGGGGGGATTAATCTAGTGTCTGTCATGGAACAAAAGGTGCTTTGATATGGCCCCCCCAGCCCTGGGATGTCACTTCTTCTTCACTACCAGAGCTCTATAAACGCCGGACCACAAACATTCACCAAGGGGTAGCTTGCCTCTGCCCTGACCCGTATAGCCGAGGATAGCCTGATCTTGTCAGATTTCGGAAACTAAGCAGGGTTGACTATGGTTGGTACTCGGATGGGAGACCACAAAGGGTCATGACACAGAGGCAAGGTACAGCAAACTGCCTCTGTTTGTCTCTTGCCTTGAAAACCCTACGGGGTCGCTGTTAAGTTGGCAGTGAACTGATGGAACTGTCCACCATCGCCAGCTTTTCTCAAACATGGCGCTGGAAGAAGAAGAAGAAAACGCCGAACTGCGGACTGGAAGGTCAGTAGTTCAGCAGTTCGAGACCCGAGTGCCACGTGACCAAGTGGGCTCCCATCTCTGGTCCCCGCTCCTGCCAACCTAGCAGTTCAAAAGCAAGAAATGGCAAGTAGATAAATAGGTACTTCTTTGGTGGGAAGGTAACAGCGTTCCGTGCGCCTCGGCATCTAGTCATGCCGGCCACATGACCACGGAAACGTCTTCGGACAGCGCTGGCTCTTTGGCTTGGAAACAGAGATGAGCACCGCACTCTAGAGTCAGATTCGACTGGCTTTCGAGCAAGGGAAACCTTTACCTTTTTCTCTACTCTTACAAGTACAAGGACTCTTACTCAACGCTTACAATCGCCTTCCCTTCCTCTCCCCACAACAGGCACCTTGTGAAATAGGTGGAGCTGAGAGAGTTCTGAGAGAACTGTCACTGGCCTGAGGTAACTAGCAGGCTTCATGTGGAGGAGGAGTGGGGATTCAAACCCTGTTCTCCAGCTCAGAGTCTGCCACTCATAACCACCACACCATGCTGCCTCTTGCTGGGAGGGCGGAAGCTATCAAATTTGTCCATCACTTCCCTGACCTGGATAGCCCAGGTAAGCCCAATCTTGTTGGATCTCGAAAGCTAAGCAGGGTCGACTGTGGTTAATATTTGGAAGGGAGACCTCCTTGGAATACCAAGTTGGGAGGACAGAGGCAGGCTTGGAATACCTGACAGAGAGCCAGTTTGGTGTAGTGGTTAAGTGTGCGGACTCTAATCTGGGAGAACCGGGTTTGATTCCCCACTCCTCCACTTGCACCTGCTGATGTGACCTTGGGTCAGTCACAAGCTCTGGCACAGCTGTTCTTGAAAAAGAGCAGTTTCTGTCAGAAGTTCTCTCAGCCCCACCTACCTCACAGGGTGTCTGTTGTGGGGAGGGGAAGGGAAAGGAGTTTGTAAGCCGCTCTGAGACTCCAAGTGAAGGGCGGGATATAAATCCAATCTCTTCTCTCCTCCGCCTCTTCTTCTTATTCAGCCACTGCTCTGAATATCCTCCAGGCCCCCAAAAGGAGTCAATCACCAGAGGTCAACGTGACTTCCAGGAGCAGACACACACATACACAACCACAATCCCCCCCCCAAATAATACAAATCAAAAATTACTCATCATTTCAAAAGTGGGGAGAGCTAAAGAGAACAAGCCTACCGCCTACTGGCTCCCTCAGCCCCAGACAAAGACACTTCCATAACCACGTTATGCAGAGTCAAACTGGGGTTTAACACACGTACATTTGAAGCTGCTGTCAGGTAGCCCTGCCATTGTGGGATGGAGGGAGGCATCCTTTCAGCTGTTGGAATGCAGGAGTCAAGGGGGCCTCTGGTCTCACACTAATTTACTATTGTATGTTCTGCTTCTTATCAAATTTGCCTGACCTTGGGTCTCAAGCTGCTGCCACAAAGGCGCTGAGAATGTATCTGGTCTGGGTTGTTTTCTTAAGCTTGTTCGCGCAGTGTAACCATTGGTTAGGTGCTAGAGGGGGGTTAGTTTGAATGGGGTATAACTTAGGATGCTTTCTGTTTCCTGGTATCACTGACAAAGAGCTTGTACCTGTATCTCCAGCTTTGTCTTAATAAACACTATCTTCTGAAGAAGCCTGGTGTTTGAGTGACTATCTGGGGAACCTGACAGTTGCCTTCTACTGAATCAGACCACAGGTCCCTCAAGGCCAGTATTTGCTTCTCTGACTGGCAGCAGCTCTCCGGGGTCTCAGGAAGAGGTCTTTCACATCACCAGCTGCCTGATCGTTTCAACTGGAGATGCCAGGAATTGAACTTGGAACCTTCCGTACACCAACAGAGAGCGGTTCCACTAAGCCGCAGCCCCACCCCACATATCAGGTGTGCCTCAACAAGAAATTGCAGCCGATAGGACGAGATGAAGAGAACAGAGAGTAGTAATAAAGAAAGGTTAGTCAAACTTGGCTTACGTCTGATTGTATTACTTTATTGGATTTCTGGAGTTGTGCTAAGATGCATAGGTGTGTCAGTTCAGGTGAAAATTCATGGTACTTTTTGGGGTGGTAAATGAAAGTGCTGCAGGAGTCCCTGTGATCATCGTAACTGTTGGCACAATGATAATCCTTGTGTCTACTTTTGGGGGCAGTTGCCCACAAAAGCACAATCCGAAGATGATCAAACTGTTCACAGGTATGCGGCTGGCAGGCTTGCTTGTTGAAAACATAGTGGTTGTTTCTGCTTGCTCCTACAGAAAGAAGTTCCATCAGACTTTATTGAGGAGATTCTCCGAGACCTTGGACAAGTATAATATTGACCTGCCAATCACTAAAGCAGAAAAGAAAGAGGAGGAGGAGGAGGAGGAGGAGATTGGATTTATACCTCACCCTTCACTCAGAGTGGTTTACAGTCTACTTCCCTTCCTCTCCCCACAACAGACACCCTGTGAGCTAGGTGGGGGCTGAGAGAGCTCTTCTGAGGACTGCTCTTGAAAGATAAGCTCAGAGAGAACTGTGGCTTGCCCAAGGTCACCCAGCAGCTGCATGTGGAAAACTGGGCAATCAAACCCAGTTCTCCAGATTACAGTCTACGCTCCTAACCACTACACCAAACTGGATGAACTACAGAGACAGTTTCAATGTTGTGGTGCTGAGAATTATACAGGCAGGCTGAACACTACATTTGGATCTCTCTCTCCATCTGTCCCAACAAGCTGCTGTAAATTACACATGAAAAGCTGTGACATGGATTTAAGTAAAGAGGGTGCCAACATTAACCAGCAGGGATATGTTCTTAAATTGAAAGGTTGGGTTGAAGAACCTATTATTATATTTGGAGGGACTGGGCTTTTCACTGGACTTACACAGCTCACTGGGATCCTACTTTGCTATATGCCGCTGAGAATGCTGAAAGAAAACTATGAATGTATTCAATAAATTTCAGAAGCTGATAGGAATTTTATAGCTGGAATTTATACTGTTCGTTATTTGTCTGGCTTACAGTGTAGTGACTAATAAAACATTTCCATCCCCTCAAACAAAAGAAGAAGAAACTGTAGTCGATCGTAGCTCCCTGAAAAGCACAGCTTTTCCACGTTTCCAAACACACATTTGTTGCTTTAACGCTGTTTTAGCTGGGACCCAGTGCTCACTGCATGATGTTTTCCATTCCATGTACCGCAATGTTCTCATCCACTGAGTGGCCTTAATCTTCAACTAATCCAAAATGGTTAACATGGCAGTAGTAAGGTAGATCATGTTATGGGAAAACAGGGTGCCAGTCGGAGGGCTTCTGAACTACATTCAGGGAAAGATCATAAGAACATAAGAGAAGCCATGTTGGATCAGGCCAACGGCCCTCTGTGTCACACAATGGCCAAAACCCAGGTACCATCAGGAGGGTCCAGAACTCCAAAAGCCCTCCAATTGTTGCCCCCCAAGCACCAAGAATACAGAGCATCACTGCCCCAAAATGCCACTGATCTTTAAAGCTTTGGATATAGGGCCCCATAAGAAAAGAAAATTCCCAGCACGAAGTTCCCTAGCACACTCCTGTTTTGTTTGAACTGAGATTGGCATCTGCAAGAAACAGGACCTTTTCGGTCACGGCACCTCACCTGTGCAATTTTTTTCTCATTGTGAGGACCCGTTTTGCTTTCAAAAGGAGTGAAGAGCCTTTGTAACTCTGGGGGAACGGACAGTCATCTCTTGCATTTTTTATACCACCTCCTGCGCTAATTTAATTACACTGCATCGATACATTTCCCATTTTAATATTTTACCATTTACCATAGCTTACAGTTTGGCATTTTTATTCTTTTGCTGCTGCAGCTCGCCGCTTCCAACCCACGTTGAAAGGTGGCCTAGAAATATTAAGATCAATAAAATGGATTACCAAGTCAAACAGCTCAGCTCACCCGGTTGCCGCCAGAATAAGCCTGACAGCAATCGATTTTCATCTATCCACAGCTATACAATGGCATTTCTACCAACACTACAGCTGGTCCCATAATTTTAGGCATGGGTGTATTCTCCCCCCCCCATATTGTACTACTCCAGAGCAAAATAGTTTTACAAAGCCTGGATTCTTCTTCCACGTGATTCATTAAAAAAAAGGAGTTCTTTATGTCCAAAGGGCAGATGAATGGACTCTTTGTGTCGGCCCATTTTAATAAGGCTCGAAATGACCTTTGGTTTGTCTTGCCCTAGTTTTGTTCCGCAGTGTAAGTGACCCAAAATAAAGGCATTGTGCCTTGAGATTATTAAAGCTCTTCATTGACTCCCAGGCAGGCTGAATGCCAAAACTGTGTTGTCCCGATTCTAGACTAGGACCCGCAGCTTAGAGTTTTAAAAACACAATTGGCGGGACTGTACAACCTACAAAAAATACAATTTCAGGCCAATTTTTGAGTTTCAGGAATCCCTCATTTCATTCCTCTTTTTTGGCCTCGTGGCTATTTTTTCTGGATTGTATGTCAGATAATAAAGGTCTGGTTTGTGTCATTCCGCCTTAGTGCAGTTTTTTAAGTTATATTATGATGTGGTCTTGTTTCTAATTCTGCCACGACTTTGAGGGTATTTCTTAGGCTATTTATGTTTAAATTTCATTGTAATCCTCTCCTCTGTATACTCCGACTTTTTCCATTGTGTTTTCTGTTGAATTGGTTTATTGTTTGGCTGTTATATTTTATATATGATTTGTTAAAAATAAAAAAAAATACAATTAATGAAAGTTTGGTGATTTTGGGTATTTTACTTCCTTTCTTTTCATCCTTCACTCATACCCTGCCTTTCTCCCAAAAGGGACCCGTGGTAGCTTACATCATTCCCCTTTCCTCCACTGTACCCACACAACGACCCTGTGAGGTAGGCCAGGCTGAGAGTGCGTGACTGGCCCAAGGTCACCCAGTGAATTCCCATGGCAGAGTAGACATTCGAACCCAGGTCTCCCAGATTCCTATCCCAACATGCTAACCACCACACTGCACTCGCTGTCACAAAACTTCTCCAGCAGGAAACTCCAGGTATTATGCGTCACCAGCCGCCTGCAACTACAACTGGACCAGGGCCCAGAGAGGAGGGGCTGTGGAAAAGCCTCCGCTTGGCAGGCAGAAGGTCCCGGATTCACCTCCAGTTAAAAGGACCAGGTAGGAGGTGATATGAAAGACCTTGCCCTGGGACCCTGGAGAGCACCTGCCAGTCTTGAGTAGACAAGGCTGACCTTGATGAACCAGTGGTCTGAGCTGAGTATAAGGGAGCTTCCTGTGTTCATGCGGCGTTGCAGTCCTAAACAGACTTGTAGCGGAAGCAAGTTCCACTGAACACACTCGGACTTACTTCTAAGTATACCTGCTAAGTTCAGGGTAGAAGTCTCTCGCGGTCTTGATTCAGTTCAAGATGCATCTTCAAGACGCATCAGTAGCACCTTAAAGACTAAGAAAATTTGTGGCAGAGGAGGCGCTTTTTGTGAGTCACGGTCTGGTGTAGTGATTAAGTGTGCGGACTCTAATCTGGGAGAACTGGGTTTGATTCCCCACTCCTCCACTTGCACCTGCTGATGTGATCTTGGGTCACAAGCTCTGGCACAGCTGTCCTTGAAAAAGAGCAGTTTCTGTCAGAGCTCTCTCAGCCCCGCCTACCTCATAGGGTGTCTGTTGTGGGGAGGGGAAGGGAAAGGAGATTGTAAGCCGCTTTGAGACTCCCTTGAGTAGTGAAGGGCAGGGTATAAATCCAATCTCTTCTTCTTCTCTTCTCACTTCCAGGATGGGTAGCTGTGTTAGTCTGTCTGCAGCACTAGAAAAAAGCAGGAGTCCAGGAGCACCTGAAAGACTAACAAAATCTGTGGCAGGGGAGGCGCTTTCGTGAGTCGCTGCTGAAGAAGGGAGCCGTGACTCACAAAAGGTCCTACCCTGCCACAAATTTTGTTAGTCTTTAAGGTGCTACTGGACTCTTGCTCTTTCCTACTGTAAACTCAAACGCTATTGTTCTAAATTACTTGGAGAAGACTGGGATGAGGGAATGCAATTTGTGTGTGGGGGGGGGAGAGGGAGAGGGAGAGAGAGAGAGGTGCCATCAAGTCATGGCTGACTTATGGTGACCTGACAGGGGTTTCAAGGCAAGAAATGTTCAGCAACAGTTTACCATTGCCTGCCTCTGCGTAGCCCTGGTGGTCTGATGTCCCATCCACGTACTAACCAGGGCCAACCCTGCCTGTCCAAGCCAGGGTATGCAATTAATACATGCAAATAAAATAAAAGGGGGGGGGGACGACACGAATCTGACAGAGAGAAGAAGAAAGGCACAGAAAACAGATGTTATGTCTCAAAAGGCGGAATCAGAGCTGATCGCCTTTAGCTATAGAAACATCTGTTCTTTGAAAATTTGGCTGACCATCAATGGGACATACCGCAAAGTAAATGCAGGCCGAGGTCCAGGGGGGTCTCGGGGCTAGGCAGGGGCCCCCAAACGTTTTGATGCTGTGGGCACCTTTAAAATTCTGATACAGCATGGAACAGGCAGCCACAAACTCTTCGCTGCAGCTTACCTACAGGTACACATTGAAGATTCTTGTGCTATGGTGGCAGCCACTGCCAAAGAAATGTTTTTTTTTTTTTTTAAAAAAATCAGCACAGCCAATCAAATCTCCAATGGCCAATCAGAAGCCTTGCTGGGCAAAACCCCCACCTGGCCCTACCCCCTTTCTAAAAACAATTGGCAGGCACCCGGAAAGCTGTCAGCGGGCACCATGGTGCCCTGGGGCACCATGTTGGAGACCCCTGGGAAAGAGCATAAAGACCAGGGAGACTAGAGTTCAAGTTCACCCTCATCCATAAAGCTCGACATATTCGCATTCTCTACCGCTGAACTACGGTCCTGCCTCAAAAGAATAACAGAAAGGAGAAAACACCGTCCAGTATCTCCCCAGCTAATCCGCCGCACAGAGTTTTGCAAATGTGACTTCCAGGAGCTGACAGAATGGAAATAATATTTTGTGATCTTATTATTTCTGGGGTTGTGACGCCGTGACAGCCCAGAAGGACAACAGTATGGTACAGCCTCATTTTGGGTTTTCATGATCCAGACTTTTCATATATAGACAGCCGCCTACCTGACAAAACAGTGTCTAGCAATGCAACCCTAGGCCAAGATCCTAGATCCTTACCAGTCCGGCTTTCACCCGGGTCATGGGACGGAGACGGTACTGGTCGCCCTGACTGACGATCTCCGTAGGCATCTGGACCGGGGCGGTGTGGCAGCTCTGGTGTTGTTGGATCTGTCGGCAGCGTTCGACACGGTCGACCACCAGTTGCTGGCCCACCGCCTTGCCGACGTGGGGATTCAGGGGCTTGCCCTTCAATGGTTTGCCTCTTTTCTCCAAGGTCGGGGACAGAGGGTGGTGATAGGGGGACAGCGGTCCCGGAGACACCCCCTTGAGTGTGGGGTGCCTCAGGGGGCAGTGCTGTCCCCGATGTTGTTCAACATCTACATGCGCCCCCTTGCCCAGATTGCCCGGAGTTGTGGGCTTGGGTGTCATCAATATGCAGATGACACTTAGCTCTATCTGATGTTGGGGGGCCAGTCGGGCTCCACTCCAGATGATCTGCATCGGGCGTTACAGGCCGTGGCTGGGTGGCTCAGACTAAGCCGGCTGAAACTAAACCCGGCAAAGACAGAGGTCCTGGGCCTGAGTCGGATCGGTTCGGGGCTGGGGCTCCCTCTCCTGGCCTTTGACGGGGTACCTTTGGTGCCGGCGTCGGAGGTTAGGAGTTTGGGAGTGCTCCTGGACTCCTCTCTAACGATGGAGGCCCAGGTAGCAGCCACTGCCAGGTCGGCCTTCTTCCATCTGAGGCAGGCACGGCAGTTGGCCCCCTTCCTTGGCCGCGATGACCTGGCCACGGTGATCCATGCGACGGTCACCTCAAGGTTAGACTACTGTAACGCTCTCTACTTAGGGCTGCCTTTGTCGCAAATCCAGAAGCTGCAGCTAGTGCAGAATGCTGCAGCCAGGCTGCTGATGGGTCTCTCTAGGAGGGACCATATTCAGCCTGTGTTGAAAGCGCTGCACTGGCTGCCAATAGCATACCGGATTCGCTTCAAAATGCTGGTGATCACCTTTAAAGCCCTGTATGGCCAGGGTCCGGCTTACCTGAGGGACCGCCTTTCCCTACATGTTCCCCCAAGGGCACTTCGGTCTGGGGGCCGTCATCTCCTGGAAATTCCTGGCCCCAGAGATGTGAGGCTGGCTGCCACAAGAGCCAGGGCTTTTTCGGTGGCGGCTCCTACCTGGAGATCCGGGCCCTGTGGGACCTTATCCAGTTCCGCAGGGCCTGCAAGACGGAGCTCTTCCGCCAGGCTTTTGAGTAGGAGCCGCCACTGCCGCTATTCCACCTTCGATATTCCACCTCGAAAACCATGCCATTGTCTTCCCATCATCTTGGTTTTAAATGTTGTGCTTATGTTGTATTGTTTGTTTTTATAATTTTACATGGTTGATATTGTTTTATATTGTTTATATTGTTTAAATTGTTTATATTGTTAGCCGCCCTGAGCCTTCGGGGAGGGCGGGATACAAATCGAAACAAATAATAAATAATAATAATAAGATACTCCAGTCTAAACCCATCAATTTCAAGTTACTTAGAATGGAGTGACTCCACATGGGATCGCACTGCAACTTGCCTCTTTCTAACACACTCCTGCGTGTTTGAGTCCTCGTGCTAATGTGGAAGGCAACTCTACAGGGGAAATGTGTGCAAACGGATTGGTGCCTGCCGCAGCCGGCAGTCCTATTTAAAACCCCGTTGAATCAGCAGCCGATCACGCAAGTTAAATAGGTTAAGAAGGGGAATTACGCTCCGGGGAACGGTGCGCAAATTGGATCAGCAGGCGTGGAAGGAAAATCCTGCACAGGCTTGTTTAATGAGAGCTTGCACCTGCCCTCCCTCTACCCCCTGCTGCCCACCCACCCACCCACCCACCCACCCGTGCACTACCAGTCTTAGCAGCCCTGGGAACAGGATAAAGGAAGGTGAGTGACGGAGGGGAGAGAGAGAGAGGCCGAGACTTGCTGCTCCTCTAGCCGCTTACGGCCATGAACTTTACAGCTGCGGGGCTACCGGAGGTTAAGTGCCACAAGTCTGGCTGAGCTCCAGTTCACATAACTGGCAAATTCACTCCACATGACGGCTCTCAGAGCCACATCCACCAGCAGCCACCTGGACGAACCAGGGCTCGGGTAGAGATTGCAATGTGGGAATCTCAGTGATTTCTGCTGCTTCAGTCTCAAGTACAGACATTTAGGCTGCGGTCAGACGTGCCTTTAGATCTGACTCAGCTGCAAATGCCTGACGGATCTAAAGGGCACGATCAGACAGCAATAACTGGGAAAGGTCCCGCAGTCGTCAGCACCCCATGCTGCCTTGCCATGGAAACAGAGTTAAAAGACACCGGACATTGGGGACTAACATGCAGTGACGGACTGAGCCCGCAGCCCAAAGGAATGTGTGATCACGTGACTGCGAGTCAAATTCCACCGGAGGTAATAGGGGCGCTTCCCCTCCCTGCCAAATGGCATATCTGACCACAGCCTTAGGCTGCAGTTCCAAAACCACCTTAAGAACATAAGAACGTAAGAGAAGCCAATGTTGAATCAGGCCAATGGCCCATCTAGTCCAACACGCTGTCACACAGTGGCCAAAAATATCAGGTGTCATCCAATGTTCCCTCTAAGCTGTGGAGTCTTGTGAGCAAAAATTCTACTTTGTGAGCCACTGGCATTAAAATTGTGAGCAAGCGATTTGGCTACTGCATAAATTAGTTTGCTCTGGAGCCCTCCTTCCTGAGCTAAGACAAAAATCTGTGAGCCGGAGGCTAAAAAACTGTGAGCTAGCTCACACTAACTCAGCTTAGAGGGAACACTGGTGCCATCAGGAGATCCAGCAGGGGGCCAGGACATCAGAAGCCCTCCCACTGCTGCCCCCCCCCAGCACCAAGAACAGAGTGCATCACCTGCCCCAGACTGAGAGTTTCTATCTATACCTTATGGCTAATAACTGATGGACTTCTGCTCCATGTTTATCTAATTCCCTCTTGAAACTGTCCATGCTTGTAGCTGCCACCACCTCCTGTGTTCTTGTATTGTGAGAAAGGGAGAAAAGTACTTCTTGAGAATAAGCCCCATTGAATAAAACTGGGTTTACTCCCGAGTAGACCTGCTTCACATCTCTCCCCATGCTCAACCATCTTAAGGCAGAGACAGACTATGAAAAGATTATGCATTCCCTTCCATTTATTAAAGGCAAACTGCAGGTTCATGCAGCCTCAATTTGCCTCATGGTTGGGTGTGCATGGGGGGAAAATGGGAGACTTAATCCTTCGATCTCATTTCAGTTACAGTTGGGACTGCCGCTGCTACTTCTTCTCCGCCTCTGCCTCCTCCTTTTTGAAAAAGAGGTGCCGGAACTCTCAAGAGGGAAATGAACTTTTCAATCTGTATACAGAACGCCCATGAACTTTTAAACATTTTTAAAAGAATTTTGTCGAAGAGGTGCCAGAACTCCATTCCAGCACGTTCCCCCAGAAAAAAAACCCTGGTTGCAGTACTGAAACTAGGCTCCACACTTTATCTTAATGGGGGGAAATATCCCATTTCCCCCCTTTAAAATGGTAATAGCCAAGTGTGTCTGTTAGGTTCAAGTAGAAGAGCCAAGCACAGGTTCAAAGGCTAACCCCCCCTCTTTCCCTGCACACCCTCCAGGCATGAGCCAACATTTTGCATTTTATGGTTCTTCATAATGTTGTTTGCGCCCTTAATCTTTGTGTGTGATGAAGCCGCAGAAAGCCGATTCCTTTCCCCTCCCCCACCCAATTCTGACAACGTGCGATGGGCACACGGTCCCTGCAATTCCTTCTTACTTCAGGTGGAAGAATTGTGTGAATCTGCTTCTTGCAGGTATGAGCTTCTGTGTGCCCACAAAGGGTTCTGTACATCTTTCTGGGGGCCCATTCCAGCAGACGGGAGCAGGGACAGGAAAAACCTTCGAGGTTTACTGCGTGCTAAGAGTGCAGTTGGCAATATTGCACAGCCAAACCATCCATCATGTATCCGAGCAGATGATCACAGATCCCCTGGCATAAAGTGTGTGCAGCCCTCTGTCCTGGATTACATTTCTCATCTTCAGAGGTGGAGCGCTGCCCCTTAGCACTAAATTTTCACAGAAACAGAGCTTACTTGTTTAAAGACTACTGTGCAAGATTCCGAGTCCAGTTGCACCTTGGGAGACCAGCCAGAGTTCCAGGGTACACAAGCTTTCAAGAGTCATCGTTCCCTTCGTATCTGATGAAGGGAGAATTGACTCTCGAAAGCTTATACCCTGACAATCTCGCCGATCTCTAAGGCGCAGCTGGACTCGAATCTGGACTCGAATCGTAGACCTAAATAGCACCTTATGATTTTATGTTTTAACTTTTAGTGATATGTATATTGTTTTATTGGTTTTATTGGCAATTGTTGTAAGCCGCCTTGAGCCGTTCGCGGGGAGGGCGGGGTATAAATTGAATTAAATAAATAAATAAATAAATAAATAATACTACTGAAGACCCACACAGCTACCCACCCAATGCTCCCTCGAAGCTGTGGAGTCTTGTGAGCAAAAATCCTACTTTGTGAGTTACTGGCATTAAAGCTGTGAGCGAGTGACTTGGCTGCTGCATCAATTAGTTTGCTCTGGAGCCCTCCTTCCTGAGCTGAGACAAAAATGTGTGAGCTGGAGGCTAAAAATCTGTGGCCTAGCTCACACTAACTCAGCTTAGAGGGAACACAAGCTACCCATTACCCACCTAAAACGATTCACCATCATGAAAAGGCGGTCTGGATCACTTACCTATAAGGAGTCTTGGGGTTATGTAGATGTGACTCCAATATCATCTACCCAGTTAATGGGGGATTTGAATTATTGCTTGCCATCTTTTAACTGTTTAACTGTTACCTGGATTTAGTCATTTCTAGATTAATTGTGTTAACTGGCTTCTATTGTTATATGCTTTGATGTTAGCCCCCCTGAGCCCAGTTGGGAAGGACAGGATATAAATTTTTAAAAGAAATAAAACAAATAAATAAACCTGCCTTCTCAGATTAAAACGGTTCTGAGAAAACGGTTCTGATCCAGGATTTTCCTTGACACCTAGTTTTCTATGTGCAAGGAGTTCTCCCTCTTTTGGGGCAACATCCTCCAATTCTTGAGTGCTGCTTCTATTGCACTGAATTATCACAGAGGTAGAACTGATCTGATTTAAAGCATCTCCATATCAAAAACTCCTTCCCAGATTTTTAAAAAACAACGGAGAAAAGAGGTTCTGTCCCATCCTCCTCTTTGACACCTAGATCTCTTCTGTGATGATTTTTTTTTCTCTTTGGGGTACCAAGAAGCATTCAGTCTTGTCTGCAGCACCTGGAGTGGTGCCACCCAGATCTGGATTGAACGCCCCATCACCCAGGCAGAGGAATGAGTCTTGCTTAAGCCCGTTGCATAGCAGCTGGAAGTATTTAGAAACAAAGCCATGAATCACAGTGGAATTTGTTACCTGTCTGTTTCCCCATTGCTGGCACCTATCCGTTTGTTTCTACCGAAGGAGGAGGGTGGGGCAGCCATGCGGGCAAAGCAGCTGCTCCTGGGACAAGTTACCTTTCTAAGAAAATTAAGAAATCTCAGAGACAGAGCTACACCAAGGCAAACAGCCCTGGAGACAGAACCGATCCCTATAAGCCTAAAAGTGCAGTTTGGTCTTATGAATGAATAAAGCTAGAAATAAAATATTAAAACAGGGGATTAAAAAAACAAACAGGGATTCCACTCAGCTAAAGAATACAAAAAATAAGAGTCCCACTGGTCCATCTAGTCCAGCATCCTGTCATACATAGCGGCCACCCAGTTCCTCTGGACAGCCAACAACAGGGCATAGAGGCCAAAGCCTTCCCCTGATGCTGCCTCCTGGCACTGGGATTCAGAGGCTTAGTGGCAAAACTCATAGAGAAGAAGCCAGATGGAAAATTACCAAGCTCCCTCCCTACTCAGAGGCATAAGAACATCAGAAGAGCCCTGCTGGATCAGACCAGTGGTCCATCTAGTCCAGCACCCTTTCTCACACAGTGGCCAGCCAGTTCCTCTGGAGGGCCAACAACAGAGCAGAGAGGCCAAGGCCTTCATTAGAACATCAGAAGAGCCCTGCTGGATCAGACCAGTGGTCCATCTAGTCCAGCATCCTGTCTCACACAGTGGCTACCCAGTTCCTCTGGACAGCCAACAACAGGGCATAGAGGCCGAGACCTTCATAAGAACATAAGGAGAGCTCTGCTGGATCAAACCAGTGGTTCCTCTAGTCCAGCATCCTGCCTCACACAGTGGCCACCCAGTTCCTCTGGACGACCAACAACAGGGCATAGAGGCCGAGGCCTTCCCTGATAAGAACATCAGAAGAGCCCTGCTGGATCAGACCAATAGTCCATCTAGTCCAGCGTCCTGTCTCACACAGTGGCCACCCAGTTCCTCTGGATGACCAACAACAGGACAAAGAGGCCGAGGCCTTCCCCTGATGTTGCCTCCTGACTCTGAGATTCAGAGGTTTGCTGCCTCTCTTTATAGGGTCTCCATTTATTCACCATGATTAGTAGCCACTGATGGACTCATCCTCCACGAATCTGTCTAACCCCCTTTTAAAGTTATCTACGCTTGTTCACTATACCCACTAGCAATGAATTCCAGAATTTAATTATTTGCCAAGTAAAGAAATACTATGTTTTGTCAATCCTGAATGTATTGCCATCAACTTTGTTGGGTGCCCCCAAACTCTAGTAGTATTGTACACAAAGAAAATGTTTTCTTTATCCACATTCTCTGGCCCTTACATAACTACATATACCTATATCATGTTTCCCCTTGATGACGCCCTCCCTTACGGACCTTTATCACGTCCCCTTTAAAACAAACAGAGCATCAAACTCCACCAGCACCAAGTTTACATTAATCCATAATTTATACACACTCACACAGACACATGTGGTAGAAAATTGATGGTTTAGGGATTCCAGCCTCCAGGTGGGACCCAGAATTACACCTCATCTCCAGACTACAGAGATCCGTTCCCCTGGAGAAAATGGCTGCTTTGGATGGTGGACTCTATGGCATTGTATCCCACTGTGGGCTCTGTCCTTCCCAGGCTCCACCCTCAAATCTCCAGGTATTTCCCAACCTAGAGCTGGCAACTCTGTGCCCCCCACACCCTATCAGTGGCCAGGGGCCCCCCAGCAACCCTACTTAACAGATTTTTCTCAGGATGTTTCCAAAAAGACTCCCAAAGTGAGAGAAAAAGCACGGGAATATATACTGTATAATTAAAATATCTGATGTATATGCAATAGTTCAGAGTGTCATACACATTCTCTCATTAAACCTTACAATCACCTTGTAAGGTAGGCCTATGTTATGATCACCTATTGCTGAAGGACTGCATCATGCCTGAGACCGCCTTCCCTACTGAGTTTACAGCTGAGGTCAAATTTGAACCAAGGACCTTCCTGACCCACAGCTCACGCTCTTAACGCTGCACTACTACACACATAGAATGCAAGGCTCTGAAAGCCCAGTGCTGAAAAAGACTCTAGAGAACTGCTGCCAAGCAGAAGGTACGTTATTGGGCTAGTAGGGTACCCAGCTGTCCAAGACTGAACCCCACGGGTCCCCGGCTATTGTACACAAGGAACCAAACCTTTAATTTTTAAAAAAATATATAAAGTTTTTATTTAGTTTCTGTCAAAACATAAGATTTTCAAAATATAAGATTCAATCTACAAGAAACACACCACTCTAAAACCGTACGGCAGAAAAAAATAAGAAAGTTAGCTTAAACTGTCTAACACATTTCCAAAACCAGCATTAGATGGCACAAACCTTAAGCCCTAAAATAGGGGCAGGATATATTTTTTTTGGCCATCAAGTCACAGGTGACCTCATAGCGCTTTCAAGGCAAGAGACGTTCAGAGGTGATTTGCCCTTGCCTGCCTCTGCATAGTAACCCTGGGCTTCCTTGGTGGTCTCCCATCCAAATACTGAACAGAGCCGACCCTGCTTAGCTTCCCAGATCTGATGAGATCAGGCTAGCTGACAGGAATTACTGTTGTCTAAATGGCGGCAATTGCTTCAGCCCTACAAAACAGGAAGGACGGACGTCTTTAATGAGGTACTTTCTGTCACAAAGGGCAGTCGCTTTCCAGTTCTGAGAAAAGAATGGGGAATGCACACTTTTCCAAGGCTCTGTTTTGCATTCGATCGTATCTACCTATAATCCCTAGTTTGGGGACGGTTTTGAGTGTGTAAAACTTTCCAGGGCATTTCTTCCTGCCAAAACAAGTGGTTCACCCTGCTGGCAAAACAGCCTCCTAGGCATTTTCACTCACAACAGGTAAATGGTGCAGGAATGGGCCAGAAAATGCTTGTTTGGTGTAGTGGTTAAGTGTGTGGACTCTTATCTGGGAGAACCGGGTTTGATTCCCCACTCCTCCACTTGCACCTGCTGAATGACCTTGGGCAAGCCATAGTTCTGTCAGAGCTGTTCTTGAAAAAGAGCAGTTTCTGTCAGAGCTCTCTCAGCCCCACCTACCTCACTGGGTGTCTGCTGTGGGGAGGGGAAGGGAAAGGAGTTTGTAAGCCGTTCTGAGACTCCTTTGGGCAGTGAAGGGTGAGGTATAAATCCAATCACTTCTTCTTCTTCTTCTTCTTGTTGAAATTTGTAGCGCCGGCAGCCAGCGACTTATGATGCTGCCCAAACAGGAACGTTCCCTTGACAATAGCTTATTATGCCAACAACAAAAACATGAGGAAACTCTGACCTTCAAGAAGGCTGAAGGAATATAAGTTCATTGTTGGTGGTTTTGCCCAATAGTTCTTAAGTTTTGGAAAGATATTGTGCAACAAATAACCTATATTACTGGACATACAATTCCTTTTACGATACACTCAACACTGTTAGACATTCGGCCTGACTTAGACATTCCCGACATGCAAAACATTTTAATTGTAACACTATTCTTGGTAGCTAAAAAAGTAATTGCCTCTCACTGGAAGGCCTCCCAGCTACCTGAGGTAAAGGAGTGGTATATGTGTCTGTGGGACTATATAATTTTTGACAAAAAGAAGATGTTAAGAGGTCAAATGAGTATCCTATGTCTGAGACAAACTTTCTGAATAAGTGGTAACTGGTATTGGGAAAACTTTTAAAGAATGTAGTTTCCCTGTATTCCTTAAGCAATCATTGTTATTTCAGATTTATTTTGTTAGTGTAACGATTAACATTTGTATAAAGTAGTACTGAAGTCTGCCTTGTAGTATAGTTATTTCGACTCTGTTGTTGTTGATGTTTTGTTGATGTTCTGTTACCGGTTGACGTTTTGTCACTGATTGATATTATTTTTGAGTATTTTTCTCAATAAAATTTTATTTAAAAAAAGGCTGAGGCAGTGTTTTAGAAGTATGGGCTTCAAAGGCCTCTTTGATCGCAGCTAGTGAGCGACACAGAATATATTTCTTTACTTCATTCGTGCTTTGCCTTTCTCCCCAATGGAGGCCCAAAGAGCCAGTTTGGTGTAGTGGTTAAGAGCACGGACTCTAATCTGGGAGAACCGGGTTTGATTCCCCACTCCTCCACATGCAGCTGCTGGTGTGACCCTGGGTCAGTCACAAGTTCTTTCAGAGCTGTTCTCTCAAGGGCAGTTCTCGAGAGAGCTCTCTCAACCCCACCTAACTCACAGGGTGTCTGTTGTGGGGAGGGGAAGGAGATTGTAAGCCACTCTGAGACTCCTTCAGGTAGTTGAAGGGTGGGGTATAAATCCAATCTCTTCTTCTTGCAGCATTCTCCTCTCCTCCTCCAATTTTATCCATCCAACAAAAACCCTGTGGGGTTGGTTAGGCTGAAAGTATGTGACTGGCCCATGGTCACCCAGCAAGCTTCCATGGCAGAATAAGGATCCAAACTAGGGTCCCAACCAAAACTGCCTTACGCTGAATCAGACCGTTGATCCTTCAAGATCGGTCTTGTCTACTCAGGTACCTGAAGAAGCAAGCAGTGACTCACGAAAGCTCCGCCCCGCCACAGATTTTGCTAGTCTTGAAGGTGCTTCTGGACTCCCGCTCTTTTCTACTGCTACGGACAGACTAACATGGCCGCCCATCTTGGAAGTGAGCCGTAACTCATGAAACCTCCTCCCCTGCCACAGATTTTGCTAGTCTTTAAGGTGCTCCTGGACTCTGGCTCTTTTCTACTGCTACAGACTGACTAACATGGCTGCCCATCTTGTTCTACTCAGGTAGAGGTCTTCCACATCACTTGCTACCTGACCCTTACAGCTGGAGGTGCCGGGGCCTGAACCCGGGACTTTCTGCACGCTGAGCAGATGCTCTGCCACTAAGTGACGGCTATGTCCCAAATCCTAGTCCAACTTTCTAACAATTACACCACAATGGCTATGAAAATATGTCTACCATAGAGTGGTCAAATAACCAGACAAGCCACTGCCTGCTGTATTCTTGCATAACATACCCAGAGTTGGAAGGGGAATTGTACACCATCTGATCCAATCTGCTGCATATTCCAGGAAAACCAAAGCTACAGCATCCCGGAGAGATGGCTCTCAAGCCCCTGCTCCAGAGACCTCCAATAATGGGGAGTCCACCACCTCCCTAGATGGTTGGTTCCATCACTTGGACCAAAAGGAAGTTTCTCCTAATGTTCCAGTGAAACCCAGAAGTTGGATCCATCCGAACAAACAGAGAGGCGAGGTTGCCAAAAGGACAGCTGCTAAGTTTATGGACGAGGGGCTTCCTGGCTTACGGCCCCTCACACGAGATCCGTGATTATAGATTTTGATCCTGTTGCAACCAGACACAAACCACAGGGTTTTTCCAGAAAGAGGGAACTTGGCTCCATAAAGAACAATCCCGCTGGTGATGGTGAGTAGTGCCAACAAGTCACAGCTGACTTATGGTGACCTTGTAGGGTTTTCAAGGCAAAAGATGAACAGAGGTGGTTTCCCATAGTAACCCCGGACTGCCTCTGTGGTCTCCCATCCAAATACTAACCAGGGCCAACCCTGCTTAGCTTCCAAGCTCTGACGAGATCAGGCTAACCTGGGTCATCCAAGTCGGGCTAAATGATCCCTTAAGAGTGAATAAATAGGAGGTATTGCTTATACAGGCTCTGTGATGTGTTCCCACGAATTACGACATTAGTTAAAATTCACGCACAAAACTTACCTTGCAGTGAATAGTGGAGATCGTCAATTTCGCTGGAAAGCTGGTCTTCAGTGGCGGGAGAGATTTCCAGAGAAGCCATGACGTTCAGCTCTAGGGTATCTGCACGCTCATTTCAAGCACCAAACTGGAAAGGGAGGCTTTTTTTAAAAAAAAAAAGAGGGGGGGAAACTTAGCAGATTGGATTTCGCATTCAAAACAAGATGCTAGATTTAAAAAAGCCCCGTAGTCTTAACAGGAGCAATGCGCTTCCTTCTGGCTTCCGAGGACATTGTTTTCTGAGATTATCCGGATCACAGACTACTACGCCTTCTTTTATTTTTGAATCATAACGTCGGTTATTCTTTTGGGGCTCCTACAGTCAGGCTATTTCTAACAGCTGGCCAGGCTCCAGCTCGGGGAAACCGGCAGCCGTAAAAGAGGAAACAGAACAGAATTCAAAAATCCGAGACGGAGAATGGAAGGGAGGCAGAAAAGATCCAAAACCCCAGAATGTCATCTTTGACGGAGCCTTGCTCTCGCTAACTTTTAGCCAATGCGTTCTTATCTACCTTGCGAGGGCGGGGGGGGAGTTCTCTTTTCTTCCATTTCCCTGAACCTTTATTGAATCTTTTGTTTTACAGACTTCTTCTTCTTCTTTTTGCTCAGCAATTATTGTAGCAGGTCGGAGACAAGAAGATATCGAGCCCACAAGAGATTAGACAATTAAAGTGTAACAAAGAAAATGACATTTGGCTGGCATAAGAAGCCCGATAGTTCTCGCAACTATCTGTATCTTAGAGACCACGGCGTATCTGCCTCCACCGCAAATACCATTTGTAACAGTCTATTTCTCAACCCTGAAGGCCTCATTTTTCTGGAAAACTACCCTCATCAATCTCTCTCTCTCTCTCTCTCTCTCTCACACACACATCATCATCACTCTCTCTCTCTCTCCCTACACACACACACACACACACACACACACAAATACACACACACAAATACACACACACACAAATATGCACACAGACCTCAGCAGCGACGGACTGTGTCTTTCAAACATGTGTGTGATTTCATGTACGTCGTGGCAACGAGCCCGTTCTATCAGCCAGGAAAACTTCTTCTTTTTTGGAACAGAAAGAAAGGAACCTGGGAGGCTTTCTTAAATCGAAATGAATCAAAGCCAAAACCAATCTGACCTTCCCCAAGCGCACAAAAAAGCAATAAATTTGCACCCCTCTCTATTGTGGTCGGTACCCGACTCACAGTAGTTTATTATTAGGAATTGATTCATACTTGAATTCCTTAACGCTTCCTGGAGAAATGCATCCCCTCCCCCCGGTCTCTATTCTCTCGCCTGTATAAGACTTTAAAAATAGCCATCCTTCAGTCAACACACAAGTGGACTTTGGGGGATACTTCTGAAATACAGTCTATAATTAAGCCATGGAACTCCTTGCTTCAAGATGTCCTTTGGAGAGGGGTTACGGCTCAGCGTCTGCTTGGCGTGCAGAAGGTCCCAGGTTCAATCCCCAGCATCTCCAGTTTACAAAATCAGGCAGTAGGTGATGGGAAAGACCTCAGCCTGAGACCCTCTGCCAGTCTGAGGAGACAGTACTGGCTTTGAAGGACCAATGGTGTATGTGTGTGTCTCTGTGTTCAAGGTCCTAGGTTCAGTTCCCAGCATCTCCAATTTAAAAGATCAGGTAGGAAGTGATGAGAAAGACCTCTGCCCGATACTCTAGAGAGCTGCTGCCTGTCTGAGTGGACAGGGCTGACCCTGAAGGACCAAGGGTCTCTGATTCAGTAGAAAGCAGCTTCATATTTTTATGTGTGTTGACATGTCCTAATAACCATAGCAGCAAGGGAGAGACAAGATGGAGGGTCAATCTGTCATGGGAAATGGAGGGAGCACATATTCCCTGGCCCACTGTTTGGTTAGAAGCTGCAGGACAGTCACATTATGCCCCAAATGGCAGAACAAGGGCCAGTCTACATGCTATTTGGTCCACGGAGCATCTGTGTTTCCTGTGATGTGTTCCAGCCCCGGGGACACACAGACACTCCCATGATGTAGGCGGTATCGGCACCAGCCACAGAAGATCCCGGGGATGTCTATACAGAAGCCGCTACAAGATAATAGCTTTGCCACTCTGGTGTGGTAATGTGGCCTTATCTGGGCACTGGAGCTTCCTGGGGTATCTACATTTACCTGACATGAGGCACAAGTTTTTCTGCCATTGTATATTGTGTCATTTAGTGTTTTATTGGTTTTATTGCTCTTGTTGCCTTGAGGATTTTATGCTGTAAGCCACCCTGAGCCAACTCATGGGATAGGGCAGGGAAGAAGGAGGAGGAGAAGAAGGAGGAGGAGAAGGAGAACGAGGAGAAGGAGAAGAAGGAGGAGGAGAAGGAGGAGGAGAAGAAGATGATGATACTGTTGGGAATAGACCTTGATCCTGGCCAGAGTGACCATGTGCCAGCTCTCCACCAGCTCTGAACCACACTGCTTTGATACCACTATTCTTACTTCATTCCTTTTATCATTTCAATTATGGGAAAGTCCAGGAATAGTGAATGGAAATCTGACCAGCAAGAGACCCTTCCCGCCCTCCCAAACAGTGGTCAATTAATAATCAGCAACAAATTGTTCAATAAACAGTAATAAGTTACTAAAATGTCCATAATTAGTAACTTATTCTTCAGTCAAAAGCTTTATCAGAAACGATATACAACGGTAAGTTAAAAAAAATAGTAATCATCCAACCTATAATAATAAACAGGTCCATAAGTGAATAAGGGTCATCATATTTTAATGCCAGAAAATTTTAAAAATAGGCTATGCATATAGGGTGGCCAACCTCCAGGGGCAGCCTGGAGAACTCCCAGACTTACAACTAATCTCTGGACTACTTTATTTATGTATTCACTTAACTGATAACCTGCCTGTCTCCCCAGTGGGGATCCAAAGTAGCTTTCATCATTCTCCACATCTCCATTTTATCCTCACAACAACCCCCTGAGGTAGGCTAGGCTGCAAGACAGTGACTGGCACAGAGTCACACAGCAAGCGTCCAAGGCAGAGTGGGGATTTGAATCTGGGTCTCCCCATTCCTAGTCGAACATGACCACTATGCCTTGCTGTGCGGGCTCCGGATCAGTTCCCCTGGAAAAAATGGCTGCTCTGGATGATGGACTCTATGGCAGTTCGGTGTAGTGGTTAAGTGCGCGGAGAACCGGGTTTGATGCCCCACTCCTCCACATGCAGCTGCTGGTGTGACCTGGGGTCAGTCACAAGTTCTCTCAGAGCTGTTCTCTCAAGGGCAGTCCTCGAAAGAGCCCTCTCAGCCCCACCTGCCTTACAGGGTGTCTGCTGTGGGGAGGGGAAGGAAAGGGAAAGGAGATTGTAAGCTGCTCTGAGGCTCCTCCTTCTTCATCATTCTGTATCTGCTGGGCTCCGTCCTCTCCCCTCCCCAAACCCAATCTTCCCTAGGGTCCACTCCCAAATCTCCAGGAATTTCCCAACCTGGAGTTGGCAACCATGTAAACATATATTAAAATGAGTACCTTATTTTTTTCAAAGGTGTTGTAAAGCAATTGCATTCATTCCTATTGCAAAATCTCCCTTTTCCATACAGGGCCCCAGACTATTTATTTATGGCCCCACCAAGAATGCTGCAAGATTCCCCCCCTTCTCTTCTGTGTGCCAAGAGTTCCCCATGTAAACTACGGAACATTCATAGCAACGCACTGTTATGAACCAGGACAGATGCCTCCTGGGAAGAAGGAAAAAAATCACATTTTTTAATGGCCTTTGTACTAGTGGCTTCCAGTTTCCCCTTTTAATATTAAACAGAGACTTTGTCTGTTTTATTGTTGGACACAAGGGGTGTAAGATCAGTAGTGCCAAGTTGCTGCCGGCAATTTTTATGCAAAACTACTTCTTCAGCTTTCAATCCACAGAATTACAATATTTTTTGAAGATGAAGAAGAAGATTTATACCCCGCCCTTCACTCAAGAGTCTCAGAGCGGTTTTCAATCTCCTTCTCTTCCTTTCCCCACAACAGACACCCTGTGAGGTAGGCGGGGCTGAGAGAGCTCTGAGAGAACAGCTCTGAGAGAACTGTGGCTCACCCAAGGTCACCCAGCTGGCTGCATGTGAAGGACTGGGGAATCAAACCCGATTCTCCCAGATTAGAGTCCGCCGTTCTTAACCACTACACCAGACAGTAGTACAACACACTGACAGCAGGGAATTACATTAATCACTCTTTTTCACTCACATACCTTAAGTAAGTATTCTGTTTTAACTTCCCACAAGATTATTAAAAAAGGGCCACAGGACACCCCTGAAACCCAGTACTAGGAGACAACTTCAGGGGAAGGCCTTCAGTTCTCTGCCCTGTTTGTTGGCCCTCTGGTGTACGATTAATGTTTCAAGTAGGAATGTTGAACTTTAATAACTTTTTGAGTTAGTAGTAGATTTCCACCAAACCATTTAAGGCAAGATCTCTGACATATTTACGAATTACTTTTTGACAGAGTGTAAATAAGAAAACTGGGGAAACGAAAGTATGTTTTTGCTGCATGTGGGAAGATGAAGGCAAATGTTCTAAACCAGGTGTGGCCAAATTTGCTTAACGTGAGAGCCACACAGAATAAACGTCAGATGTTTGAGAACTACATGAACAAATACTACACATTTTTATTGGAAAATATGCAAATTTGCTTTTTTAACATTAAAGCAGACTGACAAAAATGAAAAACAAAAGAGGTAAAAACAGATATTGGTAATGATATTTATTTGTTCAATGATATTTATGTGTCTGAGAGAGAGAGAGAGAGAGAGAGAGAGAGGTAGAAAGAAAGAAAGAAAGAAAGAAAGAAAGAAAGAAAGAAAGAAAGAAAGAAAGAAAGAAAGAAAGAAAGAAAGAAAGAAAGAAAGAAAGAAAGAAAGAAAGAAAGAAAGAAAGAAAGAAAGAAAGAAAGAGGTGGAAAGAAAGAGGTGGAAAGAAAGAGGTGGAAAGAAAGAGGTGGAAAGAAAGAGAGAAAGAGAGCGAGAAACAAAGAAAGCAAATAGCTCGGGAAGGGAGGGGAAGGGATGAAGGAAGAGAGACAGAAAGAAAGAGAGCAAATAGATGGGGAGCCTCCCGGGAGCCACACAATATGTGTGAAAGAGCCACAGTTTGGCCACCCCTGTTCTTAGCCTATATAACTCAGAAGAAGAAGAAGAAGAGATTGGATTTATACCCCGCCCTTCACTTGGAGTCTCAGAGCGGCTGACAAACTCCTTTCCCTTCCCCTCCCCACAACAGACACCCTGTGAGGTAGGCAGGGCTGAGAGAACTCTAACACAAACCGCTCTTTCAGGAACAGCTGTGCCAGAGCTTCTGACTGACCCAAGGTCACATCAGCAGGTGCAAGTGGAGGAGTGGGGAAACAAACCCGGTTCTCCCAGATTAGAGTCCGCACACTTAACCACTACACCAAACTGGCTCTCAGCCATGCAATGACTCTGCCCAGCTAGATTCCCTGTACTAAATTTCACACTGATGGGGAAAAAATGGTCTTGATTTTATAATGAATACAAACTGCAAGAATTATAGTGGTATGCCGCTGGAAAACAAACAGAACTTATTTAATCATTCATTTCGTCCATTTTTATTCTGCCCTTCCTCCAAAGATTTTAGGATGGTATACATCATTCCCCTCTTCTCCGTTTTATCCTCACAACGACCGTGTGACGTAGGTGAGGCTGAGAGTGGCTGGTCCAAGGTCACCCAACAAGCTTCACACACAGTAGGGATCTGAACCTGGGTCTCCCAGATCGTGGTCCAACACTCTGACCACACACGGCTTTAGAACATATATATATATAGTGTTAGATAATAACAAGAGGTGGGACCCGCGATAATCGTGGGGGGGGAAGTATTCCAGTTCGCCAAGCTTCCCCCTCCCTCCCCCCCCCAGCAGCGGCGGCAGCAGCGGCAAGGCCGGCCGACCACCAAGTTTTCCCCTCCCCAGCAACGGGGGTGGCGGCAGCGAGGCCAGCCGACCCGCCAAGCTTCCTCCCTCCGGAGCAGCAGCAGCACGGCGGTGGGGAGGCTGGCCACCGCCAAGCTTCACCCTCCTTCCCCAGCGGGGAGGCCAACTGGCCCACCAAGCCTCCCCTCCCTCCCGAGCAGCAGCAGCTGTGGCAAGGCCGACCGGCCGCCAAGCTTCACCCTCCCTCCCCAGCAGCGGCGGAGAGGCTGGCCGGCCCGCCAAGCCTCCCCCTCCTCCCCAGCAACAGCAGCGGAGGCGAAGCCAGCCGGCCCGCCAAGCCTCCCTCCCCCCCCTCCCCAGCAGCAGCAGCGGAGGCAAAGACAGCCAGCCCGCCAAGCCTTCTCCCGCCCTCCCGTCCCCTGTGGTGGCAGCGGTGGCAGCTCCACAGCTCCGCAGGTAAGCCATCTCTCCCCGCCTCCAGCCGGATGACCCCCCCCCGCACCGATTTTCCCTCCCCCGCAGGCATCGGTGGCGAGGCCTGAGTGCCTCCCAACCGCCAGGTCTGATGACCTCCCCCCCCGCTGATTTTCCCTCCCCCCGCACCAGCAGTGAGGCCTGAGAGCCTCTCAGCTGCCGGCCTGCTGCAGAGTTCCCAGAGCATTCTCTGCGCCTGCGCAGGGAACGCTCGTACTTTTTTGGGAATTTAAATATTCCCCGTACATTTTAAAAAACTTTTTAGATTTTTCTGCACACGTGGGTACTGCCCCACGTGCGCAGGAAAATCTCCCTGCCCCCCAGGTGCCCCCGATGTGCGGATTTAGATATCCGCACACAGGGGGCCACTTGGGAATTAGATATATAGATAATTATTATTATTATCATATGGCATTGTATATAGAATAGCCAGGAGATCCTAAGTTTGTCTGGCAGCCAGCAGTTCTAGCTCTTTCAGTGTTATGCACCACTAGGTGACAAGCTAGACCTGCTTTTAAGGCAAGAGACTGTCAGAGCTGTTTTCCTTTGCCTGTCTCTGCGTCATGACCCCGGTATTCCTTGGAAGTCACCCACCCAAATACTTGCCAGGGCCGAACCTGCCTAGCTTCCGAGATCTGAGCTGTCTTTGTGTTAGATGCCTGTACTCCCTAGACACCAAATAACACAGTTTGAGCTACTATCACAGCTTAAAATAAGAAACCGTGGTGGCGCGAGTGACCCCTTTAACAAAAGAAATCACTGGGGCAAAAGTTAGATGTGTTTCTGGCATAATGGGAAGATTAGCTGTGCCTGTTACACGGGAAGAAGTATTGATTTATCACTCAGACATAAAAGAGCAGGGTTTTGTTGACTCCAGAAAGCGAAAGAGTCTTTTCGTTCCCATATGTTTGGCTTGGAAGCCTGCCACGATTATAAATAGCCTGGTTGCTGGATAGCTCAGGACGGGGGGTATGCAAGAGGATCTTTGCTGGCCCTGAACGACACAGCGGAAGATCCCAGAGTAGAGACTCCTTTGCTTGCAGAAAGGTCATGATAGATCTATAGTCTGTCATTTTACTTAAAGATCGCAGCCAGGCAGTTAGCGAGAACCAACTGCCAAAATTCCCTTCACGCTGTATGGTGACTGAGAAAGAAAACTTGAGTTATGCAGATCAGCAGTGGGCAGGGTGTATTCTCATTGGCCAGGCTCAGTGAGGTCAGCAGGGATTGGGCGAAGATTTAGCATCTGTGCCAATGATCTTTTGAGGGCACTCCTTTATTTGCCCACACAGATCATGAAGGGCTGCCAGGCACTACTGTCGGAAACAGGAAGGGCTGAACTTGGTGGCACTTGCGCCCAATAATCTTGGCACTGGAGTTCTTAAGCTTTTAATGAGTTAGGTCCGGGTACCCCATAGAATTGTATGTGCAGCTCCAAAGGGGGACAACTAACTCCACCCCACAGCAGTTCCACTCCAGAAAATGGTTCCAGAGATGGTAGGAACCCATCCTTTCTCCATGTTATAGTTAGGCTTGCCAGAGCCAGGTTGGGAAATACCTGGAGATTTTTGGGGGGGTGGAGCCTGAGGAGGGCGGGGTTTGGGGAGGGACTTCAGTGGGGTGTTATGCAGCCATAGACCCCACGTTCAAGACCAGTCATCTTCTCCAGGTGAATTGATCCCCGTCACCCAGAGATCAGCTGTAATAACAGGAAATCTCCGGCTACCACCTGGAGGTTGGCAACTCATAGTCCTGAGCCAAATTGGCCTCCCTGCGGACTGTTAAAATGCTGCTCCCCACAGCTGCTGTGAGGCTGCACTGCAGGGAAAGTAATTTAGGGTACATCAATCTCCCTTTCTGACATTTTTTTTACCTATGTTGTTCCCCCCCCCCAACCCAAACAGATGATAACCAGAAACCGAGCTGGTCTTTCTCTTTATCTGTTAAAAAACATCTTCACTATTTTGCATGCCGATTTCACAAGCCGCCCACTCTATGTATACAACTATGATCTGTAATTCCATTTCGTTCTCCGAGGAAGCGTGCATGCCCACGGAAGCTCACACCTCGAATAAAACTTCGTCGGTCTTACAGGTGCCACTGGACTCCCAACTGCGTGCATTAAGGATTGTGATAACGTCAAAAGATTTTTTCCCCTTTCCAAAAGCATTTGCTGGGGCTGCTCCCGACAGGGGAAGAATGATGCAGGAGAGGAAAAACTCTTAGAAGACTTTTTCAAAGAGCCCCTCTCTCCACCCTGAGGTCATCCTTCACCTCTGCAAAACCAGCTTCTGCAACTGCATTTGTAAAAGGAGGGGAAAGGGTGTTCTTTATTGCTTTTATAAAATACCAATAAAAATATTTTGGGGGGGGAGATCATGGAATGAAATCAGGCCCGTAGCCGGGATTTTTAAATTTGGGGGGCCTTTAAATAACTCAGGGGGCACCCTGCGCGCGCACCCGCCCCCCCCCCCAAGGAAGCAGCACAAATAAAATAACAAATTGGAAGTTGGGGGGACTGGGCTGGGTGGGAAGTCGGGGGGCCTTGGCAGTAAGTTGGGGGGGCAAGGCCCCGAGATGCCCCCTGTAGCTCTGGGCCTGAATGAAATATATTATGCCATGCCACCCTAAGACTACAGTACATATATACTGACACGTAAGAATATAACAGCACAGCAAGATAGATAAGTATTATGCAAAAAAGTCTTTTTTAAGGAGTCATAAGAAGACATTGAGGTGTTGACAAAATTCCCCGGAGTACATTTCCATTGCGTGAATTACTTCTAAACGCAGTCAGGTAAACAGGATTGTGTCTTCCATTATTTATTCATTCATCATATATTGCAATCACTCAGAAAGGTAATCAAAATAGTCCTAATCCATTATACATGATGACTTTCAAAGACGGGCATGTGATGATGATGATGATGATGATGATGATGATGATGATAGAGCCAGTTTGGTGTAGTGGTTAAGTGCATGGACTCTAATCGGGGAGACCCGGGTTTGAGTCCCCACTCCTCCACTTGCACCTGGCTGGATGACCTTGGGCAAGCCATAGTTCTGATAAGAGCTGTTCTTGAAAAAGAGCAGTTTCTGTCAGAGCTCTCTCAGCCCCACCTACCTCACTGGGTGTCTGTTGTGGGGAGGGGAAGGGAAGGGAGTTTGTAAGCCGCTCTGAGACACCTTTGGGTAGTGAAGGACGGGGTATAAATCCAATCTCTTCTTCTTCTTCTTCTTCTTCTTCTTCTTCTTCTTCTGCTATGCCACCCTAAGACTAGAGTCACCACTCCAGACCTTATGGGCACTTCCAGAGTATGGACACCTGGAAACATGAAGCTGCCTTAGACTGAATCAGGCCATTGGTCCATCATGTCTACTCGGACCGGCAGCTGCTCTCCAGGGTCTCAGGCTGAAGTCTTTCCCATCACCTCCTACCTGGAGATGCTGGGGATTGAACTGGGGACCTTCTGCATGCCAACCAGAGGCTCTTCCAATCAGCCACCACCCATCCCTTTCAGGCCCAGATCCAGTTGTAGTTGCAGGCAGCAGGTGATGCATGACACCCAGATGCTCCAGGTGGGAATGTTTCGTGGCAGCTCATGTGGTGCAGTGGTTAGAGCATCGAACTAAGATTTGGGAGACCAGATCACATCACCGACTGCCAATCATTTAACTGGAAATGCCGAGGATTTACTGATGCGGAGATCTTCTGTATGCCAAGCAGACTAGGATCTGAGAAACTGAAGTTTGAATCCCAGCTCTCCCATGGAAGCTCGCTGGGGGACCTTGGGCCAGTCACACGCTCTCGACCTCACCTACCTCACAGGGCTGTTGTGAGGGTAAAACAAAGGAAAGGAATAAGAGGAGAAGGAGGAAGAGGAGGTGATTGGATTTATACCCCGCTGCCCTTCACTACCCTAAGGAGTCTCAGAGCGGCTTACAATCTCCTTTCCCTTCCCCTCCCCACAACAGATACCCTGTGAGGGAGGTGGGGCTGAGGGAGCTCTTTCGAGAATTGCTCCTGAGAGAACAGCTCTGAGAGAACTTGTGACTGACCCAGGGTCACACCAGCAGCTGCACGTGGAGGAATGGGGAATCAAACCCGGTTCTCCCAGATTAGAGTCCGCGCTCCCAACCATTACACCAAACTGAACAATGTCAGCTGTTTGGGGTCCCGCTGGAGAGAAAGAAGGGATATAGATTAAAGAAAGTAAATAAACAAACAAACGTATCCTGCCCATCTTCACAGCGGGTTTTCCCCTAGTAATTCAACAAGAGGCTGCTTGAGCTGACAACTGTGTCTTTTTTTCAAAGTTAGAAAGACAAGAAAACGAAGTCATTAAATTGCACATAAATATTTATAACAGGGTTGGTTTTTTTCCGAGATGAAAGGAGGCGAAGGAGTCACAAGGAAGCCAGAAGAGACAGTGGATGCCCCTGGAGAAGAGAGGGTTTTCTTTTTTAAAAAAACACTTTTTAATAGGTTAATCACAGCGTACGGTGAATAAATATGTCAAATCTAGAGAGGTTTGTGGGGGTTTTTTAAGGTGTCTTGGCTAAGGGGGAAAACGCTTGCCTGTTGGCTGGGGAGGGGCTCTCCTGCCAATGTCCACCACCACCGCCACCCATTACCCCTCACGGCCAGGGAAATATCCTGAAATGTACAAGCAACTTCCTTGGCTTCCTCACATTTCCCCCTCCTTGCTCACAACCAGGTTTAGCCACCGAGACAGGAAGGAAGAGGCATGCAATTAGGAGAATGTCGACTTGGCTTCTTGACAAGCCGGGACAAATAAAAAAACCAGCCTATTGTGCACAAGCATGCCCATCGGTGTTTTATAGACAGAAATACCATATGCCTGTGTTAGGCTCGCTTCTAACAAGACAAAAGACATCGTCGGCCGTGTCAAAGATGCGAAGAACAGAACTTAAGTGCGATGTGCCTTTCCGAAGAACAAGCCCGAGGAAGCCTGGGACCAAACTACTGAAAGAACACTGGCTTCTGTATCGAGTTGCACCCCAAAATTAAGCTCTTTCGTGTAGACTTTGTTCGGGGTACTTCTGTTGTGTTCTGTGCGACTCCAAATAAGGGCTTCTCTGTGGTGGCACCCTCGGTCATAGTTAGAGTTGGAAAGGACCTTTCAGGTCATCTAGTCCAACCCCCACACTCTGCAGGAGCATAGCCAAAAGATAGCCCTACATACCTACAATATACCCGAAAGATGGTCGTCCAGCCTCCGCTTGAAAACGTCCAGGGAAGGAACATCCACCACCTCCTGAGGCAGACTGTTCCACTGCTCAGCCACTTTTACAATTAGGAAGTTTCTCCTGATATCTAGCCGGTAACGACTCCCTTGTAATTTCCACCCGTTAGATCTCCCCTGTAATTTCCACCCATTAGACCCTCAGTGTGGAACACTCTCCCACAGATGGTCTGGAGCTTCTCTTGATCCTTTCCTGCACCAAGCCAATCATCCTTTATTTACATAGGCTCTTGGTAAGAGACTTGACAGCAATTAATCATTAAAAAGGTAGCTGGCAATGCCAGGAACAATTTGAAACATAAGAACATAAGAGAAGCCATGTTGGATCCGGCCAGTGGCCCATTCCGTCCAGCACTCTGTGTCACACAGTGGCCAAAACCCAGGTGTCATCAGGAGGTCCACCAGCGGGGCCAAAACTCCAGAAGCCCTCCCACTGTGGCCCCCCAAAGCACAAAGAATACAGAGCATCACTGCCCCAGACAGAGTGTTCCATCTACATAGTGTTCATAAGAACATAAGAGAAGCCATGTTGGATGAGGTCAATGGTCCACCTAGTCCAGCACTCTGTGTCACATAGTGGCCAAAACCCAGGTGTCATCAGGAGGTCCACCAGCGGGGCCAAAACTCCAGAAGCCCTCCCACTGTGGCCCCCCAAAGCACAAAGAATACAGAACATCACTGCCCCAGACAGAGTGTTCCCTCCATACCTTGTGGCTAATAGCCACTGATGGACCTCTGCTCCATGTATTCATCCAATCCCCTCTTGAAGCTTTCTGTGCTTGTAGCTGTTACCACCACTTCTTGCAGCAGTGAATTCCACATGTTAATGACTCTTTGGGTGAAGAAGTACTTCCTTTTATCTGTTCTAAGCCTACTGCTTATTAATTGCATGGAGTGCCCACGAGTTCTTGTATTGTGAGAAAGGGAGAAAAGTACTTCTTTCTCTACCTTCTCCATCCCAGGCATAATTTTGTAAACGTCTATCATGCCACCCCTTCAATCGTCATTTTACCTTCTGATGTACCCATCGCCAACCCTGACACTGGGGCAACACTGAGGCACGTTTTCCAGCACAAACACACATCATGCTGCCTGTGTTTGGAAATAATGGTGGTGTCCTTCGACACATCCTTTGAGACTCTTTAGGGTAGAGAGAAGCGAGGTATAAAAATCAACTCTTCTTCTTTGTGGCCTAATGCAGCAAAACGATTGACCGATTGAACTGCAGACCAGGAAGCCCCTGGTTCAAATCTTAATTCTCTGCCAAGAATTCAAGCTGTACACACCTACGGCCATCCATCACTGGGGAAAGCTGTTGTTCAGGCGAGCTTGCGATGATACTGATCTTATCACTCGGATCCCCTGACAAATGTCCAAGGAGCTGTGGAGATTCCCAGAAGGCAAGCTGAAAACTATCATACGCAGGAAGCACTGCAAACTCTCTAATCTTCTATATCAGTGCAGTCTGGGGCTGCTTGCTGAGTCCAGGAAACTTTTAGGGAAGGCCAAAGCCTCTTTTGTTGATTTACCAGAACATCCAACTGGATCCAGGCCTCCAAAGCAAAAGCATTATCTAAGTCAATAACAATAATCCCTAACGGTCTACTAGTATAATAAAGAAATAAAAACTTGCAGTTAAGCAGGAGGAATCCCGAAATAACTATCAGATGTCACCTAACCAAATGAAAATGTTATCTAAAGGAGGCACTGGATAAATAGTCTGGGCAGGGTATTCCGGTATTGTTTAGTCCAGTACTCTTTGATCAGCAAGGGGTCTTAGGCCAAGATCTATTTATTTAGGGAATTTGTATGCTGCCCATCCTGGGGATCCTGCCCAAGGTGGCATACAAAATAATATAATAAACATGACATTAAAAGTTACGAATTAAAACCCAGCATTCAGAACAACCCATTCAGAGAATTTTTAAAAAAACGCTGAGGAGCTTAAAGTGAATTTAACAATTTTCACAGTAACAGCATACTAGAAAATGATTTTAATTGATCAGCCCCTTGGTTTGCCGATTTGGTGTAGTGGCTAGGAGCACGGACTCTAATCTGGGAGAATCAGGTTTGATTCCCCACTCCTACACATGCAGTGTGACCTTGGGGCAGTTGCAAGTTGTCTCAGAGCTGTTCCCTCATGAGCAGTTCTCAAAAGAGCTCTCTCAGCCTTACCTACTTCACAGATTGTCTGTTGTGGGGAGGGAAACGGAAAGGAGATTGTAAGCCACTCTGAGACGCCTTTGGGTAGTGAGCAGTTCTCAAAAGAGCTCTCTCAGCCCTACCTACTTCACAGAGTGTCTGTTGTGGGGAGGGGAACGGAAAGGAGATTGTAAGCCGCTCTGAGACGCCTTTGGGTAGTGAAGGGTGCAGGGTACAAATCCGATCTCTTCTTCTTTTTCAAAGCCTAAGTAAACAAACGTGTTTTGGCCTGGTGCCCAAAAGAAAGCAACATAGGCACCAGGCGAGACTCAAGGGAAAGGGAATTCCATAGGCCAGGTGCCACCACAGGAAAAGCCCTGTCTCTGGTTGCCACCTGCCTTACCTCTTAAAATAGGGGGACAGAGAGCGGGGCTTGTGAGGCAGATTTTACCTGGTGGGCTGGACAATATGGGAGAAAGCAATCCTTCATCACTTCCTACCCGGTCCTTTTTAAATAGAAGATGCCAGGGATCGTGCCCAGGGCCTTCTGCATGTCAAGCAGATGCTCCGCTGCCGATCTGCAACCTCACAGCAGTCAAGCAGATGGCATGGGGAAGTATAAATCGCATGAGCCTCCTTGCCAGATCTCTGTGCGCTCTGCCAGTGCTTCTACTGAACGGCAAGCAAAGGCGAGACGGCGGGATGAGAAAACAGCTCAGGTTCCTAGGCGCTAGCAACATCCAGCACTTAAGCTCACGGATGACCACGACCACGGGATTCTTCAACCCTGGATAAACAGAGCATCTTTGTGCACTCACAATGCACGTACCTCTTCTTCTCCCTTACCAACCTTTGTTTCACTCCGGCTTTTGTGAGCAAATCGACCACCGCTTGAGAGCAATGCCACACTAAACAGACCCACCAAGTGGACTCACGTTTCATCTCCAATATCCCCATAGCTTATAAAGGCATGAGTTGATAAAGATAGTAACGCTTATAAGGACACAGCTTATAAAGACAGTAAATCAAAAAGCCACTAAACGGGAAGAGGGTCAACCTGATGATAACGTTTTGTGACTGGGAAGTCGTAGCCGAGGGAATGCAAAGAGCCACGCTCCCAAAACATTGACGAAGAGAGCTCTGTTTCTAAGAGGCGTCAAATTCATTTGTTACGAGGGCTGGATCTGACATAAATGTCACTTGTCCAGCCAGGCAAAGTGTGCCATGCTTGCCACAGGGAGGAGGAGGAGGAAGAGGAGATTGGATTTATACCCTGCTCTTCACTCGGAGTCTCAGAGCGGCTTACGGTCTTCTTTCCCTTCCCCTCCCTACAACAAACACCTTGTGAGGTAGGTGGGGCCTGAAAGAGTTCTTTCAAGGACTGCTCGCGAGAGAACTGCTCTGAAAGAACTTGTGACTGACCCAAGGTCACACTATCAGCTGCATGTGGAGGAGTGGGGAATCAAACCCAGTTCTCTCAGATTAGAGTCCGTGCTCCTACCCACTACAGCAAACCGGCTCTCTTAATGATATTAATTTTTATTAGCAATCGTTTTTATTAACTATTAATGATACTATTTTTACTCAAAATACAAACATGCTTATTAAAACATTAACACTTTTGCAGGACTTCCTTCCAGTATCTCCCCGATGCCCACCCTCCCAATCAATGTTCCCTCTAAGCTGTGGAGCAAAATTCGACTTTGTTTGCTACTGACATTAAAATTTTGAGCAAGCAATTTGGCTACTATCTATATTAGTTTGTTCTGGAGCCATCCTTCCTGAGCTAAGACAAAAATGTGTGAGCCAGAGGCTAAAAAACTGTGAGCTAGCTCACACTAACTCACCTTAGAGGGAACACTGCTCCCAATTCCACCTCCCGTTACTCATTAGCACTGGGACAATATACATCTGTCACCTGCCAGTACAGGTAATGACCAGTTGCCTGCAGGCCAGATAAGAACCCTCGATGGGCCAAGTTCTTGGCCGAGGGCCATATGTTTGACACTCCTGGCTTATACCCCGGAATTCTTTTTGTTCTCTAAGGTGGGCGAGGGGCCACGGCTCAGTGGTAGAACTCCTGCTTGGCATGCAGAAGGTCCCAGGTTCGAGCCCCGGCATCTCCAGTTCAAAGGCTCAGGCAATAGGTGATGTGAAAGACCTGTGCTGGAAACCCTGGAAAGCCACTCCTAGCCTGAGTAGACAACACTGACCGTGATGGACGAAGGGTCTGATTCAGTATGAGGCAACTTCATGCATGTTAAAGTGTGTACTACAGGACTCAACTCAAGCTGTGCTGTTCGATCAGGTTAGAATCATACAGTTGGAAGGGACCTCCATGGTCATCTAGTCCAACCCCCTGCACAATGCAGGAAATTCACAAATACTGCACATGTGCACACACACAGTGATGACCCCTGCTCCATGCCCAGAAGGTGGCAAAAAACCTCCAGAATCCTTAGCCAATCTGGCCAGGAAAAAATTGCTTCCTGATTTGACCCCAAAGTGGCAATCAGCATTTCCCTGGGCGTGTAAGAAAGGGCTACAAGAACTAAGAAGAAGAGGAGGAGATTGAAGAGCACTGAGGCAACCCTTCCTGCCCTCCTTTTCATGATCTGCCTAAGTTCAGAGAATCAGCATTGCTGTCAGATGGCCATCAAGCCTCTGTCGGAAAACCTCCCAAGAAGGAGAGCCCACCACCTCCCGAGGAAGCCTGTTCCACTGAGGAACTGCTCTGTTAGGAAGTTCTTCCTAATGTTTAGCCAAAAACTCTTCTGATTTCATTTCAACCCGGTGGTTCTCGTCCAACCTTCCGGGGCAAGAGAAAACAACTCCGCTCCATCCTCAATCTGACAGCCCTTCAAGTACTTGAAGATGGTTATCGTACCACCTCTTAGTCGTCTCCTCTCCTGGCTAAACATACCCATCCTCCTTCAACCTTTCCTCATGGGACTTGGTCTCCAGACCCCCTTCACCATCTTCATTGCCCTCCTCTGGACACGTTCCAGGTTGTCTATATTGTTCTTAAATTATGGTGCCCAAAACTGAACTCAGTACTCTAGGTCGCTCCACAGAAAGCTTCCTCCTTAGAAACCGGAGAGTATTATTATGAAGCGCAGAACGGAAAAAACCAACCAAGTGTTTTTATTTTAATTGTGGTGAATTTTTTAAAAAAATCCAGCTAGCTACATCAGAGGAGGCAATTCCTCCCAGGGCTCCGTCTTTGAGAACAGACTATTTTCCCTCCCTCGACACCAACAGCCTGTTTGGCATTACGAGCAGAGGAGACCTTGAGGAAACGAGGCCAGAGGAAGCCCGCAGGATGGGAATTTATAAATGAAAACCTTCTTGCAGGGTTGCTCTCACATAGCGACACTCTTGTTTCATTCCAGCATGTTCCTTTTGAAGCAGAGAGTAGATGGGACAAAGTAATGTGGAGAAAAAATGACAGAACAACCGGTCTCTATAACTGAGTATTGTATTCTCTGACTCCCGATGGCTCTTCAAAATCTGAGGTAGAGAAAGGTCTTGTCTGAAATCCTGCCACTGAAGAAGAAGTATACCCCACCATTCACTCAGAGTGGCTTACAATCTCCTTTCCCTTCTTCTCCACACAACAGACACCCTGTGAGGTAGGTGGGGCCAAGAGAGCGCTGAGAGAACTTCTCTTGAGAGAACAGCTCTGAGGGAACTGTGACTGACCCAAGGATATCCAACGGGCTTCATGTGGAGGAGGGGGGGGAATCAAACCTGGTTATCCAGATTAGAGTCTGACACTCTTCACCACTACATCAAATTGGCAAGATCTGAACATGGCAAGCATAATGCTCAGAATGTCTGACTAGGAGCTGGGTTCAAATGTGAGTTCAGCTGTGAGGCTCACAGGCCAAACTTTGGCCGCCTACCCTCTGCCAGCCTAACCTACATCACACGGTCATCCTGGCAACAAAACAGGGAGAGAACCACGCCCTCTGCAGTCCTAGGCTGATACTATAAACACTGCACCACACTGTCTTGCTTAAGGATGCAGAATATCGTTTCATTGCTACTGCTTTCCTCCCACCTGCACCAGAACTCCTGGTCCTTTAACCACCACAGAAATGGAAGGAAGGAAGGAAGGAAGGAAGGAAGGAAGGAAGGAAGGAAGGAAGGAAGGAAGGAAGGAAGGAAGGAAGGAAGGGAGGGAGGGAGGGAGGGAGGAGGGAGGGAGGGAGGGAGGAAGGAAGGAAGGAAGGGAGGAAGGAAGGAAGGTAGGAAGAGGGGGAAATTAGTTTTATACACCGCCTTTCACTCGGAGTCTCAGAGCAGCTTACAATCTCCTTCCCTTCCTCTCCCAACAACAGACACCCTGTGAGCAGCATTCCCTCTAAGCAGAGTTAGTGTGAGCTAGCTCATGGTTTTTTAGCCTCCGGCTCACACATTTTTGTCTTAGCTCAGGAAGGAGGGCTCCAGAGTAAACTAATTTCTGCAGCAGCCAAATCCACCTGCACACAATTTGAATGCCAGTAGCTCACAAAGTAGAATTTCTGCTCACAAGACTCCAGCGCTTAGAGGGAGCATTGCCTGTGAGGTAGGTGCAGCTGAGAGAGCTCTGAGAGAACGGCTCTTGAGAGAACAGTTCGGAGAGAACTGTGGCTTGCCCAAGGCCACACCAGCAGCTGCATACGGAGGAGTGGGGAATCAAACCCGGTTCTCCCAGATTAGAGTCCGCACTCCAAAGCACTAAACTGTCTCTCTGTCCTTCCCAGACTCCATCCCCAAATCTCCAGGAGTTTTCCAAACTGGATCTGACAACCCAACTCCCCTCCATAAACCGCGCTCAGCGAGGATCCACCCTCAAATCTCCAAGAATTTCCAAACCTGGAGCTGGCAACCCTAGAAAAGACGGGACACAGAAAACAGCGGAAAAGCAGAGAAGGACACCTCAGCCTCCTCAAGCCCCTGAGACAATTCCAGAGAGGTTGGCTTTTGAGGGATGGGAATTCCACAAGTATTCATTTGTTTATTTTACATATTGGATTTATTAATCACCCAGTCCCTGCTATTGCAAGGCTCTGGGCAATGTACAGTATCCTTAAAAAAAAACCAATCAGATAAAATCATTAAAACATTAAGATCGCATATTCAAAAAAAGATGGTGGATATTAATTAATCCAATTTCAGTCTGCCAGTTACTTATTTCCCCTCCACACTTCCTTGCAAACCACCAGCTTGTTTAACAATAATAGTAAGATGAAGTCCGAATTTAGGGCATCCGTTCCGAGTTGCCGTTTACGAATCAGAGAGCCGCCACATCTCTCTTCCCGACGAGTCTCTGTGTGTGTGTATTTTTAATTTCCTTTCTTTACCCCTGAATGCAATGACAGCTCCTGAAATCTGGGGAAGTTATCGCCACTGTTTTCAAAGAAAGAAACGAGTCCGGTGCATATTTATTTAGCCCGTATGTGGTTCAGACGGGAGTATTATTGGCTCTACCCTGACTTCACCTTCCTTTTCATTTTTTTCCCCATACATTTTTATCTGCCTTCCGTTCTCCCCCACGTCCTTGGAACAATGTGGGAGGCTGTGCTAGTATTTGTTTAAGATTTTGACTTGCAATAAATCACTCATAGCTGCTTTTGAATTCTGCAGGGCACGCCAGCTCCCCACATATCAGCGGCAGCCAAGAATTGCAATGTGCATCGCCACAGAGTCCAGACACAAAAACAGACTGGCCTCTTCCGGTACCTGTAAGCAGATGTGTAACAGGGAGACATTTGGACCTGGGATCTCAAAAACAGTAAGAACATCGGGAGAGCTCTACAGGATCAGTCCCAAAGTCATTCGAGTCCAGCTTTCTGTTTGGTGTAGGAGAGCCAGTTTGGTGTAGTGGTTAGGAGCGCGGACTCTAACCTGGGAGAACCGGGTTTGATTCCCCCACTCCTCCACATGCAGCTGCTGGTGTGACCTTGGGTCAGTCATAAGTTTTTTCAGAGCTGTTCTCTCAAGGGCAGTTCTCGAGAGAGCTCTCTCAGCCCTACCTTCTATCTGTTGTGGGCAGGGGAAGGAGATTGTAAACCACTCTGAGGCTGCGATCACACGCGCCTTTAGATCCAACAAAGCTGTGAATGCCTGATGGATCTAAAGGGCATGATCAGGCAGCGACACCTGGGAAGCGTCCCACAGTCGTTGGCAACACGTGCTGCTCTGTGGCAGAAGCGGAGTTAAAAGACACTGGGGAAATTCCGGTAGTATACAGGTTCCAACGGGCCACGGACGGACTTTCCAGTATCTGATTGCACAAGCGTGCACTCATGCCATCAGGATGGTCTGATCAGACCATCCCGGCTTTGTGCCGTTCCCTACCCCCTCTTCACAGTATGCACGTCATCGTATACTCCATAGGGGGCCCTCAGTGAGGAGGTGCAATTCCTCGTTTACGTGCATCGGAAACAAACAGCCAAAAAAAAAAAAATGACTCGCCCACAGTTGCGTCTGATCACACAGTGACAGGCTGTGCCTGCAGCTACAAAGGGCTGTGCACAACTGCAGGTCAAATTCCTCCAGAGGAGATAGCCTCGCTTCCCCTCCACTTCAACTGGCATGTGTGACCACAACCTGAGACTCCTTTGGATAGTGAAGGGTGGGGTATGAATCCAATCTCTTCCTCCTCCTACTCCGCCTCCTCTTCTTCTTCCTCTTCAACATGGGCTGTGCAAATGTGCTCAGGGAAACTCACAATCGAGGAATGAATGAAACAGTTCTTCCCTGTTTTTTTGTTCCCAGAACTCCAAGGTACGCTGTCTCTGGGCACAGAGGTCCTGTTTAGCTATCACGAGGAAAGAGCTGATGCTATTTTGCTCAGGGCTGGTTAGAACAGGTGGCAGAGAACAGCAGAGAAATGCGAGATGCCAGCTTTTGTACTGGCCTTGCTCCTAGGGCGTGCTGACAATGTTTCAGAAAAATAACGGCTCTGCCACGCTCTTCAGCCTTTAGCAGAAGCTTTCTCTGCAGAAGGGGCCATGGCTCAGCAGCAGAGCTCTGCTTGGCATGCAGAAGGTCCCAGGTTCAAGGCCCAGCATCTCCACTTGAAAGGATCAAGTGATGAGAAAGACCTCCACCAGAAACCTTGGAGAGCCACAACCAGTTAGAATAATAGATAATATCCATCTTGATAGACCAAAGATCAGTGTAAGACAGCTAAGAAGGAGCTATGGCTCAGTGGTAGAGCATCTGTCTGGCATGCAGAAGGACCCAGGTTCAATCCCCGCCACCTCCAGTTAAAAGGATCAGGCAGTAAGTGATGTGAAAGTTCTCTAGGTGAGACCCTGGAGAGCCACTGCCAGTCAGAATAGATAACACCCATCTTGATAGACCAAAGGTCAGTATAAGATAGCTAGGAAGGGGCTGTGGCTCAGTGGTACAGCATCTGCTTGCCATGCAGAAGGTTCCAGGTTCAATCCCTGGCATCTCCAGTTAAAAGGATCAGGTAGGAGGTGAGGTGAAAGACCTCCACCTGAGACCCTAGAGAACTGCCACCTGTCACAGCAGACAATATTGACCGTGACAGACTAACAGACTGACTCTTTAGGGCAGTCTCATGTGTTTGGAAATCTACAGGTGATGCTTCCCACAGCACGGCAAGAAACATGATCTCCCCCGAATGTTTTCGTAGCCAGGCGCTGTTAGGCCCAGTTGCATAGAGAACACGCATAGGGTTAGGTCCCCTTATGGCATAAGCAATAAGGCAAGGTTCCCCGACCTTTTTGAGCCCGGAGGAGAACTTGGAATTCTGACATGGCACGATGGGTGTGGCCACAAAATGGCTGCCACAGGAGGCGGAGCCAGCCCCAAAATGATTGCCACAGCTGAACTTCAGTAACACAGTGGGTATCCTTGTGCTCTGGTGGCAGCTGCTGCCAAAGCAACATTATAAAAAATCTGCACAGTCAATCAAATTTCCAGTGGCCAATCAGAAGCCTTGCTGGGCAAAAGCTCTACCTGGCCCCACCCACTTCCTAAAAACATTTGGCAGGCACCACAAAAGGTGTCAATGGGCACCATGTTGGGGACTCCTGGCCCATGCTTCTGAAAACAAAATCTTCAGGGTGACCAGGGTGTTAACAAACCCATCTGCATCTCCAACACCAGCCATTGCCATTCAAAGGGCTCTTTTCCAAGAATCAAGCCAGCAAAGCATGAAGACATCACCATCCACTTTTTCCATTTAGAAAAAAAAATGAATGTGTGTGTGCGGGTGGAGAAGAGACCCATGGCAGATTATTATAAAACCATGCCTGGGCGGCAACGGTAGAGAGCAGTTTTTCCTCCACTCCCAAAATATTATAATACAATAGTATCCAATGAAGGTGATAGGCAGTAGATTGAGGACACAGAGACAGAAAACACTTCTTCACGCAACTCACAGTGAACTTGCGGAACTCTCTGCTGCAGGATGCAGTTCTGCTTGCTAGCATAAAATGGCTTTCAAGGGGATTTAGAGGACTGGTGTGCAGCCACAAAAGCAAAACAGAATCTTAATGTTCGGTCTTGGATCTATGAGATTTCACCAAAAAAATTTAAAATGTTCCCGACCCTTTCCCCCAGAAGTATTGTTCTTGAATATTTTGCCAACTACTTGTAAGAAAGTTGACCTTTATGTTATAATGTATATAACTACCTCTGCTAGGATTTTATACGCTAAATATTGGAAACGACCTGAGGTCCCAACCAAAGAAGAAGTTATCAACAAAATCCTTGAAACGGCGGAACTCAGCAAACTGACTTCACTGTTGAAAGGCCACACAGAAAATACATTTGAAAATACCCGGGCAAGATTTTACAGTTGGTATGAAGACTTCAGTAATTCAAATTATAAATAACCAGCAGTCTAATACAGAAGTAACACATGAGGACTCATATCCATTAGCAATTGAGATATTATGTTAGTTATACGGTATACAGAGAAATGTTAGAGACAGGGCAAGACAACGTAAACTTTGCAAGAATTTCCCCCCCATATTTCTATGTATGTTTTGTCTGTTCTTTATGTGTGTTAAAATAAAATAAAAAGTATATATATATATAAAGGAGCTGCAGTGGCTCAAGTGGTTAAGACGCTGAACTGCAGGCTGTGGAAGGTCAGTAGTTCAGCAGTTCGAGACCCGAGAGTGCCGCATGACAAAGTGAGCTCCCATCTCTAGTTCCAGCTCCTGCCCACCTAGCAGTTCAAAAGCAAGAAATCGCAAGTAGATAAATAGGTACCACTTCGGTGGGAAGGTAACAGCGTTCTGTGCACCTTGGTGTTTAGTCATGCCGGCCACATGACCACGGAAACGTCTTCGGGCAGCGCTGGCTCTTCGGCTTTGAAACGGAGATGAGCACTGCAACCCTAGAGTCGGATCCGACTGGCTTTCGAGCAAGGGAACCTTTACCTTTTTATATATATATAAAAAAAGAATCTTAATGTTTCGATGCAGTATACCAGCAAATACCAGTTGTGGGAGGGGAACAGAAAAGGAGGCTTTGGCCTCTAGGGCCTTGTTTGTTGTAGACTTCATAGGTCCCTTGGTTGATCAGTGTGGGAAACCGGATCCTGGAACTGACGGGCCATGGACCTGATCCAGCAAGGTTGTTAACATCAAATATTTTGGGTGAGGTGGTGGTGGAAAGGGTCCTCAAGTTACAGCCAACCTATGGTGACCAGTGTTCCTTCTAAGCTGAGTTATTGTGAGCTAGCTCACAGTTTCTTAGCCTCCGGCTCACACATTTTTGTCTTCACGCAGGAAGGACAGCTCCAGAGCAAACTAATTTATGCAGTAGCCGAATCGCTCACTTACAACTTTAATGCCAGTAGCTCACCAAGTAGAATTTTTGCTCACAAGACTCCATAGCTTAGAGGGAACATGGATGGTGACCCCATAGAGTTTTCAAGGCGGGAGACGTTCAGAGGCGGCTTGCCACTGCCTGCCTCTGCACAGCCACCCCAGACTTCTTTGGTGGTCTCCCATCCAAGTTCTAACTTGGCTTCTTAGGTTCCAAGCTCTGATGAGACTGGGCTACCCTGGACCATCCATCCAGGTCCGGGCCGGTCTGTTGCGCAGACTTGCAAAACAGCAACAACAACAATGTGAATTTTAGGAATCAACCCAAGATCAGTTCCATTCCCGTTCACTGCACTTCAAGCAACTCTGCATCTTATCTGCATTTCTCCTTTCCAGTTCGGCCAAGACCCAGGCACCGAATCCAGGCTGATCCAATGCTACTCATGGAATTCTACAATAAGGCGGGGCTTCCAAAGAATCTGACCAATCCATAACAAACATCCATGTTATGTTATTTGAACTAAGGGGACCTGTTCCGACAAAGCAGCAAACAGAAGGGAAGAGAGGAGGAGGAGGAGATTGAATTTATACCCCACCCTTCACTCGGAGTCTCAGAGCAGCTTACAAGCTCCTTTCCCTTCCCCTCCCCACAACAGACACCCGGTGAGGTAGGCAGGGCTGAGAGAGCTCTGAGAGAAACGGCTCTTTTTTCAAGAACACCTCTGACAGAACTATGGCCTGCCCAAGATCATCCAGCAGCTGCGAGTGGAGGAGTGGGGAATCAAACCCTGTTCTCCCAGATTAGAGTCTGCGCACTTAACTACTACACCAAACTGGGGGTGGGTGGGATTACAAAGCAGAACATTCACAAAACGATGTTATCTGCTGATTGGAAACACTTAGTCAGAACGCACGCTACATTCTGGGATCATTAGGTCATTATCCGACGATGATGCTATCTGCTTCTTGAATTGCCTTTGTGTGCCTACACTTGGAAATCCTTCCTGAGAGCCAGTTCAGAAAGTGACAGCCCCTATTTTCAAATCATGCCCCCCCACCCCCTTGCACATTCCACTTTCTTCCCATGGTCTGTTAGAACCATAACTTAGCATTACAGCCACACCGGAGGCTAAACGTGGTTAATCGTCCAACAGGGCCTGAAAACACATATATTTTGCAAAACCACCAGGGGTTTGAGCCAGCATAGGTCTTATTTATTCCTTTGCGTGCTTTCTCGGCGGCTTCTCCACAGATGTGCCCGAACCAGTTTAGAAGAGTGTAAAAATATTCTTAAAACATTTCTGTCCTGCCCGCCTTCCACGGAGCTCAGAGTGGCATACACAGACTGGCAGACACATTGTTACGGCAATCACAAATGTTATGTTCGAAGCTAGACCTGAGAAATAGATTCAGAGGAGTTTAGCCGTGTTCGTCTGTTGCTGCAAAATAGTAAAAAAGCCCAGTAGCACCTTTAAGGCTAACAAAACTTTATTGTAGCATAAGCTTTCGAGAAACACCGCTCTCTTCGTCAGATGCCGGGGTTTTTTTTTATCGTCACGGATGGTGCAAGCTTCAGGGGCTAAAATTCTGCACAAGGCTTGTTGTTAAATCGCTTGGAGAAAACTGGCTCAAAGAAAAATGCCCTGCCCCTTTAACAGAGTGAGTGACATTGTCGTGGTAAATAAATATCCCACTGGTGGTAGTGGAACACGCCATCGACTTGCAGCCGACTTATGGTGGCCCTCTAGGGTTTTCTATTGGCAGAGTAATTAACAGAGCAGACAGTGCACAACCTGATTAAAGAGCAGATAAAGGTTTATTTAGGAACTAACATACTTGATACTTTCCTTGATAGGAAAGAGGAGAGACTGCATCTCTAACTGAGAGAGAAGAGACTGAGGGTGGCACTTCTGAGAAGAAGACACTGCCCTGAGAGTAGCAGTCTGGAGACAGACAAGGAATGACGTGTCCATTTCCATCCCCTTCCTGCTCTTTCATTCTCAGGGCAAAGCTCTCATCATTTGGGTACCTCTATTTCTGTTCCTTGGTTCCATCATCAACCCAAAAGGAGACTGCAACCAGGAAATCAGGAGGACGTTGAGACTGGGAAGGGAAGCCAAGAAGGAGGAGGAGATTGGATTTATATCCTGGCTTTCACTCAGAGTCTCAGAGCGGCTTACCAACTCCTTTCCCTTCCCCTCCCCACAACAGACACCCTGTGAGGTAGGTGTGGCTGAGAGAGCTCCGACAGAAACTGCCCTTTCAAGGACAGCTCTTGTCAGAAAGAACCTTGAGTGTAAAGATGTGTTGCTGACGACCAAAGTCAAGCTAATTCATGCCACAGTGTTCCCCACTACTGTGTGTGGGTGTGAAAGCTGGACAAGGAAGGAAGTTGATGGGAAGAAAGTGGATCCCTCTGCAATGCAGTGTTGGAGGAGAGCTTCACGGATACGGCGGATTGACAAAAAGACAAATCAGTGGCTTCTAGATCAAATCAAGCCTGAACTCTCCCTCGAAGCTAAAATGACTAAATTGAGAGTATCATGCTTTGGTCACATCATGAGAAGACAAGAGTCACTGGAAAAGAAAAGAACGGCAAGAAAAGTCGAAGGCAGCAGGAAATGAGGAAGACTCAACCTGGGATGGATGGGCTCCACCAAGGAAGCCACAGGGGCCCTCGGTTTGCAAGACCTGAGAACGGCTGCTAATGATGTGACATTTTGGAGGCCAAAGTTGGAGTCCAGTGGCACCTTTAAGACCAACAAAGTGTTATTCAAGGTATAGGCTTCCGGGTGCATCCACACTTCTTGAGGTACAACCAGCTGCAACCCCCTCTCTCTTCCTATATGTAATGGCAGTCCTTCTTCACCCAAAGAGTGATTAACACACACGGAGTTCACTGCCACAGGAGGTGGTGGCAGCTGCAAGCATGGACAATTTCAAGAGGGAATTGGATAAATATATGGAGCAGAGGTCCATCAGTGGCTATTAGCCACAGGGTATAGATGGGAACTCTCAGTCTGGGGCAGGTGATGCACTCTATTCTTGGTGCTGGAGGGGGCAGCATTGGGAGGGCTTCTGGTGTCCTGGCCCCACTGCTGGACCTCCTGATGGCACCTGGTATATTTTGGCCGCTGTGTGACAGAGTGTTGGACTAGATGGGCCATTGGCCTGATTCAACATTGGCTTCTCTTATGTTCTTATGTTCTTGTGTTGAGGAAATTCTGTCTCACTGTATCTGAGGAAGTGCCCATGGACACGAAAACTCATACCCAGAATAAAACGTTGTTGGTCTTCAAGGTGCCACCGGACTCCAACCTTGTTCTGCTGCTTCAGACCAACACAGCTACCCCATCTGAATCGATTTCAGAGGTCATTAATTCATAATTAATTGCCATAATTCGGAAACGACATGAGGGCGCTTAACACACACACGCATCCCTGAATGCATCTGGGACAGCACAGCACGGAGAAGAGAAGGAAGAAGCTGTGATCTGGGAGGGAGGAAAACATTTTGGTGTATTGGTTAGGAGCATGGATTTGAATCCGGGAGAACTGGGTTTGAGTCCCCACTTCTCCACAGCGTTCCGTGCGCCTTGGTGTTTAGTCATGCCGGCCACATGACCACGGAAACGTCTTCGGACAGCGCTGGCTCTTCGGCTTTGAAACAGAGATGAGCACTGCAACCCTAGAGTCGATTCGATTGGCTTTCAAGCAAGGGAAACCTTTACCTTCTCCATATGCAGCTGCTGGATGACCTTGGGCAAGCCATAGTTCTGTCAAAGCTGTTCTCTCAAGGGCAGTTCTCGAGAGAGCTCTCTCAGCCCCACCTACTTCACAGGGTGCCTGTCGTGGGGAGGGGAAGGGGAAAGAGTTTGTAAGCTGCTCAGAGATTCCTTCGGTAATGAAGGGCGGGGTATAAATCCAATCTCTTCTGCTCTTCTTCAAAACCTGCGCTCTCTCTTTCTCTCTGCCTCAGTCATCCATCTGTAAAATGGGGATGTTTTGAGTCCAAGGAACTTGGTGGACTGCCTGTTCCTGTATGCACAGCTCATTCTTTCATAGTGGTTAGGACAGCCAGTTTGGTGTCGTAGTTAGGAGGGCGGACTCTAATGTGGGAGAACTGGGTTTGATTCCCAACTCCTCCACATGCAGCTGCTGGTGTGACCTTGGGTCAGTGACGAGTTCTCTCAGAGCTGTTCTCTCAAGGGCAGTTCTCGAGAGAGCTCTCTCAGCCCCAACTACCCCACAGGGTGTCTGTTGTGGGGAGGGGAAGGGAAAGGAGATTGTAAGCCACTCCGAGACTCCTCTGGGTAGTGAAGGGGAGGGTATAAATCCAATCTCCTCCTCCTCCTCCTGAAATTGCTTAGGAAGCTTTCTTGGGGGAATCCAGTGTTGTGGAAATCCCCGAGCTCTCTGAAAGTGCTCCAGCTTTTTGGAATGCACCTCCCCTTGCAGTGCGGGCAGAACTTTCTTTAGAGGCCTTCTGGTGCCAACTGAAGACTTTAAAATCCTTTTTTAGTAAAAAAAAAAAAAAAAAAATACTCTCCAGTTCTCAACAGCTATTTTTGCACAGGTTTTTATGACTATGAGTATTTATTAAGCAAGCAAGCAGTAAACGTCGCCCTAATGCCTGAACATTCAAAATAATAGGGCTGGTCTCCGTTACCGGGACCGTTGTAAGAGTCACGATGGTCATGTACGCAAACAGGTCCTGAAAGAGCTATCGACACACAAGGTGTTATTATACAAACAGACATATTTGCGTGTCCCGGCATCAAAATGCACTGTCAATGCTTGGGAGGGTCAGCCCATAGAAGAGCCATTTCCTTTACTTTCTTCTTTTCTTTTGACATCAAGCTGCAGATGACTTGCCCCGACCTGGGAAGCTCGGGCAAGCCCGATCTCGGAACCGAAGCAGGGACAGCCCTGGCAAGTATGTGGAAGGGCGACCTCCAATGAATACCAGGGCTGGGACTCAGAGGCAGGTAATATCAAGCCACCTCTCCGAAACGTCCTTGCCTCACTAGGGGTCGCCAGAAGTCGCTGTGACTTCCAGGCTTGCAAGCATGTACGCACACACACACTCCAAAAATACACACACACCAAAAGGAGGGGGGAAAGTCACAGATGGCTTACGGCAACCCTGTAGGGTTTTCAAGACAAGGGGCAAACAGAAGTGGTTTGCCACTGCCTGCCTCTGGTGTTCCTTGGTGGTCTCCCATCCAAGTACTAACCAGGGCTGATCCTGCTTAGCTTCTGAGATCTGAGACTCAGCTAGCCTGGGTTATCCGGGTCAGGGTAAAATGAAATGGCTTGGTAAATGGGTTGGAACACTTTCCCTATGAAGAACAGTTGAAGCGCTTGGGGCTCTTTAGTTTGGAGAAACGACAGCTGAGGGGTGACATGATCAAGGTTCACAAGATTATGCAGGGGATAGAGCAGGTAGAGGAAGAAGGACTTTTCTCCCTTTGTTACAATACAAGAACTCGTGGGCACTCAATGAAATTGCTGAGCAGTCGGGTTAGAAAAGATGAAAGGAAGTAGTTCTTCACCCAAAGAGTGATTAACACATGGAATTCACTGCCACAGGATGTGGTGGCAGCTACAAGCATGGACGGCTTCAAGAGGGAATTGGATAAACAACATATGGAGCTGTTAGCCACAAGATATAGGTAGGAACTCTCGGTCTGGGGCAAGTGATGCTCTGTATTCTTGGTGCTTGTGGGCGGCAGCAGTGGGAGGGCTTCTAGTGTCCTGGCCCCACTGCTGGACCTCCTGATGGCCCCTGGTATTTTTGGCCACTGTGTGACACAGAGTGTTGGACTGGATGGGCCATTGGCCTGATCCAACACTGGCTTCTCTTATGTTCTTAATGGGGGAAGAAAGGGCTGTTGAGTCACAGCTGATCCATGGTGACTCCGTAGGGTTTTCAAGGCAAGGGACGTTCAGAGGTGGTTTGCCACTGCCTGCCTCTGCATCACGACCCTGGGCTTCACTGGTGATCCCCCATCCAAGTACTGACTGGGGCTGACCCTGAGTTGGCCACCGTGTGAGACAGGATGCTGGACTTGATGGACCACTGGTCCAATCCAGCAGGGCTCTTCTGATGTTCTCATACGCTCTGCTAAGCGCACAAGGATCCGTGCGCTACCCCCGTTTGTTGGTCTGTCTATCCAAAGGAAGGGGGGGCAGTGCCCAGATTTTTCTTAGGAGCCTGGCAATAGCCAAGCTCAAACCCAGCTCCAGCTGAGATTCCCCGGAAGCTTTGAGCAGATCAACTGACTGGAACTGTCATTTATTTGATTCCTTTATAGCCGACTTTTCTCCCCAAGGGAGAGACAGTGACCTACAATATTCAGCCCTTCCCCATTTTATCCCCACAACAGCCCTGTGAGGTAGGTTAGGTGGAGAGCATGTGGCTGGACCAAGGTCACCCAGCAGTGGCTAGTATTTGGAAGGGCAACCTCCAAGGAATACCAGGATCGTGGCACAGAGGCAGGCAATGGCAAACCACCTCTGAAATGTCTCTGGCCTTAAAAACAAGTTTAACTTGTCACCTAGTGGCACATAATGCTAAAAGAGCAAGAACGTTTGCCTGCCAGACAATTTTAGGATCTCCTGGCTTTTCTACATAAAAAGGCCACACGATGATGATAGTGATGACGATAATAACGCAGCAAGCTTCCATGGCATAGTGGACATTTGAATCTGAGTCTCCTAATCTCCCACTCTAACCACTACACAAGGTGACCCACAACTAATCAAAGATTGCATGACTCTAGTTGCCTGTAGGGCTTTCTGTTTGTTTGTTTGTTTGTTTGTTTCTCTAGGGCCTACAAAGTGACCAGTGTTCCTTGCCTAAATTCAGATAAGTCCAACAGAATGAAAGGTGAACTGAAACTACATGTTCTGTGACAGATTATGTTTCTTGAAATGTATCATGAAAAGGGAAGGTTCTCCGCCGTATCTCATGGACTCGAAATCCGTCCATGAACATAATTAACATCAACAGGGCCTTATTAGTGGTTGCTCCCAATGTTATCGAATAGCCTCCCCTTGAACATTCAGGTTGCCCCATTAGTGGCCTCATTCTCGGAAAACCACCCCTTTTTTTGCTGGGCATTTAAAGAAAAGGCTGAAATGATTGATTAAAGTCTGAGATATTGCTAGGAGATCTAGGTAGATATGACAGCCAGTGTGGAGTACTGGTTAGAGTGGTTGGACTAGGCTCCAGGAGGCCCTGGTTCAAATCCCCTCTCTGCCATGGAAAACTGCCACATGGCCTTGGGCCAGTCACATGCTCTCAACCTAACCTATCTCACAGGGTTGTTGTGAGGATAAAAAAAGAGGAGAGGAGAACTATTAACATCAGCAGGGCCTTTTCATTGGTTGCTCCCAATGTTATAGAATAGTCTCCCCCTGAACATTCATGTTGCCCCAGTGGTCTCATTCTTGGCATACGTAAAAACCATCCCTGGTTCAAATCCTCACTCTGTCATGGAAGACCGCCGGATGACTTTGGCCCAGTCACATACTCTCAACCTCACCTGCCTTACAGGGGCGTTGTGAGGATAAGAAAAGAGGAGAACTATGGAAGCCGCTTTGGGGTCCACTGGGGAGAAAGGCGGGTATAGGTGAAGTAAATAAAAACAAGTGTCTCCGCTGCCACCTTACTGATTAGGGTTTACAAACGTCGCCATAATCGTTGCTTTTTTGTGGCATTTTCACGATGATGTCTGAATGCATCCCTGTTTTTGACAGGTTGCAAACCATTTGGGAAAATGTCCATGGCTCTAAATAGCACAGCGACCCCCGTACACGGCAATAAATCAGTGTCGTTTAATGACACTCTTGCATCCTTTTCATATCAAAAAAACTGCCACCTTTTTTCTCTGGACACAGGTTTTCCCTTTCAGGAAACTCCTCTTCCCATCCAGCACAACCCGCACCCTATGGCAAATCTGACAAGAGCGAAAGGTTCGATCTTCCCGCCTATCCCTTCCTCAAAAGCCCGGGATCGCTTCTCTTTGTATCTGATAAAACCAGCATCTTGAAGCTGAAATCCATAATCAATCCATCATACCCAGCATGGGAGATCACGGGGCTGTTTGTCCTTGTTGCTTCGACAGCCCGATCCTAGGTAGGTTTACTCACAAGTAAGCCCCACTTAGCGCCAGGGAGGCATCTCCCCTCCCAGGAAAGGCTACTCGCGCCCCAAACGCCCCTTACAAGCCAAACAGACGGCCCGGGGCGCATGTCTGGATTTCCTCCGCGCCGGGGAGGGGGGAAATTCGAGAGAGGTGAAAGTGACACCTTGAGCGAAGAACAAAGGCGGCTTCAGACAACAAAGGCCGCCAGGTACAGCCGCCAGCCAATCAGAGCCGAGGCTCGGGGGAGGAGAAGGGGGGCAGGGGGCTCCCAAATGCCGCCGGAAATCCCCACCCGCGTTGCGCGCCTCGGGGGCCGCGGGCTGGGCGGGAAGGAGGGCCCGCCTTCCCCCAGCCCCGAAGGCGGGAGAGAGTCCGCGCACCACAAATGGCTCCTCCAGCGGCGCCGGAGGCTTTCCCGCCCTGGCTCGCAAGCGACTCCGGGCAGGCGAGCGGCGGGGCGCGGCTTTGGCCAGAGGTGGGGAGACGATCCGGCTGGTTCTTTCCCGCTCGGCCGAGGAAAGGTCCCATCATCGTCTATTATTATTATTATTGAGGTTCCTCCCGCCTTTGCCTTCTTCCCCTCGGCTCTGATCCCCGATCTCCCTTTTGCCCGGTCCCGCCGCCTTTGCCTTCGCTCCGCGCCCCAAACTTGGCCAGGGGGCGCGCGCGTCTGGCTCCTCCGGTTCCAACTTCAGGCGCCCGGGGGGGGGGGGGGCCTTCCTGCCCGTCCCGCGCCATCGCGGCCGCGGCTTCCTCTCCGCTGCCGCCGCTCCTTCCCGCGGGCAGGCGAGGGAAGAGGAGCCGCCCCGGCCGTCCAGCGCCACCAGCCACCCACTCCCTCCGGGGCGGCACACTCACTTTTTACGCACGCCAGTCCTCCTCCGCACAGGGGGGTGTCCGGCTCCGGATCGGCCGAGACGCCGCCGGAGGAGAAGACCCTCCGCCCTGCGCGCCCGCCGGCTTCTGCTGCCGCCGCTGCTGCTTCTCCCCCCGCCGCTGGGGCTCCGACCCTCCGGAGGGGGCGCAAACCACGCCCCGGCCCCGGTGCGCTCCGGCCCGCCCGCTCTCTCTCTCTCTCCCTCTCTCCGGAGCGAGGATTAGAGCGCCCTGCCTCGCCTTGGCCGCCGGCCCGACCAGCCGCCCCCGGGAGGCCGAGGGACACACAAGGAGGCTCCCGGCGGCCTAGCGTGCAGCTCCACCCCGCCTCCCTTCCGCCCTCCCACCTTGGCCAGGCAAACAAACAAACAGCACGTGGCCGGCGCTGGGAAAGGCCGCCGGAGGGAGGGGAGCCGGGCCGCCCAGGCCACCTGCTCGGGGCGACGGCGCGCTTTGGGCTCTGCTGCCCCCCGGGCCCGCCGCGTCTCCTCCTCGGAAGTCGGGCTCCGCGGGAAGGAAGCCCCAGGCAGGGTCAGCGGTGGGGGGATCGGTTGGTCGGGAACCTTTTTTCTAAAGTCGTGCTTTTTGCACGCCTTCGACGACGTGAACGAAATCAAACGGCGCTCTCGGAGTCGCGTCCAAAAACAGTTCGAGCCTTACAAGGGCAAGAAAAGAAAAAAGCCGTCGGAGCGTCGAAGGCTTTCATTGGGAATCGCGCGACTTTGGGGGATTCGTCGACCCCTCCCCGCCTGAAATTCCACCAACTCGTCCCCTCCCGGCGGGCTCGCGAACGCGCATAATGTGGTCTATCGATGTGCGGACATTCATTTCTGGTGTCTGTTGGCATGCACCAAACTCCCGGCTCCTTTCTACGAGGTTTTGTGAATCGGGGCACCGGTCCAACAATCCATTTAAAAGAAGCAAGGGGATTATGAGAGATAGATGATATCCTGCCTGGACAGGAAAGCAAGGACTAATTAGGGCTGCCAGCCTCCAGGTGGGGCCTGGAGATCTCCCGGAATTACCACTGACTACAACGATCAGTTCCCCTGGATAAAACGGCAGCTTTGGAGGGGGGCTCTGTGGCCTCGTATTCCTGCTGATGTCCCTTCCGCCCTCCAAATCCCACCCACCCAAGGCTCCACTCTTCCCAACCTTAGGACTAAATTGCGAGAAAACTTGTGATAGTCACAATAACCGCAGAATGAAGCAAGAGAGGATTTCATTCAAGAGCTGGGGAGGGAGAAAGTGGAAGCAACCTCGCACAGGCCCACAGGCAAAGAGCTCCTCCTGCAGAGTAAACAAATCTCTGCCCTTCTCTTCAAAGTTTGTTTGAGAACAAAGCACTTGCTCTTCTTTTCCAATGAGGCCTGGGCTCACACAGGCGGGAGAGTTATTTACTTATAACTCTTTCCTTTAATTATAATCATTTACCCCGTCTTTCTCCCCAAGGAGCCTTCATCCTTCTCCCCTCTTCCGTTTTAATATGCCCAACGACCCTATAAATTAAGCTAGGCTGGGAGTGCGTGACTGGCCCGAGAACAGAGATTCGCACCTGGGTCTCTCCGATCTTCCTCTGACATTCTAACCACTGCACCACCCTGGCTCTCTCACCACCTTGACCCAACAGAGAATGAGAGGGGAGGTTGGACTGTTCCACTGCTGGTGGTGGGTGCCAGTCTGGGCCATCCCTCCTGCAAAACGAGCATGGCAGGGAGGAAGACAGAGAACATCTGGCCCTTGGCTCTGGTTTTCTGCTTGCAAGGAATTCTTAACTTCAGGGAATATTAAAAATATGTCATCCCCCCCCCCGTTATATTCTGAAGTGGTACAGTCCCTGCTGCTGTGCTCAGCACCTCTTTCCATTGCGCATGTGCATCCAGGGTCAGTTGGAGATGATGAGCAGGGGCAATGGGCTTACCCACTTTCCGGAAACATTGGTGCAGGTTGTCCATTGGAGAGCCGCAGAAGGTGTGTCAAAGAGCCCCTTGTGGCTCCCAGGCCTAGGGTTGCCAGATCCAGGCTGGGAAACCCCTGGAGATTTGGGGGTGGAGCCTGGTAGGCAGGGACCTCAGTGGGGTACAAGGCCATAGAGTCCATCCTCCAAAGCATCCATTTCCTCCAGGGGGAAATGATCTCTGGAGTCTGGAAATGAGCTCAAATTCCAGGGGATCCCCAGGCCCCACCTGGAGGCTGGCATCCCTACATCCCAATCCACAAAGTGAATATCACTGGTTTGAATACATAGTTTGAAGATGATGATTGTAAATATGAAAGTGCAGGGCTTTTTTGGTAGAAAAAGCCCAGCAGGAACTCATTAGCATAATAGGCTACACCCAACAACAAACTTATTAGCATATTAGGCCACACCCTCATGTTACCAGAAGTGTGGTCATCCAGCCACACCCACCTTTTGCTTCTTATTCTGTTTACCTTGTTTGTTGTCAAAACCCAGGGCTTTTTTTGTAGCGGGAACTCCTTTGCATGTTAGGCCACACACCCCTTATGTAGCCAATCCTAATGAGTTTCTGTTGTTGGGTGTGGCCTATTATGCTAATGAGTTCCTGCTGGGCGTGGCCAACTCGGGAGCCAGCCGGAACTCTGTTCCTGTGCGTTCCTGCCCAAAAATAGCCCTGTGAAAGTGAGACCTGAGTATTTAAATATCAAATACCTCTTCTCTCCCTCATTCTCTTTCACTGTGCCAATTATCGCATGCTTACAAGAGAAGCAGAGGGGGATTAAGCATCATGGGCGAAAATGCCCCTTCAAGTGGATTAGCTGTTTCTGGAGTCAGTCTCTTTCACTGCTGTGTCAGTCTCTGGCCGACACAGCAGAGAGCTGTCGCCAATTAATTAAAGAAATAATTGCATGCGTTTTAAATTGAGGGAATCGGCCCCTCTTTGCATATGAATAAAAACAGCCCTGGGGGGAGGGGAGAGTGTTTGGAAGATGCCTCAGTGTATTTGGGCAAGCGCCATATTTAGGCCTCTCTGTACGTGTGTCGGAAGAGGGTTGCCAACTCGGGGGTGGGAAATTCCTGGGTATTTGGAGGTAAAGCCCGAGGGAGGGCCCTCAGCGGGGTATAATGCCACAGAGTCCACTGTCCAAAGCCGCCATTTTCTCCAGGGGGAAATGCAACAAACACTTGAACATTTAGTAAAGATCATGTTGTGTAATGAGTCAAACTACAAAATTATAAGGGAAAGGTCATCGTACTCTCAATAAAACTTTACATAATTGCAAGGAAAGTCCATCATACTCACTGAGCACCCGGATATAAACTCATTTCATCCCAATCTTCCTCAGGAGTAATCCTATTGTATGGCAAAGCATCAGCCTCTTCGTACAGTTCAATGTCTGTTAGGAGCAAAGCAGTGCTTCACTTCTTTATTTTCTGCACTTTATCCTAGAAAGAAATCCATGGTATTTTAAATGAAAAGAAACATGGAGCTGAATGGGATATTCTTATTATTTTATATTATTGATGTATAAATTCTTAGCTTAATTATCTCCAGGAGAGCTGGTCATCTGGAGATCAGTTGTAATTCTGGGAGATCCCAACCTGGAAATTGGCAACCCTATTAAATCAGAAGGAAGTGGCAGAATCTTGAGATGACAGAGCAGATGGCACCACTTTGGACTGAAAAAAAGCAGGCAGTGTTCCCTCTAAGCTGAGTTAGTGTGAGCGAGCTCTTTTGTCTTGGCTCAGGAAGGACAGCTCCAGAGCAAAGTTTTGTGTAGTGGTTAAATACGCGGACTCTACTCTGGGAGAACTGGGTTTGATTCCCCACTCCTCCACTCACAGCTGCTGGATGACCTTGGGTAAGCCGTAGTTCTGTCAGAGGTGTTCTTGAAAAAGAGCAGTTTCTGTCAGAGCTTTCTCAGCCCCACCTACCTCACAGGGTGTCTGTTGTGGGGAGGGGAAGGGAAAGGAGTTTGTAAGCCGCTCTGAGACTCCAAGTGAAGGGCGGGGTATAAATGCAATCTCCTCCTCCTCCTCCTCCTGTTCTTCTTCTTCTTGCAGTAGCCTAATTGCTCGCTCATGACTTTAATGCCAGCAGCTCACAAAGTAGAATTTTTGCTCACAAGGTGCCACAGCTCAGTGGGAGCACTGATAGTGGATGCCATTTTTTTAAAATGCTTCCTCATGCAAAGAGCTCCCTATAGGGTTGCCAACTCTGACTTGGGAAATCCCTGGAGAATTGGAGGTGGTGGCTGGGAAGGGTGGGGGTCCAAGGAGGCCAGGGAGCAAAAAGGGGACGAGAGATCCTTCGACAACTTCCTCCCTCCTAGGCTCTGATGCTGCCATTTCCTCCAGGGTGACTCATCTCTGTAAGTCCGGAGAGCTTGCATCAGTCCAGGCGAATAGATCCAGGCAGGGGTAGCCACATTGGTCTGAAGCAGCAGAATAAAGTCTGAGTCCAGGGGCACCTTTAAGACCAACAAGGTTTAATTCTGGGTATGAGCTTCCGAAAGCTTCCGAAAGCTCATACCCCGAATAAAACTTTGTTGGTCTTAAAGGTGCCACTGGACTCAAACTTTGTTCGAGTCCAGAAGAACTTAGGGTTGGCCAGGTCCCTCGTGGCCACCAGCGGGGTATGGGAGGGGTAGGGCTGTCATATCCAGGCTGGGAAACTCCTGGAGATTTGGGGATGGAGCCTGGGGAAGACAGGGACCTCAGTGGGGTACAATGCCATAGATTCCACCCTCCAAAGTATCTCCCCCCCGCAGGGGTATTGATCTTTGTAGCCTGGAGATGAGGTACAATTCTGGGGGATCCCCAGGTCCCACCTGGAGGCTGGCATCTCTAGCCAAGAACTCCAAGCACCCCCTGCCAAGCAACAAACAAACTACTTGCAGGAAGAGGGTTGGAGTCCAAGTCTTATGAGGAAAGGCTGAGGGAGTTGGGTATGTTTAGCCTGGGAAAGAGAAGGTTTAGAGGGAACATGATTGCAGTCTTCAAGTATCTGAAGGGCTGTCATGTAGAAGATGGAACAGATCTATTCTCTCTTGCTCTGGATTGCAAGACTAGATCTAATGGGTGGAAATTACAAGGGAGTCGTTACCGGCTTAATATCAGGAGAAAGCTTCCTGACTGTAAGAGTGGTTGAGCAGTGGAACAGACTGCCTCGGGAGGTGGTGGATGCTCTGTCGCTGGACGTTTTCAAGAGGAGACTGGACAACCATCTTTTGGGTATGTTGTAGGTATGTAGGGGTTTCGGCTGTGTTCCTGCAGAGTGCAGGGGGTTGGACTAGATGGCCTGCAAGGTCCCTTCCAACTCTAACATTCTATGATTCTATGATTCTATGAAATTGCACAAAGAGATCGGGCTGTTTAACCACAGCTCAAGGCCGACTGCATTTTGCCCTGCTCTCCGGGTTGTTTTCCTTCAAATAAAAGGAACGCACCCTTTTCTGAACCATTTTCTCCCTCTTCCAGTTCTTGCTGGAAAAAAGTTACAGCTTCCGGGAGTGCCAGGGGGGTGGCCAGTTTGAACTAGAATGCTACGCCTTAGTTACCGCCTTTGCTGATTCATTCGGGCTTTGCCGAAAGGTAGGACTCCCCTTCTACCTGCATACAGATCACTTGGAAAATTTGGGACCAGGGAGGGGCACCGTTCTTCCGGCCTTGCTATCCTCTTTTTAAATTTTATTTGCCTTTTTACACCATACCGAATATGAAAACTGACAAGACAGGAAACCGCGTGAAAGGAAACTGGAGCCCTATGAAGGGTAGCCACTTTTAACGGCCCTCTGGGAAGCAGAAATCCCACACAAATTTACCTTTGCTTCCCTGCTGCAGATCTGTGCTAGAGAAGGTGCCCCCTGTTACTTTTAAGTGGAGATGCTGGGGATTAAGAACATAAGAGAAGCCAATGTTGAATCAGGCCAATGGCCCATCTAGTCCAAGACTCTGTCACACAGCAGCCAAAATATACCAGGTGCCATCAGGAGGTCCAGCAGTGGGGCCAGGACACTAGCAGCCCTCCCACTGCTGCCCCCTCCAGCACCAAAAATAGAGTGCATCACCTGCCCCAGACCAAGAGTTCCCATCTATACCCTGTGGCTAATAGCCACTGATGGACTTCTGTTCCACATGTTTATCTAATTCCCTCTTGAAACTGTCCATGCTTGCAGCTGCCACCACCTCCTGTGGCAGTGAATTCCATGTGTTAATCACTCTTTGGGTGAAGAAGCATTTCCTTTTATCTGTTCTAACCTGGGACCCCCTGCACGCCAACCAGAGGCTTTTTGATTGAGCCACAGTTCCTCCCCTAAAATGTTATATGCCACTTTCCCCCAAAGCTTAATACATGAAGCTGCCTTACCCTGAATCAGACCCTTTGTTGGTCAAAGTCAGTATTGTCCACTCTGACCGGCAGCAGTTGTCCAGGAGTCTTAGGCACAGGTGCTTCTCACCACCTAGCTACCTGGACCTTTTAAGTGGAGATGTAAGAACATCAGAAGAGCCCTGCTGGATCAGACCAGTGGTCCATCTAGGCCAGCATCCTGTCTCACACAGCAGCCAAACAGTTCCTCTGGAGGGCCAACAACAGGGCACAGAGGCCGGGACCTTCATTAGAACATAAGAAGCACCCTGCTGGATCAGACCAGTGGTCCATCTAGGCCAGCATCCTGTTTCACACAGTGGCCAACCAGTTTCTCTGGAGGGCTGACAACAGGGCATAGAGGCCGAAGCCTTCATTAGAACATAAGAAGAGCCCTGCTGGATCAGACCAGTGGTCCATCTAGGCCAGCATCCTGCCTCACACAGTGGCCAACCAGTTTCTCTGGAGGGCTGACAACAGGGCATAGAGGCCGAAGCCTTCATTAGAACATAAGAAGAGCCCTGCTGGATCAGACCAATGGTCCATCTAGGCCAGCATCCTGTCTCACACAGCAGCCAAACAGTTCATCTGGAAGGCCAACAACAGGGCACAGAGGCCGGGACCTTCATTAAAACATAAGAAGAGCCCTGCTGGATCAGACCAGTGGCCCGTCTAGTCCAGTATCCTGTCTCACACAGTGGCCAACCAGTTTCTCTGGAGGGCTGACAACAGGGCATAGCGGCCAAGGCCTTCCGCTGATACTGCTTCCTGGCTCTGGTTCAGAGGATTAGTGCCTCTGAATGTGGAGGTTCCCCTCAGTCACCATAGTAGCCGTCAATAGACTTATCCTCCATGAATCTATCTAATCCCCTTTTAAAGCCGTTTATTCCTGTGGCCATCATTGCATCCTCTGGCAGCAAATTCCACTTTTCAGTCACTTTCTGTGTAAAGTAGTATTTCCTTTTGTCCATCCTGAACCTACTGCCCATCAGCTTCCTAGGATGCCCTCAAGTTCTGATCTTTTGGGAGAGGGAGAAAAAGTTCTCTTGGTCAACTCTCTCCACCCCAGGCATAATTTTATAAATCTCTATCATGTCCCTTCTAAATGCCTGGGATTGAACCTGGGACCTTCTGCATGAGCCACAGCCTGTCCCACAATCCAGTTTCTAATGATTGTTCTGCAAAAGGATGTGAAGGCCTGGAAAAAATGGACCAAAAAATCCCCTTCCCCTGGACTTCCCCCCTCCCTATTTTTTCCCCAACAAAAATTGGAAATAAAATGGTGGGGGGGGAGCTCCTTTGAAATATTTTGTCTTTGGGAATGAATGAAATGCTTCACGGTAAGGTTTGTACTCAGCCAAAATACTTCCTGAAACTGGGTAGAATGAAGATTCTCGTGCGAGACAATCAGTGGCATTAGATGCTTCTCTATAGCCTGCAGCCATGTGAAATATATTTTCAGTAATACAGTTCTCACTTGACAGTGCAATCCTAAACAGGGTTCCAGCCTTCCTAAGCCTGTTGACTTCGTAAAACTTAGGTAAAGCTAAAAGTTTCCCTCGCTTGTAAGCCCATCGAATCCAACTCTAGGGGGCAGCGATTATCTCTGTTTCCAAGCCGAAGAGCCAGCACTGTCCGAAGATGCTTCCGTGGTAATGTGGCCAGCATGACTAAATGCCGAGGCACACAGAATGCTGTTACCTTCCCACCAAAGCAGTACCTGTTTATCTACTCACAATTTCTTGCTTTTGAATTGCTAGGCTGGCAGGAGCTGGGGCCAGAGATGGGAGCTCACTCCGTCACGCAGCACTCGGGTCTCGAACTACCAAGCTACCGACCTTCTGGCCTGCAGCTCAGCGTCTTAACCTCTGAGCCACCGCAGCTCAGAGGTTTAACTTAGAAGGGTGCAAATCTGCATATGTAACTGTTTTTGTCCAAATTAATAGGACATAAAATGTGGGTGACGATATCACACCACTGAAGAGGCCAGTGTTTTCAAGAGGGTAACACTCCTTGATCCTTTTGAACTGGAGATGCTGGGAACTGAACCCAGGAGGACCTCCTGCAGGTAAAGCAGTTACGATATCCCCCTGTTGCACCCTGTAACATGAAACTGCCTTACCGAGTCAGATCAGCACCGTCTGCTCAGACTGGTAGCAGCTCTCCAGGGTCTCAGGTGGAGGAGGCCTTTCACAGGTGCCCCGGGGAGCCTTGCGCTCTGCGGATAGCCATCTGCTGGTCGTCCCCGGGCTGAAAGATGCCCGTCTAACCTCAAACAGGGCCTTTTCGGTCCTGGCCCCAGCCTCCCGATTGAGATCAGGGTAGGGCTGCCAGCCTCCAGGTGGGGCCTGGGGGTCTCCCACTTTCACAAATGATCTCCAGCTGACAGAGATCAGCTCCCCTGGAGAAAATGGCTGCTTTGAAGGGTGGACTCTAGGGCATTGTGCCCTGCTGAGGCCCCTCCCCATCCCTCCCCAGGCTCCACCCCGAAAGTCTCCTGGTACTTTCCAGTACAGACCTGGCAACCCTAGATCAGGGCCATGCAAGACCTCTTACACTTTCACAGGGCCTGTAAAACGGAGCTGTTCCTCCAGGCCTTTGGCTGCGGCAGCGGGCATCTACCGGCGGGCCCGCCAGTTGCTGCCGCATGAGGCCATTACGGCTTGGTGCCATATCGTTTCCTGGCTGTAGGAACTGGAATGGAATGCATCACACGGCCCACTTTAAATGTCTTTGAATTGGTTTTATTGCATTTATTCGATGGTATTATTCTTAAAATTGTATTAGATTTATTGCAGCGAGCTTCCCCGAGCCCGTTCACGGGAAGGGCGGGATATAAATCGAAGTAAATAAATAAATCATCCACTGCCTGATCCTTTTAAGTGGAAAGGCCGGGGATTGATTCTCTGCCGCTGAGCCACACGGCCCTTCCCCCGTTTCGATACTGAATTGTGGTGGTTTTAATACTAAGCTGTTCTGAGTTACTCTATAGAAGGGAAGGATAGAAATGGAGTAAATAAATGCATGCATTGCGGCATGCTTTCAAAGTCCACCTTGTTGGATGCACAAAGCATGATGTGAAATCTGGTAGTCAACACGTATGTAGCTTATTAGCCTGGCAGCGGCTCTCCAGGGTCTCAGGCTAAAGTGTTTCCCATCACCTAACATAGGAACATAAGAGAAGCCAATGTTGGATCAGGCCAATGGCCCATCCAGTCCCAACACTGTGTCACACAGTGGCCAAAAATACCAGGTGCCATCAGGAGGTCCAGCAGTGGGGCCAGGACACCAGAAGCCCTCCCACTGCTGCCCCTCCCCAAGCACCAAGAATACAGAGCATCCCTTGCCCCAGACCAAGAACTCCTAATAGCCACTGATGGACCTCTGCTCCATATGTTTATCCAATTCCCTCTTGAAGCTGTCCATGCTTGTAGCTGCCGCCACCTCCTGTGGCAGTGAATTCCATATGTTAATCACTCTTTGGGTGAAGAAGTACTTCCTTTTATCTGTTCTAACCCGACTGCTCAGCAATTTCATGGAGTGCCCACGAGTTCTCGTATTGTGAGAAAGGGAGAAAAGTCCTTCTTTCTCGACCTGCTCTGTCCCATGCATAATCCTATAAACCTCGATCACGTCACCCCTCTGCCGAGGTTTCTCCAAGCTAAAGATCCCCAAGCTCTTTAACCTTTCTACTGCCTACTCCTTTTTAACTAGAGATGCCGGAGATTGAACCCAGTCCTTTTTAATAACTGGAGATGCAGGGGATTGATCCTGGGACCTTCTGCATGCCGAGCAGAGGCTCTTCCCTGAGCCACAGCCCTTTCCTAGCTGTCTTATACTGAATCAGACCCTTGGTCCATCTTCAATGCTCCCTCTAAGCTGTGGAGTCTTGTGAGCAAAACTTCTGCTTTGTGAGCTCCTGGCATTAAAGTTGTGAGCGAGCGATTTGGCTGCTGCAGAAATTAGTTTGCTCTGGAGGCATCCTGCCTGAGCGAAGACAAAAATGTGTGAGCTGGAGGCTAAAAAACTGTGCTGAGTCATGCTAACTCAGCTTAGAGGGAACACTGTCCATCATTGTCAGTATTATCTATGCAGACTGGCAGGAGCTCTCCAGGGTCTCAGGCTGAGGTCTTTCCTATCACTTACTGCCTGGGTCTTTTACTTGGAGATGTCAGGAATTGAACCTGGGACCTTCTGCATGCCAAGCAGTGGCCCTTCCCCTGAGCCACAGCCCATCCCCATACCCTTATTGCTGTGACTGTATAAAGATAGGCTCTAAGCCCAAACTTCCAAGAGTCTCCTGGGATCAGGCTTCTCTAAGGCCTGCTAGTAAATTCATGGCGATGCAAATGCAGGATTTCCCGGGGCGCATTTGTAGGCGCTAAATATCTTACCCCATCTCCCGGGGTCAGTTCTGCTCCAGGCGGAAAACAAGCAGCTGGTTATTTAGACTCCGTCCTCTTGCCCATTCAATGCTTCTTTTAATAGGGGCTTGTTTTCAAAGGCTTCTCATTTCCTCCATCATGTGCTGGTGTCTCTCCAAGGCTCGCAGCTGTTGCATTACGCCACTCCGCAGCTGAAAACTTCTCAGCCTGGTTCCAGTTAAGTGGGCGACTTCCATTTGTTGTCACACATGGAGGAGCTGCAGTTATACACCGTGTATGCCTTTGCTTAACCATCTGCGGTTGATGGCAAGGACTACAGATACCCAGATCTGGGGCTTGGGGGAGGGGACCCCAAAGTCCTGGACGTTTGCAGTGAGCCCTTCCTGTCTCTTTTGCCCCCACCCACAAGAACGTAAGAAGAGCCCTGCTGGATCAGACCAGTGGTCCATCTAGGCCAGCATCCTGCCTCACACAGTGGTCAACCAGTTCCTCTGGAGGGCCAGCAACAGGGCAGAGAGGCCGAGGCCTTCATAAGAACATAAGAAGAGCCCTGTTGGATCAGATCAGTGGTCCATCTAGTCCCGCATCCTGTCTCACATGGTGGCCAGCCAATTCCTCTGGAGGGCCAACAACAGGGCATAGAGGCCAAGGCCTTCATTAGAACAAAAGAAGAGCCCTGCTGGATCAGACCAGTGGTCCATCTAGTCCAGCATCCTGCCTCACACAGTGGCCAACCAGTTCCTCTGGAGGGCCAACAACAGGGCGTAGAGGCCAAAGCCTTCATAAGAACATCAGAAGAGCCCTGCTGGATCAGACCAGTGGTCCCTCTAGTCCAGCATCCTGTCTCACACAGTGGCCAACCAGTTCCTCTGGAGGGCCAACAACAAGGCGTAGAGGTCAAAGCCTTCATAAGAACATCAGAAGAGCCCTGCTGGATCAGACCAGTGGTCCCTCTAGTCCAGCATCCTGCCTCACACAGTGGCCAACCAGTTCCTCTGGAGGGCCAACAACAGGGCGTAGAGGCCAAAGCCTTCATAAGAACATCAGAAGAGCCCTGCTGGATCAGGCCAGTGGTCCATCTAGTCCAGCATCCTGTCTCACATGGTGGCCAGCCAGTTCCTCTGGACGGCCAACAGCAGGGCATAGAGGCCAAGGCCTTCATTAGAACAAAAGAAGAGCCCTGCTGGATCAGACCAGTGGTCCATCTAGTCCAGCATCCTGCCTCACACAGTGGCCAACCAGTTCCTCTGGAGGGCCAACAACTGGGCGTAGAGGCCAAAGCCTTCATAAGAACATCAGAAGAGCCCTGCTGGATCAGACCAGTGGTCCCTCTAGTCCAGCATCCTGTCTCACACAGTGGCCAACCAGTTCCTCTGGAGGGCCAACAACAGGGCGTAGAGGCCAAAGCCTTCATAAGAACATCAGAAGAGCCCTGCTGGATCAGACCAGTGGTCCCTCTAGTCCAGCATCCTGTCTCACACAGTGGCCAACCAGTTCCTCTGGAGGGCCAACAACAGGGCGTAGAGGCCAAAGTCTTCATAAGAACATCAGAAGAGCCCTGCTGGATCAGACCAGTGGTCCCTCTAGTCCAGCATCCTGCCTCACACAGTGGCCAACCAGTTCCTCTGGAGGGCCAACAACAGGGCGTAGAGGCCAAAGCCTTCATAAGAACATCAGAAGAGCCCTGCTGGATCAGGCCAGTGGTCCCTCTAGTCCAGCATCCTGTCTCACACAATGGCCAACCAGTTCTTCTGCAGGGCCAACAACAGGCCAAGGCCGTCATAAGGACATAAGAAGAGCCCTGCTGGATCAGACCCATGGTCCACAAAGTCCAGCATCCTGCCTCACACAGTGGCCAACCAGTTCCTCTGGACAGCCTCCTCCTTAACCTGCCCACGAGACAGAAGAATAGCCCAGAGTAGCTTTTAGATTAAATTATGGACTCCATCTGGAGACTATTAAATTAAGAATAACTGATCTGTTTATTTTTTTAATCTGTTTTTTTTTTATTTTTTTTAACCTGTTGTAAATCACCCAGAGCCTTGTGTGCTCAGGGATTTGGTGGTCCAGAAAGTTTAATAATAATAGCAACAATAAAAAAACAAACCGGGGCATAGAGGCCGAGGCCTTCCCCTGATGTTGCTGTCTGGCTCTGGGATTCAGACAATTAGTGCCTCTGAATGTGGAGGCTCCCTTTGCAGCATTCCTGTGTAAATTGCCTCCAACCTGGGTGGTGTTGTGTACTGATATAACCACGTGCGTTGGGATGGCCGCATGTGGTCAAGTGAACAGCCTGAGCTTCGCCCATACAAACAATGGACGATCGGATCCTAGCCCCACTCCAATCAGGAGGCCAGGATCCAAGACTCGACCCATGAAAGACTGATACCGTAAATAGACCTATCACGGGTGTTGGGGTGTGGTTTGTCTTGGGGTTATAAGCCGGCCTGCGAGCCGGCTAAAGTTGTCTTGTTCCCGAATAAACTATGTGCTGATTTACTACGTCATGCCTCGAACCCAGTATATTATAGGTGGACAGCCCTGCTTACATGTTACAATGAGCATACGTGTGTGTGTGTTAAGTGCCATCCACTCATTTCTGACTTAGGGTGAGCCTGTTAATTAATGACCTCCAAAACATCTTGTCATTAACAGCCTTGCTCGTGTCTTGCAAACCCAGGGCTGCAGCTTCCTTAAAGGAGCCCATCCATCTAATCTCAGATCTTCCTCCTTTCCTGCTGCCTTCAATATATGTACATCCTGCATACACCTTTTTGTAAGGAACAGCTAACATGCATCCGCCTTGTAAACAAACCTGGGGCCAGTACCTGGATAAATGTGGGGTTTAAATGAAGTGTTCAGCTATACGCATGTTCAACGTAACATGAGAATTGCTCAACATATAAAGAAAATTAGTCGCTGTAGATTTTCCGGGTTGTGTGGCCGTGGCCTTGGCATTGTAGGACCTGACGTTTCGCCAGTAGCTGTGACTGGCATCCTCAGAGGTATAACACAGGGAGATGGAGTACTCTCTGTGTCAAGGTGAGAAGAAAAATGGTAGGCAGGAATTTATATCTACCCTGGAAGGTGGGGTAGGGCTGAGTCATTATCTTGTACAGGGCTCTTCTTACGTTCTTGTGGGCGGGGGCAAAAGAGTAGTTCTCCCTTTCTCACAATACAAGAACTTGTGGGCACTCCATGAAATTGCTGAGCAGTCGGGTTAGAACAGATAAAAGGAAGTCCTTCTCCACCCAAAGCGTGATTGACACATGGAATTCACTGCCACAGGAGGTAGTGGCGACTACAGGCGTGGACGGCTTCAAGAGGGAATTAGATAAACATATGGAGCAGAGGTCCATCAGTGGCTATTAGCCACAAGGTATAGATAGGAACTCTCAGTCTGGGGCAAGTGATGCTCTGTATTCTTGGTGGGGGCAGCAGTGGGAGGGCTTCTGGTGCCCTGGCCCCACTGGTGGACCTCCTGATGGCCCCTGGTATTTTTGGCCACTGTGTGACAAAGTGTTGGACTAGATGGGCCATTGGCCTGATCCAGCACTGGCTTCTCTCATGTTTTTATGTTCTTAGTAGTTCCCTAGGCTATGACCATGCTAATGGAGAAGCTTTCCTGAGGAGGTTCTTTTGTCTATGGATTCATATAAAGAAAACTACTCTATGAGAAAAGTCAAATTGTAGTCATTGCTTGTGGCCTCGGACCGTGTGCCAGACCTCTAGGGGCGAAGTAAATAGTGGGCTTGAGCGTGCGAGCAAGAGGGAGGGAGCGATGGCTCTGGCCAAGCAGTAACCACCTATTGTTGGAGGTGAACCTTTCGTAGCTCTGAAGAAATGGACACATCCCTTGGAGACTTGAGCCAGTGTGATGCCGAAGCCAAGAGGATGTTGGAGACTGGGAGCTTTGTGAGCAAGTTCTTCGGTCGTCGCCCACGGGGAATGGTCGTCACTCACCACCAGGCTGTCAGTGAAGGAACCGCCAGCACTATTACCACCAACAATCCTAATTACAGAGCCCCGGCCCTTGGCTTTGGCGTCTCGCCTGGGCCGCCGCTCACGTTAGGAAGAGCATTGAGCAGAAGAAATTGTTTAGAGCTTTGTAGGCACTCTTCAGGACGCCATCTTAAGCAATCAATGAAGCATCGCCAGCACCTTATGAATCGCTTATAACTGAATTGTTTTAGATGATTTTATGTGGATTTTAATTGTTATTTATGTATTAATCGGCGGAAGCCGCCCTGAGCCTGCTTTGGTGTTGTGGTTAAGTGCGCGGACTCTAATCTGGGAGAGCCGGGTTTGACTCCCCACTCCTCCACTTGCACCTGCTGGATGACCTTGGGCAAGCCATAGTTCTGTCAGAGCTCTTCTCACAAGGGCAGTTCTCGAGAGAGCTCTCTCAGCCCCACCTACTTCACAGGGTGCCTGTCGTGGGGAGGGGAAGCGGAAAGAGTTTGTAAGCTGCTCAGAGACTCCTTCGGTAGTGAAGGGTGGAGTATAAATCCAATCTCGTCTGCTCTTCTTCAAAACCTGCGCTCTCTCTTTCTCTCAGCCTCAGTCATCCATCTGTAAAATGGGGATGTTTTGAGTCCAAGGAACTTGGTGGACTGCCTGTTCCTGTATGCACAGCTCATTCTTTCATAGTGGTTAGGACAGCCAGTTTGGTGTCATAGTTAGGAGGGCGGACTCTAATGTGGGAGAACTGGGTTTGATTCCCAACTCCTTCACATGCAGCTGCTGGTGTGACCTTGGGTCAGTGACGAGTTCTCTGAGACCTGTTCTCTCAAGGGCAGTTCTTGAGAGAAAAAGAGTGGTTTCTGTCAGAGCTCTCTCAGCCCCACCTACCTCACAGGGTGTCTGTTGCGGGGAGGGGAAGGGAAGGAGATTGTAAGTCGCTCTGAGACTCCTTTGAGTAGTGAAGGGCGGGGTATAAATCCAATCTCCTCTTTTTCTTCTTCTTCTTCTATTTCTTCTTCTTCTTCTTCGTGGGGAGGGCAGGGTACAAATAAAATAAAATAAATAAATAGGGCTTGCCAGCCTCCAGGTGAGACTTGGAGACCTCCAGGTATTATCGTTGATCTCCAGACTGCAGAGATCAGTTCCTTGGGAGAAAATGACTGCTTTGGAGGGTGGACTCTGTGGCATTATACCCTGCTGAATCACCAGGAATTTCCTAGTTCAGAGGTGACAGAATGATCCTGGCAGGAACCAGCCAACTCATCCCCGATTCAAGGGTCGCTTACCTCCAGATGGGGCCTGGAGCTTTTTTTTCTTTTCTTTTCTTTTCTTTTCTTTTCTTTTCTTTTCTTTTCTTTTCTTTTCTTTTCTTTTCTTTTCTTTTCTTTTCTTTTCTTTTCTTTTCTTTTCTTTTCTTTTCTTTTCTTTTCTTTTCTTTTCTTTTCTTTGCAACCCTTCTCCTGATAGCTAACTTGGTGTAGTGGTTAGAAGCATGAACTCTAATCTGGGAGAACCAAGTTTGATTCCCCACTCCTCCATGTGCAGCTGCTGGTATGTCCTTGGGTCAGCCACGAGTTATCTCAGAGCTGTTCTCTCACAAGCAGTTCTCGATTTAGCTCTCCCAGCCCCACCTCCTCACAGGGTGTCTGCTGTGGGGAGGGAAGAGGGACAGGAGATTGTAAGCCACTCTGGGACTCCTTTGGGTAGTGAAGGGTGGGGTACAGTGTTCCCTCTAAGCTGAGTTAGTGTGAGCTAGCTCACAGTTTTCTAACCTCTGGCTCACACATTTTTTTGTCTTAGCTCAGGAAGGATGGCTCCAGACAGGGCCGGCTCCAGGTATCTGGGTGCCCTAGGCAGGACAGCCCGGGGCGCCCCCACCGGGGATGCCAAGCTCCCGGTGGGGCCTGGAGACCAGGGGCAGCGGCGGAGCGCTGGCTTTCCTGGGTGCTCCGCAGCTGCGGGGCCCCCAGGAAAGCCAGGGAAGGGGGCGGGGGTTCTAGCCCCCTCCCCTCCCTCACAGTGCCGGCTTTCCTGGAGGCTCTGCGGCTGCGGGGCCCCCAGGAAAGCCAGGGAAGAGGCGGGGGGGCTTTTCGCGGGGGGGTGTTGCCTTTTGGCGCCCCTGCGGCCGGCGCGCTCTAGGCGAGTGCCTAGCTCGCCTACTGGGCGAGCCGGCCCTGGCTCCGGAGCAAACTGATTTATGCAGTAGCCAAATCTCTTGCTCACAACTTTATTGCAAGTAGCTCACTAAGTAGGATTTTTACTCACAAGACACCACAGCTTAGAGGGAGCATTGGTAGGGTATAAATCCAATCTCCTCCTCCTCCTTCTTTAAACCACTCCACCAGCAGCTATTTGATATAGCCAAATATACCCCAAAAGTTTTTTAAAAATGGCTTTATATATGTATATGTCTGCTGAGTCACGTTCCCCTTTCTTATTCTTCACTGCTTGCATGGAAACAGGAGCTTAAAGGAGGCACAGGAACTGGAAACTGAAAGCAAAGAATACTGGCGGATACCATGGCACCCCCGAAAATAACATTCAGACAGGGCTTCTTCGGTTCCCTACGGACAGCTAGAGTTAGTTCTACTTGGATTCATTACCCTCAGGAAGTTAATAGACACATAAAGCCGTCTTGCACTGATTCAGACCTTTGGTCCACGAATGTCAGTATTGTCTACTCAGACTGGCAGCTGCTCTCCAGGGTCTCAAGTGGAGGTCTTTCGCATCATCTGCTACCTGATCCTTTTAACTGGAGATGTCAGGGTTGAATCCCACCGCATACTAAGTGGATGCTCCATCATTGAGCCTCCAATGGAAGAGCCAGTTAAGTTGGAGGAAGTCTTCTTAGATCGGAGCTGGCTTCCAACCTGGACTGAAAGCAAAGGCGGGATATAAATATTTTGACTTCATATTTTACTTGCAGTTCAATAACATTAAGATCAACACTTTGAAATTAAGGTTTTGATTAATAAATATAGAGATATACTTTGCTCAGTGGAATAGTAGGACAGGTGTAGGATTCACCTTGTGATCTGCATAGAACGGATAAAAGGAAGTCCTTCTTCACCCAAAGAGTGATTGACACATGGGATTCACTGCCACAGGAGGTGGTGGCGGCTACAAGCATGGACAGCTTCAAAAGGGAATTGGATAAGCATATGGAGCAGAGGTCCATCGGTGGTTATTAGCCACAAGGTATGGATAGGGACTCTGGGGCAAGTGATGCTCTGTATTCTTGGTGCTTGGGGGGGGTCAACAGTGGGAGGGAGTGTCCTGGCCCCACTGGTGGACTTCCTGATGGCACCTGGTATTTTCGGCCACTGTGTGACACAGAGTATTGGACTGGAGGAGCCACTGGCCTGATCCAACATGGCTTCTCTTACGTTCTTAGGTCTGGGGCAGTGAGGCTCTGTATTCTTGGTGCTTGGGGGCTACAGTGGGAGGGCTTCTCGAGTTCTGGCCCTGCTGGTGGACCTCCTGATGGCATTTGGGTTTTGGCCTCTGTGTGACACAGAGTTTTGGGCTGGAGGGGCCACTGGCCTGATCCAACATGGCTTCTGTTATGTTCTAATATTCTGCTTGCCTCCTCCTCGTTTTCATCTGTGTCTCCCATCCCTGTCATTCTCCTCTACAAAGCCATTCTCTTCTTGTTGTTTATCAGGGAACCCTCCTGTTCGCTGAATGCAGCTTCCTTCTAGAAGTCCTCCCTGACAAACTTGGGCACTTTCACACTTGCTGAATGATGCACTTTCGATCCACTTGCAATGCACTTTAGCAATCGTTTGCAAGTCAGTTTTCCCATTCCACACAGTAAACTCCAGTTTCAAAGTGCATTGGAAGTGGATTGAAAGTGCATGGAAGTGGATTGAAAGTGCATAGAAGTGGATTGAAAGTGCATTATTCGGTGTGGGTGTGTGAAAGCACCCACTGTGTCTGACAAAGGGAGCTTTTGACTCTCAGGAGTTTATACCCTGAAGGTCTTGTTGGTCCCTCAGATGCTCCTGGATTCAAATCCAGACGTTCTTCTGCAGACCAAGATGGCTGTCTCCCCAATGAGATTTTTCGTTCCGGTCTCCTAGTGTATTTGCTTGCCTTGGGTGTCCACCATTGGCCACGAACAATCAAGGATACAGATGCTGATCTGCAGTCCTGTGCTTCTTTTCCTTTTTTTAACATTGTCTCTTTTCAGCAGAGCGACATTTCCAATTTCGTGCAGGCAAAAGAAGGAAATCTGGCCAGCAGACAAGAGTGAGCCACGACCTCTCATTCTGGCACGGAGACTTGGGGGCTATATTTAGCCAATGGTCATCTGTCCCGTTTTGCCTAGGAACAGCTCTGTTATTTTAAGGCTCGTTTCATTGTCCGCATCGTCGGAGAACCTCTCATTGTAGGAAGACGTTTTCCCCTCTCTCGAAAACCTCCAAGATGGAAGACTTTTCAGCCTCCTATGTCGGCTGGCCCCCTGACCTGGACAAGCTAGGCTAGCCGGGTTTCAACAGATCTTGGAAGCTAAGAAGGGTCAGCCATGATTAGTATTTGGATGGCAGACTGTTTCGTCCTGAGTTTGATTTCATCCCCATTGACAGGCTGGTGTCCAGAATGGCAATACCTGATTGGCTACTCTGCATAGCAGGCCAATCAGGAGACAAGGATTGTGCTGGAGGGAAGCAAATTGATCGGACATTGTCTAAGCAATGCTATTGGTTATTATCTCTGATGTGGCCGTGGCTATGCAAGCCCGCACTGTTTAAATAAGAGCCTGTTGCTCTATGTTGTGTTGTCTGTTCCGAGCTGTTCTGAGCTGTTGAATCGTTAAAAGCTGATCACTGGTTGGAACGTTGTTTTTAAGTGTCATACTTATCAGAGACCACCAAGGAAGTCCGGGGTCACTGCTCAAAGGAAGGCAATGGCAAACCGCCTGTGCTCATCTCTTGCCTTGAAACCCTACTGGGTTGGAAAGGGTTGGAACACTTTCCCTATGAAGAAAGGTTAAAACGCTTGGGGCTCTTTAGCTTGGAGAAACGACGGCTGAGGGGTGACATGATCGAGGTTTATAAGATTATGCATGGGATTGAGCAGGTTGAGAAAGAAGGACTTTTCTCCCTTTCTCACAATACAAGAACTCATGAGCTCTCAATGAAATTGCTGAGCAGTCGGGTTCAAACACATAAAAGGAAGTCCTTCTTCACCCAAAGAGTGATTAACATATGGAATTCACTGCCACAGGAGGTGGTGGCAGCTGCAAACATGGACAGTTGCAAGAGGGAATTAGATAAATATATGGAGCAGAAGTCCATCAGTGGCTATTAGACACAAGGTATAGCTAGGAACTCTCAGTCTGGGGCAGCCACAAGGTATAGATGGGAACTCTCAGTCTGGGGCAGGTGATGCACTCTACTCTTGGTGCTGGGGGGCAGCAGTGGGAGGGCTTCTGGTGTCCTGGCCCCACTGCTGGACCTCCTGATGGCACCTGGTATTTTTGGCCACTGTGTGACAGAGTGTTGGACTAGATGGGCCATTGGCCTGATTCAACATTGGCTTCTCTTATGTTCTTATGTTCTTACTGAGTTGTCATAAGTCAACTTGACAACAAGAAAATGTTGGCTTGCTGCACTGGAGAGCTGATCTTAGTACAATTCCCCTGGTGGTTAGCCTTGGTACACTGGTGTTGAACCATCATGGAAAGTGCCATCAAGTCAACCCTAGACAGAGGTGGTTTGCCATTGCCTGCCTCTCCATAGCAACCCTAGACTTCCCATGAGTCCCATCTTAGTACCAACCAAGGCTGACCCTGTTTAGCTTGCGAAATCTGACGAGATTTGCCCTAGCCTGGGCCATCCAAGTCAGGGCTTGAACCACCATATGCCTACGTAAATACATAATGCTTGAAGGGGATACATGATTCCAGACTCACAAGGGCATGCACCGCAGGTGTGTGCCCAGCAGAATGTCAAGAACCGCAACATTGTCCCGTTGCCGTGTTCAGAACTAAATGCTGCAGCCCCCAATAGAAACAACACGTTTTGTTACTTTTGCTAATTTTTGTACCACAATCACCTCCAAAGTGCTTAGGACTTCCAGTTAGTACAGAATGCTGCAGCCAGGATGCGAACTGGAGAGGGTCATGAGGACCATATCACTCCAGTCATGGGCCATCTGTGCTGGCTCCCTGTTTGTTTCTGGACCCCATTCAAAGTGCCTTAGACTCAAGGGTCCCTAGGGGAACTGGGGAAACTTAGTAAGGACAAGTGGGTAGTTAGATGGAGACTCCCATTTGGGCCAAAGAAAGGGGATGGATCTTCTAGTGAGAAGGGAATTTTCCTACCCAGTTGAACAGGGAGTTAGCTTTGAAGAGTGCAGAGATCCCTGGTCTGGTGTGGTTAGAAACTGCCTTTGAAGACCTTAAGAGTCAGTTAAAAACTCAAGATGAGTACTGGTGTTTCAAGAGAAGGGGTTTGGGTACTGGGAAGAGGATACCAGCCTTCTGGAAACCAAAAGAGTCAGAATACTCAAAGAACGTGTACTGAAGTGTTTGGGGAAAACACTGGAACAAAAGCCTCTCAACATAAAGGTTTAAGTCACTCTGAATAGCTTAAGAAACCCTCTTTAACCTGAAATCTAAGAACTAAAGTCTGTGCATGTACTGGTTTTACCTCAGAGTTATCTATATGGAGTTACCTCAGAAATTTTCAGCCCATGATTTCCCCTGACCTTTCCCCTCTGTGTAAAATAAAATATTTTGTTATTCTTGAACTTCAAAACGTCTCGAATGTCATTTAAGTTGTTTAAGTCAAAGTGGGCTCCTGATCCTTCCCTCAGGCTCCTGGGCTAAACCAACAGACAAAATATCGTACTGTGACAGGGTGGGACAGCCAAAATTCTTCAGCAAAGGAGAAAACATATTACTAGGGCAGCTCAGTCAGTAAAGGGAAAGGAAAACAGAGGGAAAATCTTGCCTCTGAGGGAGGGAAGTGGACTGGGCGGCATCATAGTCCCCTTTTATCACTGTCTTCCACCAGCAGGTGAAGACTTCCTTTGTTTTGCCAGGCATTGCCTCAGTGATTCCTCTGCCCTACCTCGCGTTTTAATTTGTCCTATCTTGTGTTTTTAATTTGTCCTACCTTGTGTTTTAATTTGCTCCTTTAGGTTTTATATATTGTAGCTCTGATTTTTAAATGCATTCATGATGTATTTTTATTATGTTTCTTCTCATCGTTAGCCACCTTGGTGGCCCCGATTTGGGTAAAAGATAGGCTATAAATACTGTAAATAAATTATCACGATCAACATCCATCAACTCCTTCGAAGCCTTGTCAAATGGACTTCAGAGCACTGCTTGGTGACCTTTCCTCGCGTCTAGACTGCAGTTCCCTGTGTAACGTAAGAATGCATGCACGCAAAGCTAAATAAAGTGATCTGATTTAGAGCGGTGGCTAAAATGCTTTCTTTGATGACGAAGTGATTAAAAATTGCAAACACCTGTGAATATGCAAAGCGTCTGTGAATATGCAAAAAAAAGGTCAGTTTTTTTTAATCCAGCACTTCAGAATGCCACCTGTGATTTGCAAACAACTTATATACCTTAAGCAGAAGAGTGCTTACATGTCTGTTGTAGGGTTGCCAACCTCCAGGAAGTGACTGGAGATCGCCTGAAATTACAACTGGTCTCCAGGCTGTAGAGAACGATTCACCTGGAGAAAACGGCCACGTTGGAAGATGGGCTCTATGGCTTTTATACCCTGCTGAAGTCCCTCCCCTTCCCAAATCCCGCCCTCTCCGTGCTCCATACCCCCAGAGCCTCCAGGTATTTCCCAACCTGGACTTGACAGTCCTAGTTACATATCATTGTGAGTTTCAGAGAAACGTTTTCTGGATCAAATTAAGGTCCACCTAGTTCAGCATCATCGTAGCCTTCTGAGTGCATTGAAGTCAGTGGGCTAAGAAGGGTGTAGCTCTTCTGGAATTAGGCAGGTGGCGACCCCAAAAAAGGGCCTTCTTGGTTGTAGCACCAAAATGCAAGAACTCGTGGGTACTCAGTGAAAATGCTGAGCAGTCGGGTTAGAACAGATACAAGGAAGTCCTTCTTCACCCTAAGAGTGATTAACACATGGAGTTCACGGCCAGAGGAGGTGATGGTGGCTACAAGCATGGATGGCTTCAAGAGGGAATTAGATAAACATATGGAGCAGAGGTCTATCAGTGGCTATTGGCCACAAGGTATAGAGAGGAACTCTTGGTCTGGGGCAAGGAATGCTCTGTATTCTTGGTGCTTGGGGGGGGTCAACAGTGGAAGGGCTTCTAGTGTCCTGGCCCCACTGCTGGACCTCCTGATGGCACCTGGTATTTTTGGCCACTGTGTGACAGAGTGTTGGACTGGATGGGCCATTGGCCTGATTCAGCATTGGCTTCTCTTATGTTCTTATGTTAAGCAGGTGAAGACTTCTTTTGTTCTGCCTGGAAAGATAAAAGCCCACCTCCAGTAAATCAATGTATTGAGGACCTCAGAACTCCGTCAGTATTTGAACACATGGCACACAGACAGCAATTGCATATGGACATCTGCAGATATTTGGAAACCTTTCACAGAAACTGATGTGTCGATCCGCCCTACTGTTGCTCTATCTTTGTCTTTATTTATATCTTTTTTCCTTTTAAAAAACATCTTATTTAATTGCTGGATTCTAAGTCCCACCCCTTGTTTGTTTTCTGTGGGTGGGTTGGGGGGAGAAAGAATTTTTTTAAAAAAAGAAGGGCGTAACTCTCTTTAGGATGGCTAGGTTCCCTTCAACATTAACTGTAGAAAACAGAGCCCAAATTATAATTGCTTTTGCACAGCACCTAGTTAACTTCAGCCACTTTAATTGCTTTTTAAATGCAAGAGGATAACGACGATGTACTCTTGATATTCAGTTTTTAATGTTTTTATAGGATTGCCAGCTCTGGTTTAGGGATCTCCTGGAGTTAAGAACATAAGAGGAGCCCTGCTGGATCAGACTAGTGGTCCATCTAGTCCAGCATCTTGTCTTGCACAGTGGCCAGTCAGTTCCTCCAGAGGGCCAACAACAGGGCATAGAGGCAGAGGCCTTCGCCTTATAAGAACATAAGAATGTAAGAACATTAGAAGAGCCCTGCTGGATCAGACCAGTGGTCTCTCTAGTCCAGCCTCCTGTCTTACACAGTGGCCAACCAGTTCCTCTGGAGGGCCAACAACAGGGCATAGAGGCCGAGGCCTTCACGAGAACATAAGAAGAACCCTGCTGGATCAGACCAGAGGTCCATCTAGTCCAGCATCCTGTCTCACACAGTGGCCAACCACTTCCTCTGGAGGTCCAACAACAGGGCAGAGAGGCCAATGCCTTCCCTGATGTTGCCTCCTTGCTCTGGGATTCAGAGGTTGACTACCTCTAAACGTGGAAGTTCCTCTCAGCCCACCATGGCTAGTAGCCACTGATAGAGCCATCCTCCATGAATCTATCTAATCCCCTTTTCAAGCCCTTTATTCCTGTGGCCATCACCACATCCTCTGCCAGCAAATTCCGCAGTAGAATCACTCTCTGTGTAAAGTAGTATTTCCTTTTGACCGTCCTCAACCTACTGTCCATCAGCTTCCTTGAATGCCGTCAAGTTCTAGTTTTGGGGGGAAGAGCCTGGGGAGGGCAAAGTCTGAGAAGGGGAGGGAATTCATCCGGAATGTGATGTCACTCCGGTTTCTGTTTCCACTAGACTCAGTGGTATACCATGAACTCTGCCCTCTTAAGCTGCCGTTTCCGCCAAAGGAACAGATCTCTGCAATCTGGTGATCAGAGGTAATTCCAAGAGAAATCCAGGCCCTACCTTGGCACTGGTAATCCTAGGGTTACCAATTCTGGGTTGGGAATTCCTGGAGATTTGGTGGCGGAGCCTGGGCGGGTGAGAGGCTTGGAGAGAGACTTCGGTAGTGATGTGATGCTACACAGTTCGCCCTCCAAAGCATCCATTTTCTCCAGAGGAACTGATTCCGGTAGTTTGGAGATTAATTGTAATTCTAGGGGCTATCCAGGCCCCACCTGGAGGTTGGCAGCCCTAGGATCTTAGGACTGCACCATACACCAGACTCCTAGGGGTGATTCTGGGCTTTGTTGCATACAACGGTGAAAATGCATAAGGATCACTTTAGAAAGTGGCCACTTCAGTTCATAGTGCCCGTTGGTTGTGGATTGCTGGTGTTTTTGCAGTCCCCCCCCCGCCTCCCCTGCCGATCCACAGCTCCAGAACGTGCGAAGCGCAGGTAATCGGCACTCCAAACCAAAGTACCAATCACTGTCAAAAAGCCACTTCTGAAAGTGCCCTATTACGGGAACCAGGGCTTTTTTGGTAGAAAAAGCCCAGCAGGAACTCATTAGCATAATAGGCCACACCCAGACAGCACAGCTCATTAGCCTATTAGGCTACACCCCCATGTTACCAGAAGTGTGGTCATCCAGCCATACCCACCTTTTGCTTCTTATTCTGTTTACCTTGATTGTTGTCACCAGGGCTTTCTTTGTAGCAGGAACTCCTTTGCATGTTAGGCCACACACTCCTAATGTGTCCAATCCTAATGAGTTTCTGCTGTTGGGTGTGGCCTATTATGCTAATGAGTTCCTGCTGGGCGTGGCCAGCTCAGGAGCCAGCCAGAACTCCGTTCCTGTGCGTTCCTGCCCAAAAATAGCCCTGACCGGAACTGTGTAAGTTAGTGAGGTGCTTTGCAGAAAATAACAGGAATTGTATCCAAGGTCACCACGTCCCCCACGCGGGGGCTGCCCGAGTACAATGTGACTTCCCAACACCAGCCCAGCCCTGTTTTCTGTGTTTACTGAAGCTGGCAAAATCCAGAAATCCTACGAGGGAGGCCGTGGGAGAGAGCCCTGCCTAAAGGCTGGCCTAAAGAACGGTCTCAAGGCACAAAATGCAGCGCAGCAGCGGATGCAAAGGAAATCTGGCCCTGCAAGCCTTGTACGGGATACTGTATTTCATTTATTTTTTGTTAAGTATGAGACTTAAGGCAGCAGCTCATAATAGGTGACTCGGCTTTATTTACAAGATAGGAACAACAGCACAAACGAGAGAGCAACAGGCCCTCCTTTTAAACTACCCGGGCTGGCATAACCACGCCCCTTGTTGCTTTAAGAACCAATCAGAACAGTAACATAGCAACCAATAATAACATCTCCCTCCAGAACCTTTCCAGTATCCTGATTGGTCTACTATGCAAAGTAGCCAATCAGAGTTTGCTGTTTTCAATACCAGGCTTAGATAGGGGTGAGATTCAAGCTCAGGCTATTTATGTATACACGATCCATAACATTTGTCTTTGAGTGTATCGATAACTAGAGTTGCCAACCTCCAGGTGGGGCATGGAGATCTCCCGGAATTGCAACGGACCTCCAGGCTACAGAGATCGGTTGTCCTGGAGAAAGTGGGTGCTTTGCAGGCATAATACGGTATCCTGTCCTGCCAAGGTCCACATCACCCTAGGCCAGAGGTGTTGGACGAAATTTGTTACGAGGGCCGGATCTGACATAAATGTCACTTTGTAGAGTTGGGCCACATGTGCCATAAAATGAAATGCCAGGTACCAGAGATATAAACCTTATAAAGGACACAGGCAAACCCAATTAATGATATTATTTTTACTCAACATACAAACAAAAGCAGTGGTTAGGAGTGCAGGCTCCACTTCTGGGAGAACTGGGTTTGATCCCCCACTCCTCCACATGCAGCTGCTGGTGTGACCTTGGGTCAGTCACAAGTTCTCTCAGAGCTGTTCTCTCAAGGGCAGTTCTCGAAAGAGCTCTCTCAGCCCCACCTACCTCACAGGCAGTGCTCCTTCTAAGCTGAGTTAATGTGAACTAGCTCACAATTTTTTAGCCTCCAGCTCACACAGTTTTGTCTCAGCTCAGGAAGGATGGCTCTAAAGTAAACTAATGTGTGCAGCAGCCAAATCGCTCACTCACAACTTTAATGCCAGTAGCTCACAAAGTAGAATTTTTGTTCACAAGACTTCACAGCTTTGAGTGTATCGATACACAGGAAGTCTGTTGCAGGGAGGGAAAGGGAAAGGAGATTGTAAACCACTCTGAGACTCCTTTGGGCAGTGAAGGGTGGATATAAATCCAATCTCTTCTCTTGTTCTTCCTAGTAGTGAAAGCAATTGATTTACTGGGAAGCCCACAAAAGCCCCAATAAATGTATTTAATCGTATGCAAGATTAGGTTATTTTCCGAGGGATACCATCAAAGGGGGAGTACCTTAGGTTTCCATACATACCAGTTGCTTGTGGGCTGGGTAAGAGCCCTGGATGGGCCGGCCCCGGCCCCTGGGTCTTATCTTTGACACTCCTGCCCTAGGCTCTGCATGGAGGCTCCGGGACTTTCCCTGGGCTATTTTGGGGCAGGAATGCACAGGAACAGAGTTCCGGCTGGCTCCTGAGTTGGCCACGCCCAGCAGGAACTCATTAGCATAATAGGCCACACCCAACAGCAGAAACTCATTAGGATTGGCTAGATGAGCACCACAACCCTAGAGTCGGATTCGACTGACTTTCGAGCAAGGGAACATTAGGGGTGTGAGGCCTAACATGCAAAGGAGTTCCTGCTACAAAAAAGCCCTGGGTTTTGACAACAAACAAGGTAAACAGAATAAGAAGCAAAAGGTAGGTGTGGCTGGATGACCACGCTTCTGGTAACATGGGGGTGTGGCCTAATAGGCTAATGAACTGTGCTGTCAAGGGTGTGGCCTGTTATGCTAATGAGTTCCTGCTGGGCCTTTTCTACTGAGATCAAGCTATTGCATGTTGCGTTCCCACCTGAATTTACCTTTAGCGATAAATAAATTCTTAACGTGAGAGATGTTCATAACAATGAACCAGCATGCATGTTTTAAGGCTGTTTTAGTAGCCAACAAAAATTAATTGATTGAGGGCTCTAGTATCTAACAGGGTGTGTGTAACAAGTGCATATTTGTTTCTCATTTATCTATCTTCTTTCCCTCAAGTCAAGATTCCCATTGTGTAATGTTGCAATTCCTGAATACTCCGAGGACAGTCTTTGTCCTGGGAAAACGACATCATGTTTCTCATCTCTCCGAAGCGCATTCGTCGCTATCACAAGTAGCAAGTGTGGTGCGGTGGTTAGTGCCAAGCTACAATCTGGGAGGCCCTGTCCAGATCTCCACTCTGTCCTGAAGCTTGCTGGGTGACCCTGGATCAACCCCTCTCCGTCTAACCCGCCTCGCAGGGGGATTGTGAGGATAAAATGAAGGTGGAAGTTTATCCTCTGAAGGGCGGGATAAAACACGGGCTTGATTGATCGATTTCTTTATCTTTGGGGTTCCTACGCCAATAGCATTCAAGCCAGCAGTGACCAGCCGTTCCTAGGTGTAAGTCCTAGAATCACAGAGTTGGAAGGGGCCCTACAGGCCATCTAGTCCAACCCCCCTGCCCAATGCAGGATCAGCCTAGAGCATCCCTGACAAGGGTTTGTCCAGCCGCTGCTTAAAGACTGCCAGGGAGGGGGAGCTCACCACCTCCCTAGACAGCTGATTCCGCTGTTGCACAACTCTGACTGTAAAAAGAGTTTTCCCTAAGATCCAGCCGGTGCCTTCCCGCCCTTAATTTAAACGCCTTCTTGTGAGTCCTCTCCTCTGCTGCCAACAGGAACGGCTCCCTGCCCTCCCCTAAGTGACACAGCCCTTCAGACGCTTCAAGAGAGCCATCATGTCCAATGTTCCCTCTAAGCTATGGAGTCCTGTGAGCAAAAATTCTACTCTGTGAGCTACCGGCGTTAAAGCTGTGAGCAGGTGATTTGGCTGCTGCATAAATCAGTTTGCTCTGGAGCCATCCCTCCTGAGCTGAGACAAACATGTGTGAGCCAGAGGCTAAAAAACTGTGCGCTGGCTCGCACTAACTCAGCTTAGAGGGAACACTGATCCTGCCTGTCCCTGTTAAGTAGGAGACTCAACAAAGGATTCAGCTTCAAGTGATTTCAGCTTTATTAAACAGCAACTGTAAGTCAGGAACACACAGACAACAAGGGGAGCACAGCTCCTTCTTTTAAACTCTCCCCAGCTGTCAAAGCCACACCCATTACAAGTTAAAGACCAATCAGAGTACAGGGATAAAGGCCAATCAGGACCGTTCCCTCTTTGTAACAATATCAGTCAGTGATTGGGTCATTACACAGGTTTCGCAGAAACCGACCAATAGCAATGCGACATCTGAAGAGCCACATTCAGACTCAAGCTTAACATGTGAATAGATAGGAGCGATTCACATTCAGTACATAACAGTCCCCCCTCAAGGTCCTCTTCTCCAGACGAAACAGTCCCAAGCCCCTCAGCCTTTCCTCCACAGGGCTTGGGCCCGATCTGCATCTAGCATTTGCTCCAAACCCACACTGAAACAGAAAAAGATGCAGCTCAAAACCTCATTCAAATACCCCGGGGGCCAATGCCATACTGACTGCAGGGTCACCCCTGAATGGCCATAAAACAGCCATAAATCTATGCAGACGGGCTGGCTTCCATAAAACCGAGAGCTCAAACGAAGTGAAAGCAGGCACACAGTCCGGACACTGCCATAAAATCCGACAGTCAAAGTGAAAGTGGTGTGCAGTGTAGAGGGGGATTTCGGTTCCAGCATGGGTGTGGTAAAAGGTAAAGGTAAAGGTTCCCTTGCTCGAAAGCCAGTCGAATCCGACTCTAGGGTTGCGGTGCTCATCTCCGTTTCAAAGCCGAAGAGCCAGCGCTGTCCGAAGACGTTTCCGTGGTCATGTGGCCAGCATGACTAAACACCAAGGCGCACGGAACGCTGTTACCTTCCCACCAAAGTGGTACCTATTTATCTACTTGCAATTTCTTGCTTTCGAACTGCTAGGTTGGCAGGAGCTGGAACTAGAGACAGGAGCTCACTCCGTCATGCGGCACCCAGGTCTCGAACTGCTGAACTACTGACCTTCCCCAGCCTGCAGTTCAGCGTCTTAACCACTTGAGCCACCGCAGGGTGTGGTAAAACAGTGGAGCAAATGCTAGACGCCAGTTGGGCCTTTGTCTCTTCCTCTGGAACGCCCACCTGGTTGAGGCTTGCCTGTAGGGTTGCCAACCTCCAGGAATGTGCCTGGCAATCTCATGGAATTACAACTGATCTCCAGGTGATGGATATCAGTTCCCCTGGAGAAAATGGCCACTGTGGAAGGTGGACTCCATGGCACTGTGCCCCACTGAAGCCCCTCCTCTTCCCAAACCCCGCCCTCCCCAGGTTCCACCCCCCCCAAATCTCCAGGTATTTCCCAACCCAGAGCTGACAACCCTATTTGTCTGGCACAAACTTCCCCTTCTTTTGGGAGCCAGACCAAAATACATCTTTTGTTTCAAACCTAAGCTTTTAATTAGGGTTCTTATCTTACCAGATTTTTAATAGTGTGCTCTGTTTTATGGGCAGTCTTTATGCTGCTTAGGTCTAAGGGCTTGTTCACAAGCATAGACGGCTTCAAGAGGGGATTGGATAAACATATGGAGCAGGTAGAGATGGAACACTCTGTCTGGGGCAGTGATGCTCTGTGTTCTTGGTGCTTGGGGGGGCCACAGTAGGAGGGCTTCTGGAGTTCTTGCCCCATTGGTGGACCTCCTGATGGCACCTGGGTTTTGGCCACTGTGGGACACAGAGTGTTGGCCTGGATGGGCCACTGGCCTGATCCAACATGGCTTCTCTTATGTTCTTAGGTCTGGGGCAGGGATGCTCTGTCTTCTTGCTGCTTGGGGGCAATAGTGGGAGGGCTTATGGAATTCTGTCCTGCTGGTGGACCTCCTGAAGGCACCTGGGTTTTGGCCTCTGTGTGACACAGAGCGTTGAGACTGGATGGGCCATTGGCCTGATTCAACATGGCTTCTGTTCTTAAGTTCTACTGTTTCAGGGGTTTCAGGTTACCTTGAGCCGGTTTCTGAAAAGAAAGCATAAAAATATTCTAAATAAATAAACACGCAGTACAGGAAAACCTAAAAAAAAAATAGCACAGCTGCCTTGTGTGACACCTGTCCTAACTTTCTCTTATCAATCCATCTCATCTAGGAAAGGCAGGTTAAATTAATTTGATGCATGCTTTTCTAACCATTCCGATATAAATTCTTGGGCCTGATAGGTTGTAAGACCACTTTACTGTCTAATTTAATATTATTTACACCCTTCCACTTGCAGGAAATTCATCCCCCTAAATCCAGCCTTTAACCATCCTGATTTTTTATATTTTAATATTTAAATAATAATAGCACTTACACTTTCTGTTGAAAGTCTTCCAAATGGCTGAAACCATATAAAGGTAAAGGTTCCCTTGCTCAAAAGCCAGTTGAATCCGACTCTAGGGTTGCGGTGCTCATCTCCGTTTCAAAGCCGAAGAGCCAGCGCTGTCCGAAGATGTTTCCGTGGTCATGTGGCCGGCATGACTAAACACCAAGGCGCACGGAACGCAGTTACCTTCCCACCGAAGCAGTACCTATTTATCTACTTGCAATTTCTTGCTTTCGAACTGCTAGGTTGGCAGGAGCTGGAACTAGAGGCGGGAACTCACTCCGTCATGCGGCACTCTCGGGTCTCGAACTGCTGAACTACTGACCTTCCCCAGCCTGCAGTTCAGCGTCTTAACCACTTGAGCCACCGCAGCTCCTGAAACCATATACACCAGGTTTAATTAGCCCACAACATTTAGGCAACACTTAAGCTGTTTAATTTAGCCTGAGGTGTTCTTTTGGTGAACGATCTTCAAAACTTTCCTCAGTTCTAGGCCACTTGCTATAAGGGTGTTCCTGAGACTTACTATGACATCACAGCAGCTAAACCAATAATAGCCAGAGAGGAACTAGGACCCATGCAATCGCAAAGGCTGATGGAGCTGTCAGAAGTTTAGCCAATAACATTACAGAAGTGAGGCAAACAGAGAGGTCAGAGGTCCAGGAGAACATTGCAAGAGAGAAGGGGGTGGCTGAGCACCGAAGGAAAGAAAAAATGGCCCATCTTTGATGCACATTTTGAACATTGTTTTATGAGGTATCTTTGCAAGGATACATGTGTGTGTGGGAAAAATAATGTTTTCAGCATGAGTTGATATGAGAAGGTCTTGGATTGGTTACTACTTCAAGGAGTATTTCATAGCTGCCGCTGAGGCTTTCTCCTGTCGGATCCTAGAGAGAACGATACCTTTTGCAGAAACAATAGCGGCATCTAGTGGTCAAACGGTATCCCAACTGGAGCAGAAGTTCATAGATTTGCTGGTTGGAGTGAGGATCTGGGGAGGACGGCTTTTCAGCAGGAAATACTGTGGGCTGCCTGCTAGAAGACTATTTGGCTCATGGTGGCACTTTCCTCCTACGCAAAAACCGTTCCACCGATGGGGCTCCTCTGTTTGAGCCTGTGGATCTGTCCTACTAAGGCACCGCTTTCCTCCTTTGGCTGATTGGCCAAACTGGAGGATGGAATGACAAATTTATGGGATCCAAGTGGGGTCGCCAATGCCCTTCTGGAAAAACCCCGGAGATGTGAAGGCAAAGCCTGGGAAGTTGGATTGCAAGCAGAGCCTAGGGAGAGGACAGCCAGTGTGGTGTCATGGTTAGGAGCGTGGACTCTACTCTGGGAGAACAGGGTTTGATTCCCCACTCCTTCACATGCAGGTGCTGGTGTGACCTTGGGTCAGTCACAAGTTCTTTCAGAGCTGTTCTCTCGAAAGCAGTCCTCGAGAGAGCTCTCTCAGCCCCACCTACCTCACAGGGTGTATGATGTGGGGAGGGGAAGGGAAAGGAGATTGTAAGCCACTCTGAGATATCGAGTGAAGGGCAGGGTATAAATCCAATCTCCTCCCCCTCCTCCTCTTCCTTCATGAGGATCCTCAGGTCCCACTTGGAAGCTGCTATCACTAGTGGATGGTGATGAATCAGCAGGAAGCTTTGCCTTGAGGCAATCTGCTTAGTCGTTGGGCCTGGTGGTCACACACAGTTCATCCTTTTTCAGTGGGTTTTGGTGTAGTGAGAGCCAGTCTGGTGTAGTGGTTAAGAGCGCAGACTCTAATCTGGGAGGACCGGGTTTGATTCCCCACTCCTCCACATGCAGCCGCTGGTGAGACCTTGGGTCAGTCACAAGTTCTCTCAGAGCTGTTCTCTCAAGGGCAGTCCTTGAAAGAGCTCTCTCACCCCCCCCCCCGCCTCACAGGGTGTCTGTTGCGGGGATGGGAAGGGAAAGGAGAGTGTAAGCCGCTCTGAGACTCCTTCGGGTAGTGAAGTTGTTGTTGCTGGGTAGTGAAGTTGTTGTTCAGTCGCACAGCCGAGTCTGACTCTTCGCGACCCCATGGACCACATCACGCCAGGCCCTCCTGCCTTCCGTCATCCTCCGGAGTTTGCTTAATTTCACGTTCGTTGCACCTTTGCAGCATCGCACTTTCCTTTCACCATCAGACACATCCACAGCTGAATGTCCTTCTGGCTTTGGCCCAGCCGCTTCACTCTTTCTGGAGTTACTTGTACTTGCCCTCTGCTCTTCCCCAGTAGCATATTGGACACCTTCCGACCTGAGGGGCGGGGTATAAGTCCAATCATCTCTTCTTCTTTTACTTGTTTTGAATAGGGAGTCCACAGCAGGGTAGGATTGCCCATTCTGGGCTCGGAAGTTCCTGAAGACTTGGGGGTGGAGCCTGGGGTGGGCGGGGTTTGGGGAGAGGAGGGACTTCAGTGGGGTACAGTGCCACAGAGTACACCCTCCAAAGCGGTCATTTTCTCCAGGGGGAACTGATCTCTGTGGTCTGAATATCAGTTGTTGTTTTTCCCCCCTCTATAATTTATTCAATTTTCAAAATTCCAATAACAAGTAATAACAATCGTTTACAGGATAAGGCTATATAAACCTAACAGCATAAAAGAGAGCATTTTTCATAACCTTAGTGTTGACATCAACATTTACCACAAATGAAGAGTGTCTATTATCTCTGGTATTGTTCCTTGAGAAACTAGATGGGGTAAGATTGGTAGCCATATCATTGAAAATTCACTATATTCGCCAGCAGATTTTGTTGGATTCATTACGTTGGATATTTTTTCCCAATATGTATGAGTTCCATAACTTTTTGTACCATAAGTTTAGGGATGGTTTAATTTCTGACTTCCCTTTCGAAGCTATCGTTGTTTTGGCTGCGAATAATAATAAAGCAGGAGCTGCGGTGGCTCAGGTGGTTAAGACGCTGAACTGCAGGCTGTGGAAGGTCAGTAGTTCAGCAGTTCGAGACCCAAGAGTGCCGCATGACGGGGTGAGCTCCCGCCTCTAGTTCCAGCTCCTGCCAACCTAGCAGTTCGAAAGCAAGAAATTGCAAGTAGATAAATAGGTACCACTTCGGTGGGAAGGTAACAGCGTTCTGTGCGCCTTGGTGTTTAGTCATGCCGGCCACATGACCACGGAAACGTCTTCGGACAGCGCTGGCTCTTCGGCTTTGAAACGGAGATGAGCACTGCAACCCGAGAGTCGGATTCGACTGGCTTTCGAGCAAGGGAACCTTTACCTTTACCTTAATAATAAAGCAATTCTTTTTCTTTATAAAGTGGACAAAGCAGTTTCATTTCTAAGGTCCAAGAGTATCGATTCTGGGTCCTTCTTTATAGTGTGACCAGACAGACACCTAATTTCCTCTAATATTTCATCCCCAAAGGGGGCTATGATAGGACATTCCATCCAACAGTGGATGCAAGTGCCCTTCTCTTTGCGATTCCGCCAGCAGAGGGCATTTGAGCTGTGTGTGATATGAGATAACTGTACAGGGGTCAAGTACCATTTAGCCATAATTTTAAGATTTTGCCATTTCAGAGAGAGTAGAGAGGATATCAGTTGTAACACTGGGAGATCTCCAGGCCCCACCTGGAGGGTGGCAACCCTTCAGCATGGTGAACCCCCACTGGCTGCTGGAGTGAGGCTGGGCGGTTATCTGGAGGAAGAGCCCATGAAAGGATTGGGAAATACCTGGAGATACGGGGGTGCAGCCTGGGGGAAGGACCTTTCCAAAAGGCAGAGTTTGGGGAATGGAAGGACCTCCGCGATGGATAATGCCCCGGAGTCCAGTCTCTGAAGCAGCCCTTTCCTGCTGCTGCAGAAGAACTGATCTCTGCTGTCTGGAAATCAGCTGTGATTTGAGACGATCTCCGGGTCCCGTCTTGAGGTTGGCGATCCTGGCAGTTTCCCACAGGGGTTGTCAATGCAGCATCGCTGAAACCCCCTCCACCCCCCAGGGTTCTTACTCACCGGCAGATTCTAGGGTTGCCAACTTCCAGGGGGTAAATGGAAAATGAACAATACCAGCCAGGATATAATTACAAGGTGTCAATTTGGTTTTTCAAGGGTTTGATAAATATTGATACATTTCTGTGAAAACGCATGGACATACATAACCTTCACAGTAAGAATAATCCAGTGACATAATCCTCTTCTCTGTTGCAGGAGACTTCACCGTTGTTGTTGTTGTTGATTTTTCCTTTGCCAGTCCCACGATCTTGCTGGCTACTCTAACCTCCAGGTGGTAGCTAGAGCTCTCCCACTATTGCAACTGATCTCCAGGTGACAGATCAGTTCACCTGGAGAAAAGGGCCACTTTTGAAATTGGACTCTGTGGCATTATGCCCCAAACCCCGCCCTCTTTAGTCTCCACTCCCCAAATCCAGGCCTGTAGCTACAGTGGGGCCTCCGAGGGCCCAGCCCCCCCCTTCCTCCCAAAGCCCCATTACTTTGGGGGAGAAGCGGGTGGAGGCTGCACGTCCGTCTGCACCCCAAGCTGTGAATTCACACGTGGCCACTGCTTCTCCCCCAAAGCATTTAAACTTTAAGTGCTTTGGGGGAGGACCGGGGGGGGAAGCCACATGCAGGGCCGGCGCATCCATAAAGCAGGGATAAGCCACTGCCTAGACTGCCACCGAAGGAGAGCGCTGCGCTGGCCTGCCTTCCCACCCCTGCTCTGGCGCCCCTCCCTCTCCAAAAGCTTTCCCTCCCCCAAGCCCTCATGATGCGGGGATCCCCCCATGCAGTCCTGCGCTGGCGTTGCCACTTTGCTGCCCAGGTCCCTCTGAGAGCACCTTGGTACCGAGGGCGTGACAAGGCTCCGGCGATGATTGCCATCGAGGGGGTCCTGCTGCTGCTGGGGGCAGTCGTCACCCCCTGGTGGGCGGGGGCAGGTTGGGTGAGTGAGTTACTTGGGGGGCTGGGGGGCTCCGCTTCTGCGATGGGCCCAAGGGTGGGAGAGGAGGGGGCCGTGGGCGCCTCACCAGCTGAAGCCCTTTGCACGTCCAAGGCCTGCTTGTGCGGCGCTTCCCCCCCTTGCGAGGCTCTTGTGTCTGCAACTGCAGCTCTCGGCTATGCAGGTAAGTGTTAAAGGTATGCACACAGGGACAGAAATATATGTTGCTGGGGTCTGAACTTGCTGAAGCACCTCTGTCTTATCCCAGGGTCTGAGCTGCAGAACCCAAAATAGGGGGGTGGGATGGACTAGTGATCTAATTCGGTAGAAGTCAGTTTGATGTCTTCATCATCTTACCCCTCCTCTCATAGCCTTTGAAAATGCGACCCAGGACTTGCAGTGGAATCCTTTGTGGACTTATCCTTTTGTAAATCCACAGATTGGAGTACAGGTTTAGAAGGTCCTGTTCAGGACTGCACTGTGAGTCAGGATGTCAATTCTTTTATTAAAACTGCAACTTATTGTCCTATAATAGCGGATGACAAAATGTCCAGAAAATTGTAAAGACCCAGTTATATAGCAGTACCTGGAGAAACCATGCGATACCATTAAGTGTTTGTATTTATGTTCTGAATCTCTCTCCATGACTGCCATTTTCAGCCTACTTTAAAATGCGTTTTAAACATAAAAACCTAACAGCCACAGTGGCAGCAAAATTTGTGGCAGGGTAGGAACTTTCCTCACTGTGAGCAGTGACCGGGGAAGCTCCTGAAGCGGGGAGAGGAGAGCTTTCATCCAGTCAGTGAAACCACACCAGGTCAGTCAGAGGAGGATGTTTTTATTAGCGCTAGGTCAACCAGCTTCATGAGCAAAAAGGGCTGACCCCTTACAGATGCATTTAGTTCTCTAATATACCTTACAATGTGCGCGTCAGAAGCTGGACAATGGAAACTTTCCTTTACACAGTCTCTCTCTCTTTTCCTGTTAAAGAAGTCGTTTCAATCCGGAAGCACCATCTCTTATTTTGCATTGCAAGCTAGCTCTAAGATCTAAGCATCTTTTGCACCTGGGCATCTTTGAAGCTTAACCACAGCCTTGCTTCCGACCACATTCAATAATAGTTTTTGCTAAACAGAAATGTTATGCCCTTTACAATGAAACTTGTGGGTGGGGGGGGAATTCAGGGTGGTGATGGAAGGTTTGAGGCCTGAGATGAATTTAGGCCAATTTTTTCCTTTTAATTTTTTTAATTCTATTTTATTGCTATACTCCTTCCCTGCCACAAATTCTGTTGGTCTTTAAGGGGCTACTGGACTCTTGCTCTTTTCTTCCGTTGAGACAGACTAACTTGGGTACCCGTCTCGACGAAAGTAATTCCCTGTGCTCGGTTGGTCGGCCTAACTTCCATGCTGCGCTGTGCTGCTTTGTGAAATCAGCAATTTCAAATTTTGTGTTTTTCACTCTTCCTAAAATGCATTTATGTTTGCAAACTTGGGGGGGGGCGCCAGAAGGTAGTCTCGCCTAGTGTGCAAAAAAACCCTGGCACTGGCACTGGCCATGTGCACGCCTGCACTCCAACCCATGAATTCGTGGCTTGGAGTGTGCTATATCCTGAAGCTGAATCCATCCTATTCTTTTACATGTTACATTTCAGGCATAAAGAGGATTGTAATCTGTCGCATTACTATTGGCTGGTTTCTGTGAAACCTGTGTAAATAACCAATCACAATGTAAATATGTATCTTGGAGGGAACAGACCTCCCTGGTCTTTATCCTGAGTTTATGATTGGATGTTAACTTATTTACGGGTGTGGCTTTGAAAGCCCGGACGATTTAAAAAGGGAGCTGCGCTCCACTATTTTGTGGTGTGTTCCTGAGTTGAAGTTTGCTGTTAAATAAAGCTGAATCACTTTTGCTGAAATCAATCGTGTTAAGTTGCATACTTAACAGGGTTCAGACACGCACAGCCTCCCCCATTTCTCCCCCAAAGTGTAAATGTTTTTGGGAAGGAGTGGGGGTTTCAGAGCCCCCAGCTTTTTAAAGGGCCCCCCAAATTAAAAAAAAAAAAATCCTGGCTGCAGGCCTGCCCAAATCTCCAGGTATTTCCCAACCTGGGGCTGGCCACCCTAGCAGACACTCACTTCTCTTCTGGGTTCAAACTGGCAAACTGTTTCTCAGCAGCCCTCCTACCAAAAGCAGGGAGTGCCTTGAAGCTGGTAGCTGCCAGCCATCAAATCCAGCAGTGCTTATTTAAGCAAGCATATCTTAGACAATCAACAACTATTCTAGGGTGTGTGTGTGTGTGTGTGTGAAAGAGAGAGAGAGAGAGAAGTGCGGTCAGGTCACACTTCCAATTCATGGCAACCCTATGAATTAATGCCCTCCAAAATATCCTATCCTTAACTGCCTTGCTCAGGTCTTGCAAACTGAGGGCTGCGGCTTCCATCTCAGGTTGGGTCCTCTCAGGGCTATTTTTGGGGCAGGAACGCACAGGAACGGAGTTCTGGCTGGCTCCCGAGTTGGCCACGCCCAGCAGGAACTCATTGGCATAACAGGCCACACCCAACAGCAGAAACTCATTAGGATTGGCTACACTAGCGGTGTGTGGCCTAACATGCAAAGGAGTTCCTACTACAAAAAAAAGCCCTGGGTTTCGATAAGAAACAAGGTAAACAGAATAAGAAGCAGAAGGTGGGTGTGGCTGGATGACCACACATCTGGTAACATGGGGGTGTGTGGCTTAAAAAGCTAATGAGCTGTGCTGTCAGGGATGTGGCCTATTATGCTAATGAGTTCCTGCTAGGCTTTGTCTACTAAAAAAGCCCTGGGTCCTCTTCCTCTTTTCCCTGCTGCCTTCAGCTTTTCCAAGCCCTGCTGCCTTTTCCAGCGACTCCTGTCTTCTCATCGTGTGGCCCAAGTACGATAGCCTCAGTTTGGTTATTTTAGCATCTGGGGGAGAGTTTGGGCTTGATTTGACCTAGAACCCACTTCTGTGTCTTTTCGGCAGTCTGCAGCAAAAATTCTACTCTGGGAGCTCCTGGCATTGAAGTGGTGAGCGGGTGATTTGGCTGCTGCATAAATCAGTTTGCTCTGGAGCCCGCCTTCCTGAGCGAAGACAAAAATGGGTGAGCCAGAGGCTAAAAAAACTGTGAGCTAGTTCGCACTAACTCAGCTTAGAGGGAACACTGGTCCACGGTACCTATAAAATTCTCCTCCAACACCACATTTCAAACGCATCCCCTATCCTCCTATCAGCTTTCTTCATGGTCCAACTTTCACATCCATACATCGTAATGGGGGAATACCACGGCATGAATTATCTTGGTCTTGGTCAACAGCAACACATCTTTACACTTAAGAATCTTTCCTAGCTCCTTCGTGGCAGCCCTTCCCAGTCTCAGTCTCCTTTGGATTTCTTAGTTGCAGTCTCCATTTTTGTAGATTAGAGCCAAGGAACAGAAAATCTTGAACAAGTTCAATGTCTTAGAATCCTAGAATCACAGAGTTGGAAGGGGCCATAGAGGCCATCTAGTCCAGCCCCCCCCCTTGCTCAATGCAGGATCAGCCTAGAGCATCCCTGACAAGTGTTTGTCCAGCCACTACTTAAAGACTGCCAGTGAGGGGGAGCTCACCACCTCCCTAGAAAACTGATTCCACTGTGGCACAACTCTTACTGTCAAAAAGTCTTTCCTAAGATTCAGCCGGTACCTTTCCGCCCTTAATTTAAACCCATGATTGCGAGTCCTCTCCTCTGCTGCCAAGAGGAACAGCTCCGTGCCCTCCTGTATGTGACAGCCTGTTATGTATTAGGGCTGGAACATTCCAGGACTGTTTTTACCAGAGATGGGCTGAGCTTGGAGCTCTAGAGCAATAGCCCACCAGGACTCTAGAGGTGACCAGTGAGGAACTAATGTTATGTAAATAGCCTATTGTTGGGAGTTGGGTATGTTTGGGTTAGGGTTTTTGCATGCTATTTAAACAGGGCTCTTGCCCTGAGGTTTCAGTCTTGTTCCTGAAATCACTTAATAAAGTAGAGCTGTTCACTGCCGTGCATCTTGAACCCAGTATTTAACACAACCCTTCAAATACTTCAAGAGAGCCATCCTGTCCCCCCTCAGCCTCCTCCAGACTGAACATTCCCAGGTCCCTCAGACTTTCCTCCTAGGGCCTGGTCTCCAGGTACCTCAATCATCCTCATCGCTCTCCTCTGCATCTGCTCCATTCTGTCCACATCCTTTTTGAAGTGAGGCCTCCAGAACGGCACACAATACTCCAACGCCATGTACAATGGGACTGTGACATCCTGCGATTAGGATGTTATGCCTCTGTTGATACTCCCCAGGATCACATTAGCCTTTTTTGTTGCTGTGTCACACTGACTGCTCATATTTAACTTTATGGTTCACCCATCCCCCAAGATCTTGTTCACACACATGGCTTCGTCATCAGCCTTAACGTTGTGTGATTCCCCAGTTGTCATTACTTTGGTCTTCTCGATGTTCAGCTGTAATCCTGCTTTCTGTTTTAACTTTAATCAGGAGTCATTTCAAGTCTTCACTGTTTTCTGCCAGTAATATGCTTTGTCATCCAGATATATCAAATGGTTAATATTCCTTCCATCCATTTTCACTTGCCTTATTCAAGACAGAGACAGAAAAAGGAGAAAAAAAACACAACAGGTGGAAAGGCTGCCTTCTCACTTAACGGCTATCGCAATTTGTGTGTGTGTGTGTGTGTGTGTACATGTGCTGTAGTCTGAGGTACATCTTCCCTGTTCCACTAGAGGGCTTTACTACACAATAAATATTTATGCTCCTGAAGTTTTACAGCACAGTAAAACCTGAGAAATCTAAAAATCAGTTGCATGCAAATCCAAGCAGGAATGAAAATACAGAAAGCAAGCAGTGTGCTAAATCCATTCGAAGATTTAATATTTCCAGGACCCAAACCACGAATCTCGTCTGTGGTTAGCAGGAGCATTCTTGCACAAATTGTGATTAGCGAGAGCAGCCTGAACGGGCCAGTCTAGCCTGAGCTCATCAGCGCTCTATGGTTAGCCGTGGTTAGTACTTGGATAGTAAACATGCTGTTTCCAGTTTCCTATGCTTTTGGTAAAAAGCACGAACCTGTGTTTTCATCTCGAGGCGTTCCCTATCAAACCAGCTATTTACGTTTACCTCCCTTCCTCGTTGGAGCTGGTTTGTGGTAGGCCTAATAGAATCTGTAAATTGAGCCATGGTTTTTCCATATGCCTGTATCACCGGTTGCGGCTCCTGATCCGGGATACATAAGAAGAAGTCACCTAATAATTTATCATTTAGGAACTCAGCCACCTTAGATGCTACCTTACTTGTCCAATGAATTCTTTGCGTCTTTTCAACCTCCGCGCCTGTATAAAAACTTTGGCAACCCTTGTATCCCGAGGTGGCAGAGAGTTTGATAGTAAGAACCAAAAGGGAAATGGTCACTTTCTATGCGGTCCTCAATTGAGAAACATCTCACTGGTTCCCAAAGTCTTGCTGAAATTAAAAAACAATCTATAACACCGCAACCACACCTCGAGGCATAAGTAAATTGCCCAAAAGAATTGAAGGGGGGGCATTCCATTAAAAACTGACAGATTAAATCTAAGGCATAATTGGGCAAGATGGATTCCCGCTTTGTTAATAAGGGAATTGAAAAGTACTGAGACTGACGAGTGATTTCTGCTCTCGTATACTTCATTAGTTGAAGAACAAGACAAGAGAAGCCGGCTCACAGGCCGTCTTTTATTCCCAAGGGAACCCACACCCCAACACACGCCCACACCCCGTGATTGGGCTATTTACAGTGATTGAGTTATTCCCTAGGATTCCGGCTCCCCGATTGGAAGGAAGCTAGGAGCCTACAGTCCATTGTCTTTGGCAGCGAAGCTCGGGCCCTTCGCCTGGCCGCATGTCGGACCGGTTGGAACAAGTCAGAGCACATGGCTGTCCTGGGCACATGTTCTCTGCTGGATACATTACAGGAATCCATGGAAAATCTATAACCAGACAGACAGTTGGGAAGATTATTATCAACATCAAGGCCCAATTTCCTGGCAAGTGCAGGCCCATCTGTTCCTATTCTGGCATTAAAGTCTCCCGCAACTAAAACAGCCACACCCGGGAACTCTTGTTCCAAATCTTCTAGAGTTCCGAAAAGGGCATCCCAGTTACCTTCCCACACATCATTGACTACATATGGTGGCATATATACATTAACTATGATCAGGGGTCTATTCGTAGAAAAACAGCTGCAGGAGCTCATTAGCATATGGTATGCTAATGAGCTATTAGGCTATTAGCATATACCACGCCCCCTGACATCACCGGAAGTGATGTCAGAAGGGAAGCAAAAGGGGGGCAGCATCTTCAAAAGCCTCCCCTTCCCTTCCCCAGCTGGTCTGGGTGGGGGAGCTAAGAGAGAAGGGGTTTAAAGTTTGAACTCCTTCTCATGAGAGTTGGGCCACAGAAGGAGGAAAGAGGGAAGGAAAGAGAGAGAGTAGAGAGAAGGAAAGAAGGAAGGAAAGAGGGAAAGAAAGAGAGGGAAGAAGGAGGGAAACAGGGAAAGGAGGAAAAAAGAGAAGAGAAGAAGGTGGGAAAGAAAGAAAGAAAGAGAGAAGAGAAGAAGGAGGGAAAGAGGAAAAAGAAAGAAGGAAAGGAGGGAATGAAAGAAATTTGGTGGCAATTCAGCCCCATTATATCCTATGGGCCATTGAAGTAAATGGTGAAAACATAGGGTATATTCTGGGGGCTGGAGGGGAGGGGTTTGAGGGAGAGGCTCCAAACTCACAGAGTAGCTGATGGAGCCTCTCCCCAAGACACCCACCAGGGGGTCCAATTCTACTATGGGCCCCCAAACAGGTTGCCCCTATTCCTCCATTGTTCTCTATGGTGCGAAGAAATTTCCCTTGCCTTGGAAGCACAGAAAGTGGAAGGACCTCGGCAGGGTATAATGCCACTGAGTCCACCATCCACAGCAGCCATTTTCTCCAAATCTCGAGTTATTTCCCAAGCTGGAGTCAGTGACCCAAGGTGGTGGGTCCAATTAAATGAGTCTTTGATGTAACATGAGACATATGCAGCGCTGAATGTCAGTAGCTGCACTAATACTGGCCACATTGATTGATTGATTTAGATATTTATACCAGGCTGTCCTTCCCAATGGATTTTTGGCTCCAAAGTTATGCACATTGGAGCCAAAAATCCTAAATATAAATACACGTTGATGGGGTCTGAACTGGCAGAGACGGACCAAGAGAGAGATCTTGGAGTCGTAGTGGATAACTCGATGAAAATGTCTAGACAGTGTGTAGCTGCAATAAAGAAGGCGAACGCTATGCTGGGGGTTATTAGGAAGGGAATTGAAAACAAATCAGCCAGTATCATCATGCCCCTGTATAAATCATTGGTGTGACCTCATTTGGAAAACTGTGTACAGTTCTGGTCACCACATCTCAAAAAGGATATTATAGCATTGGAAAAAGTGCAGAGAAGGGCAACTAGAATGATAAATGGGGTGGAACACCTTCCCTATGAAGAAAGGTTAAAATGCTTGGGGCTCTTTAGCTTGGAGAAACAACGGCTGAGGGGTGACATGATCGAGGTTTATAAGATTATCAATGGGATTGAGCAGGTTGAGAAAGAAGTACTTTTCTCCCTTTCTCACAATACAAGAACTCGTGGGCACTCCATGAAATTGCTGAGCAGTCGGGTTAGAACAGATAAAAGGAAATACTTCTTCACCCAAAGAGTGATTAACATATGGAATTCACTGCCACAGGCGGTGGTGGCACTGCAAGCATGGACAGTTTCAAGAGGGAATTAGATAAACATATGGAGCAGAAGTCCATCAGGGGCTATTAGCCACAGGGTATAGATGGGAACTCTCAGTCTGGGGCAGGTGATGCACTCTATTCTTGGTGCTGGAGGGGGCAGCAGTGGGAGGGCTTCTGGTGTCCTGGCCCCACTGCTGGACCTCCTGATGGCACCTGGTATATTTTGGCCGCTGTGTGACAGAGTGTTGGACTGGATGGGCCATTGGTCTGATTCAACATTGGCTTCTCTTATGTTCTTATGTTCTTATGAGACTCGGAGCATGTTACTGTTGGGTGAAACGCAGGAAATATTCATCATTACTTGCCTTGGAAGCACGGAAGCTTTTTCACCACCTCCCCAATCCACCACGTTTACCAGGTAAGGGGAAAATGCCATTCAGACCAATTACAAAGATGACCTGACTCCAGTGGTAACAAGAGAAAGAAATTTTACTTACAAAAATAGAAACACATCTTATGTGACATATTCCTGTAAGTACATTTGGCTTATAGTGAACAGATTTAAACTTCAAAAAGAGGTTAACTTGCTACAGCTCCAAGCCCAGGTAAGCGAGAGAAGAAGAGAGGGACGACATAGGGTTGCCAGATCCAGGTTGGGAAACTTCTGGGGATTTGGGAACAGAGCCTGGGGAGGACAGGGACCTCAGTGGGGTGCAAGGCCACAGAGTCCGCCCTCCAAAGCACCCATTTTCTCCAGGGGGACTGCAATATACTGGGTTCGAGACGCATGTAATGATCAGCTCATATTTATTAAGTGATTTCAGTTAAAAAATGGAGCGGTGGTGCAGGCAGTAAAAACGCCTCACAGTAAGTCATCATTGAACAAGCCATAAGCCTGTTCGAGTCCCACCGTGGCCGGGGTGAGCTCCCGGCCCTTGTCCTAGCTCTCGCCTACCCAGCGGTTCAAAAGCCTTGCAAGTAGATAAATGGGTACCTGCCTAGGTGCAGGGGGGCACCCACCTTCCGGCAGAGAGGAGAGGTGAGGAGAAGTGACGGTGCTGGCGGCGGCAATGGGCGGCGAGACGTTCTGGCGGAAACAACATGGCGGCGAATCGACATCAGCCGAGCGAGCATTCCAGACGGGGCTGGCCAGAGGTGAGGCGACGCGGTGACGCAGCACAGCCAGAGCCAATCAGGACAGAGGCGAGTGCAGCAGTCATCGCACAGCCGCGAACTGCGGAACCAGCCCAGTAGGAGCCGCTGCGGAGCCATGCCGAGCCGGATTGCGTCGAGGAAACATCATGCAGAAGCCAGACCACGCTGAACCACCGCAGCAGAAGAACCACGGGGGGGGGGGGAGGAACAACAAGCCGGTAGGGTGCCTGGTAGGCACTCACTTCCCCATTCAAGTGTGGCCCTAGTTAGGTAATAAAATCACCATGTAAACCACTCAGAGCCTCCGGGATGGGAGCGGTATAGAAATCGAAATAATAAACAAACAAACAAACAAATAAATAAATAACTCCAAAGACAAAACTGCGGGGCCGAGACCCTGCCTATATTCGTGCCGAATAAGACACCCCCACATACACACACTCCCTGTGATTGGCTATTTACAGTGCATCCCTTAATCAATTGGTCCAGGGCTATTTTGGGGCAAGAACGCACAGGAACAGAATTCGGCTGGCTCCCGAGTTGGCCACACCCAGCAGGAACTCATTAGCATAATAGGCCACACCCAACAGCAGGAACTCATTGGAACTGGCTACATTAGGGGTGTGTGGCCTAACATGCAAAGGAGTTCCTGCTCCAAAAAAAGCCCCTTGGTTTTGGCAACAAACAAAAGTAAACAGAATAAGAAGCAAAAGGTGGGTGTAGCTGGATGGCCACACTTCTGGCAACATGGGCGTGTGGCCTAATATGCTGAGCTGTGCTGTCAGGGGTGTGGCCTAGTATGCTAATGAGTTCCTGCTGTTCGGTGTGGCCTAATATGCTAATGAGTTCCTGCCGGGCTTTTCCCTACAAGAATAGCCCTGAATAGGTCCATCCCAGGATCCTGGCGGCCCATTGTTTAGGTAACTCAAGCTCAGTCCATTCCTGGTGCTGTCCTGTATCAGTACATAACAGGGACTGATCTCTGTAGTCTGGAGATGAGCTGTAATACTGGGGGATCCCCAGGCCCCACCTGGAGGCTGGCATCCCTAGGCCTATATAAGATGAAACACCAAAGGCAAACAAGGGCCAAAGAGGCTCAACATCAGACCGATGGGAGGAGGGTGGAGCCAACTGCCAAGTGTTCCCAAGTGAGAGAGAATTCTCTTCACCCTTTTCCCTTCTAGATCCTCTCGCATGCCGAGTAACAATAGCCAACACTTAACGACATTGTTCTTCCCTGCTCCATTTTATCCTCAGAACAACAACAACCTTGTGAGGTAGATTAGGCTGAGTATGTTTGACTGGCCCAAGGCCACCCAGCAAACTTCCATGAACCAGTGGGGATTTGAATACAAGGTCATGATCACACGCACAATTAGCTGTGCCAAAGGAGCAAATGCTGGGTGGATTTAAAGGGTGTGATCAGACAACAACATCTGGGAAGCGCCCGCATCCATCGGCAACTCATTTTGCTCCGCCGCAGAAGCGGAGTAAAAGGACACCACGGAAAATCCAGTAGGAAGCGGGGTTGCTATGGGCCACAGACGGGCTTTCCCCTGTGTGATCGCTCCAGCGTGCTCTCATGGCGTCGGGATGGTCTGATCAGGCCATCCTGACTCCATGCCGTTGTTTTTCCCCCTTCTCAGTACGCGCACCATCGCACCCTCCATAGGGAGCCCTCAGTGCTGAGATGCCATTCATCAATTCCCTGTTTAAGTGCATCGGGAACAAATGGCAAAAACCCCAAACCCGACTCACCCACAGTTGCGTCTGATCACACAGTGGCGGGCTGCCCCCATAGCTTCAAAGGACTGTGTGATCAGGCAACTTTGGGTCAAATTCCTCTGGGGGAAATATCCTTGCTGCTCCCCGCCCCACATTATCTAGCATGTATGACCGCAACCCAAGTCTCTCAGATCCTAGGGCGACTATCTACCACTGCCCCCTGCTGGAGGTAGGTGGCACTACATTTTACAGAGCTGGTAAGGATTGCTGCAGACACATCACTTGTGAGCCACTGGCATTAAGAACTTGTGAGCCACTGGCATTCCATATGTTAATCACTCTTTGGGTGAAGAAGTATTTCCTTTTATCTGTTCTAACCCGACTGCTCAGCAATTTCATGGAGTGCCCACGAGTTCTTGTACTGTGAGAAAGGGAGAAAAGTATTTCTTTCTCAACCTGCTCAATCCCATTCATAATCTTATAAACCTCGATCATTTCACCCCTCAGCCGTTGTTTCTCCAAGCTAAAGAGCCCCAAGCATTTTAACCTTTCTTCATAGGGAAGGTGTTCCACCCCTTTTATCATTCTAGTTGCCCTTCTCTGCACTTTTTCCAATGCTATAATATCCTTTTTGAGATGTGGTGACCAGAACTGTACACAGTATTCCAAATGAGGTCGCACCAATGATTTATACAGGGGCATGATGATACTGGCTGATTTGTTTTCAATTCCCTTCCTAATAACCCCCAGCATAGCGTTGGCCTTCTTTATTGCAGCTACACACTGTCTAGAAATTTTCATTGAGTTATCTACTACGACTCCAAGATCTCTCTCTTGGTCCGTCTCTGCCAGTTCAGACCCCATCAACGTGTATTTATATTTAGGATTTTTGGCTCCAATGTGCATCACTTTGCACTTGGCCACATTGAACCCCATTTGCCATGTTGACGCCCACTCACCTATCCTCGACAGATCGCTTTGGAGTGCCTCACACTCCTCCCTGGTTTTCACCACCCTGAACAACTTCGTGTCATCTGCAAATTTAGCCACTTCACTGCTTACTCCCAATTCCAAATCATTAATAAACAAGTTAAAAAGCATCGGACCGAGTACTGATCCCTGTGGTACCCCACTGCTTACCACCCTCCACTGAGAAAGTTTCCCATTTATACTCACTCTCTGTTTCCTATTTATAAGCCAGTTTTTGATCCACAAGAGGACTTGTCCTTTTATCCCATGACTATTGAGCTTACTTAGGAGCCTTTGATGAGGAACTGTATCAAAAGCTTTCCGGAAGTCAAGGTAAATAATATCTATTGGATCCCCTTGTCCACATGTTTGTTCACTCCTCAAAAACACTAACAGGTTAGTGAGACAAGATCTTCCCTTACAGAACCCATGCTGAGTCTGCCTCAATAGTTTTTGTTCATCAATGTGCCTAATAATTCTTTCCTTAATAACAGTTTCCACCAACTTACCCAGTATCGATGTCAGACTGACTGGCCTGTAATTTCCCGGATCTCCCCTGGAGCCCTTTTTAAAGATGGGATTGACATTAGTTACCTTCCAGTCCTCAGGAACGGAGGCAGATTTTAAAGAAAGATTACATATTTTTCTCAGGAGATCCACAAGTTCACATTTGAGTTCTTTCAGAACTCTCGGATGAATGCCATCCAGGCCTGGTGATTTATTAGTTTTTAAATTGTCCATCAGTCGGAGTACTTCCTCTCTTGTCACCGCAATCTGATTCAGGTCTTTCAAACCCCTCCCGAAATCGGTGCTTCTGGAGTGGGCAAGCACTTCTCCTCTTCCACAGTGAAGACAGAGGCAAAAAATGCGTTCAGCTTCTCAGCCATTTCCCTATCATCCTTCACTACTCCTTTTACCCCTTGGTCATCCAAGGGCCCCACTGCCTCCCTGGCTGGCTTCCTATTTCTAATGTATTTGAAGAAAGTTTTATTGTTGACCTTTATGTTTTTTGCGATATGCTCCTCATATTCCCTTTTGCTTGCCTGATCACAGACTTGCATTTTATTTGCCATAGTCTGTGTTCCCTTTTATCAACCGCACTGAGACTAGCTTTCCACCGCTTAAAGGAATCCTTCTTACCTTTTACAGCTTCCATTACTTTATTTGTTAACCATGCAGGCTTTTTTCTATACCTATTTGTACCTTTCCTAACCTGCGGTATATATTTTTTCTGAGCTTCTAGGACTGTATTTTTGAATAGTCTCCAAGCTTCCCCAATGGTTTTGACCTTCTCCACTCTTCCTTTCAATTTCTTCCTCACATGTCCCCTCATACCAGAGAAGTTACCCCTTTTAAAGTTAAAAGTGGTTGCATCAGTCTTTTTGGGCAACTCCCTATCTGTACAGATGTTAAACTCAGTGACATTATGGCCACTGTTCCCAAGTGGTGCAATCACTTATCTCTCACCAGGTCTTGGGTGTTACTTAGGACCAAATCCAGGATCGCCTCTCCCCTAGTAGGATCTGTGACCATTAAAGTTGCAAGGGAACGATTTTGCTACTGCATAAATTAGGCTGGTCTGGAGCCCTCCTTCCTGAGCGAAGACAGAAAAGCTAGCTCACAGTAACTCAGCTTAGAGAGGGAACACTGCCGCATTCATTTCCATTCGCTTTGGGGCTCAGAGGCCCCTTTTCTTTACAATCGGACCAGAACCCGGTTTGTTTTCCTTTTCGCTGGCATCTTTTTAGGTAAGCGGTTTCTGGTTTGCCCTTTCATTCCTGTCTCCGAGACCATAAATCTTTTTCTATAGTGATGGGGCTTTCAAGTGGACCTTGGAACGTGGGACTCCGAAAACACACTTTATAACAATGGTTGGCTTCCCTGGACTTCAGGACATGACCTCGGAGGATACCGACCTCGATAGACCAATTGGCTGGCTCAGCAGAAGGCAGATCTTTGTGTTCTCCTTTTAATTTTTTTTTTTTTGTATTTTTGCATTTGCGTGTATGTGTGTGTGTATGCACCCATGCTTGGAAGTCATGACAACCTCTGGCCACTCCTACAGGGGCACAGAGGGCATTCAGAGAAGTGGCTTGATAGTAGGGAGAGAAGATAAGACCTGGCATATTTGACAACCTGTCTCTGGCCTCCCGGCCCTGGTATTCTCTGGAGAAGAAGAAGAAGAAGAAGAAGAAGAAGAAGAAGAAGAAGAAGAAGAAGAAGAAGAAGAAGAAGAGAGGAGGAGGAGGAGGAAGAGGAGGAAGAGGAGGAGGAGGAGGAAGAGGAAGAAGAAGGAGGAGGAGATTGCAAGTGGAGGAGTGGGGAATCGAACCCGGTTCTCCCAGATTAGAGTCCGCGGACTTAATCACTACACCAAAGTGGCTCTCAGTTTGCATGTAAACAAACACGGCTGCTGCTATTGAACGGATATGAAGCTGCCTTATACTGAATCAGACCACTTGTTCAGATCTCAGAAGCTAAGCAGGGCTAGTTCTGGCTAATGTTCCCTCTAAGCTGAACCAGGGTGAGCTAGCTCACAGCTTTTTAGCCTCCAGCTCACATATTTTTGTCTCAGCTCAGGAAGGCCGGCTCCAGAGCAAACTCATTGATACAGCGGCCAGATCGTTTGCTCACAACTTGAACGCCAGTAGCTCACAAAGTGGGATTTTTGCTCACATGACTCCACAGCCTAGCGGGAGCATTGAGAACTTAGCATTTGGATGAGAGGCCATCGAGGAATTTTGAGGTTAGAGGCAGGCCATGGCAAGCCATCTCTGCCCATCTCTCGCCTTGAAAACTCGGTGAGCTGCGATTTGATGGCAATTTTTAAACAAAAATTAAATAAAAATCCAGATCTGGACCAGTGTTCCCTCTAAGCTGCGGAGCCTTGTGAGCAGAAATTCTACTTTGTGAGCGACCGGCATTAAAGTTGTGAGCGAGCGATTTGGCTGTTGCATCAGTTAGTTTGCTCTGGAGCCCTCCTTCCTGAGCTAAGACAAAAATGGGTGAGCTGGAGGCTAAAAACTGTGAGCTAGCTCACACTAGCTCAGCTTAGAGGGACATTGTTCTGTACCCTTGTTCAATAGTGGGGGTTCCATGGATGATCAGGCTTGAGTCTAGTGATCAGCTCAACTTTTTTGTGATTCCAGCAAGAGCAAGGCAAGACTCCAGAGCCTCAGCTCTGCTAAATAGCATGCAATTGCCACATCCAAACACACCCCACTCCCATGGGAGGCTATTTCCATAACATTACTACTTGACTGGTTACAAACTGGAGAGCCAGTTTGGTGTAGTGGTTAAGTACGTGGACTCTAATCTGGGAGAACCGGGTTCGATTCCCCATTCCTCCACTTGCAGGTGCTGGATGACCTTGGGCAAGCCATAGTTCTGTCAGGGCTGCTCTCTCAAGGATAGCTCTGGAAAGAGCTCTCTCAGCCCCACCTGCCTCACCTGCCTCTGGTTGTGGGGAGGTGGAGGGAAAGGAGTTTGTAAGCCACTCTGAGACTCCTTTGGGTAGTGAAGGGCGGGGTATAAATCCAATCCCCTCCTCCACCTACTCCTCCTCTTGAAAAAGAGCAGTTTGTGTCAGGGCTCTCTCAGCCCCACCTGCCTCACAGGGTGTCTGGCTGTGGGGAGGGGAAGGGAAAGGAGTTTGTAAGCAATTCTGAGACTCCTTTGGGTAGTGAAGGGCAGGGTAAAAATCCAATCCCCTCCTCCTCCTCTTGAAAAAGAGCAGTTTCCGTCAGAGCTCTCTCAGCCCCACCTGCCTCACAGGGTGTCTGTTGTGGGGAGGAGAAGGGAAAGGAGTTTGTAAGCAATTCTGAGACTCCTTTGGGTAGTGAAGGGCAGGGTAAAAATCCAATCTCTTCTTCTTCTTCTTTCAGAATCCTGGTAGGCTATTGTTCTTGTGCCCCAAGCTCAGCCAGTCTCTGGGGTGATTCAATCAGGAATGATTCAGTCCCAATACATAACAACCTTAAACAGCACAGACTCATGCTTGAGGTAATCAAACCTCCCCCTCCCCTGGCAGCCTTCTGTGCCCCCCAAAAGCTGCTCCTGTGGTCAGCGGACCTCCCCCCACAACAGGCTGGGGATAGAGTGGGAGTCAGCAACAGGAGAAGGGGAAATGTGAAGATTCATCCTTCCTCTCTCAAAAGCGGAAATGTGATGCCGTCAGAAATGGGGAACAGAGACAAAAACAAAACCCACGTGAGACAAATAGCAAAGTGAAGAAATAGACCTAAAATATATATCTGCAAGAAAAAGAGAAGTAGTTTGGGGAACAGAGAAGTGGCGAAGTGGTGTGGTGGAGACCTGCTGTTCCTTATGCATTCATGAACTCAGGCAGATCACACCAGGGAGGGCAGGAAGGGTTGCGTCAATGCTTAGTTCTTGTGGCCCTTTAGTACACGGCCCAGGGAAATGCTGATTGCCTGGCTGGAGACACTGGAGGTTTATTTTGTCATCTTCTGGGCATGGAAGAGGGGTCACTGTGGGTGTGGAGGGGGAGGTATTTGTGAATCTCCTGCATTGGGCACGGGGTTGGACTAAATGACCCTGGAGGTCCCCTTCTGACTGTATGATTCTGAAGCAGCAGAACAACGTTGGAGTCCCCTGGCACCTTTAAGACCAAGAAAGTTTTAGTCAAGATCTAAGCTTTTGTGTGCACGCACCCTTCACCAGATACAGTGAAACAGGATTACCTCAAGGCCTACATACAGGAAGGTAGAGGGGGCGGCCATCAGGAAAGGCCAGTCAGAGCGCCAACAAGATCAGTGACTGGCAGCAAATTAGCACTCAAGTGCGAGAGCTAACAAACAGACGTGTATCTCAGCTTTATGTATGCATCTTGGCTCTGACTGGTCCTTCCTGATGGCTGCCCCCCTCCATCGTCCTATATGTAGGGCCTGAGGACATTCTGTTTCGCTGCATCTGAGGAAGTGGGCTTGCACACCAGTATTGTCTCTAAGCTGCGTTAGTGTGAGCTAGCTCGCTGTTTTTCAGCCTCCGGCTCACACGTTTTTTGTCTTAGCTCAGGACGGATGGCTCCAGAGCAAACTAACTGATGCAGGCTAATTTAGTCTGGAGTTCAGTTTTAATCCCAGGGGGTCTCCAGCCCTTGCCTGGAGGTTCAAGTAACAAATAAATATACATTGCAAGAAACTTTTGTAAATTAATGTGTTCTGTTTATAATTATCTTTTTTTTTTGGCCCCCCAAGGGGATTTTTTATTTATTTGCATTATATATAGACTACAAACTAAAAGAAAAAAGGACGGGGAACTAACACTAAGGGAAAAAGGAAAGCAAACCCACAATAACTAAAAACCCAAGAGTAGGAGATCTTCCACCCTGTTAGTATCTATGTTAGTATTACACAGTCAGAATACCATGAATACCGCGAGTTCCTGTCTAATTTTCCCTATTTGGGTATGTTGTAGGTATGTAGGGGTTTCGGCTGTGTTCCTGCAGAGTGCAGGGGGTTGGACTAGATGGTCTGCAAGGTCCCTTCCAACTCTAACATTCTATGATTCTATGATTCTACGATTTAAGAGTTAGCTAATTAGTTGTTATGAGAGTATTCCAGAGCATCGCTTAAGCTTGCTTCATAAAGGCCAATTTCAGAGTCCTTCTGCCTTTACTTAAGTTTCCTGTCCCTAAGTGCATAAGTTGGTCTTCGGGCATCAGCGCCTTCTTCTGCCGCCAGGTCCTCGTCTGTCTCGGAGGGAGCAGAGCCACTCGAACCAGTTTCGCCATCTTCTTTAGTCCCCAGGTGACGTTGGAGAAATTCCTTGGCTTTAAACACGGAGTCAATCTTCTCTCTCTTATCACTCATCTTAAAGACCACTCCTTTGGGGACCACCCATTTATATCCGATTTGGTTGGTTTGGAGAAAGAGTATCAAGTCCTTGTAACTTTTCTGCTTCTGACGAATCTCGAATGGTATGTCCTTTAAAACCTTAATACTGTCATTCCCCATTTTCAATGGAGCTGCCGAGGTTGCTCGTAGAATTGCATCCCTAGTTTGTCTTCTTGAAAATCTGACTGATATTTCATCAGGTAGGCTATTGTTTTTGGTGTAATTTGAATACACCCTGTACGCTGTTTCAATGTTGTGCATAATTTCTTCAGCTTTTGTTCTGTTTATAATTATCATTCTATAAAGTGCATTATGTGCTGTTGTCACATCGTTTTTGTTGTTGTTCAGTCGCACAGTCGAGTCCGACTCTTCGCGACCCCATGGACCAGATTACACTAGGCCCTCCTGTCTTCCGCTGTCCGCTGAAGTTTGCTCAATTTCATGTTCGTTGCATCGATAACACTGTCTAACCATCTCATCCTTTGCCGTCCCCTTCTTCTTTGACCTTCAATCTTTCCCAGCATCAGGGTCTTCTCCAGTGAATGCTCCCTTCTCATTTGGTGGCCAAAGTATTTGAGCTTCAGCTTCAGGATCTGGCCTTCCAAGGAACAATCAGGGTTGATTTCTTTTAGGATTGACTGATTTGATCTCCTGGCAGTCCAAGGGACTCTCAAGAGTCTTCTCCAGCACCATAGTTCAAAAGAATCTATTCTTCGGCGCTCGGCCTTCCTTATAGTCCAACTCTCGCAGCCATACATTACTACGGGGAATACCATTGCTTTGACCATGCGGACTTTTGTTGGCAAGGTGATGTCTCTGCTTTTTATCATACAGTTTAGGTTTGCCATCGCTTTCCTCCCAAGGAGCAGGCGTCTTTTAATTTCATGGCTGCAGTCACCATCTGCAGTGATCTGGGATCCTAGGAACGTGAAGTCTGTCACTACTTCTACGACTTCCCCTTCTATTTGCCAAGGAGTGATGGGCCCAGATGCCATGATCTTAGTTTTTTTGATGTTGAGCTTCAAGCCCACTTTTGCGCTCTCCTCTTTGACTCTGAGCAAGAGGCTCTTTAGGTCCTCTTCACTTTCTGCCATCAGAGTGGTATCGTCTGCATATCTGAGGTTATTGATCTTTTCCCCAGCAATCTTAACTCCAGCTTGTGATTCATCCAGGCCAGCATTTCGCATGATGTACTCTGCATATAAATTAAATAAGCAAGGTGACAATATACATCCTTGTCGTACTCCTTTTCCTATGCTAAACCAATCAGTTGTTCCATATCCGGTTCTAACTGTTGCTTCTTGACCCTTATACAGGTTTCTCAGGAGACATGTGAGGTGGTCCGGTACTCCCATCTCTTTAAGAACCTGCCATAATTTATTGTGATCCACACAATCAAAGGCTTTAGCATAGTCAATGAAGCAGAAGTAGATGTTTTTCTGGTACTCTCTTGCTTTCTCCATAATCCAGCGAATGTTGGCAATTTGATCTCTCGTTCCTCTACCTCTTCGAAACCCAGCTTGTACTTCTGGCAATTCTCTATCCACGTACTGTTGAAGCCTAGCTTGTAGGATTTTGAGCATGACCTTGCTAGCGTGTGAAATGAGTGCAATTGTGCGATAGTTTGAACATTCCTTGGCATTGCCCTTCTTTGGGATTGGAATGTAAACTGACCTTTTCCAATCCTCTGGCCACTGTTGTGTTTTCCAAATTTGTTGGCAAATTGAGTGCAGCACTTTAACAGCATCTTCTTTTAAGACTTTGAATAACTCAGCTGGGATACCATCACCTCCACTAGCTTTGTTGTTAGTAATGCTTTCTAAGGCCCATTTAACTTCGCTTTCCAGGATGTCTGGCTCGAGGTCAGTGATTATACCATCGTGGTTGTCAAGGACATCGAGGTCCTTCTTGTATAGTTCTTCTGTGTATTCTTGCCATCTTTTCCTAATCTCTTCTGCTTCTGTTAGGTCCCTACCGTTTTTGTCCTTTATCATGGCCAGCTTTGCATGGAACGTTCCCTTGATTTTTCCAATTTTCTTGAACAGATCTCTAGTCCTTCCCAATCTATTGTTTTCCTCTATTACTTTGCATTGTTCATTCAGGAAAGCCTCCTTATCTCTCCTTGCTGTTCTCTGGAAATCTGCATTCAGTTGGGCAAATCTTTCCTTTTCACCGTTGCCTTTAGCTTTCCTTCTTTCCTCTGCTATGTGTAAAGCCTCATCAGACAGCCACTTTGCTTTCTTGCATTTCTTTTTCTTTGGGATGGCGGTGATTGCTGCCTCCTTTACAATGTCACGGACCTCTGTCCATAGTTCTTCAGGCACTCTGTCTATCAAATCTAGTCCCTTAAACCTATTCTTCACCTCTACTGTATATTCATCGGGGATGCGATCTAGGTCAAATCTGAATGGCCTTGTGGTTTTCCCAACTTTCTTCAATTTAAGTCTGAATTTTGCAATGAGTAGCTCGTGATCTGAGCCACAGTCAGCTCCAGGTCTTGTTTTTACTGACTGGATAGAGCTTCTCCATCTTTGACTGCAAATGATATAGTCAATCTGATTTCGGTGTTGCCCATCTGGTGATGTCCATGTGTAGAGACGCCTCTTAGGTTGTTGGAAAAGGGTGTTCGCTATGACCAGCGTGTTCTCTTGACAAAACTCTGTTAGCCTTTGCCCTGCTTCATTTTGTTCTCCAAGGCCAAACTTGTCTGTTATTCCGGTTACCTTTTGATTTCCTACTTTAGCATTCCAGTCCCCTATGATGATGAGGACATCATTTTTTGGTATTAGTTCTATGAACTGTTGTAGGTCTTCATAGAACTGGTCCATTTCAGCCTCTTCTGCAGCAGTGGTTGGGGCATAGACTTGGATTACTGTGATATTGAATGGTTTGCCTTGGATTCGGACCGAGATCATTCTGTCATTTTTGAGATTGTATCCCAGTACTGCCTTTCTCACTCTCTTGTTGACTATAAAGGCCACACCATTTTTTCTACGGGATTCCTGGCCACAGTAGTAGATATAATGGTCTTCTGAGTTAAATTCGCCCATTCCTGTCCACTTTAGTTCACTGATTCCCAAGATGTCGATGTTCATTCTTGCCATCTCATTTTTGACCACGTCAAGCTTACCTTGATTCATAGACCTTACATTCCAGGTTCCTATGCAGTATTGTTCTTTGCAGCATCGAACTTTCCTTTCACCGTCAGACACATCCACAACTGAGCGTCCTTTCGGCTTTGGCCCAGCCGCTTCACTCTTTCTGGGGTTACTCGTACTTGCCCTCTGCTCTTCCTCAGTAGCATATTGGACACCTTCCGACCTGAGGGGCTCATCTTCCGGCGTCATATCTTTTAGCCTTTTGTAACTGTCCATGGGGTTTTCTTGGCAAAGATACTGGAGTGGGTTGCCATTCAGGTATATATATTCAGTGCGTGCAATATAATATACCATATAGTACATTCAATTAAACAATTACCAGTCAACATTGCATCAGTATTTAAAATGTCAAGCCCCAATGGGAGTTTCCAGAATTACCTTGAGAATGACAGGAGCGCTCTGTCCATTAATTTTAGCTGCACAATGTGTCTTTTGAAGGACCGGCAATAAGCATCAACACAAGTATAAAGGAAGCTTTCCCCCTTCTGGAAGACTTCATGCAAGTAGAAGCAGGTGTGTAATTCTGGAAACTCCCATTGGGGCTTGACTTTTTAAATACTGATGCAAAATTGACTGGTAGTTGTTTAACTGAATGTACTGTATGTGATATGTTATATTGAATGTACTGAATATACATACCTGACTAGGATGTGACAGAGGAGCTGCAGTGGCTCAAGTAGTTAAGACGCTGAACTGCAGGCTGGAAGGTCGGTAGTTCAGCAGTTCGAGACCCGAGTGCCACATGACGGAGTGAGCTCCCGTCTCTGGCCCCAGCTCCTGCCAACCTAGCAGTTCGAAAGCAAGAAATTGCAAGTAGATAAATAAGTACTGCTTTGGTGGGAAGGTAACAGCGTTCTGTGCGCCTGGCGCTTAGTCACGCCGGCCACATGACCACGGAAACGTCTTTGGACAGCGCTGGCTCTTTGGCTTGGAAACGGAGATGAGCACCACAACCCTAGAGTCGGATTTGACTGGCTTTTGAGCAAGGGAAACCTTTACTTTAATCTAGGATGTGACAACAGCACATAATGCACTTTGCAGAATGATAATTATAAACAGAACACATTAATTTACAAAAGTTTCTTGCAGTGTATATTTATTTGTTACTTGACTCTCCTAACACTGCAGCTCAGGTTGCTACACCTGCCTGGAGGCTGGCAGCTGAAAGAATAAGGGAGCAGTTTGAGACTCTAGTGCCCACGATGACATTGGAAGGGCAGCTTCCAAGCGATTGCAAAGCTCAAAATCCTCACCTGTTGCTTGGTTCTGCTAAGTACTCTCACCTGATGTTTACTTAACATTTTTTTTAAAAAATGTAATATCCTTCATTATGACACTTAGTTCACTGACTTTCAATAATGTGAGCTATGTATCCAGCCCAAAAGCCAGAAAGCTGGCTGTTGTAATGGAAACAATGTGCTTCTAAGTATACCGAAGTCGGAAACAATCAATCACATGTTTATCCACTGCTTCCCCTGGAAGAGAAGAAGACGAGAAGAGAGAGACTGGATTTATACCCTGCCCTTCACTACCCGAGGAGTCTCAGAAGAACGGCTTACACTCTCCTTTCCCTTCCCCTCCCTACAACAGACAACCTGTGAGATTGTAAGCCGCTGTGAGACTCCTTCAGGTAGTGAAGGGTGGGGTATAAATCCACTATCTTCCTCTTGTGAGGTACGTGGGGGTGAGAGCGCTCTTTGAGGACTGCTCCTGAGAAAACAGCTCTGAGAGAACTTGTGACTGACCCAAGGTCACACCAGCAGCTGCACCTGGAGGAGCAGGGAATCAAATCCGGTTCTCCCAGATTGGAGTACGCGCACTTAACTACTACACCAAGGGGGACACTTTCCACTGAGACTGTGGCTAATGATAGGAACTGCCTGGCAAGGTCTCGAGGCAGCAAGAGGAAGGCTGTGGGCTTAACAAACGTGGGAAACTATAAGTGTTTATACACAAATGCTAGAAGTCTCCGAGGTAAAATTGGGGAGTTGGAATGCTTGGTGTTGGGGGGAAATAGACATTGTGAGTATTTCAGAAACTTGGTGGGATGAGGAAAATCAGTAGGATACGGTGATTCCTGGTTATAAATTATATCGCAAGGATAGGGGGAAAGGGTTGGAGGTGGGGTGGCTCTGTATGTCAGAGAGGGTATACCGTCCAGTAAGATTGAGAGGGTAAGAGAATTGGATTCCCTTCTGGAAATGCTATGGGTTGAAATAGTGGGTCCAAAAGGAGGCTTAACAGTGGGGAGTTTGTTATCGCCCACCAGATCAAAAGATAGAGGAGGATTATAAAATGATGAATGAATTAAAGATAGCGGCTAGATGAAATAACTGTGTTGTAATAGGCGACTTTAATTACCCACACATTGATTGGGTCAATATGAGTTCTAGTCGGGAAAAAGAGATTGCGTTCTTAGACACTCTCAATGACTGTGCTGTGGAACAGATGGTCACAGATCCTACCAGGGGAGAGGCGATCCTGGATTTGATCCTAAGTAACACCCAAGACCTGGTGAGAGATGTAAAAGTGATTGCACCACTTGGAAACAGTGACCATAATGTCATTGAGTTTAACATTTGTACAGATAGGGAGTTGCCCAAAAAGACTGACGCAACCACTTTTAACTTTAAAAGGGGTAACTTCTCTGGTATGAGGGGACATGTGAGGAAGAAATTGAAAGGAAGAGTGGAGAAGGTCAAAACCATTGGGGAAGCTTGGAGACTATTTAAAAAGACAATCCTAGAAGCTCAGAAAAAATATATACCGCAGGTTAGGAAAGGTACAAATAGGTATAGAAAAAAAGCCTGCATGGTTAACAAATAAAGTAATGGAAGCTGTAAAAGGTAAGAAGGATTCCTTTAAGCGGTGGAAAGCTAGTCTTAGTGAGGTTGATAAAAGGGAACACAGACTATGGCAAATAAAATGCAAGTCTGTGATCAGGCAAGCAAAAGGGAATATGAGGAGCATATCGCAAAAAACATAAAGGTCAACAATAAAACTTTCTTCAAATACATTAGAAGTAGGAAGCCAGCCAGGGAGGCAGTGGGGCCCTTGGATGACCAAGGGGTAAAAGGAGTAGTGAAGGATGATAGGGAAATGGCTGAGAAGCTGAATGCATTTTTTTGCCTCTGTCTTCACTGTGGAAGAGGAGAAGTGTTTGCCCACTCCAGAAGCACCGATTTCGGGAGGGGTTTGAAAGACCTGAATCAGATTGCGGTGACAAGAGAGGAAGTCCTCCGACTGATGGACAATTTAAAAACTAATAAATCACCAGGCCCGGATGGCATTCATCCGAGAGTTCTGAAAAGAACTCAAATGTGAACTTAGTGGATCTCCTGACAAAAATATGTAATCTTTCTTTAAAATCTGCCTCCATTCCTGAGGATTGGAAGGTAGCTAATGTCACTCCCATCTTTAAAAAGGGCTCCAGGGGAGATCCGGGAAATTACAGGCCAGTCAGTCTGACATCGATACCGGGTAAGTTGGTGGAAACTGTTATTAAGGAAAGAATTAGTAGGCACATTGATGAACAAAAACTATTGAGGCAGACTCAGCATGGGTTCTGTAAGGGAAGATCTTGTCTCACTAACCTGTTAGTGTTTTTTGAGGAGTGAACAAACATGTGGACAAGGGGGACCCAAAAGATATTATTTACCTTGACTTCCGGAAAGCTTTTGATACAGTTCCTCATCAAAGGCTCCTAAGTAAGCTCAATAGTCATGGGATAAAAGGACAAGTCCTCTTGTGGATCAAAAACTGGCTTATAAATAGGAAACAGAGAGTGAGTATAAATGGGAAACTTTCTCAGTGGAGGGTGGTAAGCAGTGGGGTACCACAGGGATCAGTACTCGGTCCGATGCTTTTTAACTTGTTTATTAACGATTTGGAATTGGGAGTAAGCAGTGATGTGGCTAAATTTGCAGATGACACAAAGTTGTTCAGGGTGGTGAAAACCAGGGAGGAGTGTGAGGCACTCCAAAGGGATCTGTCGAGGATGGTTGAGTGGGCGTCAACGTGGCAAATGGGGTTCAATGTGGCCAAGTGCAAAGTAATGCACATTGGAGCCAAAAATCCTAAATATAAATACACGTTGATGGGGTCTGAACTGGCAGAGACGGACCAAGAGAGAGATCTTGAAGTCATAGTGGATAACTCGCTGAAAATGTCTAGACAATGTGTAGCTGCAATAAAGAAGGCCAACGCTATGCTGGGGATTATTAGGAAGGGAATTGATAATAAATCAGCCAGTATCATCATGCCCCTGTATAAATCATTGGTGCGACCTCATTTGGAATATTGTGTACAGTTCTGGTCACCACATCTCAAAAAGGATATAGCATTGGAAAAAGTGCAGAGAAGGGCAACTAGAATGATAAAAGGGTTGGAACACCTTCCCTATGAAGAAAGGTTAAAATGCTTGGGGCTCTTTAGCTTGGAGAAACGACGGCTGAGAGGTGACATGATCGAGGTTTATAAGATTATGAATGGGATTGAGTAGGTTGAGAAAGAAGTACTTTTCTCCCTTTCTCACAATACAAGAACTCATGGGCACTCTATGAAATTGCTGAGCAGTCGGGTTAGAACAGATAAAAGGAAATACTTCTTCACCCAAAGAGTGATCAACACATGGAATTCACTGCCACGGGAGGTGGTGGCAGCTGCAAGCATGGACAGTTTCAAGAGGGAATTAGATAAACATATGGAGCAGAAGTCCACCAGTGGCTATTAGCCACAGGGTATAGATGGGAACTCTCAGTCTGGGGCAGGTGATGCACTCTGTTCTTGGTGCTGGAGGGGCAGCAGTGGGAGGGCTTCTGGTGCCCTGGCCCCACTGCTGGACCTCCTGATGGCACCTGGTATATTTTGGCCGCTGTGTGACAGAGTGTTGGACTAGATGGGCCAGTGGCCTGATTCAACATTGGCTTCTCTTATGTTCTTATGTTCTTATGACATGCTTGCTCCCTTCAAGTTTCTGAAAGGCTGTCAGTCGCCCTGACCTGGATAGCCCAAGCAAGCCTGCTCTTGTCATATCTTGGAAGCTAAGCAGGGTCAGTTCTGTCAAGTACTTGGATGGGGGACCTCCTTGGGATACCAGAGGCAGGAGGCAAGGGCAGGCTTAATTCAACCACCTCTCTGAATATCCTCCAGGCCCCCAGTAGGGGTCAGTCACTAGGGTCATAAGAACATAAGAGAAGCCAATGTTGAATCAGGCCAATGGCCCATCTAGTCCAACACTCTGTCACACAGCGGCCAAAATATACCAGGTGCCATCAGGAGGTCAGGCAGTGGGGCCAGGACACTAGAAGCCCTCCCACTGCTGCCCCCTCCAGCACCAAGAATAGAGTGCATCACCTGCCCCAGACTGAGAGTTCCTATCTATACCTTGTGGCTAATAGTCACTGGTGGACTTCTGCTCCATATGTTTATCTAATTCCCTCTTGAAACTGTCCATGCTTGTAGCCGCCACCACCTCCTGCGGCAGTGAATTCCATGTGTTAATCACTCTTTGGGTGAAGAAGTACCATGACTTCCAGGTGCACACACACAATCACACGCATGCACATGCTTTTTTAAAAATACCAAAAAATAAAAATGAAAGGCTGTCTCTCAGAGGAGGGAATGGAGCAGTTCCTGTTGGCCAGAGAGGATAGGTCTCGCTAGAAGGGGTTTAAAATGGCAGGTGGAAAAATACTAGATGGATATTAGGATTTTTTTATTTTTAATTTTTTTTTAACAGTGAGAGTTGTGGAACAGCAGAATGAGCTGCCTCGGGAGGTGTTGAGCTCCCCCTCCCTGGCAGTCCTTAAGCAGCGGCTGGACAAACCCTTGTCAGGGAGGCTCTAGGCTGATCTTGCATTGAAGAGGAGGTTGGACTAGATGGTCTCTATGGCCCCTTCCAGCTCTGTGGTTCTATGAACACTGGAAGCAGAAACCGGAGCCGCCTTTTGGTCAGAATCCACTTTAATAATGTTTAACCCCATCCTCCCAGCAGTTAGGTATATCTCCTGCAAAGCAGGAAATTAACCTTCGGTTATTATATCCCTGCCCCCCCCCCCCCCCCAGTCTGTCGCCTGCTCACACACTCTGAGTGAAAAACTAATCAGAGACAGAACGAAGTTTGAGTCCAGTGGCGCCTTAAGGACCAACAAAGTTTTATTCTGGGTGTGAGCTTCCGTGTGCATGCACACTTCTTCAGGTACACTGAAACAGAAGTCACCAACCATTATATATAGGTCGAGAATGGGAAGGCCTTTGCCAGGAAGGGCTAATTAGAGTCTAGATGCAAAAGTAGCTGAGCAATGAGTGTAGCTAAAATCGGGTTAGGGCAGCTGGTAGTTCTTCCCCTGGAGCAAAAGGCTGCTTTGGAGGAGGATGTTGGGAGAGCTGCTATGTTAAGCCACATCCCTTTGTCAACGCTGGCACAGTGCGCTAGGCTCAGAACACAGCAGGGCTTCTTTGAACAGCATATGCTTGTAAGACTACAGAGCTACACAGAGCCACTCATCAGTTTAAAAGAAAGTAAAAACTGGTTTGTTTAGGAAATACATACTTGATAGTGCAGATGTTGAATAACATCGGGGAGAGGATCGGTCCCTGCAGCACCCCACATTTAAGTCGTGGTGGTGGAGGAGGAGGAGGGGAGATTGGATTTATAACCTGCCCTTCACTCGGAGTCTCAGAGCAGCTTACAAACCCCTCTCCCTTCCCCTCCCCACCACAGACACCCTGTGAGTAGGTGGGGCTGAGAGAGCTCTTTCCAGAACTGTCCTTGAGAGAACTGTCCTTGAGAGAACTGTGGCTTGCCCAAGGTCATCCAGCAGCTGCAAGTGGAGGAGTGGGGAATCAAACCCGGTTCTCCCAGATCAGAGTCCGCGCACTTAACCACTACACCAGTGCTGCTGAGGCAACTCCCCCTCCCCAGCACCACCCTCTGTCCCCAATCTTGGAGAAAGGAGGCCAGCCATTGTCCCCGCATCCCCACATTGGTGAGGCGGTGGGTCAATAGTTCATGGCCAACTGTATCGAATGCCCCTGACAGATCTAGAAGAATCAGCAGCACCGAGCCACCTCGATCCAGATGTCTCCAGAGGTCATCCACCAAGGCGGCCCACGCCATCTCCGTTCCATGAACAGGGTGAAAGCCGGACTGGAAGGGATCCAGGATGTTAGCATCGCCACCACCTTCTCCACTACCTTACCCAGAAATTGTAAGTTGGATACTGGGTGGTAGTTGCTAAGACCATAGGGTCCAAAGATAATTTCTTTAGGAGGGAGTGGACCACTGCCTCCTTTAAACTCCCTGGGATAGTCCCTGTTGATAGGGATAAGTTCTATTTCTATCTATCTAGTACTGCTCATACTACTACCCAGTAGTAGAAAAAGCCCAGCAGGAACTCATTAGCATAATAGACCACACCCAACAGCAGAAACTCATTAGCATATTAGGCCACACCCCTGACAGCACAGCTCATGCGCATATTAGGCCACACCCCCATCTTACCAGAAGTGTGGTCATCCTGCCACGCCCACCTTTTGGTTCTTATTCTGTTTACCTTGTTTGCTGTCAGGGCTTTTTTTGTAGCAGGAACTCCTTTGCATGTTAGGCCACACACCCAAAATGTAGCCAATCCTAATGAGTTTCTGCTGTTGGGTGTGGCCTATTATGCTAATGAGTTCCTGCTGGGTGTGGCCAACTCAGGAGCCGGCCGGAACTCCGTTCCTGTGCGTTCCTGCCCAAAAATAGCCCTGCGGCTATCACCTTAAACAGAAATTAGAACCAAAGAAAATATTTTAAAAGACCTTACTCAGTACTATTTCTCTTATACTTGATTATCGGGTCTGTGAATTTTGCCACTGAGAAGGTGACACGATCATTGGTATCTGATAGTAGCCATGACATCTGGGCTTGCACATTTAGCAGTTCCATATCTTTAAGTAAAGGGTTGACTAAATTAGTCCTCAACTCGTCGAATGTAGGGCACTCCATAATCATATGTTCAGTGGTTTCGATTGTATGATATGAGCATCTGCAAGTTCTATTAGAGTATGATGCTTTGTTATATCTGCCCTCCAAAACTGCTGAGGGAAGAACATTCAGTCCTGCCAAAGTAAAAGCTCTTCTCAGCTTTGGGATAAGCTGATGATCTCCCTCAAGGGAGTCCCTATCGCATCGCCGCAAGCTTTAATTAGCCATGACCGGCAAGGATCCAGAGGACATGGGGTGGATTTCACAGCCGCCAAGGTCTTGTCAACTGCATCCTGGGTGAGCAGACTGAAATGGTCCAGAACTGGACCCGTAGACGGGGAAGGGGCTTCCAGTTCCCTTATTGTATCAAGTGTGGCTGGGAGGTCATGATGGAACGTCAAGATTTTATCTGCACAATGGCTCACAAATGCCTCATGGTCAGTCGCCAATTCCCTAGTATTTGAAATGCCCTGGGGCAAGGTAGTAAATGACCTAATTATTCTGAATAATTGGGGTGGGCATGAGATTGCAGACATGATGGAGGCCACATAGAAATGCTTCTTAGTGGCCTTCACCACCATCAGAAGAAGAAGAAGAAGAAGAAGAAGAAGAAGAAGAAGAAGAAGAAGAAGAGGAGGAGGAGGAGGAGGAGGAGGAGGAGGAGGAGGAGGAGGAGATTGGATTTATACCCCGACCTTCACTTGGAGTCTCAGAGCGGCTTACAAACTCCTTTCCCTTCCCCTCTCCACAACAGACACCCTGTGAGGTAGGTGGGGCTGAGAGAGCTCTGACAGAAACTGCTCTTTTTCAAGAACAGCTGTGTCAGAGCTTGTGACTGACCCAAGGTCACATCAGCAGGTGCAAGTGGAGGAGTGGGGAATCAAACCCGGTTCTCCCAGATTAGAGTCCACACACTTAACCACTACACCAAACTGGCTATAGGATGTTCTTGTGGCTTTGTCGTGGGTTCATTGCCGTCTTCTCTCTAGTTGTCTTAGCTCCCATTTCATCCACCTCAGCTCCGGGGAATATCACGGAGCCAATTTAGAATGGGGGCAAAGAGGGCGCTGGGGAGCAATCTCATCAATGGCTTTGGAAGGACAGTTTTGCCAGTTTTCTACTAGCTCATACAATGAGTTCCCAGGGGGAATCAGATCCCACCGAGCTTCCTGGAACCTACTAGGGTCCATTTGACTCCGCAGAAGAGCACAAATCTGCTCATCGCCCAAACAGAAGGGGTCAGGAGTGCTTAGTTGGGCCTTCAGGGCAAAGTGGTCCGACCACGGTACCGCATCTGCAATAATTCGGTCCGCTATAATCCCCGAGGCAAAGATAAGATCCAGCGTGTGGCCTGCTTGATGTGTGGGAGCCAAAACAAACTGGGTGAGTCCCAGTGCCGCCATGGATGACACTGCAGCCATGGCCTGAGAGGATGCCAGATCACCGGCATGGATGTTAAAATCTTCTGAGACCAGAAGTCTGGTGTACTCCAACTCCCAGCCCGATATGGCCTCCAACAGACCCGGCTGTTGCTGCTGCGTTGGGTGGACGGTACACCAGCCAGATGGCCAAACTCTCCTCAGCATCCCACACCGGACCCACACATTCAGTGCCGGCAGCCTTTGTCTCAGGGAGTGCCCTGAAGGAGAAAGCCTCCTGAATAAGCAGTGCCACCCCTCCACCCATTAGGCCGGGACTGGCAAAAGACCGAGAAATTGGGGGAGGGCAGTTGATTCAGGGCGACACCCACGTCTCGCTCACACATGCCAGGTCTACCACCCGCTCTACCAGATAACCCTGAAGAATGGTGGTCTTATTATTGATGGACCTGGTGTTACAAAACACCACTGTCGGCGAAGGGTGTCTCTTCCTGTCCCCGCAGACAGCATCTCTCGAGATGGGACGAAGGTTGGGAGGAGATCGAGGATTCCTGTATCTCCCTCTCCTTCCCATGATTTGCCTTCTCCCCCCCGCCATACTTCCCCTGCCCCGTTTTCACTGGAATCCCTGGCCGAGACGTGGCCTCCCCCATCAGATCCTGTCAGTCCAGAACTGGAGGCAGTGATGGCAAATTGCTAATCAGTATCTACTAAACCCAGTTAAGCCATCCTTACTCCTACCTCCCTCAATTAATCAACCAGCCCTAATGCTATAATAATCAGTTTGCACAATTCATTTGATTGATGATGAAGAAGAGAAGAGATTGGATTTATACCCTGCCCTTCACTGCCCAAAGGCATCTCAGAGCGGCTTACAAACACCCTGTGAGGTAGGTGGGGCTGAGAGAACTTCTGACAGAAACTGTCCTTGAGAGAACAGCTGTGCCGGAGCTTGTGACTGACCCAAGGTCACATCAGCAGGTGCAAGTGGAGGAGTGGGGAATCAAACCCGGTTCTCCCAGATAAGAGTCCGCGCACTTAACCACTAAACCAAACTGGCTCTCATCCCTCCCTCATCCCTTAATATGCTCCAGTAGTGGGAAAGTGCAATATATTTAGTCTAGGGGACAAATACATTCAATATACTACCCTCACCCTCCCTCTGGCTATCCACCCCCACCACACTAAACTTCTGGTGAATTAATTAAAAGGAATACAGATCTCATCCAATTAATTCAATTAATCTATACCCCGCTCTTCACTCGGTGTCTCAGAGCGGCTTACAAACTCCTTTCCCTTCCCTCCCCACAACAGACACCCTGTGAGGTAGGTGGGGCTGAGAGAGCTCTGACCGAGAACAGGGCCAGTGCCAGGCTTTTTTGCGCCCTAGGCAAGGCTAACTACTTGCACCCCCTCCCCCACTGCTAACTAGTTTTCAAAAACAGATGAATTGTAGGAAAAATGAAAAGTGCAAAACTTGAAAGTGCTGTTTTAAAAAAAAACAACTGTGAGAATAAGTAATACAACAATCTTTTATTTTCTTTCTCAAACAGAAAACAGTTTTAGCACATAAATCACAAGTCATTTTGAATAATCCTGTGAACTGTGATGTTAAAATTTAAGTCTCTTGAATGTTCCATTTCAGGCACATCAAAATCTCATTTTGTGTGTGTTATGTATTAAAATGTGAATTACTCTTATACTTTACAGTGTTAACCTTCAGTCTGAATGTGGCTCTTCATCTGTCGCATTACCATTGGCTGGTTTCTGCAAAACCATTGTAAATATCCAATCATTGTGTGAAAATGTATCAAAGAGGGAATGGTCCTGGTTGGCCTTTATCCCTGTGTTACGATTGGTCTTTAACTTGTTGTGGGTGTGGCTTTGACAGCCCGGAATAGTTTTAAAAGGGAGCTGTGCTCCGCTCTTGTTGTGGTGTGTTCCTGAGTTGGAGTTTGCTGTTAAATAAAGTTGAAATCACTTTTTTTTTGGAAATACTTTATTAAATAAAAGGGAGAGGGAGGGCAGATCAAGCCGTGCGCCAAACCCAGATGATAACATCTGACAAGGACGCTCTGCTGATGGTTCTGTGAGTGACAGGACTGAAGACGGGCGGCTCCGTCAGAGCTCTGTTCTGGCGCTGCCGACTCGGGGTGCCGGGTAACACTTTGCTTTTGTCAAAACATCCACGACCTTCTTGGAATAGCAATGCATGCCGACCTTCTTGGAACAGAGGCCCACAGTGCCGCAGCCAGCAGACGCCTTGGTGAAATTAAAATTCTCTTGTTTGTTGTCAAAACCCAGGGCTTTTGGGGTTTTTTTGAATTTTTTAATTAAAAATAAAAAAGTAAATCCTGGTGTTTGTGCTGAGCGAACAGAGAGGTGTTGATTTTGTGTGTTGCTGATGCTTCTAGGAGGGGCATCCATTTTTCTTGGAGGTTGTCAGGAACAGGTTGGTTTTCAGATCGAAGGATACTGGTGGAGACTTTGTCCTGTAGAAAAAAGTCCCACAATTTCAGATACCAATCGTTCAATGACAGGGTCTTCTTCGATTTCCAGTAATATGCAGTAACATTCCTAGCAGCCGCAAGACATAATTCTATTAGCTCTCTCATAGGTCCATTGGGAGCAGGATGGCTCCAATGATTCAGAAGGAACAAGGAGGGTTGTAGTTGTAGAGCACAACCTGTTATTAGAGATATTTGGGCTTTGACTTCTCTCCAAAAGGTCTGGACCCTGGGGCACTCCCACCAGCAATGAATATAGGTGCTACGGCCCCCACAATTTTTCCAACATCTGTCTGAAATCGTGGGGTTGATGCCATGCAGCTGATGCGGGGTCAAATACCATCAAAGTAGAAGTTTATAATTTAGCATTTGTATATTGGTGGAACGAGAACGGCAAAGAGAAGAGGACCAGATCGCAGTCCACTGTTCAGACGTAAGCGCCTGACCAATATCTCTATGCCATTTCTTTTTATATCCAGCCTGGTCTTCTTTAAGTTGAAAATTGAGAAGATAATAGACTTTCGACACCAGCCCCCTGCTAGGTAGGAACTGGGCCGCCATAAGGTCTTCAAGTTGAAATCACTTCTTGCTGAAATCCCTGACCCTGGTGGCAATGGGCCTGGCGTCCTTAGGGCCAGGAATGGTCAGTCGATGTTGTGTTCCTGACCGTAGTGCTCTCTGGGGTATGTATGGGGAAAGGTGCTCCCATAGGTATGTTGGACCCTGGCCATATAGGGCTTTAAAGGTCAATACCAGCAGCTAATTCGGTATGCTATTGGCAGTCCAGCACAGGCTGGATGTGCTCCCATTTAGGGAGGCTCATCACAAGCCTGGCCGTGGCATTCTGCACTAGCTTAGAGAAACTGTGTTTGCCCACTGACACTGGAAGTGTGAGAAGGATCCTTAGAGCAACAGAAACATTAAGCACGCTATCCAGGAGTTTTTGCTGCAGTATGAAGAGAAGTACTCCTTGTGGTAGCATACACTTTGAAAGTCCCAGAACATTTCTGCTACTCTCAAGGGCTGTCATTCCACTCTGAGGACTGTCATTCCAGTCCTACAACATATCTCCTACCCCCAGGAGCTCTCATTCCACTCTGGGGCCTTTCATTCTAGTCCCAGAAGACTTCTCCTACTCCCAATGTAAGAGCCTAGTTTCCCTACTTCAACAATACTCCCTATCTACAATCCATGCTCCCAAACCTATGTCCCCTTCCTATGACACCATCATCATCATCACACTCTTTTGGGGTAAATTCAGGCCACAGTCCCAAAATTGCAAGATCCTAGCACTTCCAAGAGCCTACCTCTCCTTGTTCCCCCTTCCCCGGTCATTCAGGTGCACACCGCCCATGTTCTAGCCATTGGAGATCGGAGCACAGAAAGGGTCTCAACTCAAAATGTGGACTGCAGTTTTAAAAACAGTGCAATTGCACGTGATTGGAATAAACAAGGCAAGGGGGGGAGCAAAAGGAAAAAAAGAGGAGTGGCCCCTACTGCAAACAACAAAAATGCATTCAAGAAGGAGGAGGAGGAGGAGGAGGAGGAGGAGGAAGGCAGGCAGGCGGGGGGAATAGAAGCGCAGTCGCTGGTTACCCACCATCTTGCAGTCATCCAGGGCTCTCTGGGTCTTGTAGGTGCCCTCCGAGATGCTGCCTCGGTGCTCACCTTCCCTGGCATGCAGTGCCGTTTTGCTGATATGGAAGATCAAACCTGTGGACCTGGGGTGCTTTTTGTGCCCGTTTGGTGCAGAACTTATTCATACATATCCATGAAGCAGAAGCTGCTGCGTCGCTCAGCCCAGCCGCGGCAGGCCCAGCCGCTGCCACCAGCCTCACTGTGTCGAGGAGTCTAAAGAGGGATCCAGAATCCCTTCCCGCTCAGTCCCCGGTGCTCTCCTCCCTCACAGATGCCGAGGCTGCTGCTGCTGGCACTCCCAAGAGCCGGCCACTTGTTGAGGAGCCACGGAAGAGGCGAGTGCCCTGCCTTGTGGCATCTCTTCGTCAACTTCACGGCAGCCACCCTAATTCTGATTGTCAGTTTTGCGCTCCTCTGAGGTCTGCGCCCTAGGCGGCCGCCTAGTTGGCCTAATGGTAGCACCGGTCCTGACCGAGAACTGCTCTTGAGAGAACAGGTCATCCAGCAGCTGCATGTGGAGGAGTGGGGAATCAAACCTGGTTCTCCCAGGTTAGAGTCCGCGCTCCTAAACCACTACACCAAACTGGCTTTGGGGGTATAACTATGTAAAGCATTAAAATACCAAAACCTTGGCTTACAAACCAATGTTCAATGCCCACCGGAAGGAAGTGGACCGAAGGAGATCAGTTTGCCCAACAAAGCAGTTTAGCTGCTCACCGGCACTGATGTGCTGTTTCAGCCACACTGTTGTGTGCGGTTTGGGGTTGATCCTCATAAAAGATAATGCATGAAACCTTGCTTCTATTATTCTTTTGCTCTGGGCCCCGAAACCCGTTTCAGCCAGGCAGATCTTCCTTTCCTGGCATTCTGGCTGGTATCAGGGGAGGTGCAAATGACCCTGTGGCCTTCTGGACCAGAGGCGATACTGTCTCCTCCTGAGTACAGTTAGAGGGCAACTAAAAGCTGGAGTAGAGGCTATTGTTGTTTCCCTCCCCCGCCCCCCGCCCCGGCAGGGAAGATGGAAACAAGCTTTCAGCAGCTGCTCATTCTCGGGCCAATGAAGCCAGTCTGTTCCCCACACTCCACCCCTGCAAGCCTTTTATTTTCGGCCACATGACACGACAAGAAAGAGAAAGATGTCTCTGCGTGGGCAGACGGATGATCTTATCATCCCTTGTTTGAATTTGCAAAGGAGAAGCAGGTTCTTGGGGCTTGGTGAATCATATGCGTTCTCAGATTCCTGCCCCGTGTAGAATGCTCTGTCCTTTACGTCTTCTGTTCTTCCATAAGTGGACACACCCTAGGATGAAAAGAGCATAAGATAGAACTGACCTCCCTTTGAAACAGTGGTTCAGAGGCGACAGCCTCTGAAGTTCTCAGCTGAAAAAGCAAACATTGCTGATGGCTGCCTAAAAAATCATCATCATTTTAGAAACCTGTTTTCTCGGGATGCACAGCTTCTCCGTTTCTGCTTTCGGCACCCTACTGGGGTTGCCAGCTTTTAAATTGCCGGATTCGAAGTCCAGTTGCACATTAGAGACCAACAAGATTTTGTGGGCAGAGTTAATTAACACAGCAGAAGCGCACAAACAGATTAAGGAATAGATCAAGCTTTATTCGTGAACTAGGGATGCCAGCCTCCAGAGAGCCAGTTCGGTGTAGTGGTTAGGTGCGCGGACTCTAATCTGGGAGAACCGGGTTGGGTTCCCTGCTCCTCCGCATGAAGCTTCTGGGTGACCTTGGGTCAGTCACAAGTTCTCTCGGAGCTGTTCTCTCAAAAGCAGTTCTCCCAGAGCTCTCTCAGCCCCACCTACCTCATAGGCCTGATCTGCAGCTAGCATTTGCTTCGCTGTCTTACCAACCCCACACTGGAGCAGAAATCCCCGTCTACATTGCATGCCGCTTTCCCTTTGATTAAGTGCCGCATTTTATGGCAGTGTCCAGACCGCATGCGGCTTTCACTTTGTTTGATCTCTGGTTTAGTGGTGGCTGCCTGCATAGATTTATGGCTGTTTTATGGCCATTCGGGGGTGACTCTGAAGTCAGTACAGTGTTGGCCCAGGGTAGTTGAATGTGGTTTTGAGCTGCATCTTTTTCTGTTCCAGTGTGGGTTTGGTAAAACAACTGAGCAAATGCTAAATGTAGATTGGCCCACAGGCTGTCTGTTGTGGGAAGGGAAAGGAGATTGTAAACTGCTCCGAGACGCTGAGTGAAGGGCAGGGTATAAACTCTCCTCCCCCTCCTCCTCCTCCTGCCACTGAATGTGAAGGTTAGGGTATAAATCAAACCTCTTCCTCTCTTCTCTTCAGATGGGACCTGAGGACACCTTCAGAATTACAGCTCACCTCCAGACCACAGAGATTAGTTCCTCTGGAGAAACTGGATGCTTTGGAGGGTGGACTCTGTGGCATTTGACTCCACTGAGGTTCCTGGTCCTCCCCAGATCTCCAGGACTTTCCCAACCTGGATCTGGTAATCCTACCCCCCACCCCCACCGATGGCCAGGGGGAGCCTGGCAACCCCAGAAGTGGAGAGACAAGAAATCACTAGCTGAAAGAGACAGAGAGTGACTATGGAACCTCTGAAAAGAAGCGGGATATTGCCTTAAGAGCAGCAATCCGGAGAGCGACAAGGATTGACACTTAACAAGACAGAAGGTCCTGACCTCATTATCCTATTTAATTGTCGTCCTGCTGTCCCCTGCGGGGTCTCCTTCTCTTCTTTGTACACCAGACATTGCCTGTCCCGACAGATTTTGGGGGTATAAGCTGCAGAGAGCAGAGATCTTGGAGAGCGGTGTAGTGGTTAGGAGCGTGGACTCTAATCTGGGAGAGCCGGGTTTGATTCCCCGCTCCTCCACATGCAGCTGCTGGTGTGACCTTGGGGTCAGTCACAAGTTATTTCAGAGCTGTTCTCTCAGGAGCAGTCCTCAAAAGAGCTCTCTCATCCCCACCTACCCCAGGGTGTCTGTAGTGGGGAGGGGAAGGGAAAGGGATTGTAAGCTGCTCTGAGACTCCGTCGGGTAGTGAAGGGTACCTCTCCTCCTCCTCTTCTTCTTCTTCTTGTTGGAATTCATTTTCATTTTGTGCGGGAAGAACGTGAGTCCTCTTCCTGTCTCCGGACTGTGTGTTTAAGGGTAACAGCTAGTTTGGTGTAGTGGTTAGGGGTATAGACTGTTATTTGGGAGAACCAGGTTTGACTGTAAGAGTGGTTGAGCAGTGGAACAGACTGCCTCGGGAGGTGGTGGATGCTCCTTCGCTGGACGTTTTCAAGAGGAGACTGGACAACCATCTTTTGGGTATGTTGTAGGTATGTAGGGGTTTCGGCTGTGTTCCTGCAGAGTGCAGGGGGTTGGACTAGATGGCCTGCAAGGTCCCTTCCAACTCTAACATTCTATGATTCTATGATTCCCCACTCCTCCACACGCAGCTGCTGGTGTGACCTTGGGGTCAGTCACAAGTTATTTCAGAGCTGTTCTCTCAAGGGCAGTTCTCGAGAGAGCTCTCTCAGCCCCACCTACCTCGCAGGGTGTCTGTTGTGGGGAGGGAAGGGAAAGGAGTTTGAAAGCCACTCTGAGACTCCGTCAGGTAGTGAAGGGTGGGGTATAAATCCAATCTCTTCTTCTTACAACTCAGACAGGAGGTGGGGGGGGGATGTTGCAAAGAAGGAGACAGACAGGTTTCAAAGGTATGGTGTACACAGTAACCCAACTTTTACATGTCCCCGTGCATCGTTAACAGTCGCCTCTGCAGCCTTCAACAGGCCACAGTGCTTATCTCTAGGTAGTTAAAAAGTTTCACCTGATGATTTCTGCCAATCAGGTTGCAGTATAAGCTCAGCATGCAATTGTGTTGTGTAGTTACAGGGCTTTTTTAATGGCTTTGTTTTTGCACTGGTAATTAATGCTTTGATGTTGGGGGTGTTGACTTCTAAGCAGCCTTGAGAAGGACTTTCCGAAGACAGCAGGTTAATTTAGCTGAGGTTGCATGAGATGGAGTGCAGTCAATAAACTCCCAAGAAGTATCTTGCAAAAAAGTTCCAGTAGATGGATCAAGATAGGAAGCCAGGTGCAGCCAGAGTAACATTTGCAACGAAATGCAAGACAGAAGACTGTCCTTCAATAGAGATCTGGGAAGAAAAACTAGTCGAGTATGCAACACTGGCAAAACTAACCAATCATATAAACAAAAGACCGCTGAAATAATTTCTACAGAAATGGCAAGCTTATTACTCATACTATGGGAATAATCATTTCCCCCCCAAGTTCTGAATATTAAATTAACAGTCATGAAGATATTGATTACAGTTCCAATACTTGATTCTGTATTCCACTAGTAATTAAATTATTAGTAAGAATAAAATTTAGATGTAGATAAACAATTAAGACAATATTAAGGATTTTACTGTGATTCAATTTTAGCATAGAAGTTTGTTCAGTTGTTAAACATGAATTTTCTTTTATTGTTAATAGATTATCACTAACCTTAGGAAAGTTCTTTACTCTTTAAAGAGAGACTCTTCTGTCCCAAAACTCTGTAATATTGATGTTTTAATGTCTGGTAATATTGATGTTTTAATGCCTGTTTCCAGGGCTATTTTTGTAGGAACTCATTAGCATATTAGGCCACATCCAATGGCAGAAACTTATTAGCATATTAGGCCACATCCCTGATAGCACAGCTTATAAGCATCTTAGGCCACACCCCCATGTTACCAGAAGTGTGGTCATCCAGCCACACCCACCTTTTGCTTCTTATTCTGTTTACCTTGTTTGTTGTCAAAACCCAGGGCTTTTTTTTGTAGCAGGAACTCCTTTGCATGTTAGCCCAAATACCCCTAATGTAGCCAATCCTAATGAGTTTCTGCTGTTGGGTGTGTCCTATTATGTTAATAAGTTCCTACTGGGTGTGGCCAACTCAAGAGCCAGCCGGAACTCCGTTCCTGTGCGTTCCTGCCCCAAAATAGCCCTGCCTGTTTCTATATTTGAAATATGTAATATATTTGGTAATACATCTGATCTTACTTGTTGTGTGCTAACAACTCATATTATTTGACAAACCTGATGAATTTATATTTCGCCCACCCCCTTTTCCCTTCTGTACCCCAACTTTTTTCTGAGAAAACAATTAAAAGAAATTTTAAAAAGATACGAAATCAGGTTAATCTGCCTGTAGCAGTGGAAAAGAACACGAGCCCAGTAGCACCTTAAAGACAAAATCTGTGGCAGGGGAGGAGCTTCTGTGAGTCACATTCAGATACAGCCAAAGGAGAGAAAGAAGCCCAATCTAAAGAGTATTTTCCCTTTCACAAATGGCCAGCTGTTCCGGCATTGTGTGTGTGGGAGTATGAGGGCATTGTTTGTACTGGAGAGACCTGCAGAGACGTGTGTCTCCATGGAAAGCCATGTGAAGAGAAAGCGAGGAGAGAGAGAGAGAGAGAGAGAGAGAGAGAGAGAGAGAGAGAGAGAGAGAGAGAGAGAGAGAGAGAGAGAGAGAGAGAGAGAACATAAGAGAAGCCAATTTTGGATCAGGCCAATGGCCCATCCAGTCCAACACTCTGTGTCACACATTGGCCAAAAATACCAGGTGCCATCAGGAGGTCCACCAGTGGGGCCAGGACACTAGAAGCCCTCCCACTTTTGGGCCCCCCCAAGCACCAAGAATACAGAGCATCACTTGCCCCAGGGTCACTATCTATACTTTGTGGCTAATAGCCACTGATGGACATACATATATCTAGATCTCTACCCACAGGATCTCTATTGCTTGATAAGGCACGGCTGAATAGAGAAGAAGAGAAGAAGAAGAGATTGGATTTATACCCCGCCCTTCACTGCCCAAAGGCGTCTCAAAGCGGCTTACAAACTCCTTTCCCTTCCCCTCCCCACAACAGACACCCTGTGAGGGAGGTGGGGCTGAGAGAACTTCTGACAGAAACCGTCCTTGAGAGAACAGCTGTGCCAGAGCTTTTTTTTTTAAAAAAACAGAACTTTATTAATAGGATATATTAACACGTTCCATATTTCAGAATATTTTTTGATACATCCTTTTCTAATATTCCCTCCCTCCCCCCACCTGGCTTCCAGCGATCCTCCACCCCTATTATCATTTCAATCAATATTCACTAACAACAAAAAGTTGTCCAATATTCAATTCTTCGTTTCTAACATATGCATTTTCTCTGTCTCATTCTTAGGTAACATTTTAGCTAATATTCATTACTTTCTAGTCTTCGAATCTTAATAGTTATCAAAGCAGAGTAACTTATTTTTTACATCCCAGTTCAGCTCTAAATAGTCTTTAAAGTCTTTCCATTCTGCTAAGAATTCTTCATCTTCTTTACCGTTAAGCTTCCTTGTCAATTTATCTATTTCTACCATAAAAAGCATCATCTTTATCCAAGCTGTGCCAGAGCTTATGACTGACCCAAGGTCACATCAGCAGGTGCAAGTGGAGGAGTGGGGAACCAAACCCGGTTCTCCCAGACAAAAGTCCGCGCACTTAACCACGACACCAAACTAGAGACCGCCTCCCTTCACCCACCATGACCCCCGAAGAGCCACGGCGCCTTCTTGCGGGGGTCCGCCATCAGAGGTCAACTCCCAGGTTGTTGAGATCGGTGGAGATAAGCTTCGGAGGAAGCTTGTTTACACTTTGATCTCCTTCCGTGAAGAGGGCAGTTGTAAATCAACTCTACAGATGCCAGCCGGGCTGAGAATTCAGCATAAATTCACCATCTACCGATCTCTTTACCATCAAGATTAACATCGTTTACAGAAGAAGCACCGCGAAACCCCGAGATTACAAGCAAGGTAACAAACAAACAAACGAATAAGCGCTTACCGGTTTAAAGAAGATTGTGATATTGAAACGCACGGATAAGTGCTGAAACCTTTAAGGAACTATTCCGCTTGAATTAAAAGTAAAATGAAAGCTTTCCTTTAGAGATAAAGGCTGAAAAGTGACTTTGTTTTGCATTCCTGTGGTCAGCCAAGTCTAAACGTTACGTAGCAGAAACGAAACTAACTGTGACTCTGTGATACAGGAAGTGGGCTAGAGTGGAGATTTTAGAGGCTGTTGTGTTTGAAGCGGATGGACATTTTACTGTGTGACACTATCCTCATCGGAAGTCGGATTACAGAGACGGACAGAGGCACAGGAAGTTTGAAAGGAGCCTACTCTAGCCGGAAAACCATAGAGAAATTGCGCCCGACATTTTTGGGAGGACTAAAATTTAAAAAGTTATTTTCAAGCCGAAAATGTGTTTAAGCAAGTTATAAAGGTGGCGATTTGGCTTGAAGATTGCTAATATAAAGATTGATTAGCATTGAAGTGCCCTCCAAGACGGATTTGAGAACAAGACCCAGAGCTGCTTCATCACCCAGTCCAAGAATGACTGCAAAGGAAAAAAAGAGTGGCAAGCAGCTATGGAAGCGATGGAAAAACGGATGACCGAAGTGGTGCAGAATCTTGGAAAACAAATAGAATCACACCTTGGAAAACAAATAGAATCACAGTTGCAACAACAACTGCAAAGTCAATTGGAGCAAATAGAACAAGTGCAAGTTCAAGTACAGAAAAAAAATATGGAAGAATTGAAAGAACTGGTACTTACTGAAGTGTCAGGGATAAAAAAAGATACAGAAGAACTTAAAAAAGAAGTCAAAAGTCTGGTGACAAAATCTGAAGATATGGAACAAAAGGTTAAAAAAACTCTGTCTGAAAATACAAGGCTGGAGACCATGATGGATTACAGGGCTACTCAGAATCACCTGAGATTGAGAGGGATAGAAGAGGAGGAAGATCAGGATCTACGGGCTCTAGTAATTAAGACATTGACAACTTATATAGGAGAAGATGAAGGAGATTTGGATGCAGACTTTGACTTGATTTACAGAGTAAATTCAGCTTATGCCAAAAGAAAGCAACTACCCAGAGATGTGATTGTTCAATTTGTGACAACAAAGATGAAGGAAGACGTTTTCAAGAAACAATTTACACAACCGTTGGAAATAAATGGAAAGAAAATAATAATTTTGAGAGAAATTCCGAGATTGATTCTACAAGACAGGAAGAAGTTCAAGAAATTGACAGACAGACTAAAAGAAATGAACATTAGGTTTAGATGGGAGATTCCATATGGACTTACATTTATGTATAACTCGGTGAGAACTACTCTTAAAACTGAAGGAGATTTATATAGATTTAAAGCGAGCAATCTGGACGATTTTAAAGATATTTAATCCAACACCATTATGGATTACAAATTTTTATCTTGGAACGTAAATGGACTAAATTCACCAGGTAAAAGAAGACTGGTGAATCATTGGCTGGAGAAACAAAAATGTAATATAATTTGTTTACAAGAAACACATATAAGAAAACAAGACGACAAATATTTGATTAATAAAAAATTGGGAGAAGAATTTTATTCCTCAGCAGCTAATAAGAAAAAAGGAACAGTGATTTATATCTCAAAGGATTTGGATCCTAAACAAATTTTCTCGGACAAAGAAGGAAGGTATGTTGGCGTGGAAATATGGATGAATAGAAAAAAGACATTGCTTGTAAATATATATGCACCCAATGGTGCAAAAGAGACTTTTTTTAGTGACTTGACCAAAGAGTTGGAGTGTTTAAATTATGACCAAATTGTTCTTGCTGGAGACTTCAATGGTACAGTGAATAATACATTGGATAGAAAATCTAAAGCAAGTGGAGAGACAGTTGGAAAGTTACCAAAAAATTTCTTTCAACTGATGAAGCAAGAGAAACTGGAAGACGTTTGGAGGAAGTGGAATCCTAAGACTAAGGACTACACGTTTTATTCGAATAGACATAACTCCTTTTCTCGAATTGACATGATTTGGATGTCAGAGGAGATGGCGCAAAAAACTTATAAAATACAAATTTTACCGAAAACTAATTCTGATCATAATCCCTTACTTTGGATATCTAAAGCAAAACCTAAACAGCTATATTGGAGAATTAATGAAGATTTATTGGATCAAAAACAAATTAATGAAATCTTAAAAAAGGAAACGAAAAGTTTTTTTGAACTGAATTTGAATAAAGGTACGGACATACAAGTTGTATGGGATGCATACAAAGCAGTAATGAGAGGTATGCTTATCTCTCTGAACTCCAAGGACAAAAAACAAAAGATCCAACAACAGAAAGACCTTCATGAAAAAATTCGACAAAAAGAAAAGGAATTAAAGAAAAGACCAGGGAAGAAGAAGATTATTAAAGAGATCCACTTTCTGCAAGATCAGCTGAATGTTTTACTAAACAGAGAATTATATTGGAATTTGAAGAAATTACAGCAAAAAGCATTTGAGGGTGCAAACAAACCAGGAAAGTTTTTAGCATGGCAATTGAAAAATAGAAAAGAAAGGAATTTTATAACTAAGATTACTGAAGATGGAAAGGATGTTATGAGCTTGAATGGTATAAAAGAGTTTTTTTAAAATATTACGCCAAATTATTCAAAAAGAAAGGAATTGATCAACAGAGAATCAACAAATATTTGGAGACGATTGAAGTTCCAGAGCTGGGAAAACAAATTAAGGAATTATTAAATGGTTTAGTAACGAAAGAAGAAGTGACAATGGCGATAGAAGATGCAAAGTTGGGCAAGGCTCCAGGACCAGATGGCTTTACAGCAAAGTTTTATAAGAAATTTAAAGAGGAGCTAACCCCTATTTTGGTTCTTCTGTCGAATGAGATAAGAAAGACCAAACGGATCCCAGATTCATGGAAAGAAGCAAATATTTCATTGATACCCAAAGAAGGTTTGGATTTGACTCAAGTAAAGAATTATAGGCCAATATCGCTATTAAATAATGATTACAAATTATTTGCGAAAATAATTTCAGAGAGACTGAAAAAATATCTGAAAGATATAATAGCGGAAGAACAAGCTGGATTTTTACCAAACAGACAAATCAGAGACAATTTAAGAGTGGTGATAGATGCAATTGAATATTATGACAAGCATCCTGAAAAAGAAGTTGGATTCCTCTTCCTAGATGCGGAAAAAGCTTTTGACAACTTAAATTGGGAATTTATGCTGCAAGTTATTGAAAAAATGGATATTGGACAGTCCTTTTTAAATATGATTGTGGCAATATATTCAGAACAAAAAGCGGCTTTGAATATAAACAAAGAAAAGACGGACTTCTTCCAAGTCCAAAAGGGAACACGTCAAGGCTGCCCGTTATCCCCGTTGTTGTTTATTTGGATATTGGAAATATTATTGACAGCGATAAGAAAAGATAACAGTATTGAAGGACTTACAGTGAAAGGTTTTGTCTATAAATACAGGGCATTTGCAGATGATGTAATGTTTATGATTCAAGACCCAATCGAGAAAATACCACAACTGATGGAAAAAATTGAAGAATTTGGTTCAGTTGCGGGATTTTATGTTAATAAAAGTAAAACCAAAGTGATGTGCAAAAATATGACGAAACAAAGACAAACAGAACTTCAAGAGAAAATTCAATGTGAAGTAGTTACAAAGACTAAATATCTTGGAATTGAATTAACCATGAAAAATATTGACTTGTTTAAAAACAATTATGAAAAGGTGTGGCACAAGATTCAGCAAGATATGAAGAAATGGGACACTTTGAATTTATCATTGATGGGAAGAATCGCGACTGTAAAAATGAATATTTTACCGCGTTTGATGTATCTATTTCAGACTATTCCAGTACTAAAACAAAGGAAAGTATTGGATTCGTGGCAGAAAGAATTATCCAAATTCGTATGGGCAGGAAGAAAGCCAAGGATTAAAATGAAAATTTTATGTGATGCAAAGGAAAGAGGAGGTCTACAACTACCAAATCTAAGACTGTACTATGATGCCGTCTGTTTAACATGGTTGGAACAGTGGATTAATTTGGAGAATAAGAAGCTATTGGCCCTGGAAGGGCATGATAACAAATTCGGATGGCATGCATATTTATGGTATGGAAAAGTAAAAATGGACAAATTTTTTAAACACCACTTTGTAAGACAATCACTGTTCGAGACATGGATGAGATATAGAAAATTCTTCTCAGAAGAAAGACCACTTTGGATTGTACCAGCTGAAGTGATCAATCCATATTCAAGAAATCAAGGACTAGACTGGCTACCTTATAAAAATCTTTTAAAATCTGAAGGGAAAAATTTTGTGTTAAAAGATAGATTTGATGTTGAATTTGAATATGATTGGTTGAAGTATAGACAGATTTATGATTTATTTAAGACCGATAAAAGAGAAAATGGTTTTAGAGAAAAGAATATTGAAATTGAAACTGTATGGCTTGAGAAAGATAAAAAAATGATTTCTAAACTATATAAGGTGCTATTGAAATGGTATACTGAGGATGAAGTTGTAAAAGAGCAAATGATAAAATGGGCTGTAAATGTTAATAATGAGATATTAATGACATCTTGGGAATACTTGTGGAAAAAGTCGATGAAAATTTCAACTTGCGTAAATGTTAAAGAGAATTGTTATAAAATGATGTACAGATGGTATATGACGCCTAAAAAAATTGCTATCATAAATGAAAGTATGTCTAACAAATGCTGGAAATGTAAGAAACATGAAGGGTCTTTTTACCATATGTGGTGGACATGTGATAAAGCAGTAAAGTATTGGACAGAGATCCACAATGAGATACAAAAAATTTTGAATTGTACTTTTAAGAAAGACCCACAGATGTTATTGTTAGGTCTTAAAATGGAAGAAATAAATGTAGCCAAGAGAACATTACTATGGTACTTGACTACAGCAGCAAGACTGACTTTTGCTCAATGTTGGAAACAAGATAAAGTACCTGAAACATGGGAATGGATTAAAAAGACGTTGTTTTTGGCAGAAATGGACAAATTAACAAGAAAGTTAAACAACGAAGAAGATGAAACGTTCTTTGAAGACTGGAAAGACTTTCAAAAATACTTGTTGAAAAATTGGGACATTAAACGTGGTTTGATTTGCTTTGATAGTTATTAAGAGGAAAATGAAATAGAATTAGATTTTTGAATTGTTACCGTTAGTAAGAGAAAATAGGTTTAGAAGTAACTGTAACAGAACAAGAGAGATATTAATGGGGTTGGAGCAGTGCGGGAAGCCTTGTTTGGGGGGGTAGAAGGGAAATTAGAAAAATGGATATATAGGTTGGTTGAAAATGTATGAGTATGTGATATATCCAATAATAAATTGTATTTACCAAAAAAAAAAAAAAGAGGTCAACTCCCAGGTTAAGACCAAGAGAGGCATCCCACCCTCACCCTTGAGGGTGCAATCAGACGGGCAGTGTGGCCCCGATGTGGTTGTTTTCCCCTAACAGATAAAACTGGCTGGCTCACACAGCCACATCTGGCAGCTGTCCCCAGTCGTACTCATCCTTAGGTAGACACATCCAAAAACTTAACATGCAACTCAACTCTCAGTGTTCGTGTGCCACATTTTAAAATGGGAATTGTTACTTTTCAGGATTCCCAACGCAATCAGGAAGGAAATGAACGGTGCTGTTCAAGGCCCTTTGCCAGCCAAGCTTCTCCCCCCCCCCCGCCTTGTTCATTCCTTTACGGGCTTGTAAAGCCTCCCCGTAACATTATCGTAAATCAATAACAGCACATCTAATTTCTGATAATCTCCAAGGGCAGATAAAAGGAAAGCGCCGTTACCTTGAGACTGCTTGTAATCATTCAGGTCAAGTACGGATTATTTTGAACTGCTGGTGTAATGATATCTCGGTTAATCGCCCAGCCTGTATGCAAACCAGCAACAACACACACAAATCCTTTTAAAAACATACACTTATGCCACATCTACTGACTATTCTCATGTTCTGGGGTGGGGGAGGTATGACAGAGGTTTATAAAATGCATGGAGTGGAGACTTGACTGTTGTGTCTCCGGACTGCCACCAGGGGTCCACGGCCTCAGTCCTGAGCTTGATTCCAAACACAATAGGGGCCAAGGATCCTACGCCACCTGGAGCCCTCCAATAGGACCTTTGGCGGGAGATTCAACCCCCCCCCATGGAACTGTGGGTGTGTCTGGGTTGGGTGTATATAGTTGGCCCTTGCCGGGCCGTTTGTGTCTTTTGTGTGAAGTACAATAAACGCGTGTTGTCTAGCATGTCGTAGTCCGAGTCTTCATGCTGCAGACCCAGTGCTTTACAATGGCGACGAGGATGGGATCCCGTTGAGCGCTCCTGACTCTTCACCCTGCACAGTACCGGGCATCGATCCAGTAGAAGCCACCGTGCCCCGCACCACTCCCACGAAGCTGATGGGCAGTGCTCTTAACACTACATTGAACAGTATCTATTTGCCGCTTCAGTCATCCAAAGGTCACAGGAAGAGCTCGACTCACAAAACAAGATGGAAATAGTGTTTTGTTATGTCATTGCAGCTCTCTTAAGTTTGGCCCAGGATCTTGCAGATAACCAGAAACTATCGATTTGCAAAAGCTAAGGACAGAAGTACCCCAAGAGGTACAAAAGAGGTACAAAAGAGAGGGGATGACTTGTGATTAATACATTTCACCGGAACAAATATTCTGAAAAGTTCAATCTTGAACTTGCACTGGCAGACGGCATTTCTAATATGCACAAGTGGAAAGGGCCATCAAGTCACAGCCGATTTATGGCGACCCTGTAAGTTGGCAAAGGAAAAAGACGGACAGAGGTGGTTTGCCATTGCTTGTCTCTCCGCGGCAACCCTGGCCTTCCTTGGTGGTCTTCCATCCAAGTACTAAGCACCACCAAACCCTGTGTCTTTAAGTAGGTGGCTTTCCATTCTCAAAAAACAAATGCGTTATATATCCTGAAGGCGTCTTCGCCAATCACGCTTAGCAATATAACTATTTGTCTCTTATCTGCAGCATTATCAGTGACTCCTCTCTGCACCATGAGCCGGTGACCGCATCGTTCTGAAGACAGACTTGTGCTTTCAGGAACTATCAGGTCACTGTTCAACTGGTGCAGATGTCATTTATGCGCGGTGGCAAAACCATTTGTTATGTGTATCGTTTATGGTTGTAAGTAGAACTGTATGAGAAGACAGTAGTCTTTCAAGTGTGATTTGTACAGTGTGACAGATTATTCTGGCTATTTTCGCTGTATTCGCTGTATTTCCATTTTTGTGTGGTTACTACTCCTCGGACAAGCAAGCAGCACTTAGATCTATGGGTCCTCAGAGTTATCTGCACACGAGAAACCAGACCTTAGTAAAATATAGGAAGGTTTATTAAATACTTTTAAGAAATACGATATCACCAGGCAACACAATCTCTACAATCCTGCAGCAAGAGAATAAGAGAAGCTAACTTCTCTGTCTAATATTTCAATACCTGGTATTAGATGGCACACCTTTTAGAATATCAGAGTCCAAGCCTAGAGGCTTAAGCATTGTCTACGTAGCAGTCCATCATGACGAGGCTTGGCATAGTCAGAGTCACTGCCCAGTCAAATTATGAAGGTAGTTTGGCTTTCCTCTTGTCTATGACTTAATTATAGTCTTTCACCATCTGGCATTGGGTGGTCTCAGGGAGCTCGCTTGATGGAACCCTCCAGAAGATGAGGATGTCCACTCCCGCTTCCCCCTTCCCGTCCAGTTACACAACTGAATGCAGGTTCTCATGACAGTGTTACCACATTCTGGAATCTGGCCTTGAAGGAGATAAGGATGGTGTAGGAAGGGAGGCCCAGTTATGGACACCTGCAAGCTGGAGCAGGCCTGCTAATATTCATGTTAATCTTTGGGTGGGGGGAAAACAGAGTGCTTTGCCTCACAAGGTCTAAGGTCATAATACTAATAACACTTAATAACACTGAAATCAGAGGGATTAACTTCTGAGCATACATGGTTGGGATTGTATTGCACGGGACAGCTATCTTAGGACAGTGGCTAGTGTGTTAGACTAGGCTCTGGGAGACCTGGGTTCGAATCCCTGTTGCAATTGAACATACTGTGTGACCTTAGGCCAGTCACACACCTTCTTAGCCCAACCTACCTCAATGAGTTGCTCTGAAAAAGTGGAGAGGGGTGAATTACGCACGCTGCCCTGCATTTAGGGATGCCAGCCTCCTGGTGGGACCTGGGGATCCTCTGGAATTACAGCTCGTCTCCAGACTACAGAGATCTGTTCCCCTGGAGAAGATGGATGCTTTGGTGGGTGGGCTCTGTGGCACTGTACCCCACTGAGGTCCCTGTCCTCTCTAGGCTCCATCCCCAAATCTCCAGGAGTTTCCCAAGTGGAATCTGGCAACCCTACCTGGACTCCTTGGAGGAATGGTGGGATCTGGATGACCCTCATCTGGATGACCCAGGCTAGCCTGATCTCATCAGATCTCAGCAGCTAAGTAGGGATGACCCTGGCTGGTGTTTCAATGGAAGACCACCAAGCAATACCAGGGCTGCTATACAGAGGCAGGCAGGGGCAAAACTGCCTCTGCTCGTCTCTTGCTTTGAAAACCCTACAGGGTTGCCATAAGTTAGCTGCCACTTGAAGGCACTTTCCACCACCGTTTCTAGAAAAAACCTATTGCACAAAAAAGACAGCAAGGTTGCACCAGATGTTATACACAAATGTATGCAATAAAACCCTCCTTCGAGACCCAACTTCCTTGGGAAAGGGTGGATTGAATTGGAAACAGGTGGGATTATTGTCCACTCAGATACTTGCAGGGGTCTTTTCGTAGAAAAAGAGCTGCAGGAGCTCATTAGTGTATGGTATGCTAATGAGCTATTAGGCTATTAGCATATGCCACGCCCCCTGACATCACCGGAAATGATGTCAGAAGGGGAAGCAAAAGGGGGGAGGCATCTCCAAAAGTCTCCCCTTCCCTTCCCCAGCTGACCTGGGTGGGGGAGCTAAGAGAGAAGGGGTTTAAAGTTTAAACCCCTTCTCATCAGAGTTGGGCCACAGAAGGAGGAAAGAGGGAAGGAAAGAGAGAGAGTAGAGAGAAGGAAAGAAGGAAGGAAAGAGGGAAAGAGAAGGAAAGAAGGAGGGAAAGAAAGAGAGAGGAGGGAAGAAGGAGGGAAACAGGGAAAGGAGGAAAAAAGAGAAGAGAAGAAGGTGGGAAAGAAAGAAAGAGAGAAGGAAAGAAGGAGGGAAAGAGGAAAAGGAGAGAAGGAAAAGAGGGAATGAAAGAAATTCGGAGGCAATTCGGCCCCATTATATCCTAGGGGCCATTGAAGTCAATGGTGAAAACATAGGGTATATTCTGGGGGCTGGAGGGGAGGGGGTTTGAGGGAGAGGCTCCAAACTCACAGGGTAGCTGATGGAGCCTCTTCCCAAGACACCCACCAAGTTTCAAGAGCATTGGACCAGGGGGTCCAATTCTATGGGCCCCCAAACAGGTTGCCCCCATTCCCTCCATTGTTCTCTATTGTGGGGAAAAAAATTACTTTTTTCCCACGGTGCTGTTAGTAGCTCTGGGGGGGAGGGGGTTTGAGGGAGAGGCTCCAAACTAACAGGGTAGCTTCGGAAGCCTCTCCCCACATACACCCTCACGTCTCAAAGCAATGGGACCAATGGGTCTAATTCTATGAGCACCCAAACAGGTTACCCCCATTACCTCCATTGTTTCCAATGGGGAAACCCAGCCAGCAGGACTTAAGGCAGGCAAGCAGGCAGCACCAGCAGTCAGACTCTCCCAGAGAATCTCACGGAAAGTGAACTGTCTTGGGAGGTGCTTGTTTGCCATGAGAACAAGTGGCACACTCCAGAACAAGTGGCACTGTGGCAACCTGTTTGGGTACCCATAGAATTAGGCCCATTGACATACAGCTGTGAATACTTATATAAACATCAAGAAGATTGCAACAATTTTTTTTAAAGAAAATTTATTAACTGGATATAATAACATGTTCCATATTTAACTTACAATTCTTGTTATATCCTTTTCTACAACTCTTAATCCCCCCTCCCCTGGCTTCCAACGATGCTCCACCCCCATTAACATTTCAATCAAAATTCTCATACATTCAATTCATTCTTAATATTCAAATCTTAAATTTCAATGATTTCCTTTTGCACTTTTAACCATTAGGTAACTTTTCTATTACAATCTCTTTTGTTACAATACTTCTATTATTAATAGCTATCAAAACAAAGTAATCTATTTTTCACGTCCCAGTTAAGCTCTAAATAGTCTTTAAAATCTTTCCAGTCTGCCAAAAATTCTTCGTCTTCTACTCCATGAAGTTTTTTTTGTTAACTTGTCCATTTCAGCCATGAAAATCATTTTCTTGATCCACTCCCATTTGTCAGGCACCTGCTCTTTTTTCCAGAACTGAGCGTAAGTCATTCTTGCAGTTGAAATTAGATACCATAACAAAGTTCTTTTTGCCATTTTAACTTCTTCTAGCTTTAATCCTAAAAGTAACAATTCTGGTTCTTTTTTCAAAGTACATTTCAAGATTTTCTGAATTTCATTATGAATCTCAGTCCAATAAGCATTTGCTTTTTCACAAGTCCACCACATATGGTAAAATGAGCCCTCTTTTTTCTTACACTTCCAACATTTGTTAGACATATTCTCATTCATATTAGCAATTTTTTTTGGTGTCATATACCATCTATACATCATTTTGTAACAATTTTCTTTAACATTAACACATGTTGAAATTTTAATCGATTTTTTCCATAAACATTCCCATGATGACATTTCTATATCTCTATTTACATTTATAGCCCATTTACCATTTGCTCTTTTACAGTCTCATCCTCTGTAAACCATTTTAACAAAATCTTATAAATTCTAGAGATAATTTTTTTACTTTTTCCAATCCAAATCTTTTCAACTTCATTATTTTCTTTTCTAAAACCATACCTCATTTTATCAGTCTTGAATAAGTCATAAATCTGCCTGTAGTTTAACCAGTCATATTCAAAGTCCAATTCTTCTCTAAGTCTCATTGCGAAACTTTTCCCCTCAATTTTCAGAATGTCTCTATAGGGTAACCAGTCTTTCCCTTTGTGCCTTGAAAGTGGTTTTATTACTTCTGCTGGAACAATCCACATTGGTCATGCTTCAAAAAAAAAAATCTCTTGTACCTCATCCATGTCGTAAATAATGATCTCCTTATGAAGTGGTGTTTAAAAAGGTTATCCACTTTGGATTTCTCATACCATAAATAGGCATGCCAACCATATCTTTGATTATGCCCTTCTAGTGCCAACAACTGTCTGTTCTCCAAGTTAATCCATTGTTCCAACCACGCCAGGCACACCGCATCATGGTATAATCTAAAATTAGGAAGCTGGAAGCCTCCCCTTTCTTTCGCATCACAGAGAATTTTCATTTTGATCCTTGGCTTCCTTCCAGTCCACACAAACCTTTTGCCATAAATTCAACACTCTACAGTCTTTCACTATCGGAATCGCCTGAAATAGAAATAACAAACGAGATAAAATGTTCATTTTGACTACAGAAATTCTGCCCAATTGTGATAGATTCAAAGTATTCCATTTCTTAATATCTTGTTGAATTTCATTCCAGGCTTTTTCATAGTTGTTCTTAAACAGATCTATATTCTTTGCTGTGACCTGAATTCCCAAATATTTAGTCTTTTTCACCACTTCACATTGGACTCTCTCTTGTAAGTCCACTTGTTTTTTTTTTCTCATAGTTTTACAAAGTATCTTTGTCTTGTTCTTATTCACATAAAATCCAGCCAAGTCACCGAATTCCTTCATTGTTTCTATCAATAACGGTACGTTCCTTACTGGATCTTCAATTATAAACATTACATCATCAGCAAAAGCCCTATATTTATATTCGAAATTTCCAATTGTAAGCCCTTTTATGTCTTTGTCTTCTTTTATTTTGCTCAGCATCACTTCCAGAATCCAAATAAATAACAAAGGAGATAACGGACATCCTTGTCTTGTACCTTTCTGAACTCTAAAATGCTCTGTCAACTCTTTATTCACGTTCCGCAACGCTTTTTGTTCGCAGTATACAGCCATAATCATATTTGAAAAGGGCTGCCCAATGTCCATTCTGTCAAACACTTGAAACATAAATTCCCAATTTAAATTGTCAAAGGCTTTTTCCACTTCCAAAAATAGAAAGGCAACTTCCTTTTCCGGATGCTTGTCGTAATACTCTATTGCATCAATCACAATCCTTAAATTGTCTCTGATTTGTCTATTTGGCAGAAAGCCGGCTTGTTCTTCTCTAATAGCATTTTTTAAGTAAACCTTTAATCTTTCTGAAATAACTTTGGCAAATAATTTATAATCATTATTAAGTAGCGAAATTGGTCTATAATTTTTCACATCTGACAAATCTTGTCCTTCCTTGGGTATGAGAGATATGTTGGCTTCTTTCCAAGACTCTGGTATTAGTTTGGATCGCTGAATTTCATTGATTAGAAGTTCCATAATCAGGGTCAGCTCCTCCTTTAGTTTTTTATAGAATTTCACTGTAAATCCATCTGGTCCTGGAGCTTTCCCTAATTTGGCATCTTCTATTGCTTTATATATCTCTTCTTTCTGTATTGGACCATTCAGCATATCTTTGGTATCACTGTCCATCTCAGGTAAAGTTACCTTGTCCAAGTATTTTTTAATCTTCAATGGATCAATCTTCTTTTTTTGAAATAATTTTGCATAATATTTGAAGAAGGCTTTTTTAATTCCATTTATGTCAACAATTTCCTTGCCTTCTTCCATTATCTTAATTATTGTCCTTCTCTCCCTCTGGTTCTTCAGTTGCCATGCTGAATATTTCCCTGGTTTTTGCTGCAATTTCTTTAAATTCCAGTAGAGTTCTCTGTTTAGTGCTACTTTTAATTGGTCTTGCAAAATTTGTATTTCTTTGAGAAGTTTCTTTTTGCCCGGTCTCCGTTTCAACTCATTCTCTTTTTGTTGAATTTTGTCCTGCAGATCTTGCTGTTGTTTCAAATTATTTTTCTTATCGGCTGCATTCATTGAAATCAATACTCCTCTCATCACTGATTTATAGGCATCCCAGACTGTCTGTATTTTGACCTCTTGATTTAAGTTCATTTGAAAAAAAAATTGAGTTTCTTTCCGCAGAGTCTCCACTACTTTCGTCTTGTCCAATAAGTCCTCATTAATTCTCCAATGCTATTGCTTTGCCTTTCCTTTTAAAATCCAAATTACTGGGTTGTGGTCTGAATTGGTCTTTGGCAAAATTTCCACCTTCTGAGTTTTTAATGTAATTTCGCTCGACATCCAAATCATATCTATTCTTGAGAAGGATCTGTGTCTATTAGAGTAAAAAGTAAAATCTTTAATTTTTGGATTCCATTTTCTCCATACATCTTCCAACTTTTCTTGTTCAATCACTCTAAAAAAAATTGGGGGTAACTTTCCCATCTTCTCTGCACCCTTTTGGGATTGTCTGTCCAATTTGTTGTTAACAGTACCATTAAAATCTCTTTGGCTCCTTTAGGAGCATACAAATTAACCACCAATGTCTTTTTTTGTAACATGTGGCTGTTGAGATTAGCATGTTACAAAAAAAGACATTGATGATTAATTTGTATGCTCCTAATGGAGCCAAAGAGAATTTTTTTAAGGATTTACTGAGGGAATTGGACCAAGTGCACTATGACCAGATAATTTTAGCTGGTGGTTTTAATGGTACTGTTAACAACAAATTGGACAGACAAAAACTTGTTTAGGTTCCAACTTTTTGTTTATGTAAGTCACAACTCCTTTATTTTTTTTCTCTGCCAAGGAATAAAAATCTTCACCCAATTTTTTATTAATCAGATATTTATTGTCCCGACTTTTTATGTGAGTTTCTTGTAAACAGATGATATTAGAATTTTGCTTTTGTAGCCAATGATTCACTACTTTTCTTTTATTAGGTGAGTTAAGTCCATTTACATTCCACGATAACAATTTGTAATCCATCATTGAGTCTTTTTAAATATCTCCGAAATCTTCGGTATTTTCGGCTTTAAACCTATACATGTCTTTTTGAGTTTGTATGTAAAGGATAGTCCTTGTGGTATTTCCCATCTGAATCTGATATTCAGTTGTTTCAGCTTCTCCACTAACTTCTTGTATTTCTTTCTGTCCTGCAAGATGGACCTTGGGAGTTCTTTCATTATCATTATCTTTTTACCATCAATTTCCAGTGGCTGAGTAAACTGCTTCTTAAATACGTCCTCTTTCATTTTCCTTGTCACAAATTGAACAATGACATCTCTTGGTAGATTTTTTCTTTGTGCATAAGCAGAATTCACTCTGTATATAAAATCAAAATTGTAATCCAACTCCCCTTTGTCTTCTCCCATATATTCAGTCAGAGTTTCCATCACTTCAGTGCGTATATCTTCTCCCATTTTTTCTTCTATTCCTCTCAGTCTCAGATGGTTTGACATTGCTTTATATTCCACAACTGCCTCAAGATTCTGGTTACTCTGTCCATTCACTTCAATTTTCTTTTCCAAGTCTTGTGTCTTTTGCACCATTTCCATTGATTTAGTCGCCAAAGCTTTAACTTGACTACTTGTATTTTCCACTTCTTTTTTGAACTCTGCCACTTCTGCAAGTACTAACTCTCTCAAGGCCGCCACATTTTTCTCCTGAACTTCTTCCAGCTGTCCCAGCTGTTTTTCCATTTTCTCATCAAATTGCTTTTCCATTTGTTTCATCATGCCATGAATTGCTTCTAACATGCGCTTCTCCATTGCTTCTATTGCTGCCTGCCATTCTTTCTTATCTTTACCAGCCATACCTGGACTCGCAGCTGACGCCGCTTTTTGCCGATGTTTTGGATCCATTTTGGAAATTTATCAATACACTTTGCTCCGCTTGCCAATTCTCTTCCAATTCCACTTTGTTTCGCTGTTACTAACAGCTTATTTTATCTTAAAAACACTTTTTAAAATTTAGTCCTCCACAAAATGGCGGGCGCAATTTCTCTATGATTTTCTTGGCTAGAGTAGATTCATTCTAAACTTCCTCTTTCCGGTCCCACGTTCAAAATGTCCTACCGGATACACTTCCGGTCTGCCTCTTTTTCGGTCCTCCAAAACAGTCTCTAGCCAGGGTCTGTTTTCAGCCAGACACACTTAACTGTTACACCTTCGTCTCGCGATCTTTCCAGTCACACTTGCTCATTCGCTTATCACTCAGTCTCTAACTGCAGGAATGTTAAACAAAGTCAATTTAGTCCTTTTTTAGCGCTTTAACCAACTCTTCAAATTTTAACGATGGATCGATTCTACAGTTTAAAGTCTTATGCGCTTAACCGCCTTGCTCAAAACTCGTTAGATCTTCTCCCCGGTAAGCAAATCGTTTTGGTTACCTTAGATGTTTATCTTGGGACTTCACATTGTTTCTCTTTAGTTCCAACGGTAGATCTTTTCTTAAGAGATCAGGAAATGACAAATTTAAGCTGATTCTTCAGCTTGGCTAGCTTCTTTAGTGCTGATTTGCAAAAGCCCGCTCCTGAGAGGAGTTCAAGGCGTAAACAAGCCCCCTTCGGGACTTGCGAATGCCCATCTCAACTCTCACTTGGACCTCGATGCTTGCTTGGCACCCCCCTGCCTGGAGGTTGCTGCGTTGGGCAGTAAAACTGCCCAAACTGACAGAAGAAGTCGCCGTCCACTCCGCACGATTGCAGGAGTGCGTCAGTTTGCCATTTTACTCTGACTGGAAGCCCAAGAAGAGTGAACATAAACATAAGAACATAAGAGAAGCCAATGTTGAATCAGGCCAATGGCCCATCTAGTCCAACACTCTGTCACACAGCGGCCAAAATATACCAGGTGCCATCAGGAGGTCCAGCAGTGGGGCCAGGGCACCAGAAGCCCTCCCACTGCTGCCTCCTCCAGCACCAAGAATAGAGTGCATCACCTGCCCCAGACTGAGAGTTCCCATCTATACCCTGTGGCTAATAGCCACTGGTGGACTTCTGCTCCATATGTTTATCTAATTCCCTCTTGAAACTGTCCATGCTTGCAGCTGCCACGACCTCCTGTGGCAGTGAATTCCATATGTTAATCACTCTTTGGGTGAAGAAGTATTTCCTTTTATCTGTTCTAACCCGACTGCTCAGCAATTTCATAGAGTGCCCACGAGTTCTTGTATTGTGAGAAAAGGAGAAAAGTACTTCTTTCTCAACCTGCTCAATCCCATTCATAATCTTATAAACCTCGATCATGTCACCCCTCAGCCGTCATTTCTCCAAGCTAAAGAGCCCCAAGCATTTTAACCTTTCTTCATAGGGAAGGTGTTCCAACCCTTTTATCATTCTAGTTGCCCTTCTCTGCACTTTTTCCAATGCTATAATATCCTTTTTGAGATGTGGTGACCAGAACTGTACACAGTATTCCAAATGAGGTCGCACCAATGATTTATACAGGGGCATGATGATACTGGCTGATTTGTTATCAATTCCCTTCCTAATAATCCCCAGCATAGCGTTGGCCTTCTTTATTGCAGCTACACATTGTGTAGACATTTTCAGTGAGTTATCCACTACGACTCCAAGATCTCTCTCTTGGTCCGTCTCTGTCAGATCAGACCCCATCAACGTGTATTTATATTTAGGATTTTTGGCTCCAATGTGCATCACTTTGCACTTGGCCACATTGAACCCCATTTGCCACGTTGACGCCCACTCAACCATCCTCAACAGATCCCTTTGGAGTGCCTCACAATCCTCCCTGGTTTTCACCACCCTGAACAACTTCGTGTCATCTGCAAATTTAGCCACATCACTGCTTACTCCCAATTCCAAATCGTTAATAAACAAGTTAAAAAGCATCGGACCGAGTACTGATCCCTGTGGTACCCCACTGCTTACCACCCTCCACTGAGAAAGTTTCCCATTTATACTCACTCTCTGTTTCCTATTTATAAGCCAGCTTTTGATCCACAAGAGGACTTGTCCTTTTATCCCATGACTATTGAGCTTACTTAGGAGCCTTTGATGAGGAACTGTATCAAAAGCTTTCCGGAAGTCAAGGTAAATAATATCTATTGGGTCCCTCTTGTCCACATGTTTGTTCACTCCCTCAAAAAACACTAACAGGTTAGTGAGACAAGATCTTCCCTTACAGAACCCATGCTGAGTCTGCCTCAATAGTTTTTGTTCATCAATGTGCCTACTAATTCTTTCCTTAATAACGGTTTCCACCAACTTACCCGGTATCGATGTCAGACTGACTGGCCTGTAATTTCCCGGATCTCCCCTGGAGCCCTTTTTAAAGATGGGAGTGACATTAGCTACCTTCCAGTCCTCAGGAATGGAGGCAGATTTTAAAGAAAGATTACATATTTTTGTCAGGAGATCCACAAGTTCACATTTGAGTTCTTTCAGAACTCTCAGAGTGCAACAATTAAAAGTCACATAACCTACATGCTGATCTCTTTCTTCGTTGTTACAATCTCTCGTCAAAGGAACAGGATGCAACACACTGTAAACCAAAATAATTTCAGTTATGCAATCACTATCTTAATGGTTTGCTGAAAATCAATAATTCATTACCTAGATTTACTACCAATTAGTAACTCTCAGGGCTCTTTTTGTAGCAGGAACTCCTTTGCATATTAGGTGACACACCCCTTATGTAGCCAATCTTCCAAGAGCTTACAGAGATCTTCTTACAGGGGCTACTGTAAACTCTTGGAGGATTGGCTACAATAGGGGTGTGTCGCCTAATATGCAAAGGACATATTACTACAAAAAGAGCCCTGGTAACTCTCATTAATGAGATAAGGTGTACAATGTTTTCCACAGTCCATTTCACAGGGGAAAAAACCCTTCAAGATGATAGTAGTTTAAATCCTTTGAGAAGGCAGTGGTTTTTCCTTGCAACTCCAACCTTCTTGCAACCATTTTAAGATTGAGTAAGGTGCATTCAGATCCACTCAGTCTGAATTCCTCGTGATAAGCTCTCAGTTTCCGCAGGTGAGTCTGGCATTCAGAGTCAGATCAGTCATTCTTCTTTTCTTTTAGCTGGTTGAAATAAGTTAACTGGTAAACAGGTTTACGTAGGGCTATGGTCTGACTTAAAATATGAAATAGGCTGAAGCATCATTAAATTAAATATGTTCTTGTAGATCTGGTCTCTTGAGCTGAAGATGATGTCCATTTCTTTACTTTTACCCTCTGATTAATCTGTTCAGAATGGGAAACTAAAGATGGTGGGTTAACTGTTGAAGTTAGATTAAGGGGAAGATCATCCCATTTTATTCTCACAACTTTGTCAGGATAGATTGGATTTAGGGTGACTTGCCTGAAGAGGAGGAGGAGGAGGAGGAAAAAGAGAAGGAGAAGAAGAGGAGGAGGAGGAGTGGTTGGATTTATACCCCGCTCTTCATTACCTGACGGAGTCTCAGAGTGGTTTACAATCTCCTTTCCCTTCTCCTCTGTGAGGTAGCTGGTGCTGAGAGAGCTCTTTTGAGAACTGCTCTGAAAAAAACTTGTAACTGACCCAAGGTCACACCAGCAGCTGCATGTGGAGGAGCAGGGAATCAAACCTGGTTCTCCCAGATTAGAATCCATGCTCCTAAACCCTACGCTAAACTGGCTCTTGAACAGTGAGTTCCATGACTGAGAGAGAATGTAACAGAGAACCGGTGTTTTGAGACCTGCAGGAAGGTTAGTGGTTAGAATATCAGGAGAATGGGGCTCAAATCACCACGCAATGAAGCCATTAACTTCTCCTTAGCCATTAATCTCTCCAAACTCCTCCTCCTCCTCTTCTTCTTCCTCACTGCTGGCTCGCCCACTAGGTGAGCTAGGTGCTCGCCTAGGGCGCTGGACCTGCAGGGGCGCCAAACGGCCCCCCGCCCCCACCGCTGCCGCCGCCTCCCCTCCACCGCCACCAGCAAAGCGCCCCGGCAGGGCTCAGGAGGCGGCGGCAGCAGAGCTTGCCTGCCCTCCCCCCTGGGCAAGCAGGCACTCGGCTCAAAGGGAAGAGGTGGGGGTTTAAACCCCGCCTCTTCCTTGGCTTGCCTCAGCGCCCCCCACGGCTGCGACAGTGACAGGGGTCACTGAGGGTGTGGTGGGGAAATAGTTGTGAATTTCCAGCATTGTGCAGGGGGTTGGACTAGGTGACCCTGGAGGCCCCTTCCAACTCTGTGATTCTATTATTAAAATGTGACAGATTGGTCCATAAAACCGAAGAACCAGAACAGCCCAGTTAACGTCTTAACTCAGCCGCCAGCTCACTGGATGGCTTGTGGAAAGTCACTGTTCCGATCTCGGGGGTTGCAAGCTGACGGCATGGCAAGACACATGCACTTGAGCGTGTGGCGATCTTCTGATCTTTAAAGAGGTCCTTTGATCATCAAAAGGACCCCCTGCTGTCCCGGGAAGGGACTGGCAGCTGCAAGGGGCTTTGATCTGAAACCCTGTGTGAGTTGCAACTCACGGGGTGGGCTGGATCGCCCCCAACGCGGGATCAAAGTTCGGGCTCAGTTTGTCTGAGCAAAGCCAATGCTCCTGCATTGGATGGGGGGGGAAGAAACCTTACCGACAGAGCACTTCTGTGAGTATCCGTGACAGAAACTGTACGGTTTGAAAGGGCGATTTAAAATAATTAGCCCTAAGAAGTAGCATAATGGGGAGGGCTCTCCCCCCTGAAGAACAAACGGCTAGAAACTGAAAGGGAGCGTGGGGAGGTTGGAGTGGAAAGGGTGAGAGGGAAAGAGAACGCCATCCGAAATCTACAGAGCTGAAGAGGCTGAGAGGGAAGCGATTTGGCTTTAGAACGGTTTAACCTCGCTCTCAGTGGGTTTTGAGAAGGAACTTGGGTCTTCCTTTAAGCCTCTTTTAAAAACTGAAAATCGGGATGAGAAGCAGTTTGTGGACAGTGAGAACTGGAGGGGAATCCGTCCGATGAGAGAGAGGCTTGGTGAAAATAAGAAGGTTTAAGGCTGGCGGGAGACCCCTTTGCAGCGTGCTCAAATTTTAACCCTAATAGGGGTAGGGTAGAAGAATCGGAGAAACGGAGGAGGCCCGTTTCATCGCACGCTAATTTTTAACCCTTGAGGGCTAAAAGGTAATGAATTTACTAATTCACTTTTGCAGATTATAGAGGAGTGGCGTTTAGTGGATGTCTGGAGAATAAGAAATCCTAAAAAGCAACAATACACATTCTATTCGTCAAGGCATGATTCCTGGTCTAGATTGGATATGTGTTGGATGTCATCCTCGATGGCAAGGGATTTACAGGAGGCGAAAATTGAAGCAGGCATATTTGCTGATCATAATCCGATAACGGTGGAACTACAGGGAATAAATTGCAGAAGTAGATGGACATTGAATCCCTTCTTACTTAAGGATAGTAAGGTGATAAGAAGTTTGCAAACAGAATTCACGTTCTTCTTTAAGGAGAATATCACCCCAGGAATTGCGAGGCGGACGGTATGGGATGCGTTTAAGGCCTTTGCCAGAGGACTTTTAATGAAGGAAGCGGCAAGGAAGAACAGGGAAAGAAACGAAGAATATTTTAACCTGAAGAGAGAAATACTGGAACAAGAGAAGCAGGAAATGGAGAGTGGAGGAGATTTGGATAGGAAAGTGAAAATTAAGCTTCTCACGCACAGGATGAATTGCTTATTGACAGCAGAACTGGCAAAGAAGGTAAGATACGCTAAACAAAACTACTTTGAGAATGCTAATAAACCTACTAGATGGCTGGCCTATCAAGTGAGAAAGCAGTCGGAAAGGACACTGATAAAATCATTGAGAGACAAAAATGGGAGTGGAACAGAATGGAATTGAAGATTTAAAGAAGATTGCAGAGGATTTTTATAAGAAACTTTATGCAAGTGAGAAAATAACTAGAGAAAAAATATCCCTGTATTTGCAAGAGCGTATGATGCAAAGGTTTTCGGAGGGAGACCAGAAGATATTAAATCAATCTATTACTATGATGGAGATGGTGGAGGCCCTGAAAAGGCAGAATAAAGGGAAATCACCAGGGATGGATGGTCTACTGGTGGAGTTTTACATAACCTTTGAAGAAATACTGCTTCCACAGCTGCATGAAGTCTATAAGAAAACTTGGGAAGGAGAGGAAGTCCCAGACACGTGGAGGGAAGCCCTAATCTCCCTGATACACAAACAAGATACAGAAGGGAACGATATTAAAAACTATAGACCTATCTCCTTGTTAAATGTGGATTATAAAATATTTGCTTCTATCATGGCAGATAGATTGAAGCGTGTTTTTGGCAAAAGTAATTCATAAAGATCAGTCTGGATTTCTGCCGAAAAGACAGATAAAACACAATGTAAGGCGGCTACTGAACGTGTTGGAATATTATGAAGCTCATCCAGAAAAAGAGATGGAGGTGATTTTTGTAGACGCGGAGAAGGCCTTTGACAACTTGGATTGGACATTTATAATAGAGACACTTAAAAAGGCCAGAGCAGGAGAACGATTCACTCAAGCGATTCAAGCAATTTATTCAAAGCAAAAAGCAGCTGTTATGGTAAATGGGGAACGGACTGAACAATTTCAGATACAAAAGGGCACGAGGCAGGGCTGCCCTCTCTCACCATTGCTTTACATATTTGCTTTGGAAGTAGTGACAGAGGAGATAAGACAAAATCCAGAAGTGAAGAGTCTAAAGGTGCACGGAGAACAATTTAAATTACTGGCTTATGCGGACGACCTGGCATTTATTTTGGAGGAACCCAGATCTTCAATTGTGGAGCTAAATAAGCTTTTGAAAGACTACGGGCAAGTGGCAGGTTTGAAAATTAACTTAGCTAAACCAAAATCTTAACTAAAAATATGACATTAGAGCAAAGAGAGTGTTTGCAAGAAGAATCGGGATATAAACTCTGTGTGAAGGCAAAATATTTAGGAATCCAACTGAAGAACAGATGCAGTTTGCTGCAAGAAGATAATTATAGGGAACTATTAAGGGCAACGAAGCAAGACTTGGAAAAATGGAAGAATTTAAAGCTATCTCTAATTGGAAGAATTGCTCTGATAAAGATGAACATTTTACCAAGATGGATTTTCTTGTTTCAAATGATTCCTGTGCTGAAAAACCTGGCAATATTGAAGGAGTTGGAGCAAATTACCACTAAATTTGTGTGGCAAGGGAAGAGAGCAAGAATTAGGATTAAAGTATTACAAGATTAGAAAGAAAGAGGTGGACTTGCCCTGTCTAATTGGACATTGTATTATAGAGCTGGGGCGTTGGCCTGGATTAAGGAATGGGTGATGTTGGAAGACAGAAGATTATTGAAACTGGAAGGCCACAATCTTCTGGAAGGTTGGCACACTTTTCTGTGGGACGAGAAAGTGGCAGCACGCAAATACTTTAAACAGCACTGGATACGAGATGCACTTGGAAGAGTATGGGAGACCATCCGAAGGAGGTGGTTTACCAAAACTTCAAGGTTGGTGGCTCCAGTAGAAGCAGTGACTTTGCCTAGGCTATACTGTGAAGACCCCACACAAAGGTATTTGGACATTATTAATGCGAAGGGGGAGTTGGAATTGGATGATGATATCAGTTGGTGGCACAGAGTGCAGATCCAGTCAAGATATAAAAAAGATTTAAAAAGTAGGGTTTGAGAAATCTTTAACAGATATGGAGAAAATTTTGTATGAACCAGAAGAGAAATTTATTAAAAAAATGTATGCACTGTTGTTGGCTGATTATATGGCAGATGAAATGGTGAAAAATAACATGATTCAATGGGCAATGAACTTTGGTTATAATATTGAGCTGGAACAATGGGACCAAAAATTGAAAATAAATGTAAAAATAACCAAGGCGGTCCCATATAGAGAAAACAGGTATAAAATGCTGTACAGGTGGTATATCACGCCAGATAAGCTGGCGAAGTATGATGAAAAATGTTCTAATAAGTGCTGGAAATGTAATGCTAAAGTTGGGTCCTTTTATCATATGTGGTGGACATGTGAAGTTACAAAAAAATATTGGATATAGGTGCAGAGAATGATGCAGAGAATTATAAAAGGTACTCTTGTGTTTAAGCCAGAGGTGTTATTGCTGGGTATACTGCCGAAGGAGGTGCAGAGAGAGGAGAGATATTTGTTAATATATATTGCAACTGTGGCTAGGATTCTGTATGCGAAGTATTGGTGGTCTACGGTGGTTCCAACAAAACAAGAACTGATTGAGAAGATTATGGAAGCAGCAGAAATGGACAAACTGACTTTGATGTTGAAAGGGCATGATGAATCAGCCTTTATAAACACGTAGCAACGCTTTTATAACTGGTATGACCACAGAGAGAAGGATGGAGAGAAACAATAATGACTTGAATATTGAATATTATTAGTTTTGTGTAAAATTAGAAGTGGATAAGATAGAATGATAGAATTGGTGGATACAGAAGTAAAAGGGGGTGTCGGTAAGGGGGAGGGAATCTAACTGGGTGATTTGCTTTGGGAAGTTTACCCCCCGTGAATGTTGAATGTTGTATTTTGTGGGTGTTGTGTAGAGTTAGGGTTTTGTATTGTGTATTGTATTGTATTGTCTGTGATTGTATTTTGTGTCTTGTTTTGTTGTTTATGTCATTGTCTTAAAAATAATAAAAATGCCTCTTTTAGGGGCGCTTAAAAAAAAAAAAGAAAGTCACTGTTCCCTCTCAGCTTCTCCTTCTGCCCTTCCATCTACAAGATGGGTATAATGCTAGTAATGACTCTATAGAGTTGGATCGCTGCGAAATTGAATGTGAGATTTGGAAAGCTTTAAAAGATCCTTGCATAAACATTAAGTGCTACTGATGAAACCGTAGAACAAAGTGAACTTCCATTTACAATGTGTTCAGGTACATCGGGAAATATAAACAGAGCCAGTTTGGTGTAATGGTTAAGTGTGCGGACTTTTGTCTGGGAGAACCGGGTTTGGTTCCCCACTCCTCCACTTGCACCTGCTGATGTGACCTTGGGTCAGTCACAAGCTCTGGCACAGCTGCTCTCTCAAGGACAGTTTCTGTCAGAAGTTCTCTCAGCCCCGCCTACCTCCCAGGGTGTCTGTTGTGGGGAGGGGAAGGGAAAGGAGTTTGTAAGCCGCTCTGAGACGCCTTTGGGCAGTGAAGGGCGGGGTATAAATCCAATCTCTTCTCTTCTTCTTGTATGATCTCAGCCCCGAGGCTCTCGCCATCGGAATTAGAAGCTTACGCCCATCCAAATTGCTAGTCCATTCACATTAATACACGTAATACATCTTGCACGGATTCTGTCACCACCCTGCATCCTGGCTTCCTTGGCTCTCTTAAGGGTCTCGAGTCAGGACAGTGAAGTAACACTTAAACTGGAGGGAGTCTCGTACGATCAGGGAAGGCTTCAGACCTGAGCCGAAAGGTAAAGGTAATAAATAAATAAAACTTTGCTCAGTGGAGTGGTTGGATAGGGAGAGGATCCACCCCAGTGTCTGACCTCTGTTGTTGTTAATAGTGCACTGAGTTCACGGAACATGTCAGAAAACTCATGCACTGGACAATATTCCCCAAAACAGCGTTCTTCAACCTTTCTGTACTTCAGTGGTAATTTTGGATAAAACAGATGACCTTAAGGAAGCTTAAGGGTTAATGGGACATATTATCAGCAGTTCTGGCATTTTTCTTTTTGGGTGGGGATTGCTTTGAAGGAGTTGGTTGTGGCCAGGGCTATTTTTGGGCAGGAACACACAGGAACGGAGTTCTGGCTGGCTCCCAAGTTGGCCACACCCAGCAGGAACTCATTAGCATAACAGGCCACACCCAACAGCAGAAACTCATTAGGACTGGCTACATTAAGGGTGTGTGACCTAACAAGCAAAGGAGTTCCTGCTACAAATAAAGCCCTGGGTTTTGACAAGGAACAAGGTAAACAGAATAAGAAGCAAAAGGTGGGTGTGGCTGGATGACCACACTTCTGGTAACATGGAGATGTGGCCTAATATGCTAATAAACTGTGATATCGGGGGTGTGGCCTAATATGCTAATGAGTTTCTGCTGTTGGGTGTGGCCTATTATGCTAATAAGTTCCTGCTGGGCTTTTTCTACAAAAAGAGCCCTGGTTGTGGCTATAAGTTCCCTGTATTTGTGTGTGTGTATGTATACACACACACACACACACACACACACACACACACACACACACACTTTATTTTGATGTGTTTATCCATATTTGCCAGTCTGTGTGCTATGTACCTGTGTACATGGCCTTTCTGTATAGTAAGAGGCTCTAATCAAGCTCATCTAAATATAGCATTATTATTATTATTATGCCCGACTTCAAATTGTCTTCTTTACGACAGGTATGTCAGATCTCGTATGATCCTGTCCTTCGAGCAGTCGCTGCCTATTGCCAGTGGAGATTCCCTTTGCTGATAAGATAAGGCTAACACCCTCAATACCCTGCTGAGAAAGACATAGCCAAGGTTCGGGGATGAAGGAATGTGAGAACATTCATGTCATGCCATGCCACCCCATTGAAACCCATGTCCCTGACCCAGCTTCAAGGATACAGTCAGCTGCTGCCCTCCTGCAATTTAATTCACACTGTTTTGGCACAATCTGCACCCCTTTTAAGGCTATGGGGTGGGGTGGAGCCATGCCCCTTTACTTAAATAATGGCTTTGGATACGGGATCTTCTGTAGAGATGGTCTAAAACCTCCTGCTTCCTCAGACGAAAAAACCCCAGCGTACATGAACACCATCTTCTGGGAGAAAAGATTGACATCAATGGAATGAATGGCAGTTTCCCATTCTTCTCACTGGATTTGCACAGGGAAGGAGGAGGAAGAGACAGAGAAAATGGAAAAGTAGACGGAGAAGAAGAAAAGGAAGAGGAGACTGGATTTATACCCCGTCCTTCACTCAGAGTCTCAGAGCGGCTTACGATCTCCTTTCCCTTCCCCTCCCCACAACAGACACCCTGTGAGGTAGGCGGGGCTGAGAGAGCTCTTTCAAGAACTGCTCTTGAGAGAACAGCTCCAAGAGAAGTCGTGACTGACCCAAGGTCTCACCTGCAGCTGCATGAGGAGGAGTGGGGAATTACACCCAGTTCTCCCAGAACAGAGTCTGCGCTCTTAATCACGACACCAAACTGGTAGCCATGTTGGTCTGAAGACCAACGAGCTTTCTGGGGTATAAGCTTTTGAGAGCCAAAGCTCCTTTCATCTGTACTGATGTATATGACAAAGGCTGCTTTGACTCTCAAAAGCTTATACCCTGGAAATCTTGTCAGGATTCGTGTTAAATACCAAGAGCCAGTTTGGTGTAGTGGTTAAGTGCACAGACTCTAATCTGGGAGAACCAGGTTTGATTCCCCACTCAAACTCTGGCACAGCTGTTTTTGAAAAAGAGCAGTTTCTGTCAGCGTTCTCTCAGCCCCGCCTACCTCACAGGGTGTCTGTTGTGGGGAGGGGAAGGGAAAGGAGTTTGTAAGTCACTCTGAGACGCCTTTGGGCAGTGAAGGGCGGGGTATAAATCCAATCTCTTCTTCTTCTTCTGAGTTCCATGGATGGTCTGACCCCACGCCTAGCGATCAGCTGTCCTTTATTAGTGATTCAGCAAGAACAAAAAGCGAAAAGCCAGGGCAACTGCTAGGAGAAGCATGCAACTCCACACACTTCCCCAAACAACTACCAACGATAGGCCATTATCAGAACCATTAATTCCTCATTGGCCACCTCCAGAGTCCTGGTGGGCTATTGTTCTAGAGCTCCAAGCTCAGCCACTCCCTGGTAGAAACAATCCTGGAATGTTCCAGTCCCAATACATAACAATTCCAAAGGTGCCCACAGGCTCAACAAGATGGGGTTCTCCTGAACGAAGGTAAAGGAAGATTCTGTGGTTCTGTGTCATGGACGCTCTAGGCTGATCCTGCATTGAGCAGGGGGTTGGACTAGATGGCCTGGGGGACCCCTTCCAGCTCTGTGATTCCATGATTCTATGTACCTTTTCAAGCAACGAGTATTAAATTGTGGACTTCACTGCGGGTAGACATAATGATAGCTGTGAGCACACATGGTTTTAAAAGGGGATTAGACAGGTTCATGGAGGAGAGGTCCCTCGGTGGCAACTAGGCATGGTGACTAAAGGGAACCTCCATATTCAGAGGCAGCAAACCTCTGAAGCCAGGGTTAGGAGGCAATGGTGGGCAAGGGGCTTCATATATTTGCCATCTTCTGGGCATGGAACGGGGGTCACTGGGTGTTATGTATTAGGCTCAAAATGCACCAGAGAACTGACCTAGCTTGAACACATAAACTATAGGGTACTAGGACCCTGAAAGGGACCTAGTGAACGAGAGTTTTCTTGTAAATAGTCTATCACCGGGAGTGGGTGGGTGTTGGGTGTGGTGTTTTGCATGCATAGAGTTGTCTTAGATTTTAGCTGAAATCACTAATAAACTATGAGCTGATCACTCAACACGTCTGAACCCAGTATATTTCATTGGGGGTGTGGAGGGGGAGGTATTTGTGAATTTCCTGCATTGCGCAGGGGGTTGGGCTTGATGACCCTGGAGGTCCCTTCCAACTCTATGATTCTGTTTATACCCTGTTTGGTGGCCACCTAGGGTAACTGGTCAGTCACTGCATGAAACAGGATATTGGTCTGTCCGGCCAGGCTCTTCTGATGCTATGAAACTAATCAGGGAAGACAACCATGCAAAGAAGGGTGTGCTGTGCATATGTGTACGTCTGCTGAATTCTGAAGCGTATTTGTTGATTTAGTCGAGGCTTGCAAAAAAGCACGGGGGGGAGAAAGGTCACTAGGCAGGAAGCGGTGTTTGGATGAACGCCTGACATTCGAAGCATAAACAAAACAATGCAAAACTGAGCCCGTGCTGATTTAGACAGAGATGCTAATATCTCCTGGACTTCACCCTCGGTTGCAATTAGGCCAAGCAGCTGGGAGAGACAGATGCGATCTAACTAAGTCACAACAATCGGGCAAAGTCCGCAGGGCACCTAAGGAAATGGGCATTGCTCTTTTACCTCGTGCAAACAAAAACACACCACCACATGAAAGGGGATCCCGGAGGCTTTTTGTCCTCTTCTGGGCATGGAGCAGGGGGTCACTGGGGGTGTGTGGGGGAGATATTTGTGAATTTCCTGCATTGTGCAGGGGGTTGAACTAGATGACCCTTCCAACTCTATGATTCTGTGAAATGGCAGCTTTGGAGCCTGGAGTCTGTGGTATTGGATCTCCACCAAGCTCCCTTCCCCAACTTTGCCCTCCCCAGGCCCGTAGTGAGGATTTTGTGGCTTGTGGGGCAAGTTTTTTTTCTGGTGGGGCTGAAGTTCTCAGTGCAGAAAGAAAAGCCATTTAGCCAGTAGAAAGCTCTTACCATGATAGATCTCTTAAATTGCAAGCTGTCAACCACTTTAGATGACAGTTCTCAGCTGCTGAAAGTTAATCACTTCTGCCAGCCGAAATAACAATAAGTGGGCAGGTGGGGGTGATGACTTCTATAGTCATGAAAGCTAACACTTAGGCAGAAAAACTCTCTTAAAGGAGGCCAGTTTCATGACACAGAGTTAGAAGGGATCCTAGAGGTCACCTACTCCAACTCCCTTGCTCAGTGCGGGAATTAGTCAACTACAGCACCCCACTCTACTTAAAGGAGCACATGCCTTTACAAATGTTTTTAAATGATTGAAAAAAGCACTTACAGGAGAAATTCTTGTGCGGCTGTGACTTTAAGAAAGGGGACAGAGCCCCCCAAAAGCCCCACCGTAGCTATGGGTGTGCTTCCCCCAAATCTCCAGGAATTTCTCACACTGGAGTTGGCAACCCTGTCCCCTCCTCCCTCCCAGCCTGGTTGTTACTGGATGCGGAAGTGTGGATTCGCAGGCAAGCACGAGTCCTGGTTCTCTCTCCTTTCAACAACAGTCACTGTGGTTTTGGGTTGTCGAAACAGGAAGGTACAGAAGCACTGTAGGACTTCTGGTAATGATTTAGATCTTTTCCTGCTAAATGTTAAACAGCAGTCATAATGGTGGAAGGATCAGAGCATTTTCAGCATTTTGCATCATGCTGATAATAGCACTAATGCAGCAGTTTTTGGGGTGTTCAGCATGTTCTAGATCAGGGGTGTCGAACTCATTTGTTACGAGGGCCAGATCTGACATAAACGAGACCTTGTTGGACCGGGCTGTGTGTGTCATAAAATGTAATGCCAGGTAGCAGAGATATAAACCTTATAAAGGACACAAACACAAAGATTCTTTTTTTTTTAACTTAAAATAAAAACATGCTTAAAACATTAGCTCTGCAAGCTGCAAACCTACCACATAGACCTCAACCACCTTGGACACTGTATTCTAAAAGGCGCGCTGGGGAAAGGTGTTCAGTTGTCAAGTGGCTATTCTTCCTGGGGTGCACAAGGCAATAAACAGTCCCTGTGGTGGCCAGGCGCTGGGCAGCTGGAGACGCAGAGGCAAGGCCTCAGAACTTGGAAGGGAAGCTGGGAGTCCTGACCTACAAAGGTCAGGTGGTTGTCGTGGGTTACCATAGAGAGAGAAAAGCCTCTCCAGGTGATGGGAACACCTTGGGGGGACAGGGTGGAACGGGACCTGCAAGCCAAAGCTGGTTTCTCCCACCACAGGGGTGTTCAGCATGTTCTAATAATTCCCTCTGTAATGCTTACAGCAACTGTTAGACATGTCAATATTGTTATCTACCGTTGACTTATAACTTGTAATTAAATCTGGCTGAACAGCGTTACATTTTGCAATGGAAAACCACCTGGATCTGCTTCTTTTCCATCTCCAGTTCCTTTTCTTTCTACTTCCCTCCCTCAGGGATTTTATGTAGGACAATAAGTGGTTTGGTTGCATAGTCAGTGGTTATGCAACAAGGGGGGGGAAGATCTTCCACGTTTATTCTCCCCATTCAGTGCTGACAAACCCTCCTACACCTCCCGCTCCCTGCTTTTTGATATCCTTCAAGATGCTTAAGGAAGGAAGGAAGGAAGGAAGAACAGAAACGGGGCTTTTGGTACAGGCCTATGCATGTCTGCCTATTACATTTTTATCTCACCCTTCCTTCGAGAAGCTCCTGGTGGAGTAAATGGCTTTCTTCTTTCTAATGGATCTGCTCTACAACCCTGCAAAGCAGGTTACACCAAGAGAAAGTGAATGGCCCCGGGTCTGCCACCTAGTGAATTTCACAGTGGAGCAGGGTTGCCAATGTTCCCTCTAGGCTGTGGCACCTTGTGAGCAAAAATTCTACTTTGTGAGCCACTGGCATTCAAGTTGTGAGCGAGCGATTTGGCTGCTGCATAAATTAGTTTGCTCTGGAGCCATCCTTTGTCAGCTAAGGCGAAAATGTGTGAGCTGGCGGCTGAAAAACTGTTGAGCTAGCTCACGCTAACTCAGCTTAGAGGGAATACTGGTTGCCAGGTTCCCCCTGGCTGCTGAAGGGGGGGGCAGGGTAGTCAGCTCCAGGCTGAGGAACTCTTGGAGTTTTTTTGGGGGGGAACCTGGGGAGGACAGGGGCCTTAGTGGGGTACAATGCCAGTAGAGCCCACCCTCCAAAAGCATCCATTTTCTCCATGGAATCTGATCTCTGTAGTCTGGAGATGAGATGTAATTCCAGGGGATCCCCAGGTCCCCCCTGGAGACTGGCATCCCTAAGTGAAGTGAGCATTTGAACCCAGGCTTTCTGCATCCTAATACATCATATTAGGATGTCTATTCCAAAGTGACAATCAAACGAGTAGCTGTGTTGGTCTGAAGGAACTCTACAGTCTGATCTGTGATCTAGGGTTACCAGGTCCCTCCGACCACTGGCAGGGGATGGGGGGTAGGGTTGCCAACTCTGGGTTGGGAAATACCTAAAGATTTGGGGGTGGAGCTTGGGGAGGACAGGGACCCCAGTGGGGTACAATGCCTTAAGAGTTCACTCTCCAAAACATCCATTTCCTCCAGGGGAACTGATCTCTGTAGTCTGGAGATGAGCTGCAATTCCGGGGGGGGTCCCCAGGTCCCACCTGGAGGCTGGCTTCCCTAGATGATCCACAGATGTCCATGAAGCATATGCCAGAATCAATGCATTAGGTACCTGGCTGAGAGGTTTGGCCTGTGTCCAAGGGACTGCAGCTTTAGAAACGTTCAGGCTTAAGTTCCTGCAAAGAGAGGGGGGGAAAAACAAAGTCATATTAAATGGCACTCAGATACTGCTAAGCAGGCTTTTTCCAGGGATGGAATCGGAAGAAAAAAACACCCTCTGGAAAAGAGCTCTGGAAAAGAGGGAGAAAGAGGCACCCTGCCTTCCCAGCTGGGCTGGGGGTGGGGCAGGCTATTTGCCTACAAAAGAAATGTTGGTGGCAATGACAGCCTGTGTATCCCTGGCTCTTCCCAACTTCCTTCCCTGCCAGAAACACTTCTGGCCATCCCCAAACTGAGGAACCTGGAAACAGTGGGAGATAGGGTTGCTAGGTGCCCGCTGGCAGGGGATTGGGTGTGTGGGGGGTGTAGAGTTGCCAGATCCAGGTTGGGAAACTCCTAGAGATTTGGGGGTGGAGCCTGTGGAGGGCGGGGCCGTCAGTGGGGCACAATGCCCTAGAGTCCACCAATGCAACCATTTTCTCCAGGGGAACTGATCTCTGTAGTCTGGAGACGACTTGTAATTCCGGGGGATCCCCAGGTCCCACCTGGAGGCTGGCATACGTGGGAAATAAGAGAACAAGAAGATATTGGATTTATACCCTGCCCTTCACTACCCAAGGGAGTCTCAGAGCAGCTTACAAACTCCTCTCCCTTTCCCTTCCCCACAACAGACACCCTGTGAAGTAGGTGAGGCTGAGAGAGCTCTGATAGAGACTGCTCTTTTTCAAGGACAGCTGTGCCGGAACTGTGGCTTGCCCAAAGTCATCCAGAAGGTGCAAGTGGAGAAGTGGGGCATCAAACCCGGTTCTCCCATATTAGAGTCCGCGCACTTAAATGATACTCAGCCAATGCTTAGCTGGCTCTTCCCCATTTTCTTCCCTGTCAAAAATACCTCTGGCTACACCTTGGGAAGGTAACAGCGTTCCGTGCACCTTGGTGTTTAGTCATGCCGGCCACATGACCACGGAAATGTCTTCGGACAGCGCTGGCTCTTCGGCTTTGAAACGGAGATGAGCACCGCAACCCTAGAGTCGGATTCGACTGGCTTTCGAGCAAGGGAACCTTTACCTTTACCTTTACACCTTGGCTTAGGCACTGCTTAGCAAGATAGTGGCCTCTTCCGGACTTCATCCCCTGCCTCTCACATAAAAAAAAATTGGCATTAAAAAATACATTATTTATTGGCTGGGTTGCCAACCTCCTGGTGTGGCCTAGGGATCTTCCACTATTACAATGGATCCCCAGGCAACAGAGATCAGTTCCCCTTGAGGATAATGGCTGCTTTGGAGGGAGGACTCAATGGCATGGTGTTCCCTCCCTGCCTCACCTCCCAAATCCTGCTTCACCTCCCGAAAACTCCAGGTATTTCCCAACCCAGAGCTAATGCGCGGGGGGAGAAAGAATGGGGAATCCATAATAAATTAAAATTGGAAATTGAAATGCAAAAAAAAGAAGCATTGAACCATGGAAAAACCAGTATAAAACACACTTTTAATTGGAAATTTAAACTAATAGTAATGTACCATCACTTGTTTTGAAACTGAGGGAGCAATGAACACAAAGGAGTTAGACCAAGATGAGTAGTCGTATTAGTCTGTCTGTAGCAGTGGAAAAAAGCAAGAGTTCAGTAGCACCTTAAAGACTAATGGAATTTGTGGCAGGGTAGGAGCTGTGGTGGCTCAAATGGTTAAGACGCTGAACTGAAGGCTGGAAGGTCGGTAGTTCAGCAGTTCAAGACCTGAGAGTGCCACATGACGGAGTGAGCTCCCATCTCTAGTTCCAGCTCCTGCCAACCTAGCAGTTCAAAAGCAAGAAATTGTAAGTAGATAAATAGGTACCACTTCAGTGGGAAGGTAACAGCATTCCGTGTGCCTTGGTGTTTAGTCATGCCAGCCACATGACCATGGAAACGTCTTTGGACAGTGCTGGCTCTTCAGCTTTGAAATGGAGATGAGCACTGCAACCCTAGAGTTGGATTCGACTAGCTTTCGAGCAAGGGAACCTTTACCTTCTAGGAGCTTTCCTGAGTCACTGCTCACTTCTTCAGAGATCTGAAGTGTGCCTGACAGCCACTTTGGTGTAGTGGTTAGAAGCAGGGATTCTAATATGGGAGAACTGGGTTCATTTCCCCGCTCCTCCACATGCAGCTGCTGGTGCGACCTTGGGTCAGTCGCCAGTTCTCTCAGGAGCAGTCCTCAAAAGAGCTCTCTCGGGCCCCACCTACCTCACAGGCAATGCTCCCTCTAAGCTGTGGAGCCCCGTGAGCAAATCTTCTACTTTGTGAGCCACTGGCATTAAAGCGGTGAGCCAGCAATTCGGCCGCTGCATAAATCAAGTTTGCTTTGGAGCCATCCTTCCTGAGCTAAGACCAAAATGTGTGAGCCGGAGGCTAAAAAACCGTGATCCAGCTCACACTAACTGAGCTTAGAGGAAACCCTGCTCGCAGGATGTCTGCTGTGGGGAGGGGAAGAGACAGGATATTGTAAACCGCTCTGAAACTCCTTTGGGTAGTGAAGGGCGGGGTAGAAATCCCAGTCCCTTCTTCTCTTCTAGCCCTGCGACACATTTGGTTAGTCTTAAAGGTGCTAACAGCGTTCCGTGCGCCTTGGTGTTTAGTCATGCCGGCCACATGACCATGGAAACGTCTTCGGACAGCGCTGGCTCTTCGGCTTTGAAACGGAGATGAGCACCGCAACCCTAGAGTCGGATTCGACTGGCTTTCGAGCAAGGGAAACCTTTACCTTTACCTAAAGGTGCTACGCGACCCTTGCTCTTTGCTATTGCTACAGATAGGATTTTTTTGTTGTTGCTTGGTAACTTCAAGCAACTAACACAAAAACCCGTCAAAAGAGGGAAGTTTTTAGAAAAACCCATCATCTGCACTCGCCCCAAATCTCTCCCCCCTTTTTTAAAAAAGAGCAATTCTGCGCATGCGCCATGAAGGCGTCCATCTTCTCAGCTCGCTCGCTCGCTCGCGGGAGGCTGAGGCGTGCGCGCTCCTTCCCTCCCTCGCGAGCGGCCGTTGGCCCGTTCTGACAGAAGCCGTTAGGGCGGGCCAGCTGATGGGCCGGCGCGCGCGCGCCCTCCCCTCCCTCCCTCCCTCCCTCGTGAGAGCGTCCTGACAGGAATTCGAGCGACAGAGAGCGCGCGCGCGCCGGCCGGCGTAGGAGGCCGTTGAGAGCAAAGGCTGAGAGGGAGAGGGAGAGGAGAGGGCGAGGGCGGGCCGGACGGTCTCGGGGGCGGGGCCTGGCGCAGGAGCGCGCAAACGCCCGAGGCGGGGAGAAGCGAGCGAGCCAGCTGGTCGCCGATCTCCTGACGGGATGACGGAGAGCCCGCTCGGCCGCCCGACGGCCTGATCCATCGAGGCCGAGAGCCGCTGCTCCTCCCCTCCTCTCGTCGGCGGCGCCCGCGGCCCCCTCCCTCTCCCACCGAGGCCGAACTCCCCCTCCTTGAGGTGACCCCCCCCGCAGGATACTAACAACCCCTTTTCCCGCCACCTCCTTCAAGTCCCTTCCCCCCACCTCCTTGAGAGACCCCCGCTCTCCGCCCCCTTTCTCCCCCGCCCGCTTCAGCCCCCCTTCATGCAGCCAGAAGCCCCCTAAGATCCCCCCGCCCCACCCCTGTCTGAGTGCCCTCCTCACTTCTCCCTTGACAAGGGGGTGGGGGAAGCAGGTAGGCCGCCCCCCAGCGCCCGCGCACACCTGGAATAGGCGCTCCCCCCCAATCAGCCTTCCCCAAAATCAGATTCCCCCAAATTTGGACACCTCCAGGTTAAATTAAGCCCCTCCCATCAAACCAGAATCAGAAAAACCAGAACCTCCCAGATCAGAAATCCCTCCTTCCACCAGAACTGCCAAATTTAGGGACCACAGCACCCCCAGTCAGACCCCACCCCAATAAGTCTTGGAGGAGGAGCACTGCTAGTTGGTGTCCTCCCCCCTACAAATTGGTCCCAATCGCTTACCTGGGCTGACACCGTTCAGGCTACCTCCTCCCCATCCACCTGTCCTGAATCTCTCTCCTCTCCAGCCATGGCCCTCTTCCGCCGCTGGGCCGCTTATCTGCAGGACCCGGAGAAAGTGGCCCGTTTCCAAAGGCTGTGCGGCGTGGAACCTGTCCTGGATCCCAGGTCTGGCACCCAAGAAGAGGCGCAGGAGAAAAGCGCGTCTGACATCCTCTTGGTCAACGGGAGCTGCCTGGCACCCCAAGAGGATGGCGAAGGTGACGGGCGATGCCGGGTGCGAAGCGCCGGGGATGCCAAGGAGAAAGGTGAGGGGTGGCACTCCAATGGCATGAAGAACGGGGTGGTTCCTGGAGAAGCGGCAGAGTCCCAGCAGGGGCCTCCTGAGGACGGGAAGCAGCACAACTATGGCATTAGGAAGCCCCGGCGCAACTCTCTGACTGGGGAGTCTGTGTGCCAAGCCTTCAGGATCCACAGCCGCTTCCTCTACTATCTGTTCACCCTGGGCACAGAGCTGGGCAACGAGCTCTTCTATATACTGTTCTTCCCCTTCTGCATCTGGAATGTGGATGCTTGGATGGGCCGGAGGCTCATTATCATCTGGGTCTGGGTCATGTATCTGGGTCAGTGTACCAAGGACGTTATCCGCTGGCCCCGGCCTGCCTCCCCACCGGTGGTGAAGCTGGAAATCTTCTACAATTCCGAGTACAGCATGCCGTCCACCCACGCCATGTCGGGCACGGCCATCCCTTTGGCGCTGGTTCTGCTCAGCTACGGGCGGTGGCAGGTAAGCAACCCCCCCCTTTCCCTCCCCACCTTCGTTTTAGCCTAGGCTACTACTGCTGAAATAGTCTGGTGGAAATATGTCACAGCACGGCTGCTTTGAAACACAGGGAAAATGAACATACCCGTTGTCAAGTTAACATTTGGTACCAGGTACTTGGCCATAGTTATTGTGGTGGAGGGGGCTAGAACGTCTGACTAGGACTGGTTTATATCTTCACTCAGCCATGAAGCTTGCTGGGTGACCTTGGGCCAGCTGCACTTACTCTCAGTCTAAACTAAAAAACTGAGGTGGGGGAGAGGATGTATGCCTTCTTGAGTTCCTGGAAGGTTGGTGGTATTTTGTTTTTACAGTGGTAGATGTGATAATAAGCCTTTAGGCTAATCTGAAGATTGATATTAGTATCATAATCCCAGGATTCCAATATGGATAAATTGTTTTTCTATTGTGTCAAGGAGTAGTTATCATCTCAGTATAACTTCTTAGCCATTCTTGTAGTCTTTTCATTTGCAGAGTCTGGAGTGTGCCCCATCCGTTAGCACTGTGTGTGCATTTACTGTATAGGGTGAAAGCTAGGCTGAAGCATAGGCCAAGAAGGACTTGAAAATAGAACAGTATGTTTAAAGTAATTTTCTGTTCCCTCCGTTTGAAGATTTAAGTACCTCCACAATGCCTAACTGAATTAGAAATTGTAGCAGTTTTATCTCCTATTTTTAGCTTCCTTCAACACAAGGAAAAGCAGGATGCAAACTAGATTTCTTGTTCAGCAGGAATGTCCTATTGAACTTGTTTCCCGGTAAACATACTCAGGATCTAATTAAAGGGAACTCTGAACTTTAACATCGGAGACATAGATGTAAAATACCAGTTCATCTTGTCTGTGATTCAGTTCCAGTTGCAGACCTCATGCATCAGCTATAGTGTGGTGGTATTGATGTAAATCAGCATCCATATACAGCTGTGTTTGGCACATCTTCCTTGCGGCAGGGGCTTTTGAGCGCTTCTTTCAGAATCTGCCATAACATTCTCACTGCTTTTTAATATTGCTTTTTATACTGTGGCCCCATGGAATAATTGCACTTCTTTGGTAACTGTCTATTGGAGTTGGCAAATGTGGGACTGCTGAAAAGGTCTTGGATAGGAATTATGTCACTTTCCTGTTAATGTTGCATTCATGCTTCTGAACAGAGTCCAGTGTAGCTATAATCACTGACTTTCTTAACCCCTTTCCTCCCATGGTTCTCTATATGTCTGGGGTTTGTACCCTTTAAAACCAAAAAACCACATCAATCTTTGCCTTAAAAAAAACCCTTAGTGCCCGGTTTGTTTTTATTTTCACCACATTCTGTCATTAATTAAGGCAACAGAAAGATTGCTGACTTCAGTGACTGCCAATTGAGGCAATGAGAACATGTTGAGAAGAGAGGAACACTTCTGTAGAGACTGTTCCTGTTAGCAAAATTTCATAGCTCGTATCACTGTAATATATTAGCATAAGATACTGATCCTTACTCTTTGCCTGTGCAGTTAACCAGATAATATAATGGGTAGCTGGGTTTTCCCCCTACCTAAATATGGTAAAATTGTTATCTGTGAAAATAATGTGGGAGGATACAGAATATCTAAGGATTACAAAAATCAGGATAGAGTATATTGCTGTGTGATTTCACTTGGTAACTTCATTTTAGTCAAAACTGAAAATTTTGTACAGTTACAGTGGATATGGATTTTGGGCTATAATGGTCCTTTAAAATTGACTGTCTGTCCTCCCTCGCAGAGAAGATTCAGTTTAGGAGGATTTCTTGAGGGAAAGGATTGGATAGAATGTAAAACATCTAGATGCTGTGTATACAGCTTGCTCAATATACCACTGGCCAGAATAATTCCATTTAGGTACAGATAAAATGAATGGTTGTTCCGTTACGTTTAAACACTTTTGAAGATATAAAACCACCAGGGCTGAGGTAGCTTGTGATTCTACTGTTAACATCAGCTTTTATGTCAGGATGCTGGGAAGTAGTTATGGTTTCACTGGTTCTTTAAACCTGTGATCTAATGCACATTTACCTGGGAGTAAGCCCCACTGAATAAAGTGGGACTTGTATCTGAGTACACATACATAGGATTGCATAGCAAATTGTGACTTTTTTAGAGTCAGGTGGTTTTTTTTTTATATGAGTGTGTGTGCACACCTGAAAGTCATGGCGACCTTTGGTGTCTGACCCTTACTGGGGGCCTGGAGGAGAGGTGGCTGAATGAAGCCTGCCCTGCCTCCTGCCTCTGGTATTTCAAGGTGGTCTCCTATCCAAGTACTTGCCAGAGTTGACCCTGCTTAGCTTCTGAGATCTGATGAGATTTTGTAGTACTAGGCAAGATTTAGATATGGGCAAAAGAGTTTGTCATTCTGATAAGGTTATGCATAAAATTGTTAGATTTCAGGATGGGATTACAAGGGAACATAATTTTTTGTCTTACTGCAAGCTTGTTGAAAGACCAGACAATGGAATCCTTAGTCTTGGCTTCCTGCTGCCAAAAATCCTTTTCCATACCAATAATTCCTCAAGGGTCACATTTATTTCTTGCATTTCATTCCTTGAAAATTTTTGCTCTTTTATGGAAGCTTGTTGAGTGACCTTGGGCTGGTCACACACTCTCAGCCTAACCTACCTCACAGGTTTGTTGTGAGAATAAAACAGAAGAGAATGATGTAAGTTGCCTCGGGTCCCCAAGGCAGAAAGGAGGTATATAAATACAGTAAATAAAAAATAATCTACAAATAAAAAGTTTAGAGCAGAAGACTGCTTAATAAGTATTTTCTCAATCAGTGAGTGCCATCATGAATTGGATATAGCTATAGAGGGAGTTGATGGCACCATACCATTGTCGGTCTGCCATCACCATGGTCCATTCCAGCAATTTGTGTACCACAGTGAGGTGTTTTTTCCTTATTACATATTATTTCTATATGTCTGATCTCCGCTATACACATGTCTGCAATATGAACAATTAGCAAACTCTTAAAGTACTTATGCTTAAATTTTTCAAATTAAAAGAAGTCTCATCCTGGGTTATAAGCATTTAAGACAAATCATTTCCCTATGAATAGTCCTGAAACCGTTGTTTCCTTATAATGGCACTAACTCAGTCCCTAGAAAGAAGGAAGGTACTCTAGGGAAGCCTTTTCACAGTGTATTGAATCAGGATGTAAATCATGGATTGTTAGAAGATGTAATAAATACAGAAAAGGAAATTCCTCAAGGATAAGAGCTTTAATGGGCAATTCACAGTCTCACAGATTTGCAAAAGAAAAACAACAACACTCCCCTCACTGACCTAAAGAAACACTTTTTTTCTTTGCTTTTGTATGCATGTGTTATTTTAAGTGATCAAAGATGCCAATTTGAGGTTAAAGGAAACAAACTAATCAGATCCTGCAACACTGTAAAACATTTTGATCACCATTAATAACCCATAAAACTGTAGCTCTGTTTTTAAGAGCAGATAAATTACATAATTCATGTTCCTGAAAAAAGTCATGTTGTGTAAACACAGTTTACCAAAGACTACATAAAACAAAAGAAAAAATAGTATTTTATTAGAGGAATAAAGATCTTTCTAATTTAAGAGCTATTTTCTCCCTCATTCTTTGAGTGCTGCCCCAACAGGCAGAAGACCTCAGAGCCTAGGTAATTCATGTTGGGTCTTAGAAGTGTAAAAGCGTGATTGTAAAAATAGTCAAGCAATTTGGTCTCCTATTGTTAAATTTTTGCAAGATAAGGAAATTGTCTCCTCTAATATACAGTGTTCTGTGCACCTTGGCGTCTAGTCATGCCAGCCACATGACCATGGAAATGCCTTCGAAGAGCTCTGGCTCTTCGGCTTGAAAACAGAGATGAGCACCGCACCCCTACAGTCAGATTTGACTGGCTTTCGAGCAAGGGAAACCTTTACCTTTATCTAATATACATTACAAAGAGTTATTGAATTTTTAGAGAAAGCCCTAGCTCTGGTCGTGGACAGCTGGATATCTCTGGGGCCTGGGATCACCAGCAGATTGCTCTCAGCTGAGCATAATGCTCTCCCGGGGACATAGCAGAGGAGGCGGTCCCAAAGATACATCATAATTGCAAGGCAAAACCAGGGTTGAAATCCTGTTGCTGTCTCACGATATGTAATTTCACCTACCCCGAAACTGTCGATATGGCAGAATATGGATGGTTAACCTGTGGGAACAGTAGTGGGAACACTTGTGGATCTGTAGAAAGGCAGTTCAGTCTGCTGCTTGTCTCCTTAATGATGCATGGTTGCCTGCTCCTAGTCAGTAAATTAGATGAGCCTTCGGGGAGGGCAGGATATAAATCCAAATAATAAATAAATAATAAAATAAAAATGTAAAGCTACTCTAAGGGCTAAGGTGTGCATGTGTGCCCATATATACCGCACTGCAAACAACTCTGAAATAATTGTTTCAAGTTTTAATTTCAGCACAGCTGTAAATAAAAATTAGGCTGCCGGTGGACAAAGTAGATCTGTGCAGGAAGGCTAGTATTTGTATTTGGGCCAGGAATATTATTCTCTGTTAGTATTCAGTACAGATTCTCTTTTCTCTCCTCCCGTATTTCCTGTTTTTGAGATGCTCTTGGAGTGCCTTATGGCTCTGCTTGTTTTGTAATGCTTCAGCAGGAAAAAAGCCTACAATCTTTACAAGTGTGGGTAATACTGAAATATAAATGGCACTAATTTCTTTTGGTATCCACCCATTGCAGCACACAGCAGACATCATAAATGTTCATGCTTGCTTTGGGCCCTAGTGTAATAATTTGTATACAACTCTGTAACTCTGCCTCTAGTAAGTACTAGTTTTTGCTGAGACACGACATTCTTAAACATGACACTTCTTCTTAGACTCATTTCTTTTGGAAAGTTATCACACGTTTTAACAAAGAAATCCTCTTCTATTCAACACATGAGTCAGTTTGCTTCAGTGGTAGAAAAGACATAATGTCTTGTAACAGCTGGTATAAAATAGTAAGCATGATTAAATAGGTTTACCATATTTTGAAAAGCAAAAAAGAGGACATATTTCCTGACTGACTACTTTAAACAAGTGATCACTAGGACAAATCTCTTTTGAAATACCCCTGTTTAAGCTTTGATAATTGCTACTAACTAGGAATATGCCTGACCTTCCAACCCAAAAAGAGGACATTTTCATCAGTTGTTAAAAAAGAGCCCAAAAGAGAATGGAAACACACAAAAAGGGAATCCTAGATTAAAAGGCACAGCTTGGAGGGGGGGCTCACACCTGATATTTTTGGCCACTTTGTGACAGAGTGTTGGACTGGATGGGCCATTGGCCTGATCCAACATTGGCTTCTCTTATGTTCTAATCAAATCTGGCTCTCTGCACGTCTCCATGTCTTTTTCTTCAAAGATTCATAAGCTTGCTGAAATGAAGTGGAAAAACTACACAAAACTATTATCTGTTCTGGGCATGGAACAGGGGGGGAGTGTTTGGGGCTGTGGGGGGGGAGGTCTTTGTGAATTTCCTGCATTGTGCAGGGGTTGGGCTAGGTGACCCTGGAGGTCCCCTCCAACTCTATGATTCTGTATTGCCTGCCTTTGACCTAGAGGGTAGATGGACTGGTTCCAGATGTTATGAAATAAGGTTCACAAGCCAGAAAACTCCTTAACACTTTTTTCTTCCCTCTGTAGTTCATATTCCAAATCACTGTTTCTCAACTATTGCACCAAGGCCAGAAAGCAGACCTTGAATTGGTTTATTCTGTGTCCAGGGAAAAAAAACAAGAACAATTTAGTTTTGAAGTTTTGATCCAGAAGCCCACGTGTTCTGTGGGTTCCCAAATGCCAGTCAGTTTTTTTGCCACCTGACCCAACCAATCACATTGAGTCTAGGTCACTGAAAACCTCCAGTGCCAGACCCTATCTGCAACAAACAGCAGCTATGCAAACAAATTTAGAAGTCAGGGCACTCCTGCCTCAGCAGCTTTACATCATAGAAGAACCACTGTTCTTTGTTACAATACTGTATAATAAAAACTGAGGACTTTCAAAGATCATTTTTCTCTCAAAGTTCTGAGCCGCCTCCTTTAAAAAACAACAACCTATTGTTTTATTGGTAAACAGTCTTTTTGCTGTTGAAAACCATTCCAGGAGTATCCAGGAAGTTTTTTTCATGTTTACTCTTTTCTAAATAAATAAATAAAGTCTGTGGAATATTGCAACAGGGGGACCCATGAGGACCTGAAGGGCACGGGAAATCTCATTTCTTCTCCCCACAGCTCCTGCTTTCTGTTACCTTGTTGCTGGCTCTAGTTTGCCACCTTCTCCAGATGACCAGTACTCCTGATTTTTCTCCTGCTTTCTCCTGACTATCATAACCCAAGCTTTCTTGCTAGTTTGTGTGGCCTTTACTCATAAATTGTTCAAACAGTCTGGGAGCCTAAGTCTGTGCATACGCAGACAGGTACTTGTGGTTATATTTGAGGGGGAAATGAGAAAGAGAGAAAGCAAGCAAGTACAAGAAGAGCCCTGCTGCGCCAGATCAGTGGTCCATCTAGTCCAGTATCCTGTCTCACAAACAGTAAAACTGGTTGCTCAGAAAGGCCAAGAAATAGAGGCCAAGGGCTTCCCAGATACACCTTTTTAGTGCTGGTATTCTGAGGTTTGGTGAGTCTATATATGGATGTTCTTTTTATTCACCAAGGCTAGTAGCCACCACAGATCTGTATTTTTCCTTCTTATAGAGATCTATGCTTGTGGCCATAACAAAGTCTGCTGGAAGTGAATTCTGTAATGTGATTCCTCTACAGAGTAAAGAAGTATTTCCTTTGATCCATCCTGAACCTGTTGCCCATTGACTTCATTGGGCACTAATATTATGGGAGAGGGAGAAATAGCTCTCTGCCCCATGCATAATTTTATAAATACCATGTATCTCCCCTTAGTTCCCCTTTTTTCTAGACTGAAAAGTCCCAGACTCATTATTCTTACTTCATAGGAAAGGTTTGGAACTCCTTGATCATCTGTTTCCCTCTTCTGCATTTTTTTCAGATCTGCAGTAACCGTGTTGAGATACAGTTTTTTAAAAATAGCATTTTATTGAAAGATACACTGCAAAGTTACAAAGCATATAAAGCATCATACTCAGGTGTTGAAATATACATGCACATTTTTACAAGTTTACATGTCAGCACAGCGCTTTGCAATATTGTATATAGTGTTTGGTTGTTTTTGTTAGCCATATACAATAGAATACAGGAATTAACTCCCTCTAACTGACCCATATAAATGCCTGGAATTAGTAAAATTTAGTAGGAGAGATTAAACATTTTATAATATTACTGCATATTACGAAAACCCTGGCCACAGTTTGTTTAAAATTAGAGACCATTTTTCTAACAGGTCGGTTTGAGTCTCATTGTTCCCACTGTTTAAGGTAGGAATGTGTTTGGTTTTCCATTGTGAGGCAAGAAGATTATTTGTAGCAGTTACCATTATCAGGAGTAGTTCTTTATGTGCTCTAGGGATTCTCAGAATAACCCACAAGTTAAGGAGGACTGCTTTTGGGGTTTTGGGTATGTCATATCCCGTATAATCTTCAATGCATCCAGTATTTATTCTTTACGTTTCTACCAGCTATGTAGGAATGTTCCTTTCTCTCCACATTGTTTCCAACATGCTGATGATATAGTAGGAGTAACATGGGAGAGCGTGGCAGGCGTTAAATACCATCTAGATATAATTGGATATTATAACTATCCAGGGCTCTTTTTTGTAGCAGGAACTCCTTTGCATATTAGGCGATACACCTCTAATGTAGCCAATCTTTCAAGAGCTTACAGAACTCTTCTTATAGGGGCTACTGTAAGCTCTTGGAGGATTGGCTACATCAGGGGGTGTGTCGCCTAATATGCAAAGGAGTTCCTGCTACAAAAAGAGCCCTGTCTATCTAATCTATCATCTATCTAATCTATTACCTATAATATATATAGATATAATCGGATATTATAACATCATCGGATATTATAACATTTAGAAGTGTAGACAGAGGAGTTCTATATCTGAGCCCATTGTGATTCCGATAATTCCTTTTGGAGATCTGTATGCTGGGCTTTTTGATACTGCAACAAATTGGAGTTACTAGATTGTAGCAGCATAGTATAGATTTTGGATGTAAGATTTTTAATAGGAATCTGCTTTTGAATTAATAATTTCTCAAAGTCTGTGTAGGACAAATGCAGGGGTCTATTAAGATTTAATGAACTGATGAGACTACTATAATCACTCTATTCTTCCCCAAAAGCTCAGATTTGGATAAACGGTGCCCACTCAAACCCAATAAACTTAACAAGAGGCAACTGACAAGGGTGCCCTCTCTCACCATTGTTATTTGTTATGGCCATAGAATCTTTAGCACACACAACAATCATTTAAAGTTAGTATTTTTTGTTCCAGTGTACATCACCGTACAGTTACTGACTTTGAACTTTGTTCATCATGTTATTTTTCCATTCACCCAAGTTAGAGGAATGCTCCTGGAGCTCTTCACAATGTGTCTTGGTTTTCATCATCTCTAATAGTTTGGTATCATCTGCAAAGTAGGGCCACTATACTGCTCACCCCCAATTCCAGATCATTGATGAATAGATTAAATAGCAGTGGTCCAAATATAGATCTTTGTAGGACAACACTATCCAGTTCGCTGTCCATTTATTCCCACTCTCTACTCCCTGTAGTTCAGACAATTTTGAATCCATAAAATGGCCGAGAGACCTATATTCAGGTAAATCAGTGTTTCTTTACAGTGATAGATTGAAAGGCAAAAAGGGAAGGCTCTTCCTTCTGCTTCTTGGTGGGCTGGGTCAGTATTGCTTAAGCTGCACTGTGCCACCACTGCCCCAAAGCAGTTGCTCTAACGCTCCTTCCTTCCTCTTTCTGGACCACATGCTGTTTTCTTCTGCTGCCAGAGTAAGTGGCGAGTGAAAGGGGTGAGCAGTCATTTTGGGCTGGCTGCAGCACAGTTTAAGCAGATTGGGGAAGACTGGGGTGTGGGTGCCTCAAATATGAAAGGAGGCACCGCCCCCATGTGCCCCACAGCTGGTGACAGCTTTGGGCAGGACACTCTTGTTACATAAGCACTGGCTATTCCATTTGGTCTGGGTGTGGAGATATAGTGTCAGAAGACAAGCAATTTATCTAGAGGCGTGACAGTTTCTCAAGGGGACCTGGCTGTCTTGCCTTGTGATTGCATTTTATTGCACTTATTCTTTCCATGATTGCCAACACCTTTTATTTATTTATTTCATTACATTATTTATAGTCTGCCTTTCTCCCTGGGATTCAAGGTGGATTACATGGAATGAGTCAATACAGTCAACGGGATGGGACATTCTGTAAACAATGAAATACAATTTGGGTTGTAGAACCAACCAGAAATAATAATAAAAATAACTGAGGTGAAGCATGTGGCTGCATAGGCCTCGGGACAGTACTGGGGACAACTGCTGGCAACTTATGAACTTACTTGCAAGGGCCCTTGGGTTGATGACATCTGTGGTAATATATCAGGTACCTTAATTATCCCGGAAATTGTTTTCTGTTTACCCGTATCAATATTTAAGTCTGTTGGCTTTAATGTGATAGCACCATGCTTTTGTGGAGCACGATATCAGCTGTACCATCCTTATACTGTTACCATTTGTAAATAATCGTGTACGCTTGAAGTATCACTAGCAATCTACATAATGGGTTTGTTCTGTTCCTTTGCTCCAGTAAGTAGCTTTATCCTCTTAGCTGCAAGAGTATCATTTACTCTGAACAGCCCAGTTATACTCTACTTGTGCCAAGACAGGCACCAACACATGCACTTGTGGTGATTAGATATTGTGAAAATAGTAGTAAAGAGATCAAAGCCCTATTGTATTTTAATCACCATCTACTTTATTTTCCTTGTGTATATCAGATTCCTAAGGATACCAGAGCATAGAGTTTGTTTTAGTCATGGAATAGGCATGTAAGGCCCACCCAAGTGAGCTTCGTGGCTCTGTGAGGTTTTGAACTTGGTGGGCTTGGATGCAGAAAATTTTACTTCTGGACCTGGCCCGGGCCCTGATGTAATGCTTCACCGTGGTCACTAGGCAGTGGGTTTGCAGCCTTTTCCCTACTCCCATGGTTTTCCCTCTTCCCTTTTTATGTTGGAGTGTGATTATAAATTAGCAGTGCAGACATAATACTGCAATCGGATCAATTCCGACACTGACATTCCTAAATTAGCTTCAAATTCTAGTTTTGAACAGATTTATAAGCGTTACACTTGAAGCTAATCCTGTTTAATTTTAATGATTATTATCACTAGTGTGCACATTTCTACATATTTTGACAGTTTGGCTCCTTCCTTTCCTATTGGCTTCCATCAGCAGTCATTCTTTCCGGCTGCCCCAGCATGGCCCCTGATCTCAGCCAGCCTAGATCTGTAGCTGTTTGGAACTTCCCTTCTAAGAACTTGTATTCTGTAAGGCATTCCATCTAGGCTTCTTCATTTCTCTTTTCCCTTCCAGTCCCCCTTTCCTTTGTATTACATTATGTTGTTAGGTAGATTCAGGTGGGTAGCTGTGGTGGTCTGAAACAGCAGAACAAGGTTGGAGTCCAATGGCACCTTGAAGACCAACAAAGTTTTATTCAGGGTGTAAGCTTTTGTGTGCATGCACACTTCTTCAGATCAGTATCTGAAGAAAGGTGTGTGCACATGAAGGCTTATACCTTGACTAAAACTGTGTTGTTCTTAAAGGTGCCACTGGACTCAAACTTTGTTATGTTGTTAGGTAGTTACTTTTAATTGTAAACCACGTTGAATGGCAGAAAGGTGATATATAAATGTATCAAATAATATAATACCCAAGGGAATTCATGGAGGAGAAGTATGCACGTCTCTGACCTACTCTTAATTTCTTGTTCCAGTGCTTCTGATATGTGTTGTTTTGTTTTGTAGAAGATAAAATCTAATAAGTGTTCTCAATAAGATATATTACATTGAAAATGACTTACCAGTAAACTTAATTTCTAACCCGTTCAATGTGTTATCTTCTTTTTTCTTCCTCTCCAGTATCCAGTGTTATATGGGCTGCTTCTTGCTTTCTGCTGGTGTTCACTGGTTTGCTTTAGTCGAATATATATGGGAATGCATTCAATTCTGGTAAGGCAAAGGTCACAAGTTATGTCTTCTACATGCTAATTGAAGTTATGCTTAGATCTTGTCTAAGAATTAGATTTTAAATATGTATTATTTAAAGTTTATCTCATTTGATGCTTAAATATGTCACCCTTGATATTGAATCCCAAATTCAGATGGGAATTACAGTTGGATGTTCCAATAAAATAGAATTCACTAGTTCCATTGAATATAATAATATTATAAGTACCAGAATCAGAATAAAGTTTATTGTATGTGGCCATTGGCTGTCACAATTACATTTAAAACTGGATCCCTAGTATCTTAAAATACACATTTAGTTATTAAATTCAGTGAGAATTAAATTCATTTGTACAATATCTAAAATCTTTAAAATGCCTCAGATTAAAATTGTATACAACATTTTCAGATTTATGTTCCAGTTGTAACAATGTTAATGCCTTGCATCTCAGTAAGCTATGTTCCTAAGAACCACCTTTGCTCTAGCTTTCCTGGCTGCATACGCAAGAAGTGCTACCTTATAAGATACCAAAGGATTCATGTCTGACAACAGAAAAATTAGCTTGTCACTGTCAGAAAAATTGTGCAGTTGATTAAGTATTTGAGATAAAAATCTGTTTCTAAGATCCGAATATAGTGGACAAACCATTATGTAATGAAATAGATCTTCAATAGAAGTTCCACATAGGCAAAAACGTTTTTCTAGGGGAATTTTTAGATATCTTCCAGTCAGTACTTCTGATGGCATGTTCTGAAATAGTAATGCTGTGAATGCCACTTGTAGACTATGCGCAGTAATGTTTATCAAATAGGAGGCTCTTAAATGATCTTTAAGTTTTTATACTATGGGGCAGATTTTGACTGAGCAATTAACTGGTTATCTATTAAAGCATCTCCATTATATATACCCACTGTTGCAGATCTTGAATATTCCCTAAGGGTCTAAGCAAGTCATCTGGTACTGTGTATCAAGAAGTGATGTTATTAAAGTGGGTTTTATCCTTACTTAATAGGGCACAATAACTAAGTTTATTAAATTATTCACTTGGTAACAACTGATATTTCTTCCATGATTTCTGGATAGCTAAATGAGCTCGAGCCCTGATTGAGGGGGTACCAAGTTCTGCCCACAATAAGGCTGCCAGTGTCCCTTTAGGCAGTGCCAGAAGACACCTCAAAAAAAGGTTTTGAATTGTCTCCAAAGTAGCAAGTGTTTGTTCCTTCCAGCCCCAAAGTTCTATTCCATACAATATATGGGAGATAACTTTGCTGTTAAAAAGCTTGAGGGCTGGATCTATAAGAAAGCCCCCCTTAGTTCGGTAGAATCTTAGTATTACTCCTGTTATCGTAGTTGCTGATGCTTTGATAGAGGCTACATGTGCATTTCACTAAAAATTAATCCCAAATATTTATAGATCTTGCATTGTTCTATTGGGATACCTTGTATGTTCCAAGAATGTCATTAAGGTCTTTTTCGAAAGACCAGTACTTTAGTTTTTGAGTAATTGATGGTTAAACCCATGATTGCGAGTCTTATCCTCTGTTGCCAACAAGAAGAGCTCCCTGCCCTCCTCTAAGTAACAGCCCTTCAGATACTTTAAGAGAGCAATCATGCCCTCCCCCTCAATCTCCTCTTCTCCAGTCCCAAGTCCCCCAGCCTTTCCTCACAGGGCTTGGTCTCCAGCCCCTGATCACCCTTGTTGCTCTCCTTTGCACCCGCTCTATTCTGTCCACATCCTTTTTGAAGTCAGGCCTCCAGAACTGCACACAATACTCCAGGTGTGGCCTGATCAATGCAGTGTATGGCAGGACCACGACATCTTGCGATTTGGATGTTATGCCTCTGTTGATACATGCCAAGATCGCATTAATCTTTTTTGTTGCTGCATCACACTGGCTGCTCATATTTAGCCTATGGTCCACCCATACCCCAAGATTTTGTTCACACATACTGCTAGCCAGAAGTGTATCCCCCATCCAGTATGTATGTTTCTCCTTTTTGTTACCCAGATGTAGAACTTAGCACTTACCCTTGTTAAACTGCATCTTGTTAACATTCACCCACTTTTCTAGTGTGTTCAGATCTCATTGAATTCTATCTCTAACTTCTGGTGCGTTTGTTGCTCCTCCCAATTTGGTGCCATCTGCAAATTTAATGAGTAGCCCCTCCACATCCTCATCTAGATCATTTATACAAATATTGAAAAGTACTAGGCCCAGAACTGAGCCCTGTGGCACCCCACTGGACACCTCCCTCCATTCAGATGAAATGCCATTGACAACTACTTTGAGTGTGGTTCTCCAACCAGTTCCCTATCCACCTAACCATCCTAGAGTACAGTCCACAGTCCTCTAGTTTACCCATTAGAATAGCATGGGGAACCCTGTCAAAAGCTGTACAATAAATAATAATAAATAATAATAATCATTCTTTGAGTGCTCTTGGGTGCATACCATCTGGCCTGGGGGATTTGTACTCAATCAATGCAGCCAGGTGCTTCTGAACTACGTCTCTGTCCATGTCAACCAGCTGCCCAGACGCCGTGCCTTGCCTACCATCTCTAGATGAGCCTGTTTTATTCTTCAGGGAAAAAACCTGAGGCAAAATAGGCATTGAGCCTTTGTGCTTTCTTTCTGTCTTCTGTTAGAGTTTCTCCATTTTCACCCAACAGTGGGCCCATCGCCTCTTTTATCTTGTGTTTGCTCCTCACATATCTGAAGAAGATTTTCCTGTTGTAGCAAGCCTTCCTGGCCATCTTTAGGTCAACGTGAGCTTTGGCCTCTCTGATGGCTGACCTACAGTGCCTAGTAACCCACAGGTACTCTTCTTTAGAGGTGTGTCCTTGGCTCCATTTCTTGAACATTTCCTTTTTCTCCCTTAGTATTTATTTATTTATTTATTTATTTATTTATTTATTTATACCCTGCCCTCCCTGCTGGAGCAGGCTCAGGGTGGCTTACAGGCCCACTGGCATTATAAAACATTAAGACAGTAAGACAGTAAAACAAATTAGAATCATAAAAACAAATTCAGAAGGTGCTACATTTAATCAGTGGCACATCACGCAGTTCTCTGTTCATCCACATTGGCTTCTTGGATCCCCTACCATGTTTCCTTCTTGTTGGAAGAGCTCTTGTTTTAGGAGAATCCACCCTTCATTTGTTCCTTTCCCTTCCAGCAGTCTCGCCCATGGAATGGTTCTCATCATGTCCCTGAGTTTATGAAAATCTGCCCTACTGAAATCTAACATACACGTGTGGCTGTGAACTTCCCTAGGGCAACTAGAATGACAAAAGAGTTGGAACACTTTCCCTATGAAGAAAGGTTAAAACGCTTGGGGCTCTTTACGACGGCTGAGGGGTGACATGATCGAGGTTTATAAGATTATGAATGGGATTGAGCAGGTTGAGAAAGAAGTACTTTTCTCCCTTTCTCACAATACAAGAACTTGTGGGCACTCTATGAAATTGCTGAGCAGTCGGGTTAGAACAGATAAAAGGAAATACTTCTTCACCCAAAGAGTGATTAACATATGGAATTCACTGCCACAGGAGGTGGTGGCAGCTGCAAGTATGGACAGTTTCAAGAGGGAATTAGATAAACATATGGAGCAGAAGTCCATCAGTGGCTATTAGCCACAAGATTTAGATAGGGACTCTCAGTCTGGGGCAGGTGATGCACTCTATTCTTGGTGCTGGGGGGGCAGCAGTGGGAGGGCTTCTCGTGTCCTGGCCCCACTGCTGGACCTCCTGATGCCCCCTGGTATTTTTGGCCACTGTGTGACAGAGTGTTGGACTAGATGGGCCATTGGCCTGATTCAACATTGGCTTCTCTTATGTTCTTATGTTCCCTGGTCCCCCACAGCAACAGGAATTAGCAGGACATGGTCAATTTCCCCTAAGGTCCTCACCACCTTCACTTCATCTACCATCTCTGAGCCCCTCATAGCTTCTTCCACCATTTGTTGAAGGAAGTTGTCAGCCAGATAGGTCAGGAACATGTGTGACTGTGAACGCTTTGCAGAGTTTGTCTCCCAGCATACAACTGGGAAGTTGAAGTCATCCATTACTATCAGGCCATGTTGTCTGAATACCCTGTCAAGCTGTTCAAGGAGGGCAGCATCCACTTTCTCATCCTGGTCAGGAGGTCTGCAGCAGACTCCAACCAGAATACTATTTGTCCTTCTTTCCCTTATCCTCACCCAGATACTTTCCACTGGGCTGTCGCCCTCCCCCTCCAGTATTTCTTGACAGTCAAACCATCTCCTCACATACAGCACCACTCCACCTCCTGTTCAACCCTTCTGGTTTTTCTTCAACAACTCATATCCATCCACTATTACGTTACAGTCCTGGGAATCATCCCACCAAGTCTCCGTAATGCCTGCTAAATCAGATCTCTCTGTCTGCATTAAAAGCTCAAGCTCTTCCTTCTTATTGCCGAAGCTTTGGGCATTGGCACAAAGACACCTGAAGCACCGCACATTTGGCTCCATTAGATCCAGCCCTTCTAGGTGAGCCTCTGTTGTTTGCTCTCCTTCATTTAAATCCTGATGCCTTACTAATTCAAGAGGCAATTTTTTTGTTAGGTTTCCATGTTACTTCTTTTGGGCTGAAGCTAGCAGAAAGCAGGCTCATCTTCTTTGATACATAGTGGTGAGTCCCACCTTGTGTGGAAGGAATGTGGGATTTCCCTCTATTCCTTTTCATTCCTGCAGCCCCTTCTGACCCCCGGAAAGGCCATTCCTGAGGTCACGGGATATATTCAGAGGAACAGCTGTGTAGTTCAGGAGACTATAGTGAGACGGGACAAGAGGATGAAATTTCCTTGTTTAGCAGAGCTGTGTGGTCGTTAGAATGTCAGACTAGGATCTGGGAGACCCCGGTTCAAAACCCCACTCTGCCATGGAAGCTGATCGGGAACCAGTCATGTACTCTTAGCCTCGCCTGCCACACAGGCTTGTTGTGGGGATAAAATGGAGAAGAGGAGAATGATGTAAGCTGCTTTGGGGCCCCCTTTGGGAAGAAAGGTGGGGTATAAATGAAGTAAATAGCGGAAGGAAGAGAGCACTCATCCCCTTGTCCTTCTCTGTTCCACCCCCAACACGTGAGGCTGCTGTTCTGCACAGGTCTTAGAAATGATCTTTCCAGAGACCACAAGGTGCTGCAGGAGCAGTGACAAACTCTTGGTCTGTTTCATTGGCAGCTTCGTAATTAAAAATCTCTAGGCTTAGACTTGCCCATACTTGCATGAAGAAAATAGCATGTGAATCAGAAGCATCTAGGATGCAGCCACATGCAACAAAGCACAGAGCAGAAATCACTTCCTTTCTTGATCATAAATGTTGACATTCTGTATCCATATAGAACGAAAAGTGCTGTTACATGTTGTAGCATCTTTACAGTTAGGGTAACAGAGGTCTTAGGACACCTTAAAAATGAGCGCACCTGATAATGTGGGCTCTGGCTTCCCCCCCAATTTATGCCACAGCAAAGACCTGTGCCCCAGTAAAATTGTTAAGTTTGGTTAAAGTAACTTAAGAGCCAATTATTTGCCATACATTACATGCCATCAAGTCGCTTCTGACTTACAGTGACCCTTTGAATTAATGATCTCCAAAACCTCATGCCATTAACAGCCTTGCTCAGGTCTTGCAAATGGAGGGCAGTGGCTCAGATCTTGCAAACTGAGGTCAATGAACATAAAAACATAAGAGAAGCCATGTTGGATCAGGTCCGTGGCCCATCAAGTCCAACACTCTGTGTCACACAGTGGCCAAAACCCAGGTGCCATCAGGGGGTCCACCAGCGGGGCTAGAAGCCCTCCCACTCTCACCCCCCCCAAGCACCAAGAATACAGAACATCACTGCCTCAGACATAAGAACATAAGAGAAGCCATGTTGGATCAGGCCAGTGGCCCATCAAGTCCAACGTTCTGTGTCACACAGTGGCCAAAACCCAGGTGCCGGCAGGCGGTCCACCAGCAGGGCCAGAACTCCAGAAGCCCTCCCACTGTTGCCCCCCCTGAGCACCAAGAATACACTGCATCACTGCCCCAGACAGAGCGATCCATCTATACCTTGTGGCTAATAGCCACTGATGGACCTCTGCTCCATATATGTTCATCCAATCCCCTCTTGAGGCCGTCCATGCTTGTAGCTATCACTACTTCCTGTGGCAGTGAATTCCATGTGTTAAATAAAATTATTCTTTGGTGAAGAGGCATGCATCTCTTAGACATCAAAATGCAAGGGGTGTGTGTGTGTAAGTGCTGTCAAGTCATGTCTGAGTTCTGACTTAAGGTGACCCTATCAGTTAATGACCTCCAGAATATCCTGTCATTAACAGCCTTGCTCAGGTTTTGTAAACCGAGAGCCGTGGATTCCCTGATTGAGTCAATCCATCTCCATTTGGGTCTTCCTCTCATCCTGCTGCCTTCAGCTTTCCCAAGCATTATCGTCTTTTCCAGGGAGTCTTGTCTTCTCATAATGTGACCGAAGTATGATAGCCTCAGTTTGGTCATTTTAGCTTCTGGGGGAGAGAGGTCTTTTATTGTGATCCACAAAAATCATCATTTTATTTTTTGCAAGGATCTTAGCAACTTGCAGGTGCTAAGCTATCCACTAGAAAACGGGCCAGTGATTGACCAGTAGATTTATGATCCACCTTCTGTCAGTCCTGATATAAACTTCCTTCACTGGCAGCAGAAAATGTAGATTTTTGTTTGAGCTTTGTTTGCAAAGAACCAAAATGTTTTCTTTCTTGGAGAAGGCATCATGTTTCCCTTCTTAAGGAAGGCTTCAAAGGTTATTGCCGTTGAAGTATACCTTCCTTTCAGCATAGCCCTCACAAACCCCTTGTGAATGTTTTGACCAGGTTTGTCACTGTTGAGAGCTATTTGTCGCTTTAAGTCATTCAAACTGTTAAAAAGAGGACAGATTACAGGGCCATAGTTTCTTCCAGCTGTGGTCTTGGAATCTAACAGTTAAATCTGATAACCCCCCCCCTTTCCTTTTTGTAAAGAGATGATTCAGGCAACGGGAGCTCTGACTTGGGATAAAGTTTTTCAGCATTCTGTCAAATGCAGGTTTTTTATGAAAGTAGTGAGGAGATGTTTTGAAAGTGCCTGCATACTTCTCAGCATTTTAAAGGCCCTTGGCTTGGCCGGCTGTTATTGTGTATGTAGAATTATATAGCACATCCTGTTCATGTGCCTCTCTCCCTCTGTGATCTACCAGAATTATTGCCTGGGTCGTGTGCTTGTTTTGAAGAACAGAATGTGCCCCTCTACTTTCCTGTTTTCCATTTGGTATCCAAGGCTCTTGCTGGTTTTCCTTTCTTTAAACTGTTGCATGAACAGGTGTGCACATAGAGCCTCTGCTGCCAACTTGTTGAGCCATACACATAAAAGGAAACAGAGAAAATTAATAGGGTGCTATACCAGTGCAACCACATGCCAAAGAAGCACAGAAAGGCTTTGTAATGGTTATGCAGCTTTTAAAAAGTACATACTTGATGTGTTATGAGGGTGCAAATGACTTGATAAGCTAGCCATGAAACTGCTGAAAGGACACAGCATTATAAACAGTGACTCACGAAAACTCGTGCTGTGCCACAAAGTTTCTTAGTCTTTAAGGTGCTACTGGACTCTTGCTCTTTTCTCCTGTGATAGACAGACTAACATGGCTACCCATCTTGATCTACTACTATGGGAACTCTGAGAGTTTGCATGGATAATACAGTTTCAAGGATGTAGTTGTATACTATGGAAGTACCTACTAACCTACCGAGATCAGCTACCATGTGTTAAATATTTGCACTTTTTGTTTTTGCTGGAGCAATATAGACACCTATGTGTTTATTTACAAGATTTATACCCACTTGTATGCTCTCATCAGGGTCACCAAGGCGGCTAACAGATTAAAAACATAAACAATAAAGTCACATCTTAAAAACCATTAAAACAAGCAATTAAAACCAAGGCATTAAAAAAATTAACACACACACATAAAAACAGCAATTAAAACATAGGGCAGGAAGGAAGAATTGCTGAGGGAATGCCAAACCAAACAAAGGAGTTTTCACCAGCTGGCAGCAGATGGCAACAGAAGGGGACAGGTGAGTCTCTCTGGGGAGAGATTTCAAAAGTTTGATGCTACAACCAAGAAGTCCGTTTCCCAGGTTGCCACCCCCTAATCTCAGAAGGCAGGCAAGTGGCAACCTGGGAGATGGTCACTTTTGAACAGTGACTGTGACCTCACTAGCAAAGAGAGATATTTCTCCTCCTTCCTCCTTTTGCACCCATGCCTGTGTCATTTTGGAACTGTTTTAAAACTATTTTGTCGCTTTCTTGTCTTAAAACTTTTATGTAATACGTAGCCACCACAGTTATAACATACATCATATTTAATCATTTCCCCCCTCTCAACAGGATATTATTGCTGGATTCTTTTACGCTATCCTCATCTTGGCTGTCTTCCTTCCAGCCGTGGACCTAGTTGATAACTTCAACTTAACCCACAAGTATGCACCACTAATCATCATCAGCCTCCATTTTGCCCTGGGGATTTTCTCCTTCACTCTTGACACCTGGAGTACATCACGAGGGGACACAGCTCAGATCCTGGGCTGTGGGGCTGGAGTTGCCTGTGGCTCGCATGTGAACTACCTGCTGAGTTTGATTCCAGATCCTTCCCCAGAGGCACTTCCCCTGCCAGTTCCCTCCCTCACCGTGACTTTCCTTGGAAAAGCCATGTTGCGGTTGCTGATCGGTGTGGTGATTCTGTTGCTAACAAAAACGGCCATGAAGAAAGTCACCATCCCGCTGGCATGTAAGATCTTCTGCATACCGTACGACGACATCCGACAAGCCCGGCAGCGTATGGAAGTCGAACTGCCGTATCGTTACATCACCTACGGAATGGTGGGATTCTCACTCATGTTCCTGATTCCTTCCCTGTTTTGCATAATGGGACTTTCTTGACGCTGCCATTTGCTTGATGCGAGAAGGGAGGTGATGCGTTAACACTTTTCCAGGAAAGGTGCACTTGTTTGAGAGATGCAGAGAAAAAGTTGCTGCTGAAATAATAGGTGGGAAGCAAAGAGCTCAGATCCTGGCTGTTAAGACCTGGAAACTTCAGGTCTCTAAAAATGCCACATGTAGTCTTACAAAAAAGGGTAACAAATAGTAAACACGCTGTGTGTATGTCTATGTGGATACATGGTGTTGATGCCTCAGGCTATAAATGTACCTCTCTTTCTTTCTTTGGATACATTAAAGCAGGTATGTTTATAGCTGTGGTCAGTTTAAGCCATTTCCTATGAAGTTATTTGTGTTTTTGGACAATTCCCAAATGTTTGATGTAGGAAACCATTCCCCTGGACCAACATTCTGAGGTGAGATCTGGTTTAGAGCAGCTAGTGTTCTAGGTCTCTTTCCATCTTCTAAAATTACTTTTAATTTGTCAGTCCAAAATCATTAGATTCAGGTACTGTATGTTTTGCTTGATCATTGTGCCTTTGTGTTGCTAAACGGAAAAAGCACCATATACTGTGATGTATATACAAGAAAGCCCATAACTTTATTTTAAATTTTTACTGAATTAGGCAGATACTTTAAAATCTAGTTAGCCACATAAACTAATAAGGGTAAAGATTTTATCTTGTATTTTAAAAGTATGAAAACGCAGCGAGCTGAAACATATATTGGGGTTCACTAGCTGTGAACAGATGCTTAATTCCTTTTTTAATAGATATTTTTAAGCACACTGTATGTTATTGGAAGAGCATATATTTTTCTGCTGATTGTCTTAATGTGTAATATAGGCCTATTTTGTCCAAACATAAGAGCTAAAAATTACAAACTGAAGCCATGCTCACATTCACTGCAAATTGACCTCTCCCCGCACATGCAGTTTCTTCGGGTGCAGTTTTAACAATAGTGAATTTCAGTAGAAATGTGCACAAAACCTGTTTATTACATTCTGTTAACTCTGCTTCCCAGCTTTGAGATTGGTCGAGACTGTGGCTGGTTGTCTATGGAAACCTGGTGCTTCAATGTCAGTTTAAGTTTTGCAAAATCCCTCAGAATGGCCAAAGGATATGCCTTGGTGAAGACGGTACACTGGATCCAAGCAAGGCAGCCCTGTCTGGCTCGTAGATGGCTACAGTGACCTAGAAAGAGAACGGGGAAAACAAGTTTCTTGAGCCAGCAGGGCCTCCCGATGTAGCCTGTGGCCCCTGGGTTCTCCGGAGAGCAGCCTGATATTTTGAGCTGCAAGAATGCAGTGGAGGAACAAGAGCCTTGTTAGCTCACCTCAACCTCTGCTTTCCACAGAAACTGGAGAGCAAAGTCTGACTTGCTCAAATCTGTGCAAAGGCCTAGCCCAAGGAGAAGCTGAGCCTTTGGCAAACAAGCAGAAACGGTCACAGCTTAAAGAGTGCATGCATCTCTGCAGAGTCTTCCGTCTTTCACAATAGCCTACTTTTCTTAGTTATCCTTTGCTATCTGTGAAACATGACAGAACAATCAATGCCCGTGTTTCCCCGTGACTTTCATTTTACTTAGGCTGCATGCTTTTTTTTTTTTTTAAGTTGGCCGATACATGGTTGCTCCTCAGCCATGCAATTCAGTAGGTCATTTTGCCTTGGAAGTCCAGTGGGTTGTGGCTTGCAGCACCTACTTCATACCATTTTCAGGAGGCTGCCACTGCAGTATTTGAATGCTGAAATAAAGCACGGGCGGTGTCGTGAACCTTATGGAGTGGTGGTACAGAGTTTTTACACCTGGGGCAGGGTGGAAGCATGCTGTCCGTTATTATTTTTTTTTTTTATAGTTGTGAATGTGTCGTTGGATTCTTTATGTTATTATGAACTCAGCCTTGTTCTACAGTAAACAGCTTAGTAATTAAGGCATTGCCTTTCTGTATACCTCCTGCCATGGCAAGTAATAGATCATCTTTCAATACATACATTTGGAGGTTGCGGTGATAATACTGTTACAAATGTGATCCAAAAGTACTCTGGCCTTGATCCAACTAGTGAAGTAGAGGGGGGGTGTGACTGGATTTTCCCTTGGAACCACAGCTCTGCATGCTTCACGGTCGGCTGCTCTTGAAACTGAGGGACGGTCCAAAAGAAGTTTGTGATAGGGCCTGCTGGTTGAGAGAAAGAAGCCTGCCGCATTCCATGGGACTTGTGCAAACCCCCTTGTCTGTGCCAAAGGCACCGTTGTTGAATCTTGGCTGCTCATCACTTGTAAACTGCCGACTTTGTTTTTATTAGCTGCTAAAGGGGAACTTGCTTAGAAACGAGTATCTAAGTATCAGTGCACTTTTCCTTTCAGTTCTTTAGGCTGCGATCCTGTGCCTACGTTCTGCCGAGTAAATCCCATTGTACTCAGTGGAGCTTACTTCTGAGTCAGGATACATAGCTTTGTCCCATTGGTATAGGTATTTACTGAATGTGCATTAAAAGAAAAAAAAAAGCTTTGGAGGGAACTCAAGTAATTATATCATTCTCTAAGGCTAGAAAAGTCTCAGTAAGCAGCTGGGAAACAGAGTCTGTCCCTTTCATATATCTGTGTATAGTTAACTAAAAGTTAAAGCACAGCTGTGAGGTCTAGAGTATTCAAAGTTATGTGCCTCCCATCACAGTGTCATTTAATGCACTTGGCTTTTCTAGTAAAGAATGTTAACGTGAATGGTAGAAAGGGCTATACAGGGAATGGCTGTAATAAGTAAATAACTTGTGGTCATGTGTGGGATTTCCTTTTCAAGTTGTAACCATTAATGCAGAAAGAAACAATTTTGCTGAAAGAGCTAATTTCCTTACGCAGATGCTAATGTGCCGTCTGTCTCCGGAGATTTTTTTTTTAAATTGCACTGTAGCGTATTCTACTGTTACTCTGTAAGTTATTGTTAATGCTGCCTCCAGTCTCTCTTGAAATGTGATAGCCCACGTACGTTTTTAATTTAGTCTATCTTACAAGGATTTTGTTTAAATTGGACTTGAATGCCCTAACGGTAGACCACAAGTATATCTATATGATTTGAAAATAAACTGAGATGCTAGAACCCTGCGGTGCACTTTGTTGAACTCTCCTTGCGAATTGATGCAGAAATGCAAATCTTAACGAAATGCTCAGATAAACGCTTGGTTTGCAGTCTGGTTCTGTGGTTATGAATATTGTCCATATCAAAATGATGCCCCTTGGCTCTTTCCTTCGACCTTATTCTATCCTGTTAACACAAGAAGGTAAAATGAAAAGCTGGCAGAATGAACACCAGCCATTAGCAAATGTTTATTTGTGTAAAATGGGGCCCACTTAAAGGCCTGAGTATTGTTGTTCCTCTCCCCCCAACCCCGCATCCTCCACTTCTGCACTTTTTAGATCAGTCTTGCAATATATTTTCACCTGGGTTTTCACTGACGTGGTTAGCGACTCTCCTGAAGAGCACCAGGGCTTCTGGAGGCAAACCTGTGAGTTTCCTCTGCAGATTTTGTTTGTTTCTAAATGCAGGTACGGAGGTGTCGGCTGGGGGAAATTGGCAGGTGGAGGGAAGGCTGTTGCTTCACACTTTTTGAACCTGCTGATTCTCCCCTTAACATTTATTTTTATTTTATTTATTTGATTTATACCAAATAAATATTGTTTTTTTACTCAAAATACAAATATGCTTAAAATATTAACACTCCTAACAGTATTTCTTTTATTTAACAGTCTTTGATAACTGAAGTTATCTGGAGTCAATGTCTGTGCTATGGCAGTCTTGAGTATGCTGTTTAGGGGTGTGTCTGTATGCTGAGAGCGTACTTTTGTCTTGTCGACATTTATCACAGAAAAGCGCTGTTCATGGACATACATCGTCTCAAACATAGATAGAATTTTAGAAGCAAAAGCCTTAAATTGGGGATAATCCGTATCCCAAAATTGGTAAAAATTTGCTAATGCCAACTTCAGAAAGCTTATCCTTCAGTACAGCATCACACTGCTCCCCCGCCTACCTGCAATATGTGGCATACTTTCACTGGTAGATGGGGAGCAGTGTGAACGTCGCATTTTGTCGACTGCAATGATGCATTATATGTGATCCGCCTTAGAGGAATTTTTCCTGGTCATCCCCCCAACCCGTCCCTGGCACATGTAACCCCAGGGGTCCTCTTACCTCTCTGAAGATACACTTCCCCATTTCACTAGACTGGCATTAGACTAGATCTACTGGGTGGAAATTACAAGGGAGTCAATACCAGCTAAATATCAGGAGAGACATCCTAACTATAAGAGTGGTTGAGCAGTGGAACAGACTGCCTCGGGAGGTAGTGGATGCTCCTTCGCTGGACGTTTTCAAGCGGAGACTGGACGACCATCTTTCGGGTGTGTTGTAGGGCTATCTTTCGGCTACGCTCCTGCAGAGTGCAGGGGGTTGGACTAGATGACCTGGAAGGTCCCTTCCAACTCTAACATTCTATGATTCACAACTCTTTTTCTCTGCAACCCTGGAAGCATTCTTGTATGTGAGGCAGGGTTTCTCCCCCACTTAGAGAGGTCCACCCCAAAATCTACACATATGATATAACCTCTCCAAGGAACTGGAGCTCCTGCCCTCAACACTTGCTCAATCCACCACAAAAACCATGAACCCTCCACAGAGTCATTTGCCACCAGTCAATGACCAGGTCTCCTAAATAGGGCCTTTCCTCCCACCACCTCTGTGTGATTCATCCACTGTTGCCAGAGGCACTGCCTTTTACTCTTGGGTAGCCCCAAAGCAGGGCTGCCCTACTTTCTAAACTGAACCAAAGTCCCCCAAAAGACAAGCACTCTCAGCTTAAACCGCAGAGTCAGGCTGCATACTCAGCAAAAAGGGATTTCATATTCAGGTGACAGGCAACCTCCGGGCAAAATTCCAGTCTTCCCCCTCCACCCAGCAGAGAGATGCTTATGGAATAACAATGAGTTCCACCAGGTGAAGCATCTACATTTCTAAAGTCTGTTCAGAGGCCACCTGGCAAATAGTCCTCTTCAGCACCTCACCCAGCCCTTTTGTGTCATCCTGTGTCTATGTGTAAATTCTTTTGTCTTTCCTGCTCTGTCCCTCAGGATATTGGGATAAACCGATCAATCATTCAAATGTTTAGCAATCTTTCCTGATGCGAATCAGGGACTCATCTCCAATGTTCCCTCTAAGCTGTGGAGTCCTGTGAGCAAAAATTCCACTTTGTGAGCTACTGGCATTAAAGTTGTGAGCGAGTTATTTGGCTACTGCTTAAATCAGTTTGCTCCGGAGCCAGCCTTCATGAGCCGAGACAAAAACGTGCGAGCCGGAGGCTAAAAAACTGTGATCCAGCTCACATTAACTCAGCTTAGGGGGAACACTGCTCATCTCCCACCTTTTGTCTATACTTGGCAACCTTTTCAAACTGCCCAGTAGGACCATTAGTGGTCAGAAAATCCATTCAACTAGCCCCAGTACAGTCATTCCAACACCTAGCTTCTGTTGTTAACTCCAGACCCTGCCTCTCTGGAAGCTCAGTGGTCACATCTAGGCCTTACCCATCCTGATGCCCCACACTCCTGGGACTCATCATTGGCCCAGGTAATCTATTGTTCTCACCTGAGACTAGCACCCAGGGCTGCCCATTGGTCTGCATTGTTTGCCAGTGGCAATATCCCAGCAAACACATGGCCTTTGATGGTGTGCTTCTGCCCAGATGCCAACTGGCAGTCCACCCCTAAAACCTTTGGGGTTAGGCCATAATCTCATCTCCATGGACCCCTGCACATCTGGACAGGTTGTATCACCCCTCTATAAGCTATCAATCACCTCTGCTTTCTTAGTTCTATATTGTGTGTGTGAATGTTTGAATGTTGTTTGTCCTACAATGCCAAGACCACGGCCACACAACCCGGAATACAGCAACTAATGAACTCCGGCCGTGAAAGCCTTCGACAACATATTGTTTGCATGCTTGAGAATATTTAGTAAAGAAATCATTATTTTAGCCACCCAGTCTCTGTATCTGTTCCTGGGTTCTTGGGAATTCTAACTCTGGTATACCTGTAGTTATGCCAATTGCTTATTAATAATTATAATCCCCCATCTTTATTAAATAATAGAGCAATTTGGCTAACACCACACCAATCCACTCTCCTCCAACTCTCAAGTCTGCTCCCACCGGCCACTCCTTTCCTTGCACTTCAGTGCCACTTAAGAGACCTGACCTTCCACAAAGACACACGTACACCCCCTGGTGCTGAGGCTGGAGCCTGGGGACTAACAACCCGGAGACCCAGGTTCATAAGCCCCACCCTGCCATGGAAGCTACTGGGTGACTTGGGGCCAGTCACTCTCTCAGCCTCTAACGTGCCCTGCACAGTTGTTGCGAGGACAGAAACACAGATGGGGAGAACGATAACTTGTAAACTGCCTTGGGTTCCCATTTGGGGAGAACCCGAAAATAAAAACGATGCCTCAAAATCTCATTAAATCTTTAAGCTGGCTCAAGTCTCCTGTTTTATCTTAGCCTCCAACTGCAGCCCTTCTCTTGTGTCTGTGTCCCCCAACACAAACACTCAGCAACTTCTCTCCCCGCAACAGCTATCTTTCTCCTCCCCTCCCATGGCTTTCCAGGCGCAGTTCCCACCATTCACCCCCGCTGCATGCGCTTCAACTCTTCCGTGTCCCTCTAGCCAGTCCCTTATAACCCCCACCCCAGATACACTCTGGCATTCCCACATATGCCTGTTTTCACCAGCAGCTCCCCACCACCACCTTCACACACAATGATTTTCTCCCTCCCTTCTTCATTCCCTCCTCCCAAAGTGCTGCTTCTCCGGCATCATGGCAGAGAAAGCTCGAGAGAAGTGGGCAGAGGCGAAGAAGAAGGTGATGGCGACTGGGGAAGGAAGCGGCTTCTGCTGCTGAAGCGAAGGGGGAGGCCCTTCGCACTGATGGAGAGGCAGCGACCCCCACCTCTGATAGGAGGAGAAGACGGGGTGGGGAGCGGTCACACGTGCATAGCCTGGCCCATCTGAGAGAGAGAGGAAGGGGAAGACCCCCCAGCCACACCACCAGATGCGGGTCTTTTCGCCGATCTTGCAGCCGCCGCCACCACACTCCTCTTCCTGGCTAACAGACCTGCGCGGGCTGGTTCTGGCCCCCGGGCTGTAGGTTTGACACCCTTGCCATCGCGTCGGCCCTCCAAAGTTGCCTTTTCCTTCGGGGAACGGATCTCTCCAGTCTGGAAATTGTCCTGGAAGAACGCCAAGCCATTTGACAATGAAGTTGGGAAGCCCCTTTTGGAGCACATCTTCGCATTCAGCCTTTTCCATCCCTGGTATTTCGGGCAGCAGATGCTGGGAAAAGGCGGGCAGGTCTAGGCAGCGATTGCCAGATGGAGCTCAGCATGGTCTGTTCTGAACTAAGCAAACCAGTGGTCTGACCATGGCCGTTGGAAGCTTCAAGAACTTGGGGGGGGGGAAGGTGAGCTTTAATGTAAGGGACTCGGAATATCGCTACCCCTCCTTGCCACTCATTCATATGGCCCTGACGCCTGGCCAATGTTCCCTCTACGCTATGGAGTTCTGTGAGCAGAAATTCTGCTCTGTGAGCTTACTGGCATTAAAGTCGTGAGAAGGGGAAGTGGCTACTGTGTAAATTAGCTTGCTCTGGAGCCATCCTTCCCGAGCTAAGATGAAAATGTGTGAGCCAGAGGCTAAAAAAGACTGTGAGCTAGCTTACTCAGCTTAGAGGGAATGCTGGTCCTGACTTCATTGGCAATAATTAGGTAAGAGTGGTTAGGTAACTTGGCTGCTTCTGTGGCTTGTGCGGTATAGGAGGTGCGTAGATCTGCATTAGCAAATTTTTAGGCTAATGCTGCAGTCCGGAGGGCTTAGAATCCTGCACAGAAGAAGAAGAAGAGGAGGAGATTGGATTTCTACCCTGCCCTTCACTGCCCAAAGGCGTCTCAGAGCGGCTTACAAACTCCCTTTCCCTTCCCCTCCCCACAACAGACACCCTATGAGGTAGGCGGGGCTGAGAGAGCTCTAACACAAACTGTCCTTGAGAGAACAGCTGTGCCAGAGCTTGTGACTGAGCCAAGGTCACATCAGCAGGTGCAAGTGGAGGAGTGGGGAATCAAACCTGGTTCTCCCAGATAAGAGTCCGGGCACTTAACCACTACACCAAACTGGCTCCCAAAGAGGACTGCTAGGATTAGTCCCTGGCTTGCCGGTTGGTAGCCTAGGTGCCAGAAGTGGCACTGGTGACTGGCGTCTGTGGCATTCCTGTCCCTTGGAGCGCTGGCTGGCCTGGAGTCGGAACTGCACTATGCCGCTGGTGGCTCGTGAGTGATGGAGACAGGTGAAGCTGCCTTCTGCTGAATCTGACCATCGGTCCATCGAGGTCCATACTGTCTCCTCAGACTGGCAGCAGCTCTCCAGGGTCTCAGGCCAAAGTCTTTCACATCCCACACCGCCTGGTCCTTTTAACTGGAGATGCCGGGAATTGAACCCAGGACCTTCTGCAGGGCAAGCAGAGGCGCTACCACTGAGCTTCCCCTAAGGGAGAGGGGGGGAAGCTGTAGCTGAGCCCTGCCGACTGGTTAAATCTTTGGAGAGTGTATACTTGAGTATCCCATCCAGACTCGATGGGGACTAAGGATATCACAATAATTTGACTGCAATTCGTAACGAAGTTAGATTAAATCTGCCCACTCCTTTTTCAGGGCATATCTGGATTTTCGCCCTTCCCACCTTTCCCTCTTGGGTAATTCTCATATTACAGGTTGGTCTTGATCTCTGCAGCGTAACTCTAAATAGATGATTTGTTCTGATTACCCTCTCCTCCTTTCCTAAAGGCGCCTGGTGAGTTATAATAAGCCCTAATGGCACTCGGGGAAAGTGGATCTTGCCCAAAGCCAACCAGAGAGCCTCACGGCTTGGATCCCGTGAACAAGTCTTGTGGTGCCCTAGATCAGAGGGCACTGGCATTTTGGAACCTACAAGCCCCTTTGGAATTTTGGCACAGGGTGGGGGGGCGCGACCGCAAAATGGCTGCACGCAAGAGGCGGAGCTGACCCCAAAATGGCTGTCACGGGAGACAGAGTCAACCACAACATGTCAGATCACGCATAATTCTTAACAATTACTCTTAAAACACTTCAGGCGGAAGAAGAAGAAGAAGAAATTGGATTTATACCCCGCTCTTCACTTGGAGTCTCAGAGCGGCTTACAAACTCCTTTCCCTTCCCCTCCCCACAACAGACACCCTGTGAGGTAGGTGGGGCTGAGAGAGCTCTGACAGAAACTGCTCTTTTTTCAAGGACAGCTGTGCCAGAACTATGGCTTGCCCAATGTCAAGTGGAAGAGTGGGGAATCAAACCCGGTTCTCCCAGATTAGAGTCCGCACACTTAACCACTACGCCAAACTGTCTTCTAACTCGAATCATATAGAAGTGCTGTGAAAGGCATTAAGATTCTAAAGGAGGAGGAAAATATACTTAAGGGAGCATATAAGGAAAAGCCTAATACAGTCAGAATATTTTAAGAGAGTGAGTGGAAAAGCTGAGAGACCTGAGTAAAAGGGAAAGATTTTACTGAGCAACTTAACAAAACGTCTTGTAACCAATACACTTCTTTTGCCAATAAAGTTTTATCCTGTTTATTGTTAACCCAGAGTCTTATCCTCAGAACCGCATAGTCCAGTGACGGCACCTTAGAGCTTGGGCACAATACCGTGGGAAAGGTTAATTAAAGACTGGAATTAAACTCCTGGTAGCAGCGATAGATACTTTGGGTGAAAGAAACAAGAAATTTAAAACCACATCACACCTAACCACACAAAGGAAGAGAGAGGTACTCTCATAATCCCGTTTTGTTGATTGTACTGATTTACTAGGTATAATCCCTCTTGAGTCCCTGTGAATAAACCAGTTTGGTGTGGTGGTTAGGAGCGCAAACTCTAATCTGGGAGAACCGGGTTTGATTCCCCATGCCTCCACATGCAGCTGGTGTGACCTTGGGTCAGTCACAAGTTCTCTCAAGGGCAGTCCTCGAAAGAGCTCTCTCAGCCCCACCTACCTCACAGGGCTGTCTGTTGTGGGGAGGGGAAGGGAAAGGAGATTGTAATTCGCTCTGAGACTCCTTTGGGCAGTGAAGGGCGGGGTATAAATCCAATCTCTCTCCTCCTCAGTTAGTAAAATAAATTCTCCCCACCTTTCACTTTTAGGGATGTAGCGTACGGCACTGAAATCTAAAAGAGGGCACCATTAAGTCTGTGTCACTTCTTCTCCCTCAAACACGAAATGGGATAGTGTGATGCTCTAAGAACAGAACAGAGAGAAACCATAGCAAGATTCCCTAACCTTTTTGATCCCCTGAGCACCTTTGGGATTCTGAGACAGGGCAGTGGGCGCAATTACAAAATGGATGCCACAGGGGGCGGAGCCAACCACAAAACGTCAGGGAGCAGGGTTATATATAAGTGTCGCGGTAATCATTCAATATTTCAGGCAGAATCTCTGTTGAATCTATACAGCCAATCAGAAGCCCTGCACGACAAACACCCCCACCTAGCACCTCCCTCTTTCTATAAACACTCAGCGGGCACCAGAAGAATGTCTCAGTGGGTGCCTGGGTGCCCCCGGGCACCATGTCGGGGACCCTGTACCAATAAATCAGAACTCTTCACTCAAAGAGTGATTAACACATGGAATTTACTGCCACGGGAGGTGGTGGCGGCTACCAGCATGTATGGCTTCAAGAGGGAATTAGGTAAACATATGGAGCAGAGAGTCACAAGGTATAGATAGAAATGTTTGGGGCAAGGGATGCTCTGTATTCTTGGTGCTTGGGGGGGGGCAACAGTGGGAGGGCTTCTGGTGTCCTGGCCCCACTGGTGGACCTCCTGGTGGCACCTGGTATTTTTGGCCGCTGTGTGACAGAGAGTTGGACTGGATGGGCCGTTGGCCTGATCCAACATTGGCTTCTCTTATGTTCTTAACTCAATACTGGAGGATGGCTGGGTTCTTCGCCTGGTAGTAGGTACAGCACCCCAGGCCTAGAAATCAGCACGGTCAGGCTTTGCTCTGTGCTGATGCCTGGGTAAGGCCAGACCCCTCTTTTGACAAAGAGAACGGGTTTCTTTTGCACTGCTTCGAGCTCCGGTTCCCGCTCCCAGCCTGATGCAACCAGGCAAGTGACGTCTCAGTCACCTGGTCTCGCGCTCCCCACCTGCCTTCCTCTCCCTATCTCTCAATCTTCCTCTCATTTTCCTGAGTACCATCCTGCCACAGTGCTTCTCCTTTGCAGATAGGACGCCGAGGCTGTCTAGATGTCACAAGAGTGACCTGCGCCAACTTGCCCTTGGGAAAGAGTTTGAGCCTTGAGCAATTGTTGTGCTACCAGTTTGCTGTCCTTGAAACAGTCCTGGGTGTGAGAACATCGTGTTTCCCTCCTTGCTTTGTAAACGGCAAAGGCTCCAGGCCGTGAAGAGAGAGAATCCCGCAGAGGCATTTCATTCACTCATTTGTTTCTCTGCTTCTTGGACTCCGCTCTTCACACGCTTTGCTTGAGGCTCAGTATTTCCTCTCGGAGCGTCGCTCCTTCGGGTCGTCCTGTTCCCAACTTTAGGAAGGAGCGAGAGTCGAGAAGCAGCTTAAAAGACTGACAACATTTGCAGCAGGGTAGGCGCTGTCGTGGGCCACTGCTCACTTCAGAAGTGCCCAGGGCCGGCTCCAGGTGTCTGGGCGCCCTAGGCAGGATGCCAACCTCCTGGCGGGGCCTGGAGACCGGGGGTGGTGGCGGAACGCTGGCTTTCCTGGGCACTCCGTAGCTGCGGGACCCCCAGGAAAGCTGGGAAGGGGGTGGGGGGTCTAGCCGCCGCCCCCTCCCAGCGCTGGCTTTCCTGGGGGCTTCGCGGCTGCGGGACCCCCAGGAAAGCCAGGGAAGGGGCGGAGGTTTAAACCGCCGCCCCTTCCCTCCCAGCGCCGGTTTGCTTGGGCGCTCTGCAGGGCACCCAAGCAAGCCTGGGAAGATGCAGGGGGGGCTTTTCACGGGGGGGGTGTCTTTTGGCACCCCTGCGGCCGGAGCACTCTAGGCGAGTGCCTAGCTTGCCTAGTGGGCGAGCCGGCCCTGGAAGTGCCACAAATTCCAGTCTTTAAGGTGCTTATGGACTCTTGCTCTTTTCTGCTGCTACAGGCAGACTAGCCTGGCTACCAGTGCTCCCTCTAAGCTGTGGAGTCCTGTGAGCAAAAATTCTACTCTGTGAGCCGCTGGCATTAAAGTGGTGAGCGGGCGATTTGGCCGCTGCATAAATTAGTTTGCTCCGGAGCCCTCCTTCCTGAGCTAAGGCAAAAATGTGTGAGCCGGAGGCTAAAAAACTGTGAGCTAGTTCACTCTAACTCAGCTTAGAGGGAACACTAGGTGGGTGGCGACCCATCTTGATCTGTTTCCACCTTTATTAATAATAATTTTGTTTATACCTTTTCTCCTCAGTGGGGGGATCCAAAGTGGCTTACATCCTTCTCTCTGGAGCCAGTTTGGTGTAGTGGTTAGGAGCACGGGCTCTAATCTGGGAGAACCGGGTTTGACTCCTCCACTTGCAAGCTGCTGGTGTGACCTTGGGTCAGTCATAAATTCTCTCAAGAACAGTTTTCTCAGAGCTCTCTCAGCCCCACCTACTTCACAAGGTGTCTGTTGTGGGGAGGGGAAAGGAGATTGTAAGCCGCTCTGAGACACCTTCAGGTAGTGAAGGGCCGGGTATAAATCCAATCTCCTCTTCATCTTCTTCCTCCGTTTTATCCTCACAACAACTCTGCGAGATAGGTTAGATTGTGTGTGACTGGCCCAAGGTCACCCAGCAAGCTTTCAAGGTAGAGCTGGGATTCAAACCCGGTTCCCCAGATCCTGTTCTTGATGTTCTGACCCCTGCACCGCACTGACTCCCTTCCTTTGCTGTCGTTGCCAGAGGCAAGCACGGGCCCTTGAGTCAGGTGTGTCTCAGTTGCATTTTTATCCCACCCTTCTGGTACAGGAGCACGGGGTTTCCTCCTCACAAGGTTCACAACAACCTTGTGAGGTTGGTTAGACTGAAAAAAGGGACTGGCCTAAGGACACACACCTGCTGAGCTTTGCAGTTGAGGGAGGCTACGAAGCGGGAGCACCCAGGTCTGAGTTTAATCCCTACACTGTGCTGCCTCTGTGAAAGGAACTGTACTACCGCTGCTTCCTCTGTGGCTTTCAGCAATACAAAAAAACCTACACACAACTCTCTCAGAAAGTAACAGGTACCCTGTGGGCCATCTACCCAATGGACTTGCTGGAGCTGTATTACCAGGTTTTCAACCAGAGCAGCAGCAGCCTGCAAAGAATCTTGGGTGTCGCAGGTGGGTGCTGAAAATTCTCTGCTGGAGATCCTCACCGGGTTGTTGTGGTCATAGAGGTCATCTAGTTCAACCCCTGGTTCCCCCCCCCCATCTCCAGGCATTTCCCTAAACCAGAGCTGGCAGCAATAACGTTCCTAGATCCTAAGGTTGCCAGATCTGGGTTGGAAGATTTCTGGAGACTTTGGGGGTGGATCCGGGAGAGGGCGGCGTTTGGGGAGGGGAGGAGCCTCAGCATAGTACAATGCCATAGAGTCCACCCTTCAAAGCAGCAATTTTTTCCAGGGGAGCTGTTCTGTGTCAGCTGGAGATCAGTTGCAAAAGCGGGAGATCTCCAGGCCTCACCTGGAGGCTGGGAACCCTACTGGATCCCCCTCCCTACCTTGGTCGTCTGCATACATGTCGCATCCGTCATTAACGCTAAAAAGCAGCACCCTGCTTGCGGGCAACCAAGCCGCAGCCCGACAGCACCCCCTGGCGCCCACACTACGCTGCAGCGTCTTGGCCCTCTGCCGGCGCGCGGCCTCTGCGATGAGGACACCCCGCCCCTTCCTCCTCTACTTGACGGCCGCTCGCTACCAAAGAGCTGCACGCTTCGTTCAAACTCGAGAGTCACTTCCGGTTCCCAATCGAAGATGCGTGGTGTGCGAGTAACAAACAGAAATAGGTAGGACCGCTGGAGAGATGTCAGAAGAACGTAAGAAGAGCCACGCTGGATCTGACTCGAGGCCCATCAAGTCCGGCGTTCCGTTCACGCAGCCGCCAACCCGCTGTCCTCCCCGTTTGAATAAGGGAAGAGGACTGAGGCTGGAGTCTTCCTGGCACTTCTGGTCCAAAATTGAATTAACAAGACCTGGGAATTCTCCGCAAATCCAGCTTCCTATCTGTATCAGAACTGCAGGCTGCGCGCGTCATTCTGGTATTCCACTGGGATTTCCCCCCCCCCCAAAAAAAACCCCAAACTTCTATTAAGCTCTTTTTAAACTGCAAAATAATTTCGTCACATCCAGCCTGACGAAGCATCTGGTGGACTCGAAAGCGCTCGCTCCCTGTCACGTGTCCCCTACGAAGAGGTGCTGCGTGAACCGTGCCTCGGTCCCACGGCATTCGAATGGAAACCCGAAGCTGCGGTGTTTGATCAACGCTGTAATTTGTCATATCTCTACGTCTGGGGTGGGGACCGGAACTTCGAGGCAACGGAAGGCCGCGCCCCTGTTCTTCTTTGACCAATCACCGTAGCGGAAGGTCCCTTTAGGCGGGCTGCAATTCTGCGGCGAGCAGCCAATGGGAGTTCACTGGGCGGGGCCTGCAGGAGCCGGAAGAGAGGATTGGAACGTGGGGAGGAGCGGCGCCTCGCTGCGCCTTCGCGCGAGGTAATGCGCGTGTCTTTGTTACGCGGGTGTGTGTTAAGTACGTGTGAATGGGTGCTCCTGCGCGGGCTTCTCCGTGTGCGTCTGCGGGCCGCTTCACTCTTGACCAAAATTTCAACCCCCGTTTCACTTTGCACTTATCAATTAGAAGGGGGGGGGGAGTGTGGAGGACTAAAATATTTACTAGAAGATGCAGAGGAATCGACACTGGGATCTTCTGCATGCCGAGCAGATGATCTAATACTGATCCCGGATCTCTCCCTAAGTAGAGAGGCTCCATTTGGCATCTGTAGCTAACGGGCTGAACACCTGAAACTGCTCTACATTGAATCAGACTGCTAGTCCATCAAGGTCGGCATTGTCTACTCAGACTGGCAGCCGCTCTCCAGGGTCTCTCAGGTTAGAGGTCTTTCACAGTGGTCACACCCACTTTCTGAAAACACTGGACGAGCGCCAGGAAAGGTGTCAGCGGCTGCCATGCCGCCCAGGGGCACCACCATGGGGACCCCTGAAGTAAAACATGGTTTTGTGCGTGATGCCTGACCTGAACCGGCATCTAGTTCTGCCTGGAAAATAATGCCCAATGCTTTGGTTCCGATCTCCAGGGAGCAATGCTCCCTCTAAGCTGTCGATTCTTATGAGCAAAAATTCTACTTTGTGAGCTACCGGCATTAAAGTTGTGAGCGAGTGATTTGGCTACTGCATAAATTAGCTGACTCTGGCACCATCCTTCCTGAGCTAAGACAAAAATGTGTGAGCTGGAGGCTAAAAAACTGTGAGCTAGCTCACACTAACTTAGCTTAGAGGGAACACTGCCAGGGAGCCGTGTAGGTTTTGGGGGAGTCACTTTGTCTCCTGTCGAAAACCAGCTCTGTGATGTTCTCTCTGAGTTCTCATGAGGACGGATGACGCATGTGTTGCAGAGAGCTTTGCATGATATGGGAAACGTCCTATTAATGATGAAGGCAATACAGAGCTCTAGCCCAACCTCCTCCACCCTTTGGATTTTTCTACTGCTTCTTAATTGTTTCAAAGTCTGTTCTTATTGCCAAGATCGTGGCTGTTTTTGATTTGCGCTGTGGCACGTGCCCAGAATGTCTTTGAAAGCCGCCGGGAAGCACATGTAACCGATAAGCAATAAACATATTGACAGAATCACAAGCGCAGCAGTCGAACTCGTGACCAGCAAATTGCTTGCTTGTAGATAATAGAGAGGTGGAATCTCACCATCCTGCTTGTCTGGCATAATTGATGAAGGATTAGATAACCCTGAGAATGTGATTACCATTGGGGCAACAGTGCTGGTGCCAGGTGGATGTTCTCTATATGATCTGGAAGAGCAAGTGGGTGGATTCTGAAGACCCATGTGTTCCCCTTAATAGTGCAAAACTGTTCACAAAAAGAGAAGAAGCTCAAAGAGTAATTAGCATGTGGAATTCACTGTCGCAGGAAGTGACGGTGGCTACAAGCATAGACAGCTTCAAAGAGGGGACTGGATAAGCATCCGGAGCAGAGGTCCATGCGTGGCTATTAGCCACAAGGTATAGTTGGAACACTCTGTCTGGGGCAGTGATGCTCTGCATTCTTGGTGCTTGGGGGGCAAGAGTGGGAGGTCTTCTGGAGTTCTGGCCCTACTGGTGGACCTCCTGATGGCACTTGGGCTTTGGCCACTGTGTTGGACAGAGTATTGGACTAGATGGGCCATTGGCCTGATCCAACATGGCTTCTGTTATATTCTTAAGAGCAGAGGTCCATGAGTGGCTATTAGCCACAAGTTGCAGCTGACTTATGGCAACCCCAGCAAGAGGTTTTCAGGGCGAATGAGAAGCAGAGGTGGTTCACCATGGCCTTTCTCTGCAGAGCCTTCCTTGGTGGTCTCCCATCCAAGACTTAATGGCAAGGGGCTCTCAGGGCGAGTGAGAAGCAGAGGTGGTTGCCCATGGTCTTCCTCTGCAGAGCCTTCCTTGGTGGTCTCCCATCCAAGTGCCAATCCTGCTTAGCTTATGAGATCTGGCTATACCACACCACCTTCCCTTCTAAAACACATTTATAGCTTAAAAATAATTTGCATTTTATTGCCACCCTTTCATGAAGAAGCTCAGAAGGGGATATGCGGTCTCCACTCTCCACTGGTGTATCCTTAGAGCAGTCCTATAAAGTAGGCTAGACTGAAGGTCCTCTGGTGGTGAAAAAGGCAACTCTGTACTGGGATTATTGGGAAAGTGACTGAATATCAAATGGCTGATGCTATAATACCCTCGTATAGAGCTAAGGTGCGACCACCCTGGTAAGTTTTAGGCCTTGCACAGATTCCAAGAAAGACTGGCTGTGTAAGTGCCACCAAGTGGACTAATTGTGAATAACACCTTCTTCTGATTTGGAGTAAACACAGGAGTATTGGACCCAATGGAGCCAGCTACAGAATGAGCCAATGGCCCAACCCAACATGGCTTTTGTCATGATCTTTGTAGGCCTGGAAGAAAGGCCCAGAGCCTGTGTGGGAGTGGACAGCAGACAGCCAACAATCCCCACAATGCTTAGCAACGGTTGTAGCCAATCAGTGTACAGAGATTCTGCGAAGAGACTTCCATACTTTGTGATGAGATTCTGACATAAGCTGTGAGCTGTGGAAAACGGTGTTCTTTCCTCTCACAGAGCTAAACTGAAGGGGCCTGTGTTCTCAGCTTGAAAAGGGGCATTTTGGTTGGCCTTGGGAGGGTACTCTGGGCCTTCTCAAGTCCAGAGTGGTGGCGGTGGAAGGTGGTGACCCATGACAGCTTCTCTTATGTTCATATATCTTTAGGCCCCTTGGCATTCTACGGTGTTCTGAAGCTTACTTCCCCAGTCTTAGGGGCCTGAGAGATTTGAGGGCCTGCTACTAAAACTGGGGTTGAACAGAATTGTGCAGGGTTCTCTGTAGTATCCGTCAACACCTTTCCCAGTGCCTGCCAGGTGTTTTTAGAAAGTGCTAGAGACTGGGTGGGGCTTTTGCCCGACAGGCTTCTGGAGATTTGATGAGCCACAGCACAAAGATCTTCATGGTGTGACCGAAGTTATGCTACGGCGCTCATTCTGTAGCTGGCTCCATCTCCTGTGCCAGCCGGTTTGTGCTGTGCCCACCATGGTGTGGCGGAATTCCAGAGGTTCCCTACAGGCTCAAAAAGGGGCTGGGGAGCCCTGGAAGAGCGTGACGGAAACTGATGTAGACATTCCCCTTCCTAGCAGGCTTTTGGGGATAATGTCATCAGGACATCTGTTGGCTTTTTGATTCCCAAGTCATCTGCCCTTTCTTCTGGGCTGGGCAATTCTCTAATCTGAGAGAACCGGGTTTGATTCCCGACACCTCCACATGCAGCTGCTGGTGTGACCCTGGGTCAGTCGTAAGTTCTTTCAGAGCTGTTCTCTCAAGGGCAGTTCTCAAAAGAGCTCTCTCGGCCCCACCTGCCTCACAGGGTGTCTGTTGTGGGGAGGGGAAGGGAAAGGAGATTGTAAACTGCTCTGAGATTCCTTTGGGTAGTGAAGGGCAGGATATACATCCAATCTCTTCTTCTTCTTCTCTGCCCGTTTGTTGGCCAGTGCCCAGGGCTGTAAGTGGTGGCGTTCTCTTTGTTGCCTGTAAGCCCCATTGAACGCAGCAGGCCTTACATCTGAGGAACCATGCATAGGGTTTCTCTGTAGGATCTTCACCGCCTGTGATTCAGAGAAGTAAAAACCAACAACCCCGGCCGCATCCCAAATTTCAACTTCAGTGGTGCCATGTGGATTTGGTTGCCGTGCGTGGCTTCTCCAGTTTCCATCGCCTTGGCAACCGGGCTTATGTAATGTCAGTGGGAATCGCAAGATAGCTTGAAGGCCCAGCCGGAGAAATCATGAAACGCAGAAATGAGTCATGCTAAGACTTTCAAAGAGCTATTTGGTTGTGTCAAGGTGTGAGAGACATGCTTCCATCCGCTGGGCTGTTTCTACCTGTTATCAGTTTATTCGTTCTAGCGCCTCTCCCCAGTTTTATTCCCACAACAGTCTTCTATGGTGAGTTAGGCTGAGAACAAGTGACTCACCCTGGGAACCTGGTGGTTGATTTGAACCTGGGCCTTTCTGGTCCTAGCCTGACACTCTAACTCCTCCACCTCACCAAAAATCGGAGCAAATGTTTCAGTGATTTATGTTTACTTCCTTTATACTCTGTCTTTCTTCCCAGTGGAGACCCAAAGTGGCTTACGTCAATCTCCTCTCCTCCATTTTTTTCTCTCACAACAACCCTGTGAGGTAGGTTAGGCTGAGAGTGTGTGACTGGCCCAAGGTCACGCAGCAAGCTTCCATGGCACAAACAGGGATTGGAACCCAGGTCTCCCAGATACTAGTCTGACACTCTTTTTATTATATTTATATACACACATATATATGCGTATATATGTGTGTGTATGTATGTATATATGTATTTTATATACACAGAGAGAGAAAGTACAGTATATCGCTACAATTAAACATTATATAGATGATCATCTTACATAAATATAGACATAAGCATGGCTTTTTTTCTGAGGGAATGTGCCGGAACACAGTTCCAGAGCTGCTTCAACGAAATTCTCTTTAAAATGTTTATAGAATCATAGAATGTTAGAGCTGGAAGGGACCTTGCAGGTCATCTAGTCCAACCCCCTGCACTCTGCAGAAGAAGAGGAGATTGGATTTATACCCCGCCCTTCACTACCCAAAGGAGTCTCAGAGCGGCTTACAAACTCCTTTCCCTTCCCCTCCCCACAACAGACACCCTGTGAGGTAGGCAGGGCTGAGAGAGCTCTGACAGAGACTGCTCTTTTTCAAGAATACCTGTGCCAGAACTATGGCTTGCCCAAGGTCACCCAGCAGGTTCAAGTGGAGGGGTGGGGAATCAAACCCGGCTTCCCAGATTAGAGTCCGCGCACTTAACCATTACACCAACCTACACCAAACAGGAGCAAATCTGAAAGATAGCCCTACAACATACCCAAAAGATGGTCATCCAGCCTCCGCTTAAAAATGTCCATCAAAGGAGTATCCACCACCTCCCGAGGCAGTCTGTTCCACTGCTCAACCAGTTAGGAAGTTTCTCCTGATATTTAGCCGGTATCGACTCCCTTGTCATTTCCACCCATTAGATCTAGTCTCGCAATCCGGAGCAAGAGAGAATAGATCCGCTCCATCTTCTACATGACAGCGCTTCAAATACTTGAAGACTGCAATCATGTCCCCTCTAAGCCTTCTCTTTCCCAGGCTAAACATACCCAACTCTTTCAGCCTTTCCTCATAAGACTTGGATTCCAACCCTCTCACCATCCTGGTTGCCCTCTTCTGGACACACTCGAGCTTGTCAACATCCTTTCTAAAATGTGGTGCCCAAAACTGGACACAGTACTCCAGGTGAGGCCTTAGTTTATAAATTTTTAGTATACAGATTGAAAACTTTATTTCCCTCTTGAGATTTCTGGTACCTCCCCCCCCAAAGCCTTGCATAAGCATTAGCATGAACATAGACAACCATGTGTGATCATCTGCTTTACAATATCTATTTCCTACCTAAACTACAACACTACTGATCTATTTATTAAAGTTGTCAATCAGAGTTTGGTTGCATAAAATTTATTTGTACATACACTAAATTTTCTCTTCGTTTTTTTCCTATCTTTTCTTTGTTGCTTCATATCTGAAATTTCATTGTTGCAAATACGTATTGCCTGACTCTTAATAATTCTCCTCCATACCAATTTAGTCCTAATTTTCAGCTATATATTCAAAAAATACCTTCAATTTTTCTTGAAATTGAGTTTAATCTGTTGTGCAAATAAAATGTTAGTTTTGCCATTGTCACGTACTCAGTTAATTTCTTCTTCCATTCCATCAATTTTGGGCATTTCCCTACCTTCCATTTAGATGCAAATGTCACCCTTGCCGCCATTACCATATATTTAAATAGTTCACTATATGTTCTTGTAGTATTACTTGGTAGTGTAGTGGTTAAGTGTGTGGCCAGTTTGGTGTAGTGGTTAAGTGCGCGGACTCTAATCTGGGAGAACTGGGTTTGATTCCCCACCCCTCCACTTGCACCTGCGGATGTGACCTTGGGTCAGTCACAAGCTCTGGCACAGCTGTTCTTGAAAAAGAGCAGTTTCTGTCAGAGTTCTCTCAGCCCCACCTACCTCACAGGGTGTCTGTTGTGGGGAGGGGAAAATGTGTATATAAATATAATAAATATAAATAAATATAATAAAAAGTGTCAGACTAGTATCTGGGAGACTTGGGTTCCAATCCCTTCTTCTTCTGCAGAGTTTGTAAGCCACTCTGAGACTCCAAGTGAAGGGCGGGGTATAAATCCAATCTCTTCTTCTTCTTCTAAAATATTTAGTAGCATGTTCTTTGGCTCCATCACAAACTTGTATTTTAGTATCTTTTACATCTCTTCATGGATCTTTATCCAATATTGTCTTGGTTTTCTTACATGACCACCACATATGGTAAAATGTTGCATCTGTACTTTGACATTTCCAACATTTTCCATTATAACTTTTGTTGGTTTTATACCTAGTTGTATCATTGGTGCCTCTATATTCTTGGTGCTTTGGGGGCAACAGTGGGAGGGCTTCTGGAGTTCTGGCCCTGCTGGTGGACCTCCTGACAGCACCTGGGTTTTGGCCAGCCTTTTGGACTGGATGGGCCTTTGGTCTGACCCAACATGGCTTCTCTTATGTTCTTTACCTGGGACCAGTGTTCCCTCTAAGGTGAGTTAGTGTGAGCTAGCTCACAGCTTTTTAGCCTCCAGCTCACCCATTTTCGCCTTAGCTCAGGAAGGATGGCTCCAGAGCAAACTAATTTATGCAGCAGCCAAATCTCTCGCAACTTTAACGCCAGTAGCTCACAAAGTAGAATATTTGCTCACAGGACTCCACAGCTTAGAGGGAACATTGCCTGGGACCTTAGGCATGCAAAGCAGATACGTACTCTCATTCCTTTCTATTGCACTCTGTCCTTCTCCTTAGACATCTCACTGCTCTGCCTTTCCCCACCCTTCCAAGAAGGAAACCATCCCAACCAGAAGCAGGGGCTGACGATAATTACTGGTCAAGTCATTGTTCTCCATCAGACGGAAGGGTAAGTGGGAGGTTGTGCCATCAATATGTATACCTGGGGAACTGAACCAGTGCGGAGATCGGGCCATTAAGGATAACTAAGTGCTGTCATCAGCCAACTTATGGCAACCCCTCAAGGTGTTTTGAAGACAAGAGACGAGCAGAGGTCTCTTGCAACCGTGGACTTCCTTGGTGGTTTCCCATTCAAGTACTGTGGCTGACCCTGCTTGGCTCCAAGATCTGACGAAATCAGGCTAAGCCTGGGCCAACCAGGTATTCAGGGCAAGAGATGAACAGGGGTGGTCTGCCATTGCCCGTCTCTCTGCGTAGTGACCCCGGAGTTCCTTGGGGGTCTCCCATCCAGGCACTAACTGCGGCTGTCCCTCACTTAGTTTCCAAGCTCTGATGAAATTGGGCTAGCGAGGGCTACTCAGGCTGCCTTGGGTAGTTAATAGACCTGAAATGTGGGTAAAATGGCCCCAGATAGCTCAGCGGATGACGCCCGGAGTGACTCACTGGCTCCTGGTACCCAGGATCGAGCCGGAATATTTATTTATTTATTAAATTCGATTTTTCTAGGCCGCCCTTCCCTAAAATAGGGCTCAGGGCGGCTGACAACAGAATAAATATGCAATCTCGATTTAAAACTAGATTAAAGTAACCCAGTAAATGCCAGTACATAAAAACATCTTTGTGATAGCAAAAAAACCCCCAGCCTGTATAAGTTGGCGGAAAGAATTCCAACTCCCCGGCCTCCCTAGGGGGAGGGGTTATGGGGGATGGGGGATTGTGTGAGGGTGCCAAAGGCTTCCCCTGTTGCAGTCCTTAACTGAAGGCCCGGCGGAACATCTCTGCCTTGCATGCCCGGTGGAAAGGTAACAGTTCCCGCAGGGCACGGATGTCTTCCGGCAGAGCGTTCCACCAGGAAAAAGCCCTGGCCCTGGTTGAAGACTGCCAGGCTTCTCTCGGGTCGGGGTCCACCAGGAGGTTCTTATTTCCTGAGCATAGCGCTCTTCCTGGGGCATAGTGGGAATGTAAGTGGTGCTGTCTGGTGGAGACATTTCCCCTCACTGTTCTTTCTTTACAAAGAAAAGCTGCCATTCATTAGAGAGAGAGACTCAATTTTTTGAAAGATAAGATTATGGTTGCATTAAGTTCAGATTTTACTGGACACCAGATTTCCCCCCTAAGAAATAAACTTATTCTAGTTCAAAGTTACTCGTCTTCTTCTAAAATCACCATCATCACCACCACCACCATCACCACCACCATCCTGTATTCAGGGTTGCCAACCTCCAGGTGGTGGCTAGAGATCTCCTGCTATCACATGTGATCTCCAGGCAGAACAGTTGAGTTTACCTGAGGAACGTGGCCACTATGGAAGGTAGACTTTATGGGATTGTACCCCCATTCCAGTCTGTCCCTTCCCCAGATAATGCCCTCCACCCCCCAAATCTCCAGGTATTTCCCATCCCAGAGTTGGCAACACTACCTGCAGTGCAGTTTCCTGATCATGATGGGAGAGAAGCCAAAAACATTGGCAATCTTGATGACAGACCAAGCTCCGCGTCTTGTTTGGCCCATGGCCACATTGTTTGCAACATCTCGGCCTGCAAGCCATGCGTCAGTATCATGGGTTGGGTTTCCATGGATGGAAGGGTGTGTGGGATTTCCCATTATTCCCCCTCATATTGTTTGTGGGTATTCCCTGTCCCCACAGGTGCAGTGACTTGGGGGGAAGCTGAGTGGGGGGAGGCAAGGAAGTCACACCCTGCAGAAGGAAATCCTGTTTGTCTACCCTAGGAGATCCAACCCTATCGTTTACCTTACTTTGTGGTGCATTTCTGGCTTATGCGTTCTCATCCCCAAATGAAACGAGTTATCTGAAAGTCACTTGCTTTTGAAAATCTCAGAAACAAAAACAAAACTCAAACATGACTGACAGGTACAGGAGCAGTTTTCTTCTTTCCGTCATGAAGACCTGGCTTGTTGATTTTCTTCATGCTGTTCAGTCCCAGAGCTTTGATGGATTGCTGCTGATATCCTCATTTTATTGCACTGGCCGCTCTCTGGTGGTACTCTGATAACACAAAATAGTCTGGTTTTAATTTTGTCTGGTGGTTGTGTCTCCCCCCCCCATGTCCATGCAAAAACTTTAGAGGGTTGGCTCTTGGGTACAATTGAATGTTTAACCAAGTCCAGTCTAGGGTCAAGGAGTTCCAGGTAGCAAGTCCAAGTCCAAGTCCAGTCCAGTCCAGGGTTAGAGTTTCCAGAGAAGCCAATTGTCAGCTCCAGGCTGAAGTTCAAGGTTGCAGAGGTCTGGTATCAGCAAGGTTGGTGGCTCAGTAGTAAAGTGTACTTGCTGCATCCACAAACTGTTTCTTCTCCTTGCTGACTTTATAGTCAAGTCTTAACAACCTACACTCCCAGCCATTTCCCTGGCAGTTATCCTGAAACTACTCATCCATCTTGTCAGTTGACATGAGTCTCATACTCCTCCTCCTTTCCTGCAACTCAACTCTCCTCTGACAGAGTCGGTGCTGCAGGGGTGTGGGTGAGCTAGGTGGACTGGGAGGGGCTTCTGAAGCCTTGTTTATTGCTTCAGAGCAGTAAGGCGTTGGCTCGGTTTCAGCTGTAAGCTGTGACGTCTGCTCAGCTGGTAACCTGACCTCTTGTTGCTCTTCTCTTGGTTCAGAGCCAGATGCAGCCGGTTGTTCGATTACTGGCTGAGGGCCATCTGCAGGTAGCTCTTTGTTTGAGGAATCTGTGCTGTCACTGAGTACAGACTGACTTAGGACACTAGGCCTAATTTTGATTCTACCTCTGAGATCCCTGTCTATAATTGGGGGTGGGGGAAACGTTTAAAGCTAAACACAATAAGCTTGGGATATGGACAGAAGTAGCTGAGAAGTGCCCTGACCTGGATGGCCCAGGCTAGCCTGATCTCATCAGATCTTGGAAGCTAAGCGGGTTTAGCCTTGGTTTGTACTTGGATGGGAGACCGCCAAGGAAGTCCAGGGTTATCATGTGGAGGCATGCAATAGCAAACCACCTCTGTTCATCTCTTGCCTCAGAAACCCTGCGGGGTTGCCATGAGTCAGCTGCTTCTATCAGTCGTCTTAGAGGAGGTGGGAGTGGTATGAGGATAATTGGAGGAGATTTTTGTTAGAGACTTTCTGAATGGGCTAAAGAAGGGACGAGATAGGGAGGAGGAAGAAATCACGCACTGGCTAGATGTTAACAATTCTTGATACAGATACGAAACTGCCCCTGCTTTCTTTTTTCTGGTGGGGTTTGTTCTTTAATGGGTACCTAGCTCAGTAGCATTTCCCCCGGGGATAATACCAAAAGACTTGCGAAATCAAATCCTTGCCAAAAGATTCTCTGAGAGGAGGTGGAAGAATGTAATTTATGAATCACCGGGCTATTTTTGAAAACCTTGTAGGAATAAAAATGACTCACGAGTCTCTCTTTAGCCCAAGAAATGCTGTTTATAACTAGCGTGTCAAACGCTGAACATGGCAATACATATCTTTATTCCGAATAACTTTAGAGGCCAAGGGGGTGGGTTCATTTGGAGGACCGATTGGGCAGGGTGCTTATAGCAAGTGCCCCTGTCCCTTTTTAAAAAGTGTGCGGGATTCTATGTCCCATTTCAGAAACAGAATGACAGGGCTGTGGAGGGGGGGAGAGCTGAATGCTACGGATGAGTTCTTCTAGGAGACGCCCTGCGCAAGCGCGAGAAAAACGTTTTGTGCATCGGAATGCTCTGACGGCCTGGTGCACATGCAGCGCCTTCTCCCTGGAAACCCGGGGCCGATGAGCTGGAAGAAGGTAGCCTTGGTGACACATGTTCCTCCAACTAGAGCAAATTCTCCCGCCCCCATCTCTTTTTGGTGCTGACTGCATTTTTTGAATTGCTGCAAACCGTTGTTCCCTCATCAAGCAAGGATCTAAACCAGAATTCCCCAACAGGGTGCCTGTGGGCACCATGACACCTGCCAGTACATCCCTTGGTGCCTCCCAAGCTTTTCAGAAAGTGGGTAGAGTTGTTGTAAGGGAGGGCTTGTTATTGGCTCCCCTCCTTCAAATGAAAGGGTTTTCCATGGCTGCAAAGTGGGGAAGGAGGTGTTGCATTTGGCTCCGCCTCCTGGGGCAGCCATCTTGGGGTAGCACTCTCCACTCCTTCTCAGAATTCCATTGGTGCCCGCAGGCTCAAGAAGGTTCAGAAAGTGAGTGGAGCTGTTTTAAGGAAGGGCTTGTTATTGGCTCCCCTTGTTCAAATGAAATGGTTTCCCATGGCTGCAGAGTGGGGAGGGAGGTGTTGCATTTGGCTCCGCCTCCTCTGGCAGCCATTTTGGGGTAGCACTCTGCACTCCTTCTCAGAATTCCATTGGTGCCCACAGGCTCCAAAAGGTCGGGGGTCCCTGACTAGACTGTGGCTTGAATTGTCTTGGCAAACCATGCTTAAGAAGGAAGCTGTTTTGCAATCACCATGTTTATGGACCATTCTGGAGCCACGGCTGGGTAAGGAGCATGGAATGAGGAGAGGCCGCGTGATGGGAGCCAGTGGCCCGGTTGCCCTGACAACAGGGTGTGTGTCCCCACCTGTTTCAGGGGATACAGTCTCCGTAGATAGGTGATGGCAGTTGTAGTATCTCATGAGGGACCTGGGACAGAAGTGTTGAAGGGGTAGAGCAGTGGTTCCCAAAGTGGGTGGTACCACCCTCTGGGGGGGGAGGGATTACCTGGGGGGGCTGCTAAGAACAAGGGGCAGTGGGGGCACTGGAATTGGGCCCTTTCTACTGCATTCCTCACTTAGTTACAATTGACCAGGCTAAGACATCACGCGGGCAAATGGCACTCTAGGGTCCTTTCCGCATTTGCCTGCCAATTCTTTCTCAGTGTCCGAGCTGAGGCAATTTAAGTCCAGGGCAAAACAGCATCCAGATAACCCGGGGCAACAGCAGGCTGAAACTGAGCTGACCACTGAAGGGAGGTCGTGTGATGCAGAATGGAGGGGAAACCCCGGAATAAAAAGAAGGTTGAACTCGATTTTAGAGCCGAATTGGGGGTGGGTGGGGGAAGAACCTGGATTAAAAGGAAGGTTGAATTTGATTTTAGTGCAAAATTGCTTGGAGAACATTGCGGTGGACATGGATTAAAAGGAGAGTGCAGAAAGGGCCCATTTTTCTACCTCTGCATCATGCTGAATTCTGGTGGAAACTATTGGAATTTTTAGTACATACACCACCAGAGCTTTAGTGAGACCAGGATACCATGTTTTGAGAAACTGTTGTCACCACGTGTGTTTTTTGTCTCTGTCACTTTTCAAGGTTTTGCTGGTAAGTCCTTAACAGAATGGTACTGGGCGTGGTATTCGTTTTCCTGTGTTCTTGGTTACTGAACCTGTTGATTATGAAATGCGCTTTTTAGCTATATAAGTGCTATTTTCATTGCAGCCTGCACAGTATTAATATTTCTAGGTTATGTAAGACTTCAAAAATTCTCAATGTTTTTTTAAGGAAAAAAATAAGGGGTAGAAGGCAAAATTTGGTGAACTGGGGGAACGTTTAGGATGTAGTTGATAAAGATTCCAACAATATGAGGGTAAATTATGGCAAATATAAATATTGGGGGGGAATTGGGTCTATTTTTGGCAAAAAATAAAGGAAAGACAAACTTCGATAAACAAAATATAACACATTGTCTTTATTCAGAACTGCAGTAATAAAATGAAAGAAACCCACCCAATAAAAGTATTAAAAAGAGGCAATAAATTAAAATCATCTTCTTTATACCTTTAATTTCAAGCCATTACTTTTCTTAATTTTTTTTGGTCTTCAAATTATACTTCCCCAAAGTAATCATATTAACCCTTGGTTAATACCCAACCTAGCAGTTCGAAAGCAAGAAATTGCAAGTAGATAAATAGGTACCACTTCGTTCCGTGCGCCTTGGTGTTTAGTCATGCCGGCCACATGACCATGGAAATGTCTTCGGACAGCGCTGGCTCTTCGGCTTTGAAACGGAGATGAGCACCGCAACCCTAGAGTCGGATTCGACTGGCTTTCGAGCAAGGGAACCTTTACCTTTACCTTTAAATACCTTTGCCTTTAAAGGCCCATAAAATGTAGATGCACTTTTTCCTTTAGCAAAATTTCACAACTGTATATTACATCATAAAAAGTTCCATAAAGGCCATTTTTTTGTAATTATATATATTTTTTACTGTGTCCTTGATCTTGAGAAAATTATCGGATACGTCTTTTAATCCTACAAAGGTATCAAAAGCTAGATCAAGATGGGTAGCCGTGTTAGTCTGTCTGTAGCAGTAGAAAAGCGCAAGAGTCCAGTAGAACCTTAAAGGCTAACAAATTTTGTGGCATGGTATGAACTTTCATGAGCCACTGCTCACTTCTTCAGATACAGCTAAAATGCGAGTCCATCTGTCCTATATATTGGAAAGCGGAGTGATTTCAGATGCCAGATGACATTAGCAGGTGTAATTGGATTAGGTGTGATATGCAGAGAGGTAGCAGGTGTAGAGAAATCAGCATTGGTAATGAGACAGGAAGCCTAGGTCATGATTCAGTCCAGGTGGATGCATTGCCTTGAGCTTCGTTATCAGTTGGAATTCAGCAGTCTCTCTTTTGAATCTCCCTTTGAAATTCCTTTGTAAGAGAACTGCTACTTTTAGGTCAGCAACTGAATGTCCTGGAAAGTTAAAACGTTCCCCCACTGGTTTTTGAACGTTGTGGTTTCTGATGTCAGACTTGTGTCCATTAATTCTTTATTGAAGGGACTGGCCTGTTTGTCCAGTGTAAAGGGTGGAATGGCATTGTTGACACGTGATGGCATAAATCACATTAGAGGATGAGCAGGAGTATGAACCTGAGATGGTCTGGCTGATGTTGCTGGGTCCACTGACGGTGTTGCTAGGATCTATAGGAGAGCAACGTTGGCATCTTGGCTTGTCGCAGGTCTTGGTACCAGAGTCCTTGTTACTGTTAAGTGGTTTATCACTGCTGGTGAGAAGTTGTTTTAGGTTAGCAGGCTGTAAGCAGAAAAAGGTTGGGGTCCCCAATGCCTGTGTGTGGGAAGTGTCACTATCCATCATGGGTTGTAGGTCATTAATAATGTGCTGAATTGGCTTGAGTCGTGAGCTGTAGGTGACCACCAGGGGTGTTCTGTTGTCATTTTCTTTCGAAAAGCTGGTATCACTGGATCAAGTTCATCCATTTTGTTGAATCAATTAAATTAAAAAGCTTGAGTTAGGTTGTCTTGTAGGAAGCTGTCCCTGGGTATCATTCTGGCCTTTCCAATCCTCTTTCTCACCATATCAGGAGGATATCATGGTTACAAAAATGCCCATTGCAGATCCTTCGAGTGACTATCCCTGTCTGAGGGGTTGGAGCAGATGCGACTATAGCATAGGGCTTGGCGATATGCAATGGATTGTTTGACGTGGTTGGGGTGGTAGTTGGAGGCATATAGACACGTTTGCCGATCTTTTGGCTTCTGGCATCATGTGGTACTTTTGTGTCCCTCGTGGATCCGTACTGTCATGTCCAGAACGTTTATTCCTTGTGTAGAGTAATTCATAGTTAGATTGATGGTGGGGTGGAAGTTGTGGAAAGCTTGATGGAATCTCTTGAGGACTTCCTTGCCATGGGTCCCAGCAATAAAAATGTTATCAATGCATCTCAAATAAAGGAGAGGTGCCGATGGAGTTTCCATCGTTAGAAGATCCTCAGATCACTCGGACGTATCTTCATGCAGCATATCCAAATGGTCACCAAAAACTTGCAGGTCATCATCTTGCATCCCATGTTTCTCTTCCAGCTCAGACAGGCTCAGAAATCAGTATAGCTCGTGGTGGCCCTTATGGCATTTTAATAGAGTTAACTTTGAAACAAGCAGAGAGACAACAGATTTGGCCTTAAAAACATTGACCTCATTTCCTCACAACTGCAAATGTGTTTCATTGGACTTTGCTTATTTATCCGAACTATTTGCAATGTCATGCCTGATTTCTTTGAGTTCATCACTGAGCAAAGCAGTCGTGTCTTCATGAAACTCCAGGAGAGGGTCAAAGAGGTTGTAAAAGCATCTCGTGTGGTTGCCTTTTGATAGTCAACATCTAGTATGAAGTAACAAACATTCAAGATCTTTATCATTCTCAACATAGAACTCCTGGGATAGTCGTCGATGATCAGGAACATGGGCTTTAATTTTATTGACCTCGATAGCCCAAATTAGCCCCATCTCTTCCGATCTTGGAAGCTAAGCAGGGTCGGCCTTGGTCAGTATTTGGATGGGAGATCTCGAAGGAATACGAGGGTCATGACACGGAGGCAAGCAATGACAAGCCACCTCTGAAAGTCTCATGCCTTGAAAACCCCACAGTGTCTCCATAAATCACTTGTGACTTGACAGCAAAAAGAAGGACAGTGTGTAATGACTTGTGCAGGTGATCACTGGGATTGTTTTGCAACCAAATATTGGTGATGAATGACACAGTGAATGGTAAAGATGTTTTGGCACTGTTTTTTCTCAAGCAAGCAAATGGTAAAGGTAAAGGTAAAGGTTCCCTTGCTTGAAAGCCAGTCGAATCCGACTCTAGGGTTGTGGTGCTCATCTCTGTTTCAAAGCCGAAGAGCCAGCACTGTCCGAAGATGTTTTCATGGTCATGTGGCCAGCATGACTAAACACCAAGGCACACGGAACGCTGTTACCTTCCCACCGAAGTGGTACCTATTTATCTACTTGCAATTTTTTGCTTTCGAACTGCTAGGTTGGCAGGAGCTGGAACTAGAGATGGGAGCTCACTCCGTCTTGCAGCACCCGGGTCTTGAACTGCTGAACTACTGACCTTCCACAGCCTGCAGTTCAGTGTCTTAACCACTTGAGCCACCGCAAGCAAATGGTAGTGACAATTTATTGAAGGTGCTCCATCAGTTGCTCAAGCAAATATGTCAATAAATGGAATTTCCTTGTATTTGAAGGACCACTCAACAACATGAAATACTCCTGATTGTACTTTGAGTGAATTTTGTGTAGTGGTTAAGTGTGCAGACTCTAATCTGGGAGAACTGGGTTTGATTCCGCACTCCTCCACTTGCACCTGCTGATGTGACCTTGGGTCAGTCACAAGCTCTGGCACAGCTGTTCCTGAAAGAGCAGTTTGTGTCAGAGCTCTCTCAGCCCCGCCTACCTCACAGGGTGTCTGTTGTGGGGAGGGGAAGGGAAAGGAGTTTGTAAGCCGCTCTGAGGCTCCAAGTGAAGGGCGGGGGTATAAATCCAATCTCTTCTTCTTTTATTTCTTGATACAATGTTTATCAAGCCCTTCCATCGCGTTAAGAATTTACTGAATGGTGAAGTAGTTACGAAATGTGGTACTTAAGATTCTTGCTAAATGACTATCACCTTTCGAACAGCTGGTATCACTGGATCAAGTCCATCCATTTTGTTGAATAAATTAAGTTAAAAAGCTTGAGTTAAGAACATAAGAACATAAGAGAAGCCAATGCTGAATCAGGCCAATGGCCCATCTAGTCCAACACTCTCTCACACAGCGGCCAAAAGTACCAGGTGCCATCAGGAGGTCCAGCAGTGGGGCCAGGACA